>CM053592.1:189218465-189262465 GCA_028646515.1 Pseudochirops corinnae
GACTGAGAAGGCATGGCTGTGATGCCGGTATTTTGTCTGTTTTGATGTTGTTTTGCCAGATTCACCTGATGGTGAAGGACAGTGCTGCTGTTGTAGAGGTCCTGGAACCTGGCTGTTGGTTGAGAAGCCCTGAAGAAGGATTTTCCTGCTGTATGTTTACAGAAATCCTGGAAGAGGGCCTTGCTGCCGTTTTCAGGGGTTCTGGGACTGTTCTACAGGCAGAGAGTGACTTGATGAGGACACTGGCTATGGCTTTGCTGAGCCTTGTCTCCCCAGGAACTGAGATTGCTGAGGGCTTGCCTCCAGTGAAGATGAAAGAAAGACCTTTCCTTGGGTATTCAATGCTGAGTTTAACCTTGTTAACTTAAGGGAGGATGGCCTTTTGTGCTCTCCTGCCCCTTTGGAGATTCAGGGGTGGGACGCCTTTGAGTGATTGACCAAATGAATGTACATGGTTTATGGTTGGAGACTAATCTCCATTTGAGAAGAGACTTTTGACTGACTAAATGAATGTACTGTCTAAGGGTGCAGTGGTACCTGGATTGAATTGAGAACTTGCTAAAGAAACAAGTTACATTGTATTTTGATTTTTTCTGTTCTGTGAATGTTTGCTGAATAAATGGGGTTTGCTATGCCGGTAATCCGAACCTTGGAAGTTGCCTTTGCTTGGCATTACACTGACCTGTCTACAACTCTTTAAGGTTTACCAAGCCCTTTACATTTATTACTTTGTTTGACCCCCCCAAAAATGCTGTGAGGTGTAGTACTCACAGGTGCTATTACTCCCATCACACAGACAGGGAAAACTGACACTCAGAAAGCCTATTGACTTGCCCACAGTCAAATGACTAGTTAAGCTACCTAGGTGCCTTTGAACCCAAGTCCAAGAGTTGGGAAGTCGGCTCTTTCTGCCTGCCTTATGCTTGGTGGCTGGCCCTGGATTTCAGGTTCCAGCCAACTGCTGCTCATTGTCTGAGCTGCCAGAATCATCTTTCTCTCTCTTGCCCCACCTGTCAGGCTGTACCTAGACACGCATTTATTTGAAAGGATGATATCGGGCCTTGTGCACAATTGCCATGGAGGCCTGTGCTGCCTCCCTCCATTCCAAGGGCTGTAGCTGTTTCAGCAAGCCTTCTGTCTCTCGTGGAAGATGCTCCCAGCAGGCCTGGCCCAGGCACTGTCTTTTGTTCCTTGCTTTGCTGCAGCGACCACCACCTTCCCTTGTCTGGGTTTTTTCTGACCTCAGATGCTGCTGTCAAGGGCGGCAGGCTCCAGAAGGCTCCTTCTGTGGGTCTAATCTCTCTTCCCCTCTGCTCCTGGCGGGCTTGGCGCACCCTCCTCCCTGAGCTGGCATCTCTTCAGGAAGCCAGTCTGTGGCTTCAGCTGCAACTGCATTGCCGCTACCAATCACAGTCTCAGCAGAAACAAATTTGACCACCTGACATTTCAGCATCCCATGGGAGGCAGTGGCTGTTTGATTTTCTGAACATTTGGACCCCATGGGTCTAAAGCCAGACCCCAGGCTGGGAGTCAGCACAATGCACCCATCAGAAGGCCAGCGGACCCCAGAGATAGTTTTTCATAAAGGGACAAATCATAAGACCCTACAGCCGGAAGGGGTGGCAGGGGCCCTTCCCAGTCCTACCTGAACCAAAAAGCCCGGACACACAGTCAAGCAGATTCTGCTCAAAGGTCTCTAGGGAAGGGACATCTCTCTCTCCTCCCCCCAAAATATACAAAGGCAGTGCCTCAGAACCCCTTCCACTTGGGGACCCCTCTGTTAGCCTTCAAAATGTCTGCTAGGAAAGGCGTCTTTCAGCCTTTCCCTAAAATTCACTGTACTCAGTCTGTGGCCATTGTTCTCTTTGTAACCCTCTGCCTCCCCATCCATCCTAGCCACGCCAGCTGCTCTTCGGGGGGCCTTTCTCTTTAGAAGAACTGACCCCATTCCTCCAGAGAGTTCCCTTCAGGGCCTGCTCACTAGTGCCTGTGCGAGCTGGGGAAGCCGAATTCCATCCTGTCTGCTGAGCCCCCAGGTTCCATCCCGCCCTAAATCTCGGCTCCTCCTGGCCATAGATTCTGTCTTTTTAGGGCCCCAGCAAGGCCTTGCACGGTGATGACTGACAGCTCACACTCAGGTGGCCTCCAAGGTTTGCAAAGCACTTCCCACGTGGAAGGGGTGGCCCAGGGGCCAGCGTCCCCGCGGGACCACTGCTCAATCTCGATGGCGTCATACCGGGGGACGCTAGCTCGGAGCTCGACCTTTCCAGCGCTTCCAGCCCGGGCCCGGGGAGGGGGAAACGGCGGGCCGGGAGCTTAGGGGACCAGCAGCGGGGGCCAAGCACGATTTGGACCTCCGAGGAACTCTCATTCTCGGGGTGGGGTGGCCGGATAGGGCACGCTCCCCGAGCAGCAGCGGCTGGACCGACACCAAATGCACACACGACCATTCAGCCGGACACACGGACGCTGCGGGATGCTCCTCCACCCCCTAGATACCGGCTCCCAAGAGCCAGGACTGGGCCTGGGGGCGGGGCTCCAGCACCGGCACCGCCTCCATCCCTCGCTAGCTCCGCAGGAGTGGAAAGGAGGGGGGCTGCGGTGGCGCGCGAGCGCGCGGGGGGGCGGTGGGAGGGGTTCCCGCGCCTGCGCACTGGCCCCGCTGCGGGCTCGGCGCGGCCGCCGCCCACCTCCGCCCGCCAGGCTCGGGGCCCCAGTGCGCCTGCGCGTCCTCTCCGGCGCGCGCCCGAGCTCGGCGCCCCTCCCCCGTTCCTCTGAGCCCGGCCGCCAGTCAGTCAGTCTGTCGGTGGCTCAGTCAGTCACTCGCCGTCCGCCCTCGGAGCCGGAGTCGCTGCTCGCCTCGCCTTCGTCCCGATCCTTGTCTTCTCGCCTCGCCTCTGCCCTTTCCGCCTCCCGTTGGCGAGGCCATGGCGGAGCCGTCGGCGGCCACCCAGTCCCCGTCAATCTCGTCGTCATCCTCCGGGGCCGATGCCGCCGGGACTGCGGCGGGCGGCGGGGGAAGCCCCGGGACCTGCCCAGGCCTGGGGGGCAAGAGCTGCGCCTCTTCCTGTGCGGGTGAGGAGGGGGAGGGGCGGCCCCGCGGGGTGTCGGTGAGGTGGGGGAGGGGATAGCCCCAGGGGAAGGAGCGAGACCGGGGTCCCAGTGCTGGGGGGGGGGGGGGTGACCCCGGCAGAGTCTCGGGGAGGGAGCCTCAGGTGGTAATCCCAGCCGCGCCGGTGACTTTGCCTCGGGCGGGGGGGTGGGGGTGGAGTCGGGGCCCTGGGGTGGGGCCGTGGGAAAACACGGGCAGGGGGAGGGGAAGAGTGGAGGGAGAGGACGCGGCGCGGGGGAGGGGCGACACCCCGCTCGCCCCATTGAAGAGCGTGGGGGCGGGAGTGGGGGCGGCACGTAGAAGAATCGAGGCTGGGAGGGTGGCTTTGCAGTGGGGGCTGGGCACCCCTCCCCAAGGGAGATGGAGCTCGGAAGAGCCCCTAGCCCCTCCTTTGCCTCGGCTGCAGGTCTGCGAGATGAGGGGGCAGGTGAGCTAAAGAAGGAACGGGAGGGGTCCACGCCCAGCCGGGGCTAGCAGGGCCCTCGGCTAGCACAGACGAGGCACCTGATGTGTGCGGAGGACCCTGGGAAACGGCGAGTGAGGTGGGGGGAAGGGTCGGGCGGGGCAGCCCCTCCTCCCCGGGCAGGGTCGCTTCGGGCCTGGCGGGAGCGGGGGTAAGATCGGAGGGCCCCCCTCCGGGAGAAGGGGCCGCCGGGGCGGGGGCGTCGCCTTTCTGTGCTGCGAGGCCGAGCCCCGCGGCCGGCTCCTTTGTGCGGCGCCCCCTCGCCCAGAGCCGCACTGCGGATGCCTGGCGGAGGGGAGCGAGGCCCGCGGGCAGGTGACCCTTCTTAAAGGGCCCGAGCCGCGGGGGGGGGGGGGGGGTGTGTCGGCGACGTTTGGCTTCAATCGGTCCTTCTCCCTGTGGCCCCCACCCATGCTCCCTGTTGAGGTGAGCCGTAGGTTCCGAGTGCATTCCGAGTTCTGGTTTGCACCTGTTCCGCGGCCTTCCCGTCCTATTGGGTTTCCAGTGTGCTTACAATGATTTCAGCAGAAGCGGCCGATTTCATTGGAAGCTGGTGAGGCTGCTGCCTTAGTGCTTCTGGGGAGTGAGGCTGCAGATTTGGGATCCCTGCGCTAGCGTTGTTTCTCCATGCTTTTCTCTACCTTCCAAATTCTAGGGGAAACGCAGTTCTATCACTAAGCAACGCGGTTTGTGGGAGGGGCATTACTCCACGCCCTTAGCAACTTGAGTTTTTGGATTTTATGTGCCGCGTTGGATTCCTTTGTTTTCTATTGTACACATACCATTTAATTTAAATTTCATTTGGTGACAAATAGAAAAAGAGGGCCCCTAATCCATAGGGAAGGATCTTTGCCAGTACCTTTGTTTTCAAACGTTGTTATCTTATGTTTTATTGTACTTTTATTTATTTTGTTAAATATTTACCATTTATGTTTTAAACTGGTCTGGGTGGCACTCTCTTGTGTTTGACACCTGATCTAGACTATAGTTCTGGGAATGAAACCTTTGTGCCATATCGTGATGGAAGTATTGGCTAGAGGAAGCACTAACATTTAATTTTAAAATTTACAGTTTTTTCGTAAATGATTTTTTTTTTTTGCTTTTTGGAGGAGGAAGGTAGGGCAGCTGGGGTTAAGTGACTTGCCCAAAGTCACATGGCTAGTTTTTGTGTTTTTGTGTAAGGAAGGCCGCATTTGAACTCAGGTCCTTCTGACTCCAGGGGTGGTGCTCTATTCACTGCGCCTCATAGCAGCACCAGTTTTTGCACAAATGAAATCACTTCAGGGTTACTTCCTTCTGTTGCTGTCTGAAAAAACTGTCCATCTTTATTAATAGGGACTTGTTGAAATGATTTTGTTACATAGTAAATCTGACTGTCTAGTGACACAGCTAATGTTTTCTTCTTTAAATTTGGTGTCCTTTACATTAGTCACTATTTTTTTTCATTTATTGTACTATCGACTCCTGAGAGTGGTGTAACTGATTTTCTCTAAGAAAATTTTTATTAGTGCCTTGATTTTACATCATCATTTCTAAATGAGCCTTTCTCCTGTCCCCTTAGAACAAAGAAGAGAGGAAAAAATAACTCCTTGAAATTAACCAGCATATCAACTAAAGTCTTCACAGTTTATACACTATTCCATATCCATATTTTCTCTCCCCTGCAAAGACGAAAAGGAGATACATTTTTTTCAGGCCTAAACACGGTCACTAAAATTACACAGTGGTCAGTTTGGCTTTTTTTTTCCTTCTTTACACATAATACATCTTTTAAGGTAGGTTTGCCTTGCGTTTTCATGATATGGTTAAAAGTCACATCACTTTTTCAAAAGTTAATACTACTACTTGTGTGGGTATATGTGTCCATACACGGGTATATCCTAAATGTATTTGCATGTATAAAGCACTTTGTAAGTGGAAATGAAATTCCTCATGTGTAATGGGTATGGTCCCCAAAAATTGTGCATACATTAAACGTTAGTAAATACTCTCATATTTTTGCATTACCTTACATTATAATTTTAAAGCTTTCCTATCTTTATTTCTGGAAAAGTCAGCCTCAGTTTTCTCATTTATAAAATAAAGGGCTTGTTATGCATCGTCTCTCAAGTTCCCTCCACTTCTTATTTGATGTGATAAATTTTTTCCTTTCTTACCACAATAAATGCTGTCTAAGTATTTATGTGAACAAATATTTTTGTTCAAAATTTTGCTTTTAGAGGAAAGAATCTTGTTTGGAAGCTTTTTGTAATACAAATAATTAAAAGTTCCCAACTTCTTTTTTTTAACTGCATATTTCTTCCTATATCTGGCACTAAGCTATTACATAGTAATTTTCCTTGTGGAGACTCTTAGGTGGCACATGGGTGCTGTCATTGTTCACACATAAGATAAAAATGAAGATTTCGTTTTATGTGTCTTCACATATTATTAAATACCAAGGTAGAACTATCCAGATGTCTCCTTTACACAGTACAGCTTCTGTAAGCCTTCTGCAACATCTCTATTTTTAGGTCTTGCACTTAATACAAAAGCTGCATATAAAGATACTCCAGGATGTAGTCACCACTTCATTACTGAAGCTTCCTGGTTGCAAAATGGTTTCCACAGCTCTAATAGTAGCAATCAACCTTCTACTTGCATAAAAATAAGATGAAGTTGTTTATTCCCAGATTTAATTTTAAATACCTTTTGTTCTCATTTTAATGAGTTTGTGAAGTCTAAGGCATGTGTCATAATAGTATCCTTAAGGCAGTAATATCATGCCAAGCTATTTAGAGTTGTTTTTCTTAAATCCATGTCATTTTCTGTGCTTCTCTTCCTTGTTACTACTTTTGTGACTTTCCTGGAAGTTATACCAGCCAAGAAAGTCTAGATAGACTTGTTTGTACCCTATCATAACTTTCTTTTAAAAGAAAGAGTGATGCAATCAACTTCCATCAAGGAAATCCTGGGTTTAGAGAATCAAAAATTAAAGGTAAGGAAGTCTTTGTGGAATAATGCAGTCAACAGTTTTCTGTCTTGGTTGGTCTGTCCAATGGTGAAATCAATTCTATCTAAGTTTTACAGTTTTCTGATGGGTTCCAAATTTATTCCACTTACTAGCAGCCACAAGATCTTAGGCAAATTGACCCTTAAAGCACTATTTATTGTTCTGTAAAATGTGAGAGTAGATTGGGATAATCTCTAAAGTGTCTTCCAGGCTGAGATTCTGTGAATTTTTAAATAGTTTTGATTATAACAAGCAATCCTATGATGGAGGGCTGAGAAATTGTCTCTTGGATTCCCTTTCTAGCATTTGTATATGGCCAAATATTGATGTCACTTAGTGGCATGAGGCAAGAGATGGTTCTTAAGGTAGGAGAAGATTTGTCATCATGTGAGCTTGGGCAGGACAGCTTGTGTCAGCTCTGGGCTTGTAGTTTCCTCTTTTGTAAATTGAGGTTGTCTTCTACTCTAGTTGCCTCATGGACTTCTGAGGATCAACTGAGACAATGTATCAGCAAGCATGGTGTAAAGTGGGGAGTGTCAGGGTTAATGGTGACTTCCCAGATTTCTACCTTTCAAGGAAGAAATAAGTGTTAAAATTGAAGTGAAAGGGACTCTTTTTTTAATGAATAGTAAATCCAGGAATATTATATAATAGTTGCTTCTGCTAGCCAAATATAATTCAGGATCTGTTCAGTATAAATTGAAAATGCTTTTCCTTAATTTTATACTATCATATGAAATTTCTTGGGAAATTCTCTTAACTTGCCACAGTCTGGAGTTTTTATTCTCAGAAATGATGTGCCAGAATAAACTCTATGGTATTTTCTTCCAAAAAAACCTCTTAGACATTTTCAAAACCAAACTAGAATCACAGAATGCTAGTGTTAGAAGGGGCCTCAGAGCCTCTATTTGTCTTTTGTAGCCTGTCCCCTCCCTACCATTCCAGTCTAATTAATGCTTTATTCCATAATGTCTATGCAGTGATCCAGCCACCCTGGCCTTCTTGCTATTCCTCCGTCTCTTCAGCCATGTCTTTTTATTGGTTGACCCTGGTGCCTGAATATACCTCCTCTACGACTCAGCTGAACTTCAGGCTTTCCTGGCTTCCTTCAAGACCTGGCTTAAAACCTGCCTTATGGTAGAGGCTGTTCTGGCTTCTTCTCTCCATACAGCTCCACATTAGCTTACATTTTCCACTGTATATCTTGTATCATCAGAATTTGCGTGTTGTTTCCTCCGTCAGAATGGAGCGTCTTGAGGACAGGAACCCTCTTTTGTATCCTCGGGCTTAGGCACGGTACCTAGCATATAGTACCTGCTTAGTAACAAATACTTCTTGGCTGACCAGTACCTGGGTGGGAACCTCTCCAGTTGGGGTTTAATTATCTTTGGTGGTAACTGGTTCCTCTCCCTTGAGTGGGCTTTTTGAAAGTCCCATGTTCATACTCCCAGCCGGCCAATTAAATATGTTTAAATTTGCATCCTAGATACCTAAATATTAGAGTTGCTTCAACAACTCTTTGAGTACTTGATATAGTTGTTTTTTCACTATGTGACGTATGAAGGATTATATCCATGAAACAGTCGGTGAAAGTTTATTATGGCAAAAGTTCCATGTGGAACAAGGATGAAGGTCAGCATTGCCAGCGTGATTACTTTGTGCCCTTTGTCTTGGATAGGAACAGAAGTGGATGATCACAGACTTTCCACTTGGAGTGCAGGGGAGTCTTGCCCTTCTGCTAATAAGCCAGATGAGCCAATTATTCTAACAGGTGACCTTTCTGTCCACATCTTAGCCCTGCTACCCTTTCAGCTGGTCTGTGAAGGGAAGGAAGGAAGTTAGGACTGAAGCTATGTTCTCATAGAGTTGGCATTATCGATGTTCATTTGTCCTCTGCAGCATTTTCACTATAAGTGTTGCCATGGTACATAGTGATTGTACTTGAATGTGGAAACTCCCACCAATAGAATAAAGAAGACAGCAGGTAAGGGGATTGTAGACAATGGACAATCCAGTCAACAAGAATTGGAGAGCCTGTCTCCCAGTCCTGAACGTACAAAGACAAAAAGGAAACAATTCCTGCCCTCAAGTAGCTTATGTTTTACTGGGGGAAAACCAGCAAATGTCGGTAAGTGTGTGCAGAACATCTGTAGAATATAGGGGTCGTCTGATGAGGTGGATGGAGGGCTGGCCTTGTGTGACCTGGATGATCTGTAAAGAACCATCTTGACCACTTGTTGTGTGACCTTCCCCAATCCACCTAACTTCTGCATTGGTACAGGGATTTTCTTTGCCCAGAGTTGTCTATGTTAATGAAATCTCAGTCCCCAGTCTGGTATATTCAGAGTAAATACAAAGTAATGTTTTTGAGTAGGTTTTGCTGGCAGAATCATTGTGTCCCATTCATATCCCCTTCCCCAGGGTCCTTTCAATGTAATTTTCATCTATAGGTGCAATTTACAAATAATAGCCATTCTGAAAAGCAACCTAGTAGATAGGGAATTAATTGTGAGTAGTTAATTCCAAGCTGTATTCTTTAGAGATTCTTCGTATTTTCCCCTTCAAAAAATGTTCTATTGTCCTGCCAAGAGCTTTAGAAAATTGCAAGGTTGGGGCTACTAGGTGAATAGAGCACTGGCCCTGGAGTCAGGAGGACCTACATTCAAATCTGGCCTCAGACACTTAACACTCACTAGCCGTGTGACCTTGGGCAAGTCACTTAACCCCTACTGCCTTGCCTTCCCCCTCCAAAAAAAAAGGCAAAAAAAAATTGTAAGGTTTATCCATTGACTTAAAGATTTTAAGGGGAATTTGGAATGCAGATTTGTGACTAGCATTTGTTTTATTGGGTGTATTTTGCCAATTTTGAAAACAGCATCTACCAGCTTTATTAAAATAATCATCAGTGTGTACATTTCAGGTATGTGGGTAAAGGAGCAAAGCCTGAGTTTAAATTCTGCCCCCACTGCTTGGGTAGCTGTATGATTGTGGGCAAGTTGTAACTTCTCTGAGCTTGTTTCCTCCTCTGTCAGATGGCAGTAATTAAACTGATAACCAGCATGTATGTCGTGCTTTAAAGTTTGCAAGATCCTTTGCAGACATCTCATTTGATTCTCACAACCACCCTGGGCAGTAAGTGCTGTTATTATTCCTAGTCTAGAGATGAATAAACTGAGGCAGATAGTGAGTAAATGGTTTGCCCAGGTTCACGCAGGAAGGATCTGAGGCTGGATTTGAACTCAGAGCTTCCTGACCAAAAGTCAAGTTCTCTCTTCACTGCACCACCTGGCTGCCAGTACCTTCCTCACAAAGCTGCACGTGAAGAGCTTTGCAAACTTCAATAAATATGTTACTTATTATTTAAGAATTTCATTGATTGTGGGGAAGTTAAGCAAGTAGAATTCAGTTTCCATTTTTAAATTAAATTCCTTTGGAAAAATGTAGTTTGCTATAGAATAGCCTTAACTCTAGAGTACACTATATTCTGATCAGTGCAGAAAGGCGTAGGCTTAAATCCACAGGTTTGGTGAAGAAATGAGCAGTTCTGTGTGTCGTGTGCTGAGCTCTCTATTCTCCTTGTTGCCACACTTTAAGATCAGGATAATTTAGTTCTCTAGCAAAGTAACTTGGTACTTTAGCAAAGCAAATTACAAATTATTAATTCAACTGGATAGCTAGTTTACTGGTTCAGTTCATGTGGTGCATACCGACATAACAGTTGCCAGTAAACTGCCTTACTTTGATAAAAAGCAGCTCTGAGTTGTATGTGGACTTTTCTGTGATGGATTGCTTTTATATATATATGTCTATGTCTAAAATATAAAGAAACTTAAAGTAAGACTGACCATTGCTTGTAATTGCATCATTGAGTTCTTTCAAGGTATTTCTGTGGCTCAAAAAACATTTTGTCATGGTGGCAGTATAACTGCAGGAAGTCCTAGAGTGGCACCTATTGTCCTTAGATGGGTAGCTCATTTTTATGACTTTGAGCAGCAGCCTTCTGGTTCTGATTTTTGATTTTCAAATCTCTACTTAGTAAAAAGTAGGACCCTTAGGCCACTGTGGTTGACCATGCAGGATCTAAAACCAATCCTGTTTTGCAGATTGGAGGGTGGGGTGGGGTGTTGGAAGATTGCCTTTGGAAAGTTATTGCTTATACTGTAACTTCTATAAACAAAATTAATGTACAGCCTAATCATCAGCTTGAAATTTCATAATGTTGAGGAGTGTTATAATTTTATTGATTAGATGGAAGAGCATGAGGCGGAAGGAGATTGGAAATAGTTTAGGGTCACCTGGATGAATTCGGGGGTCAGTAGAATGACAGAGTCCTGACTTGCAGCTTTATTCCATGTCCTGGAGAAATTGATGCCTCAAAGTTTAGAATATCCGTTATTGACAAAGGCAGGGTCAAATTATTCAAGCAAATGAAAACCAGAAAAGCTAAACTAGGTTTGCCATTTGAATACCTCCTTTTATCAGATAATAATTTAGACTCCTTACAAGGATAATTCAGTGGGTTTTTTGGGGGAAAGAGTACAAGTTCAAGATAACAACATTTGTCTTCAAAAAGTGCTGCATTATTTCAATCATTTTACTTCAGAGTTGTAGGTTTTTTTCCCACTGATGACCTTATTTAATCTATAAGATAAGAAATTGCACCAGTTGGCCACTAAGGTTCTTCCACATCAAAATACTGTGCTCCTAGATAAAATGACCCTAACTTCCCATACAGTTTTATTTATATGTAAATTTGGCTCCCTCTCCACACATACCCCCTTTTTTTTGGCCAGAGCATATTGTTGTATTTTATTTGTTATCAATATTCACATTAATTAAGGATTCTAACACAACTTTAAAATTATCTACTTAATTTCATTCATCTGATCCAAGCTGGAGGGAACTTAAAAGTTCTAGGCCAGTCTCATTTTACAAATGAAGTAACCAAGGCCCAGAAGGTTTCTGTGACTAATGAGAGATTAGTCTTCTCTAGTGAGCAAAGTTGCTGCATCAGACAGAAAGCCAAGACGTATTTAACTTGCTTTTTGTAGTTGGGGAGGATACAAGGACATAAATAAAAATAGTCCTGTTTAAGCCTTAGTCGGCTAGATTTTTGCAAGCTAATCACTTTCTTGTGCAGAAGCCTGTTTGCTTCATTATACATTCTAATGGTAATTCTTTTGCACAAAGGCTTTACCTTGTTCTCCCTCTTCTATTTACTTACATCCTTAGCACCAGAGAAACATGAAATGCTTCCCAACTCCTGCTAGTGTAGCCATGGGGAAGACTGAGCAGAGGAGACCATTCATGTGAAGAGGCCATGAGGCTGGGCGCTGAAAGGAGTGAGCAGTTTAGCCCTGGGTTGGTTCTTCTGTCCTGTGGAGCCACCTGTAGTACTTCATTCATTTCAAAGTCTTCATGCTTATATGCCTTTAACGTGATGTTACCTTATTACTGATCAGTCTCACTAGCTCAGAGGTTTTCAAAGTGGAGTTTGGGCAAGTCCTCGAGGTCATAGCACTTTTCATAATAATACTGAGATGTTTTAATTTCCAAATACAGTAAATATCAGTAGATATAATCCACATTACAAAAAGCTCTCTGGGACCCTCAGTTTTGAAGATTCTAAAAGAGTGTCCTGAGACCAAGTTTTAGAGCCACTAACGCGAGCTCGGACAGGCGTCTTCCCTCCCACAGCAGAGCTGGGATTGGAGAATGAGGGGACAGAGGATGCTTTCAAGAATTACATATTGTACTAAATTCCAAAACTTTATTTTTTGGAAATGGAATATTTTGGTGTTGATGTTTTTACTGGACGGCTTCAGCTTAATTGTTGTTCACTGATTTTGTAGTGAAGCTAGTTGTCCCAGGTGGGAGTTCACGATAATTAGTTTGTGAAATTGTATATGAGTTTTCAGAGTATTATGGACTTGAAAGAGAACAAAAATAACAGAATAAAACTTCTGGAAAGTGAAAAAAGTACAATTATTTTTCAAAATAATTGAACAAAACAAACATTTTAGGACTTGACCACTTGTGGATTTATTTTGCTTGACTGGTTTTTTTTTCCCCTTCTGTTTTTAAAGGAATTAGGGGTATTAGGAGTAGTAATAGTGGTGGGGGAAAAAAAGGAGGACCATTGGAACCTCTTAGAAAGGCTACAGAAGGAAGTTCAGAAGCATAGGCTACCTTTGAAAGTGATGAATTGGGTTATGCTTTTAAAAAAAATAAGGAGTAGAAATGTATGGTTTCATTTATAGCATTAGTATTCATTGCATTCATTGTACATTGTATGTGAAAATGCCTTTTTGTGTGTCTGAGTTGAGATTCTAAAAATTGAAAATAATTGAACATAAAGTAACAGTGATTATGAAAGCTAGCATTTGTCCATACCACAGAACAAATTTGTGTCTATTTAGGTAATAGGTGCATTAAAATTTAGTTTTGAATTCATGCATGGCCAGTTTTGCAGTTTAATATTAGAAAGCCAGTCACTTTTCATTTCTATATTCATTAGTGATTAGTTATAACCTTAGTAGTATCAGAGTGTAAAGATTTATATAGAGGAATTCTTTTTAAAGAAATCCAGATTAAGGAAAAATGTTGAGAGATGGATGCAATTAGGGGTTTATCAGAGTAACCTACCCCCTGTAGTAGTGGAAATGAAACATAAATACTTCTTTTTTGGTTATAAGCCTTTTTAATTCCACTATCTGTTTTTAAGCTTTTCATTTGAACTTGAATTCTTTAAATGTGGACTAAATAATCTAAATTGGGAGATTCACTTCGAACAGTCCTTTGGGGCACTACTACCTTCAAGACACTGGGCTGGGTTCCTGATAAGGAGGAGGAAGGCAGCCACCTGCTTTTTATGTGAAATACATCTTTCAGATAAGTGCTGAAGTGACAGCTGGCCTGCCAGAACATTTAAAGCATCCTTTAGCTTTTGGTGATTTATTGCAGTGTACTGTTCTGTTATTTCACAGATGCCATAAGTCTGACTGATTGACTTGAACACTGTTTTTATGACAAGACACTACAGTTTGGCTTTGAGATTTATGCTGGATTTAGACAAGAGTTTGAGTCTCAAAACCACCATTCTTCAGTCTAGCTCCATAAACCAATTGTCCTTATGGAATGAAGTCTGGAAGATCTCTTACATTGTGCATCTGTTAATAGATGCCTATGCAATCTTGATGCAAATTATGACTGATTATCTTTGCTCATGCTGTGCATCATTAATGGTCTCATGTTAAAAATTTTTCACCAAAATGGGGTGTTAAGTGGGGGAAAGAAGGAAAGACAGCTGGCAAATTGATAGGATCTCATTCCCTTATGCCAGCCTACTTTAATTTTTGGCATTGAATTTGCCATTTGGTTTTTCTGGTTTGTTCAGGTTTCAAACACTAGTTGTCAAGAGATTTCAAGGTGAAGGCAAATGCATATAGGAGTGAGATCATCTGGAAACATTAAAGAAATGGGTAAATAAGCTTATTAGAGAATAAAGGAAAAGGGATATTTGTGGCGATAAATGGAGTGTTGGTTTTCTCTTTAGAATTGGAACAGGTGTGTCCTTAGAGTTCTACTTGCAGACACCAAGTCACCTTGGGGCCATAGTGGAGAGAGTGCTGGGCTTGACATGAGTTCATATCCTGCCGCAGACACCTCCTGGCCATCTGGCTTGAGCAAGTCACATGGACATGAACAGCCTCTACACCAGGAGTGTTTTTGAGGATTAAATGAAAAAACATGTGAAAGCCTTAAGGTTATAGAAATGCTAGCTACTATTCTTAGTCATACATGATTTTCCAAAGTTGTGGCACCACAGTATAAAAGGGGGAAAAGGTATTATTTTATCCTTATGCTTATTTTGATTGGTTTTACTTGTGTGTATTATAAAGTTTATTAACTGAATTCTGTCTGGGTGTTTGTGGATCGATGTTGCATACTTGTCCCTGGGCAGTTTATGATTAGTGCATAGAGCAGTGGTTCTCAACCTTCCTAATGCCCCGACCATTTAATACAGTTCCTCATGTTGTGGTGAGCCCCAACCATAAAATTATTTTCATTACTACTTCATAACTGTAATTTTGCTACTGTTATGAATCTATCTGGTATGCAGGATGTATTTTCATTGTTACAAATTGAACATAATCCACAGGTTGAAAACTGCTGCCATAGAGGCTTATCTTTTAGAAAAGTGTTTCTTCGGTGTTAAGTATTTTTATTCTTTATGGTTAAGATTAATGTGTAAAACATTCAAAACTGAAAAATGCTGTAACTAGAGATCAGTAGATTTGGGGAGCTATAATTTTAAAAGGTGAAGGTTGTATTTAGATCCTTTATTCTTGGTAAGTGTTTGGTAACTCTAGAAAGTACACAGTCATTTGCAAATTGCTCGCATCCATAAATTACTCTTGAGATGCACTTATAAATGTTTTTAAATTGAATTTTTCTTCAGTTAACAAAAATACTTTCTTTCCCTCCCGCTTCTAAGAAACACAAGACATTTGTAACAAACAGGCAAGCAGAACAAATTTTTGAACTGGCCGTGTCCCTTGGTCCTGTTCATTCTGCACCCTTAGCTGCTCACCTGTTAAGGCACTTGAAAACTTAGTCCAGGGCAGAAATAAGTGACTGTCTTTTCTTTTCCCCCACAAATAACAGTGGGGTGTGGTATAGGGGAAAGGCACCGGATTTCGCTGAATAATGGTGTTTGAATCTTTACTTCATTCCTTACTTAGCTGTAAGTCCCTTTTTCAGTTCTGAGCCTCCATTTCCTCATCTGGGGAATTGGACTAGGTGATTTCTAATGTTGCTTCCCAGTTCTAAATCTATAAATGCTGTGATTGAAATTATTCTTACAGAAAAGGTACTCTTCTCGTCAGTTCTTCTTTAGTGGTAAAGATGTGTTTAGCAAACCAGTTAATCTGATCTGTTTTCGGAGGTCCTTAATGTTAAAATAAAATTTTGCTGCCAGGTGAGTGGAAATCTAGCAGTACATTACTAAATCTGATTGGCGGAAAAGTTTTAAAAATTCCTGTGTGAGGTTGTCCAATTCTCATCCTATATATTTTCTTTCAGATTCCTTTGTTTCTTCCTCTCAGCCTGTATCTCTATTTTCGACCTCACAAGGCAAGTCTGTAATTTTCTTGTGCATTACTGAAAGAAAAATGTTCAGAAAGAGGCTGTAACTGGGAATATAAGGCACAAGTTTCTTATTGTCCATCCCCCCCACCCCCTCCATCCCTTAAAATCCAAAATAGTAGCAGATCAGTTCATTGTGTGTATATTCAACAGCTGTTTGCTCATGATTCTCTAGAAACATTCACTAGGCACAGGAGGTTTTACTTTTTAAGTGTTAGCCCTAAGAAACAAAAAATTGACTTTGCCCACTAAAATTTAGGACAGTTAGAATTGCCATTTGGAGGGAGGGAGCCGGGAATCAACTCCAGAATGTGATACCTACATAATTTAGGATATTGACTAGCAGTTATATAACTCTTGGAACACTGGGTATTTGAAGAAAAGTATATAATCCTGCCTCCACTGCCTATACAGAAAGCACGAGTCAGCTTGCTGTGAAATGTCTTAGCTTGGGTTTCTCTCTGATTGGCCCTGGAATGAATCACTTGGCTTTCTGGCAAGCGTACCAATCCTAGAGATAGTTGTGCCTTTCCTTTTTAAATCTGGCGTCTAAGGGAGAAGGGGATTGGTATTGTGGTTAACTTCATGTTTGGGGATGTGAAGGTTGGGACCGCAGTATAGAAAACGTGGAGGCAGAAGTAGCAGGGCTTGGTGCTCATGTGTCCTGCTAAGTAACTGCAGCTTCCTTGGTACTGTTGCTGTGGGCCCCATTGTAGGCTAGGGGGAAACTCTTATTTTAAAAAATGTAATTAAATTATCTTTAAATAGCCTAAGGCCACTTACAGAGTTTTCTTTGTGGCTGCTGGGTCATAGTTGGAATTACCTATGTTGAAAGTTACACTAATCCTTTAGGGAACCTGTCCTTAAATGGGACAGAACTGAATGAGCACAGAACTTGAGATGAGTGAATGAGCATACATTTTTTACCTATTTAATCTCCTTTACAAAAAGTATGGTGGACAGAATTGTGTATGCCATGAGTGAAATCACATCCACTGAAACTCAACTGTACATAAGTCTTAGATTACATACATACATTGTGAAAGGATGTCACTGTATTTGGATTGTGGTATTGGATCAGAATGTTAAATTCACAAAAGGAAAGAACACAATGATGGAGAGAAAAAAACTCCAAACTTGTATTCTGTGCTCAGTTTTTATCCCTCTCCCCCCCCCCCCCCAAAAAAAATCCCTTACTAATGGTCATTTTCATGCTGGAAAGGAGTAGCTTCTATCTTAAACTGAACAATATTCAGTGACTATTTGCAGAAATAAATGGCAAAGAATTGAATCATTTTAGATACACTCTACATTTGAAAAATAATGATATATTCTAATAGCCTAGAAAAGAAAAAAGGATTTTTCTAATCTAAAATTTGTAGGAGGTTTATTTTCAAAAAGTTTATTAGAATTCTACAATAATTTTAAACCTGAAGAACAAATTCCCCCCCTTTTTTTTTTTTGGTAACAAAGTTCTTTTGGGGCAGGAAAAGTAGGTTCAGGGTAGTGTTAAAGGAAAAATTAACAGGACCAATATCTCCAGAGAACTAAGGTGTCAGATTTCATGAAGCATTCAAAGCCCCAGCCCCTTTTGATAGCACTTTTTTTTCCTTAGTGAAAAATACCTAGATGGAAAAGTTTTCCTAAATAGTGCTACCCAGCTGTGTTTGTTGAAAAAATGAAGTTTCCTTCGTCTGCCCTGCAGATCTTGCTAATGACTGATGATAGACATTAGAAATTTGGCTCTTCTGTGAGGTGCCACTCATCTGAGGCTGATTGAGAAATATCCCTCAAGAAATGAATTGGCTGATTCCACTTTCCTTCAGTAAAATAACAGAAGGGGAAAATACCAGAAACAGTCTGTTTGGTTTGAATAAATTGTATTCCTTAGGGAAAATTTTAACTACTTTGGGTAGAGGCAAACCATTACATAAAAAGTTACACATAGGGGCGGCTAGGTGGTGCAGTGAATAGAGCACCGGCCCTGAAGTCAGGAGGACCTGAGTTCAAATTTGACCTGAGACACTTAACAGAAAAACTAGCCATGTGACCTTGGGCAAGTCACTTAACCCCAATTGCCCTGCCTTCCTCCTCTAAAAAGCAAAAAAAAGTTACATCTAGAGTAACTTTATATCACTGACTCTAAATTTGAGGATGCTAAGGTATGTGGAAGCTGATGAGCAGATTAATTATTTAGAGAATGTTTCTGTGTTTTGTTTTCTTGAAAAGATTGAACAAAACTTTTTTTTTTTGCTTTTTTAGAGGGGGGGAAAGCAAGGCAATTGGGGTTAAGTGACTTGCCCAAGGTCACACAGCTAGTAAGTCTTAAGTGTCTGGGGCAGAATTTGAACTTGGGTCCTCCTGACTCCAGGGCTAGTGCTCTATTCACTGCGCCCCCTGGCAACCCCTAAAACTTCTCAACAAAATCTTTTTCTTGGAGCAGTAGAAAACTTAAAGCTCTCCTCCCCACCCTACCCAAGAGTTATAGATTAGTAGGGCACAGACCCTTCAGTGCCTTCAGACAATGAGGTCTTCAGTATTGCCTGTTGCACAGTGCCAAAGCCTTCAGCTTGAATAGGAGATAACAGGAAGACGTTAAATGTCACTAATTTAGACTGAGGGAGGCTGGGCTGAATTAAAAATGTAAATTACAAGATTTTCAAAGAAAAGTTCAGGTCTGCTTAGTAACAAAGTAAGTAGTTTTGGTCCTTGAGGTAGAGTATCAACTATACAGCTATATAAACTGTTAGAGCTTAAAAATGCACTAAGACTTTGGAAACACTTTGTATATAGAGAAACACATTTCTATAAATAGTTTCTTCTTAAACTGTTTCTTAAGAAAGTTCACTTAGTCCCTTATAAATCTTGCTAAACAAATACTTTTTAATTATAGACAGACAAGCTTCTGCCCTGTCCTGGTGAATTCTAAGTTAGTGAAATACAGACTGATATTTTACTGTGGTAAAAGTAGTTGTTATTAATGAGATGACTGCAGCAGATTATTGGGTCCAGCTGTGCCATGGGGCAGGTCAGAGATGCCCGTTTTAGACAGGGAATAGCTGAGGCCCAGAGTTAGTCACCAGTCTGCTGCCCATAGTCACACTGCTTTTTCATGTTTACTGATTGGTCTTTTTGAAAGGTGAACAACACTTTTGCTGTCAGCGTGTTAGCCTGGGAGAAGACAAAGAAGTAGCTAGTTTAACCGCGTCATCACTATGTTGACTATTAATATTTTAAAGATGTGCTGTGTTGGGCATAAATGCCAACCAATGCATGATTATCTTCTTCAAGCTACAGTGCATGTTTTTCACTAAAAATAGATGCAGGAGAAAATACCACGAGACCTTTTGTCTTTAGAAGACATTGTAGAACATGATTGAGGTCGGAGAACAGACAGGTTTTTAAAATCTTGCCATGAAGGATGGGAAATAGATTTGCTTCATTAGATGTTTGCGTTCAGTCTGGCCAGTGCAATACTGTATAGGCATCTGGAATAGGAAGGTACAACACTGATAACTTTGGGATCAGTAATGAGGAGGAAAAAAATGAGCCAGTTACAGCCTTTTTAAATGGAAAAAAAAACCCAAACATTTTTCTTTGCATGAGAGAACCTTTTTTTTTGTTTGTTTTGGATGTAGCTTAGCTGCAAAGTGTCTGCTGGCTCACTTCCTATTTTGATGCTATGGCTGAAAGTTGAAAGTTTGCTGATATCGTTTTGCACGTTTTTAAACTTTAAAGCTATCTTTCCCTCTTGTTTTTTGTTAATAATAAAAAAAAATTCATGTGTAGGAAAACCTATGCCTGAATATTTTTTTAAAGCTAAACTTGTATACGTGTGTGCATCTTTGTATGTCACTGTGTGCCAATGACAAAGTAGTTGATCAAGTTATACTGAAACAGTACTTTGCGTTGCTCATTCCATTCCAGTGATTGTCCTTTTGTGTTAGGCTAAGGAATTCATTAAAACCTCTATTTGAGCTAGGTTGTAACTTGTTCCCAGGTTTGTAGTGCTATATTGTAGAGACAGTAAATATTCATGTACAGAAGTTGTGTTGTTTCAAATAGAAAAAGGCGAAGTGTACTTTTTATACTTGACTCCCTTTCCAAGGTGAGGTAAGAGCCTAACCTAAGATCTTTGCATGAGGCTTTTTCACAAGTCTGTACCCCTCCCCCAAAATCAAGAGATTAGAGTCCTACATTTTGAGGTGAGCAGAGGTTTGTGGGACTAGGAGGGAGAGTTGAAAAATAAGTTATCTTAAATGCTTGCTATCTTTTCATATTTTGAAATTGTAAGAAAAACATTTTCTGAGTTAGATGATATTTCTTTAGGTTGTTAATCAACAATGGAAACCAGGGCAGCATTTGTCTTTAGTGGTCATAGTGTTCTTGTAGACCTGAAGCTTAAAGTATAACTTCTAATTTAACTCTTCTAGTTTTACCATAGGTGGTATTATTTAAAATTATTGAAGGTCTGCCCACATGCAGATACGCCCACATACGAGTATTAAAGGCTCGAGGCATTAGGAAGGTTGAGAACCACTGGTCTAGATTGACCAACAGATAATTACCCAAAAATATTTTTGTCCACAGCAACTGATGAAGGACCACTTAGTTAAGTCTCATTGGGATTGCTCTCAGTGTGCCTTAGAAATTGTGGATGTGTTGAAGAAAGAGGAGACTAAGTTAGTTGGAAAAAAAATGAGGGCTAATAAAAACAATTTTTTAAATTAGTAGGGTGGGGGGTTAGTTTTTGCAAAAAAAAAAAATGAAAACAATTCTGTTTAATAGTTAAGGCAGAACACTTTCCTAAAGGATATTTAAAGTTAGGTATTGCTTCATTCATTTTAGTATTTTATGTCGTTGATAGTGAATATTAAATACATTAATTAATCAACAAGCAATGTTAAGTATCTACTACATGTCGGACTGAGTTATAATGGCCATATTTAGTAGGTTTTTCTCTTCAGCCCCATTGTTTCCCTTATGTTTGGTTATTTCAGTGAATTTGAGGCAAAGTTTTGTGTTAATTATACAAGTTAAAATCAGGACTTAGTTTAGTTCTTACTCAGAGAATACAAGCCAGATTTTTCAAATTTCCCTCAGCATTGTTACCAACTTGATTTTTATATCCATTTCTTTACAAAATGACATATTTCAGACTTTTGAGGAATTTTAGCCACTGACAAAATAGGAGTAAAAAAACATGCTTACCCACCTGTGCAGAACACAGTTAGGGGTCAGGGAAAAAAAGAAGCTTAAATAAGATTCTTGTGGTCCAGAAATTTATAAGCTAATAGATATGCAGACCAGGTATAGAGATGGTACTGTATAGACCACTTTTTTATTAAACTCAGAATCCCCCTTCCTTTAAGAAAAAAATCACCAAGCAGTTCTCTTCCAGCCTACATGTATCTAATCCAAACTATATAACCTTTTTTTTTTTAAACCCAGTTTACTAAAGTTATTATCGCCATAGCTTGTAATAGTGAAAACTATGTTTCTAAGCTTTGTTACGATATAACTTTGGAGTTTATCTAAGTTTAATTGATCTTGTGCTTAGCATACTTTTGCTTGGTTCTGGCAGAAGTGTACTGTGTTTGGGTTTTTTATTCCTTAGTACTGAGTGTGGACTTTAATGGGACTAAACAGATTTTTTGTTATTGTTGCACAGATTGTGTGCCACTAAGTTTTAACAATTTATTTTTTCTCTGACCTCAGATTATGATTACTGTAGACTACTAGTAGATTCCCATGACAAGGTTCAAAATAGTATCTGAAACAGTGGAATTTTATGACTTTCTGATGGAATTTGGCCACTTTTTCTTTACTTTTAAGTGTGGAAATTGTCTGTAGATTGAGATAAAATCATTATTTAGGATTCTCACTTGTTGCTATTTAAGTACATTTGTAGGTGATTTATTATTTTCATGTACAAAAGAGAATGAAAATGGAATTACTGACTTCTGATGAAAGATGCTAAGGGAGTGTAATGTTGTGGAATTTGCCATGCCTGCGCTAGGCAAGTTGCAAAGGAAAGTAAACTTTGTTTAGCAATTTCCTGCTTCTCTTTTAGTGCATCTGCCAAAAGCCCTCCAATTTCAAGCTCACCTGATGTGTTGATTTGTGCGCAATCTGAGGATTGAACTTTTCCTTCTTTCTGCCCTTCTCCAGTCCAAATCTTTGTTCTAGGGCCTCTGCCAGCTATAAAATTGGAAAATAATCTGATCAAATATAAATAAATATTTGCCATGAGGTGCTTTGCACTGTGCACTTGGTGATGTAAAATCTAAAGCAAAATCTGCTCTGACTTTTTGTAATTTACATCCTAATGGGAAGATACCAAGTAGATTTGAGGTACTCTTTGAGGAGTTAATGACTAATTAGGCTAAGTCTGATACCTTTGCAAGAGTATTTGCATATTAAAAGATGATTTCTGATGACAGTTGGTTCTGCTTCAATCGAAATAAATCCAAATGGTGGAAATATTCGAGCTGGTGGGTCGTTTCTAAACCCTTGGAATTACACACTATAAGCAATTATCTACACATTAGAGGACAGGGCCTTCTTGACTGTTAATGCATAAGAGAGGATTAGCTCTGTTCCCTTTGCAATTAAGAGGGAAGTCCAGCCCTACCAGCGACCCTTCTTAATCAAGGCTGGGTGAGATTAGAACAGTGAATTTTATTTTTTAAAATGTCATATAATTTTTAGTGGTACCTTTTATTTTTACATCATCTTCATTTCCAAATTTCTACCCAAGGAGCCATCTTTTATGACAAAGATTTTTTTAAAGGAAAAAACTTCATCAGAACTATTTAATGCATCAGTCACCAAGCTGTCTGAGAACATGGGCAACATTGTCTTTCCATACCTGCCACCTCTACAGTAAAAGTAGGGAAGTACCCAAGGTTGATCATCAGAATTATGCAGCAAAGAACAGCAGATTTATAATGAAATAAGACTGTTCTAATTGTCCAGTTTCTGTATCTTAAAGTTTTCCTCTCCCACCTGTTCCCAACTGAAAAAGAATGAAACTCCACGACATTCTGTGTCACCATGTAGTTAAAACTGCAAAGTGGTGTCATAGTTTGTGCTGCGCCATTAATGTTTCTGCAGAGAAAGTCCCTGCCTTCCAAAACCTTCCCGGTGCTTTTCTGCAGTGCTTTGCCCCATGGCATTCAGAGCATGAAGTAGCTTCCTGATCCTTGCATGCTTTGTAAGATAAGTGTGGTCATTGTTTCATTGCTCACATTTTTACATACATGTGCATATACATATGTAAATTTGAAATGAAAAGCATGCTGCTTTGCCTGCCTAACTTGTGTATATTGTATTGTGTAAACATTTTTCTCTTCTAAATCCTGGCTTCAGAGGGCTTGGGCTCTCTCTGCTTTGATAAGGGCACATCAGAAACCATGACTTTGCTTTCATCTTCTGAAATTCGTAACACTGACGTGATACTAAATGAAGAAAAGAGCCAGGTATTAGACATCCAGCCTGTTTTGTCAAAAGAAGGAAAAGACAATTTTGCTGATACTGCTAATAAAAAGATGGAGAGGCTTCATGAGTCCAGTGGAGATTCTTCAATTAAAGCTCTAACTCTTGGATTCCTTGACACGGAAGAAGTACATTGTGGTCGTCCATCCATTCCAGCCGGTTTTCCTGAACATCCTGCCATTATAAAGGAAACTGGGCCAACTGAGCATCATCTGAGTAAAGACCAGTGGTTAAAGAACCAAAGTGAGGTCCCTGCTGGGGAGGATGAAGCTGCTTCAGATGGTGGTGCCAAGCTCACTTCGCCCAAAGGTCAGAAACTACATGCTGGACAGCGTGAGGCAGAAGGCAGCAGTAACCATTCCTTGTCCCTGTCTGAAGTTTCTGGGGTTGAGACAGATTCTCCTGAATCTCCATTTGAAGTCATTATTGACAAAGCAACATTTGACCAAGAGTTTAAAGACTCCTACAGGGAAAGCATTAGTGAGTTTGGTAGCCAGGCGATGCTTGCTGACCCAGAGACAACCACAGACAATTCACGGGACAGTGACAGAACAATCCCACTGAGAAACCAAGAGAAAAGGCGCTATCCAGCCTCCGCCCTACTCACCAGACAGTTTTCACGAACTACTGCTGCTCTGGAAGAGGTGTCTAGGTGTGTAAGTGATATGCATAACTTCACCAATGAAGTATTGACTTGGGATTTAATTTCCCAAGTAAAACAGTTAGAAAAATCTTCTGAAAATATTGCGCAAGTTTCAAGGTTAAATGGAAATGAAGATACTTCAGACATTCCAGTGTCACATCTTAAAATATGTACTCATCAGAACATTCAGAAAATTCCCATACATTCCTTTCATGAGAATGGTCCTAGCACTGAATCAGGAGCATCCCTCTATAAAAAAGTTTCACCTGACAATGTTGACCCTGCAAAGAAAGTCAGCATTGAAGGTATGGGAGGGTGTGTGCTGAAAGGAAGTGGCACACTTATCAGATTACCAGAACCTCAAGGTGGAAAATGTGCATCATCATGCCTTGAGGAGATTAGTGAAAAGGTCGTTTTACCTG
The DNA here is from genome assembly GCA_028646515.1 of Pseudochirops corinnae. Lineage (NCBI taxonomy): Eukaryota > Metazoa > Chordata > Mammalia > Diprotodontia > Pseudocheiridae > Pseudochirops > Pseudochirops corinnae. The sequence continues at coordinate 189,242,742 of CM053592.1, forward strand.
ATGACCCCCTGAAGGTTGAACTAAATAGGCAGAATTCTATGTTAGTAGAAATGGTGGAAGCTGATAGTTCTGGTGAATCGGATGATACTGTCATTGAAGATATTACAACAGATATGTCATTTGAAAGTGATAAACGAGGCTCTGAGAAGCTTTTATGCCAAGGTGGTATCACAATTCAGGCAGAGAAACCTGTTTCTGTTCAGAGTACTATAATAGAAGCAGATGAAAGGGGAATTGAAGATAAATACAGTCAGGGCATCACCAATAAGACACATGCAAATTTCGGAGAGTCTGTGGATGACTTTGAAACCTTACAAGTTCAGCCAGATGTTCATGGAGAAAGTACAGTTGGGGAGATTTCATGTCCAGAGGTAATCCCTGATGATTCCACAACAATATACGCCAAGCTGTCAGGTAATTTGGATGAAATCCTTCCCCTAAAACCTGTTAGAACTGAGCAGCTAAAGCTTTCTCCAGGAGAAACTTCAAGAGAATTAAGAGGAGACTCCATGAGGGAGAATGAAAGTGATGACTCCCCAGAAGACCTTGCAGCAATACTTTCAGAAACCCAAACAAACAAAGGGTCAACTGAAGCAAATGCCTTTGGAGTAGCCTTAGAAAAAGGCATGAATTTGAAAACCTTTCCTCTGGGAGTTTTGCATAGAGTCAAAGATGCTGACAACAAATGCATTGTATCAAACCAGAGTATCAATGGCAGTCAACTCCAGAATGATTTTCTGAATCAGAGCACTCCAGTACCATCTCTTGACTTGGAGCAGGAGCAGCTTACAATTAAGGCCCTTAAAGAATTAGGTGGGAGACATGATGAGAGGATAAAGCCTTCACAAGAGTTTGTGAAAGCTTCCATTGAAGAAAACTTAATACAAACCTCAGCAAATCTGGTCACCTCAACATTTGCTCCAAGATCTTCTTGGCCAGAGAGATCACATGATATCCTGAGCAATGAAGATGTCAAGACTGTCTCTGGCCTTGACTGTGGAATTCCCCAAGAAGCTGCTGATGTAGAAATGATATTCAGCCTTAGCAAGACTGAACAGGTTAATGAGCATTTCCCAACAAGACTTCTCACTTACTTCTCAGGTAACCTTTACATTAGAAATATAACATGTAATGAATTTATCTATTATGATAAGTGTTCAAATTATAATTTTTTCTAATCTATAAACTGCTGATAAAATTGCCCTTTAAAAAAAAATGTGATAGAGAAAAGGGTAGGTTAAGCCTTGTTGTAGTTGCCTGACTTGGTTTTGCCATTTCCACAAGCAAATAGACTCCTAAAAAGGAGCTTTCTTGTCACAAAAATTGATACTCCAAGAGATTTTATATGTAAGCTTTCTTCTTGGCTATAAATAAGTGATTCACCTCAGAACTCCAGAATGTTAGAATCATTAAGCATTTATCCCTTTATGTGACTCTTTGACAATCACTGTTTTGTTGACAGTTCTTAATGTGGGGGTTTTAACAAATGAGACTTGTGAGATGAATTTAGGAACAAAAGGTGAAGAAGGTTCTGTTGGGAAAGAAACTAAATGGAATTTTTAATTAATCTGGGCCTGTACCACAGAGAAATTTCAAATCTTGAAAGTAGGTAACTTTGTTGGAGCCCTCTTGTGCATAAGGCATAGAGAAAATTCATGCTCTGAGGACAAGGACTATTTCTTTTTGGTCATCATATCCCCAGTACTTGGCACAGTGCCTGATTGACCAGAACTGTAGACTTGAGACTAAAGGGTGGAGAAGTAAAGTTTTATACTTAGATACTGGAGTTCAAAGAACTAGAATTCATGAAGTAAAAGCAGATTCAGAGAGACTGAGGCAATGAGGGGAGAATTGAAAGGTCCGGAAATGGGGATGAGAGAATTTCAAGTTCTGAATCTTGGAGGTCTGACAGCTTCAGGTGATGGTGAGTTCTGAGATGTGATCTCAGCCTAGCTTTCCATCATAGGTGACTGAGATGGAACTGTCCATTGCCCTGGTGGTAGAATTGTCATTAATTTGAGTGAAATCACCAAGGTTGATGGTATGAAGGAGGAGGATAAGAAACATTAGGTTGGAGGGGAAAACTGGACCCATTACTAATCGCTGAGGAAGGAGAGAAAGTGAAATAAGCTGGAGCTTTTTATGAGTCATATTATATATTATCTTCTGGCATTGCTAAGAAGTGTGTGAAAAATTTCATTGACATTGTCACATTTTCAGAGAAAATTGATAAGGTGTGTGATAAGACTTAACCTTGGATTTCATACATTTTTTTTTCTCACAATAAATAGTTATAGAGGAAATGATTGAAAAGAGAATGTCCAGTTCTTTACAAGTCACTGCTGGTACTTCCTCCTTCCAGGCTGTGTAAACATTTTGATCACGTCTGCTTAGATACTTAAGAGTAGCTCTGCTTTGCAGAAAATAAAATCTTACTGGGTGGGCTTCAAGCCACTGCCAATCTCCCGATAAATCTCAGTTTGCTTACACTATCTCTGTAAACAACTTTAGTATACCTGCTTCTTGTTAAATTCTTTTTTTAAAAATTCTTTTTATACTCAAGTGCCAGAACACAAATACAGAATAGAGAAAAGAAACAAAAACATATCAGAAACTTAAATATTGGAACTTAAATACAAAGTTAGGAGAAAAAAGCCTGTCGTGTGCATAGCAGAACATGAGAGGATTGAAAATATATAACTCAATTTTCATTTCAAGAAAACCTGTATAATCCACTTTGTGTTGAGAACTATCCTTCCTTCCTTTGCTTCCTTGTAAGTTTTCCTTTGTTTTCTGCTGTGCACTTTTTTACTTTATTCTCTGCCCCTCCAGGTTATAATTAAGTTTGGATAGGTTTCTCTATAGCTACAGATATATTCGTATACATAACAAATTCTACTCCTGATCTTTATGTTTATGCATATCTCTTGTTTCCTAGCCCTCTTGCCTCCTCTACTTTACTTGTATCCACTCCTTTGCCCTCTTATTACTTACCTACCCCCCTCCAAGGATCCCTCTCCTATCCTCCCATTCCCATAAATCTAAACACCCTTCTATACTTCCCTTTTGCCTATTCCCTTGTCCTCCCCCACCTCCCTATGCCCTTACTGTTTTCTCTTCTGAATTTAGAAGACATTTATATTCTTCTAAACATATATGTATTGTTAACTCTTAAACCCATTCCCGATGAAAGTGGGTTACAAGAACTACCAGCCTTCCTCTCCCATCTAATTCCTCTGTATCGATTCTTCCTCTTGCACCTTTTTTATAAAATAATTACTCTTTTTAGCTATACCTAAATGATTTTACTTTATAAATTCATATCATACTCAGATTTTCCTCAAGCTTTCTTAGAGCTTATTCATAAGAATCTTAAACATAATGTTTTACATTTTACATACATAAAAAGTAAACGGTCTGTCTTTATTGAATCCCTTATAATAGGTCTTTAGTATGTACCTTATATTTCTCTTGAATATTGTTTGTCAGATCTTCTATTAAGTTCAAGGTTTTGTGGTTGGTTTGGTTTTTTTTTTGACAAAGTCTGACGGTCGATCAAATGTCCATTTTTTTTTTCCATTCATGATTATGCTTAACTTTGCTGGGTACGATATTTTCTACTGGAGCCCCAGTTCTTTTGCTCTTCGATGTATAGTTTTCTAAGACGTATGGTCCTTTCATGTCTCTGCGGCTAGTTCTTGTATGAGTCCAATTGTGGCATTATCATATTTAAATTGTTTTATTTTTTTAATTTAAATAATTATTCCTTGAGCTAGGGGTTTTGGAATTTGACCATGATATTCCTATGAGTTTTTCTCATAGGATCTCTTGTAAGTGGTGATTGATAGATTTTTTTCTATTTCTACTTTCCCCCTTATTCTAATGCTTCAGGACATTTTCTTTAATTGTTTCTTGTATTATATCAATATCTTTTTTTGATCATAACTTTGAGTTAATCCAATTATTTTTATGTTTTCTTCTCTTGATCTATTTTCCAAATCTGTTTTTCTTATGTTTTGCTTTCTCTTCTATTTTTTCATTATTCATATCTTAATTATTTCTTGATCTCTTATAATTTTGCTGGCTTCACTTTGCCCAATTCTAATTTCCAGGGTGTCATTTTCTTCCTTAAGATTCTGTGTCTCTTTTTCTAATTGGTTGGCTTTCCTTTTATAATCTTGTTTTTCTTGGACTAGTTAGTCTTCATATATGTGTGTGTGTGTGTGTGTGTGTGTGTGTGTGTATATATATATATACTTTTTTTTTTTTTTTAGTTTTTCCTCTGTCATTTGATTTTTAAAGTCTTTTTAAAAATCTTCTATAAATCCTTTTTGGGCAGGTGATCATTTGACTTTATTCTTTGGGGGTGTCTTTGCTTCAATACCCTCCTCTGAAGATGGACCCCAGTCTTCTACATTCCCATAATAGGTTTCTGTAGTTCAATTCTTTTTCCTTTACCTTTGCATTTTTTTGTGGTTAGAGCATAATTTTTGTTATCAGCTGTAGCCCTGGGGGATGGTACCTCTTTGCCCCAGATCTTCAGTTCTCCCTTCTAGCCTGGAACCAAAGCCAGACCTCCAGCCTCCTGTGAGTGCCCACAGCTTAGGGCTTTCTGTGCTCACTGGGCACGTGCTGAATCCTTACTGTCCTGGCTGCTTTTGTGGGGGGACATTTTGATTGCTTGAAATTTTTTGGTGTACTCCACCATCCTTCCCAGAATCTTCTCTCCAAGATGTCTTTTACTGGAAGCAAGGCTTCATGTGGAAGGGGAGCTACTATGTTTTCTACAAACCATGCTTCCTCCTTACTCTAAAATACTGTTTGAAACTCATGAACCCTTCTCAGGCCAACCTTCCCAGTCTCTCTCATCATACTGCCTCACATCTCTAACGTTTTCTTAGTTTGCCCCTGCTCAGATTCTCTTTTCCTTATATTAACTGGAAAGAGAACTCTGCCACAGTAGTGTGAAATCACAAAATAGTTAAAATTTATTTAAAATATAAAAATTTTAACATTTTACTACTTTGTTGGGTTCTGTGGCTGTGAACTTGTTTCTGTGTGTGCTTACTCGAGTGGTGTAGATCACAGACTGGCTTCTCATCAGGTGTAGCTTTGGACTGGCCTCCTGTGAATTCTCTGCCGTGGTACCAGCGTGGCAGTGAGAGGGCTTGGCGGCAGGCTCCTTCCCTGGTCCTCCCTTGCTTGCTTTTGTCAAATCATTGGCTCTTTTTTTCCTGATTAACATTGACATCTTTAAAATTACTTCTTTTACTAAGTTGTTATTGATAATATACTATTCTCATATCTGCCACTGCTGCCTTTTGGGTAGCCCATAGTTTGATTCTTTGGAGATTATGATAGTCTACACCTTGTGGCTATGCAGTATCACCGGAAGAACTTTGGTGTTTATTTTTGTCTTTACACACTGACCGTTTCATTCAGACTGACCCGTGTCTTCTCCATATAGGACATTCCATCTCCTGCTTCCATGCCCTCGTACAAGTGGTCCGTATAGCAAGAGTGCCCTCCCCTTCCCTTGCTCTTGGTAGGAGCCTGGCTTCCTTCACAGCGGGGCGGGCTCAGGTGCCACCTTCCGCTTCTCCCGTGACCTTATCCCATATTTCATTCTGTGACTGGGCGCAGAGCGCTTACAGGCCTGTACATTGGAGGATTTTTCTGTAGTTAAAAGGCCAAGGCATTTGTTTCTTATGTAAACCTAAAGTTTTAGGCCTAATGTCTTCTACCAACTAAATTTAATCCCATTCGTTTATTTCCTCCTGGGAGAAAACCCATTACCTAATAATACAGGTAAGAATGGGGGTAACTGCAAAGTAGGAAGTGTGTGTGCGCGCGTGCGCACACCGCTTCAGTTGCCATTCCAGATTGTATTTTACAGTTTGTATTATACCTCTATTGATCCTTTAGCTAGACAAGTCTGCAATTTCTCATTCATTTCTGTATTTACCCCTCAGCTCTGTTATGTATGAAATAGTCAATGATAACTTTGTTTTCTGTGGATTATAAATCTGTGTTTGAGTGCAGAGGGGGAGGCAGGGTTGTTCTAATGGAGGAAAAACTATTTTTTTTCTGAGTCTAAAGGAAATGCTGGCTTGAAAAGATTCCCACAAATTTTTGGACTGTGGCCAGACTTGTCCATAGAAAGAGAGCATGCGTGTCCATATTTCACAGTAACAGCATTGTGCTCTTTGTCAATGCTGCTTCTGTGCCATTTTGAGGGTGATTTATTTGGCTGAACAAATCTATAGCAAAGCAGATTGTTAACCCATTTTACCACCTACAAAAGTTGAATTAAAATTTAAAATCTCCGACTAAAATAATTCTTTATATTTACAACTTGAAAAGGGGTTAGGCTCAGCTTTGTAAAAACTGGCAAGACAAAGTCACAATTTGGGTGAGAGTCTGCTGCTTTTTTCTTTAAATGGGTTATAAAATGATTCAACTAGCTGTCTTGTTCATCTTCATTTTATATCAACATAGATTTCCTTCAAGAATGCCGGTCAGAATGTAATATAATGATAGACTGTAAACCAATATCTCTGTGTTATAAGGAAACAAAGAGCCAGTGGGTGGTAATTAGTAGTGGGACTTTTTTGTTTTTAAAGGAAATTCTAACAGGCTACTAAAACTTATATCTTCTACGCCATCTTAACTCCTTTTTGTATGGACATATGAATTACTGCAGCCCTCTGATGCATACTCGGAAACCTGGATTAAAACTAGCTCGCTGGGAATGATTGAAACAGGCAGTTCTATCAAGGGATCTCTTCTAGTGGCAGCAGTTTGAAAAAGGGCAAAGGGCTCATTTCTAGAGTTTAGTAAGCATTGATCTGAATGTCATTTTCCTCAGCCTGACTTTTCAGTTGCTGCCCCCTTTTAGTGTAGATGGGGCACTGCAGGAAGCCTGGATGAGGAAGGTCTAGGAGTAAAAGGTTGATTTGATCTTTTGTCAGAAATTTTATTCACTTTTAATTAGAATATTTAAGAGATGGCCATGCAGGTTTCTAAAAGTATAATTTTTTTTTCCTCACCAAAATACTTGTTTGAAGGCATGAAAAGACATTTACTAATTAGTCACTGTATGCAAAGCACGGCTAGGTGCTGAGAATCCAGGCAGACACCTGGAGACTGCTCATTTAACAGGGAAGGCAGCAATCACAGGTACTGTCAAGTCAGTTTCTGCTGTTAAAAGATTTGATAAGACCAAGGATACCACAATAGTTTTTTTTTTCCAAAATCAAATAAAAGGGCACTTAAATTTTAAAGTAAGCCAAATTATTTCCAGTGACAGTTTCAGGTAGAGAACGCAGTGACTTGGGGGTGGGGGTGATCGTCATAACTAGCATGCTGTAGGTCCTTGAGGTTTACAAACTACTTGACATGTGTTCACTCATTTGATAAGGACAGAGGAAAGTCCCTGTAGCACATAAAGTTGTTGAATTGAAACTTCTTGAGTTGCTTTGGTTTTTCTTTTTCTGAACAACCTGCAGATTAGATTCTGGGCTAGGGACCAGCAGCCTTTCAGAAAAAGTTACCTAGACTTTATCTGTGGGTTTCTCACGTCTACAATACAGTTTTAACATTTATGTATGCTCTCTATTTATAATTAAATTGTCGTGAGTAAAGGAAAAAAGATTTGAAGAACATTTTGGAAACTTGATTTAAATTGAAATAAGGGTTTTGCCAGTTTACTTGCATTTGTTTATCTTTGCCAAGTTTTCTAGATTTCTGCTTGTATTTGTTTTGAGTTTCACACATGTCCCTCTTTGGAACATACCTTTTTTAAGGCCTTTCAGTTTCCCACTCAGATATGTAGTGATACCAGTGGTCCCTCAGGAGACCTAAACAGTACTGGTTCCTGGCACTAGCTGTCACTACCTCATCTTCATTCCTCCACTCCTTCAGCCCTGTCGAGGTGTGTAGTGGCTGTGAATGGAAAGATTCTATTCCCTGTTATGAATAAAATGTAAGCACTTAACTACTTAAATGTATCATACAACTTATGTAATAAACATAGCAGAAATCATCTTTTCCCTTAGAATTCCCATTAATTGGATTGGCATTGTGCCTACCCCTGAGTAAAAACTAATCTTGTACTATAAATTGCCAAACCCTACACCGGAATATTTCAGGGAGAACAAAAACTAGCACTTTTTTTTAAGCACCTAAGACAAACCATATCTTTTATTGAAATACAATGGAAGAATAAAGGTCATAGAATTCTAAATATATTTTCTGCTCAGATGTTCCATGGGTGTTCAATGAGCTGGGTTAACAAAGAATTGTGAATATTTAAAAAACGCAGAAATAACTTAAATTTCTATAGGGCCTTTCTCCAGGGACTACAACAACCTATACAGACTACATGGTTGGGTTACAATTCCTATTTTGTTTCTAATTCATCATTTAGAGCTCAGCATTTATACAAAATGCATATATGTGTTTGTTTTTTTCTTTTTTAAAATTTTGTTTTTAGTTTTCCACATTTACTTCTATTAAGATTTTTGAGTTCTAAATTTTCTTCCCCTCCATTCCCCCTTTCCAGGATGGTGTACAATCTGATATAGCCTATACATGTACAATCATATTAAACATATTTCTACAATAGTCATGTTATAAAGAAGAATTAGAACCAAAGGGAAAAGCATGAGAAAGAAGTAACAAAAAAAAGAGACAAGAGTGGGCTCCGATCTGCGTTTAGATTCCGTAGTTCTTTCTCTGGACGTGAGTAACATTTTCCATCATGAGTCCGAGTTTGTCTTAGATTCTTCTGTTGCTGAGAAGAGCTAAGTCTATCAAAATTGATCATTGTATAATGTTGCTGTTACTGTGTACAGGGTTCTCCTGGTTCTGCTCCCTTCACTGAGCATCAGTTCATCTAAGTCTTTCCAGGTTTTTTTGAAGTCTGCCTGCTCATTAATTCTTATGGAACAATAATATTCCATTACATTCATATACCACAATTTGAAGAACTAGCACGTAAACAAATATTAATCTGTTGTAAGTAGGGCATTATGATAGATTGTGGGAAAAGATACAGAGTTTAAAATAAAATGGGATCTCCTCGTGGAGCTTAAGCAAAAGTGCATCGGGGGAAATTAGTAGGTGTTTTGAGAAGCAGTGATAAACCCAGCTGATCAGGAGCATAGTTTGTGGAGACTGGAAGTAGTAAAGGGATAAATGGTGCTTCCAGATAGCCAGAGGGCTTTGAATGCTAGCAGTTTTAACTTGACTCACTAGATGAAGGGTTCCTAACCTTTTTTTCTGTTTGGTAATTGGTTAAGCCTATAGACCTTTCTTCAGAATAATGTTTTTAAATTATTAGAATAAAACACAAAGGATTGCAAAGGAAATCAATTATATATTAAAGTTATAAAAAATATTTTAACCACTCTGATATAATAATGTGCCTTATTAATGCATTAAATAACATAATGGTACATCTAAATTTCCGGCAAGTTAAAGGCTATAGTAACAGTAACTTCATATTATTGAAGAGTGGGGTGGCTAGATGGCCCAGTGAATAGAGCCCTGGAGTCAGGTGGACCTGGGTTCAAATCCAGCCTCAGACACTTAATACTTACTAGCCATGTGACCTTGGGCAAGTCACTTTAACCCCAGTTGCCCTGCATTAAATTACCCCTCCAAAAAGCAAAAAAAAAAAAATCATAATCACAAATTATTGAAGAGTATAAACATTAGTTTGAGATGTACACGTGAAGCAACGGTAAATAGTCTGTAACATATGAAAATACCTGATTTTTCTTGGTAAGTCACAGATACTGTTGGTAATGCTGTGGTTTGTTGCCTCACAACTGATGGAAATGCTACGTTTCAGTTAGACATGAGTGGAAAGAAAGATGTAATTTTTTTCCCCCATCCAAGTTCATAGGTCTCCTGAAACATATTATCCACGGACCTGGCGTTAAAGATCCTTGCAGTAGAATAAGGAGCCAGTGAAACTCACTTAACAGATGAGTGACAGGCCCTAATCTGCGTATGAGAAAAGTTAATGTGACTCCAGCCTTGTCAAGGAGTACAACTTTGAAAGACTTGAAAACTGATTAATGCTCAGCATGTGAAGCCCCCAGTGGTGAATCTTGCTTTCTGCTTCTCAGCAGAGAGGTGTGATGCTGGAAGAGTTCAGGATGAGAAAGGTTTTCATCCAAATTAGTCGTGCTTGATTTTACTAGGATGGGCTTGGGGAGTGGGAAGTAATGACAAGGATGCCAGGAAGATGTACGTCAGTGAAACATTTTGAAAATACATAAAAGAGCAGAACGAAGTTCAGAAAGCATCAAAGACAGCTTTGCAACTAATGTGTTCAATTTATTATGTATTTTAAAAACCAAGCCTTCTATAATGGAAATTCATGGTTTCGTATATAATTCTCTTTTATTTGTAAAAAGAAATCACCATGTTTCTGAATGTTTGCCAAATTCATAATAAAGAATGTTTTTATTAAAATGTTTTAGTGGTATAAAAGATAGATTTGATGAAGAAAAGAATGAAAATAGGGAGACCAGTTAGAGGAGTGTTGTAATAGTCCAGGTATGTTTTCATAGGAGAAATTTTACAGAGATGGAATCAATAACACTAGGTAACTAGTTCCAGGAGAGATTGTCCTTAAGTCAGTTGTCACCTCTATGCAGATGACTTATAAATCTATGTATTTTGTTCTCATCTTTCCTTCTGAGCTGCAGTTCTGCATTACCTGCATCCCATTGAATTTCCCCATTGGCATCTCAAACTCAGCCTGTCCAAAAGAGAACTCATTATCTTTTCCCTGAAACACCTCCTTTTTCTTTCCCCGATTCTGTTGAGGGTGGCACCATCTTTCCAGTTACCAAGATTCACAACCTGAGTCATCCTCAGTCCATTACTCATCCACTTTCCCCATCCCATCTCTTGCCACGTCTTGATTATTCTCCCATGACATCTTCATTATATGTTCTCTCTTGAAAAAAATTTTTGTTTAAAAAATTTCAATTAACAAGCATTTATTTTCTCTTCCTACTCCTTACTTCCATTGAACAAAAACAAGACGAAGAAAACACTCTTGTAACAGATACGCATAGTCAAGGAAAGCACATGCCTACACTGACCATATATTAAGATGTCCATCTCATTCTATATTGTGAGTCTCTGCTGGGATGTGAATGATACACTTCATCGTTGGTTCTCAGTTCTCACATTTTTCTTTGTAATATCATATAAGTTACTCCTCTGGTGTTCAGAGCCCTTCTTAACCTGTGCTCCTCCCACCTTCCAGGCTTCTTACACCTCACTCCTTACTTTTTGATCAGGTGACATTGACCTCCTTATCATTCTGTGAACTAGACCTGCCATCTCCCAACTGCAAGGATGTTCTCTTGCTGTTCCCTGTACCTAAAATGCCTCCTTGTTTCTGCCTGCTGGCTTCCCTTCGTTTAAGTCACAACTAAGATTTCATCTTCTACAAGAAGCCTTTCCCAACTCCTCCAAATTCTAGCACCTTCCCTCTTTTAATTATTCTCTTTTTTTATCCTGGTGATAGCTTGTTTGTACCTGTTTGTTTGCTTGTCTTCTTCGTTAGATTGTGAGCTGCTAGAGGGGAGGGACTGTCTCTTCTATTCCCAGTATTTAACACAATGCCTAGCATACAGTAGCTACTTAATAAATGTTTATTGACTGATTGACCTGGTTCTCCTCACTTCACTCTTCATCAGTTCATACAAGTCTTATAAGGTTTCTCTGAAATTATGTTTTCTCTTTTCTTAAGGCATAATTCTATTCTATCAAATTTATAAACCATAATTTGTTTTGCCATTACCCAGTTGATGGGTACTCCCTTGATTTCTACAGACTTCTACAAAAATAGCTTCTGTAAATATTATTGTTGAAATAAGTCCTTTTCCCGTTTTCTTTGAACTCTTTGGACTATATATGCCTAATAGTAGCCTATTGCTGGGTCAGAGGTATGCACAGTTTAATGACTTTTGAGGCATAGTTTCAGAAATTGTTTTCCAGAATAGCTGAATATCACCAGTAGTGCAATAGTATCCCTGTTTTGTTCTCCCGTTTTTTTTTCTCATCGTGTTTCTGCCTGTTCACATCCTTTGACCATTTATCAGTTGAGATTATCTCATTTGGTTATGAAATCTTCCCCATGCATAGATCAGAAACATAATTTTTTTCTTTGTTCCTCAGTAATTTGTTTTTGATGTCACCACATAAAAGTCTTAAGTCTCATGTGATTTTGGAATTTATCTTGATAACGTAATATGAGATGTTGATCTCTGTTCCTCATTTTTGGCAAACTGCTTTGCAGTTTTTTGATAGTGTTTGTCCTTGCCCAGGTATCTGGAGTCTTTGTGTTTATTTTTTTTTTTTGAGTCTTTGTGTTTATTAAGCACTATTCTACTGTGTTTGCTTTTCTGTGTTGTTGATCTATCTCCCTTGGGTTTGTCTTTTAACCAGTTATTAAGCAGTTTAGTGATTATTGCTTTGTAGTATAGTTTGACATACAAGAGCATTAGAGTTGAGGATAATATTATATGAGATCTAAGCACCAGAGGTTGTATAATTAGAGAAGGGTCCCTGAAAGGTAAATTTATCAAAGCTTGAATGTTTCTCTTGCATAGAATCACAGAATTGGAACCAATATTGGAGGTCGTCTAGTCCAAGCTGTACTAGACCAACGATCCCTCCTACAACCTTAACCAACTTCTACTTAAACTTTTAGTCAAGAAAAGCATAGATTTAGAGCTGGAAAAATACTTTAGAGATCACCTAATCCAACTTACTGATTTTAAAGTTGAAAAGGAACCCACTCTCCATCAATGTAATGTGCTAATAATTCCATTTTCAGACACCTTTGATAGTTAGAAAATTGTTCAGTATGTGGAGTTAAAAGTTCTTTTCCGCAGCTTTTGCCCATTATTCCTAGTCCAGTGCTCTTGGAATTAGAAGAACAAGGAAGGTTATTATGGGCTCTCCCCAGGGTTCTCTAGGCTAAACTGATTGCTTTAGTCAGTCTTTAGGTTGGCACAGTCTTCAGTCACTTTACCCCCATCCTAAAATGCTCTCCAGCTCACACATGGTTTTCAAATGTTCCATGAATTGAACAGCAGCATAGTAACCAGCATTTACAGAGCACTAAATTTTGCAGAGCACTTTACAAATATTTTCCCCATTTTATCCTTCCAGCAAGGTACTGTTATCTCCATTGTACATGTGACGAAACTGAGATAGAAGTTAAGTGACGGGTCTCGGGTCCCATGGCAAGTTAAGTGTCTGAGACCAGATTTGAACTTGAGTCTTCCAGACTTCAGACCCAGGGCTATGCATGGTGCCTCATACTGAAGATTTCTGACCTCTTTTCTGGAAACTGTGACGTGTAAAGTAGCCTAGTTATATTATTGGTATTTTGGGCTGTTTTTGGCACACTGTTGAATCATATTGAGCAGTACAGACTGTTTGAACCCTGAGATCTTTTTTCATGTGGAATATTGATTACTCATATAAGTAATAGAAGTGATGTCTTCTGGAGTTCAAAGAGTTTTAAAATGAGAAGGCTTAATCTGTTTCTCCTGCCCATTTTTCATTTCCTTTATTTGGCTACAGATTATTCTCAGAGTGGATGATTTATAGGATAGTCCTGAGTTTACACTAGGTGGGGAAAGCAAAAATCCACACACAAGTTTCAAGCCCCGGCCCCCATCTCCTATTGAGGCTCTTCCTAGATCTCTGTTAGGCTCAAGGTAACCTGATCATTGTCAGAAACTTTGAAATTTGGCCATAAAACTTCTATGTCCAGTGGAGATATAACATGTCCCAAAAGTCTGGGTGCGGTTTTAAGACTTGTAGGATTTCCCGTATTAAAGGATATTTTCTTTTTTTTTTTTTTTAACATACTTTATTTTATTTGCTTTTTTTTTTGGAGGGGAGAAGGGAATGCAATTGGGGTTAAGTGACTTGCCCAGGTCACAGGGCTAGCAAGTGTTAAGTGTCTGGGGCAGGATTTTTAACTCAGGTCCTCCTGACTCCAGGGCTGGTGCTCTATCCATTGTGCTACCTAGCCACCCCTAAAGGATATTTCTTAAAGCCAGGTGAGGATTAGAGTGGGACATCCAGATTGGGGTGACGTTTGGATTTCCCTCAGTTGCAGTGGTGTAGCAGCTCCAAAGAGGACTTCCCAGGCTTCTCATTTTGTGTAGGAAAAGTAGAGATAATTTAGCATTTTTAGGTAATCCAGAATCGTGATGGGTGCTATCTCCAGATGTATGCTTCGTGATCTTTGAATGCTGTAATTGACTGAAGGAGGTGATAATGTGAGTAGAATAAATGTTTTCTGATTTGTTAAAGTGAGCAGGGGAGGATTTGTCCTGTGATTCCGTGGCAGCTCGGTGACACAGTAGATAGAATTTGGGGCCTGCGATCAGAAAGACCTGAATTCACATGTGGCCTCAAGACACTTAGGAGCTGTGTGACTCTGGGCAAATCAGTTCACTTCTATTTACCTCAGTGTCCTCATCTGTACCTCCTGGAGTTGTGATAATCGAACGAGGTGACATTTGTAAAGGGCTTAGCACAGTTCCTGACTCATTGTGAGCGCTATATAAGTGTTAGCTGCGATGATGACAGTTAATGGCCTCCAGGCCCCAGTTTGTACCTTCTGTATTACTGGGCAAAGAAGGGCATATGTTCCAAAGAGAGGGAAAGGACCCTTATGTACAAAACACAGCAGCTCTTCTTGTATTATTAGAGAATGGGAAACTGAGGGCATGCTCAGGCACTGGGAAATTCATGAATGGGATGGGATATTTTTGTGCTTTGTAAGAAATGACAAAGGGAATGGTTTCAGAGAAAACTGGGCAGATTTGTATGAATCCGTGGAGAGTGAAGTGAGCAGAAGTAGGACAACGATTTATTCAGTAACAGCATCATAAAGACATTCAGCTTTAAAAGTCTCAGTAACGCTGTTCAGCACAAGGATTAACTACAGGCCACAGACGACTGTGTAGGCCCAGGGTACAGGTCGAGTTCAAGGCAGGAACTTAATTTAATTTGATTATATATGTCAGCAGTTCTCAGCCTGTGGGTTATGTTCAATTTGTAACAGTGAAAATACATCCTGCATATCAGATATTGACATTACGATTCATAACAGTAGCAAAATTACAGTCATGAAGTAGCAACGAAAATAATTTTATGGTTGGGGGTCTCCACAACATGAGGAACTGTATTAAAGGGTCGCAGCATTAGGAAGGGTGAGAACCACTGAACGTGTTTGTAACAGGGCATTTTGTTTTTCTTGCCTTCTCAATAGTGGGAGCAGGGGAAGGGAAGTATAGAGAAGCTGGAGGAAAAGAAGGTGGAGGGGCCGCTAGGTGGCACAGTGAATAGGGCACCAGCCCTGGAGTCAGGAGGAACCAGAGTTCAGACTGACATACTTAACTAGGTGTATGACTTCGGGCAAGTCACTTAACCTCAATTGCCTTGCCTTCCCCCCTCCACAAAAAAGAGGTGGATTTTCTTTTTAATGTCAGTTTCTCTGAATGAGAGCTTTGGAGCACAGAGTTGGAAAGCGTAAATAGCGTAACACAGTACAAACTTTCCCCAGACCTTTTATTTTAGTTCAAAATCTTACCCAAGTAACAGACCCCCTTTTTAATGAGAATACACCAAGTAGAAGTTGGCTCCTGAGACAATAAGAAATATTGAAATAAAAGGTTTGAAAAAATAGAAGAAAATCTAAGGTATCTCATATCAAAAATGGCTCACTTGGAAAATGGATCAAGGAGAGGATGATTTAAGAACCACTGGACTCCCTGAAAGCCACGGTTCAAAGAAAAAGAGCCTGGACATCCTATTTCAAGAAGACATGAAAGAAGACTCTCCAGACACATTAGAATAAGAGGGCAAAGAGAGAATAAGAGGAATCCACCAATCACCTTCTGAAAAAAAACCCAGATTAAACTCATGGAAACATCACCAACAGAATCCAGAGCTTCCAGCCAGAGGACAGTGCTCTTTGGCCTGAACTTACGCACAACGACCTTAGGGATAGAATACCGTGGCACCTTATTTTGCTTTTCATTTTCATTTATTTTTTATCGTATCCCAGAAGAGATATTGTCTTTTCCTGTATTGAGAGCAGATAACAAAACTATTAGTTGAAGGAAGGATCCTGCTGACTTCAATTGGATTGTGATTAATTCTCATTTTAATATTTAAGTAACATAACCTCTGATTGCCTGTGACTTAAGTAGAATTTGACTTATTGGGTATTCTCATAAATTAGGTAAGGAACTATAATGTGACACAATTTTCTTCTATGAATTTTGTAAAAAGCCTATATAAACAAAAGTTAAAAGGAAAGCCTTTCCCCTTCATTCCTTATGCTGTAGCATAGACAAAATGGCAACAGATACCTGGTTTATTTAAGTGACTATGAATGCATCTTAGTATTTGCAGGGCATGAGACAGGAATACAAAGATGCCCTCAAGGATGAGGATACTGAGCTTTGAAGGTAAAGAAAGGCTCTATTAGGTAAATGGGGGAGAAGAGCCCCTCTAAGTATGGGGAGTACAAGGAGTTGGAAGGGCAGCACAACGCTATCCAGGAATCACTAGTATTCTGTTTTGGCAAGAATGTAGGAATGATGGAGCAGTAGTGTGAGATAAAGTTAGAAAGCTAAGCTGAAACTGGCGTGTGGTGGGCCTTGGATGCCAGGGTGAGGTCCTGTACACAGCATGAAACCACTGAAGGTTTGAGTTAAGAGTGCAGACTTGCCTTAGGAAGATTGGCTTGGCTGCTCTGTGGAGAGTGCTTTGGAGGCTGGGAGCTAGACTACTGTCTGGGAACAGCCTAAATTGCTGGGGCATGAGGTGATAGGAATTACGGAAGGATAGACATGTGAGTGGAGAAAATGGGGAAAGAATGTTTTTGGTAGGGAGTAGGATGCATATTTTCTCATAGAAACACCTTTTCACCACTGAAGCCAAATGTGTTTTGGTCTTAGAGAGTTGCCTAGGGCACTGGAAGAGTGTGACACACTGCTAATGTGTGTAAGAGGCAGGGCTTGAACCTGGATCTTACTGACCCCTGTAGCTGCCTATCCAGCAAGGTGTGCTGACCCTGCTAAGGTATGGAGCAGCTGAGCAAGGCTTAAGAGCTGATTTGGATATGAGGGGTGAGTGGGGAGAACCAGTTGATTTAACCATTTTCTTCTTGGCTAACTGGGAGGCTGTTTCTGTAATCTGTCTCTGTCTCATTTTCACCCCCATTCAAATGTAACTTGCAAACAGGGACTGTTTCATTTATTCTGTGTGCATCCCCAGCACTGTTTTCAGCATGTTGTGGGCACTTACTAAATGCTTAGGGATGGGAGTTGAGAACCTGGGAAGAAGGCTTAGGTGTGGTTTGTTGAGTTTCATTTTGCATTTGAGCTGTTGGGACTGTCCAGGTAACTGGATCTTTTATTGAAGAGCCTAGTATGTTCCAAACCCTGTGCTAGGCACAGGGGGTACAAAAAGGAAAGCCACGTCTGGAGGGGTGTGATAGCTTCTGAGAGGTAGAGGTATAAGGAGGGAAAGGAGTAGGTTCCAGGCTTGGAGAGAGGGCAACCCAAGGAGAAGGGGAGATAGTTACGGAAATAGGTCGTTTGCAGGAGATGATCGATGGTGCCTGCCATGGGATGGGATAGCCCAGGCAAAGTTCTGAGATGGGGGTGGGGAGACAGGTACATGTGGGGATGCTGTGACCAGCAGCTGGAACCAAGGGCAGGCAAGTAAAAGGAGAATCTGAGAGATCAGTGTCTGTTTGGCTGAGGATGGATTAGAGGCTAGAGAAGAGGAGGGAAGAAACAGCAGTTTCTCAGATCAGGGATATAGGGGGTAGGAGGAAAATGCATCCAAAGAATACTGAGCACTAAACCAACACCAACCAAGGGCTCTCAGGTGGTAAGAGACAAAAGGATGAGCAGATCAGTTGTTTGTGAGCGATATTTCTGAAATGCTTAACTTAGCACTTTGAAAAGTTTGGCAAGTGGCCCATGGAGCTAACTCTTACAGTTAACTGCCTCTCCTTCAGAAATCCTCCCTCTCAGAACCAGGATTGCCTGGATCGGTTTTGTAAGCATCACACTTTGCAAAAGTTCTTGTGCCCCGAGCATCAGAGTTCAGATTTTGTTCCCTAACTCAGCCTTTTTCAACAAAGATAAGCTGTGATTGTTTAGTATTTTGGATACTCTCAACGTCTAGTTTGCTTTAAAATGCACTCCAGGAAACAAAGTCTGGTCCTAACTTGAGTGTGCAAAAGCAAGGACATTTCCATATTCATAGAACACAGAAAGAGGATTCTATGTGAAATGAATTCTCACCACTTTTAAAAGTATGTAATACATTCTACAAATTACTTTGGAAACCAGCCTTTTGTTTTTCCTTCTGTTTTTTTTTTCTGTGTAGTCTAAAAGGCATTTCTTTTCTTTTTTTATCACTGTTGCTAATTACCCTTTCTTTGTATTAATCTAGAAAGAAAGGGAGAACTAACAATTTTACTCTTGTAACAGACAAGCAGTCAAACAAAATGAATCCAAAATATATTTGTCTTTCCCTCTAACTATGAGAAGTAGCAAGTTTACCCCCTTCTTCCTTTCTACACTCTGTATTACTCTTTTTACTCTTCCTTCCCTTTCTCCTCTTAAAAATCCTCTAAACGGAACCAGTTCACCCCTGGAACTGTTCATCTTATTTAATTAACTATATATATCCTTTAAGTCACGAAGTTTCTGAAGGGACACTTATTTCTTCATCACCATTAGAAGGTTCTGTATTATCCTGTGGTTCCTTCTTAGTTGTTCAAATAAATTTCCTTTTCTAGATTTCTTCTAATTCTGATATTTTATATTTCAAAATTCTTTGATAGCACTGGCCCGTTTTTCAGGAATACTTAAAAGTCTTCTTCCAATAAAGGTTCGTGCTTTTTTCTTTAGTATTATAGTATTCATATCGGTTGTAAACATATTGCCTTTTGGAAAATTGTAGTCCAATATTATGTTCCTTTGGTTTTAGTAGAAACTGACAAATCGACGGGGCGTAGCAGCAGCAACATATCGTAGCTCTCACATAGCCACCCCAAAATACCCATAAAATATGACTCCTAAACTAATCCTAGAACTCCAAAATGCACACAAATATACTTTCCACTAAAGTCAGCTCAGCTACTAGGAACCATATCAGCACTGCGAACTGAAACCAGCCTGGCCTGAAGCCCTGGCTGAGCCCTGGGGGCAGCTGGATGGGAGGAGCCGAGGAGCCTCTGGTGAGTGGATTAGCTGCAGCTGCAGCAGCGTTCAGAACTAGGTCAGTGGGAATTGCAAAATTGGGGGAGAAAAGCGGTCCTGCCGAAAGGCAGAGGTTTTGCAGCCGCCTCTGCCATTGCAGTTTCCGCACCCTCGGCCTGCAGACTGCAGGAGGACCAAGCGATCATTCAGAGGCTGAGTGCTTTCGCGTTGAACGGCCTGGATCCGGATCGCGGTCTTGGGCTTTGGTCTTGTGGGTCTTCTGTATCCAGTGAGCCGGAAGTGGGAAAGGGACCCAGCACCTTCCTGAGAGCTAGGGCAGCCGGGAGGACCCCAGCAATGTGGGACAGAGCTTTCCCTTCTGGAAGCAGAGCCCCACAGAGATTTAAAAAAAAAAAAAAACACGGACTGACCAACCAT
>CM053592.1:189262965-189284163 GCA_028646515.1 Pseudochirops corinnae
AAGTTCTGCATAATTTCACATGTTCAGCCTGTATTTGATTGCTTGTCCTTCCAGTGGGGATGGGTGATGAGAGAGGAAGAGAAAGAATCTAGAATCTAAAGTTCTATAATCAAATGTTAAAATATATGTATATATGCACTTATTATTATTATTATTATTAACTACATCCAACTGGAACTTGAGATACACAGGCACTGTGGTTGGGAGATCCATCCTGCCCTACCAAAAAGTCAGAGGCGGAGTGAGGGGGGAAGACATAGGAGAGAATAGACTGGGGGAGGGGGGTTACACTGGGATGGCTCTTTTGGGGTGGTGGGTAGGGGAAAAATGGGGAGAAAATATGTAACTCAAAATCTCGTGAAAATGAATGATGCAAACTAAAATATAGAAATGAATGATGTAAAATGAAATAAATAAAAAGAAATATCCCCCCCCCCCAATAAAAAAAAAGAAAGAAACTTACAAATCTTGTGTGAACCTGGTTAGTTTCTGGATGCTTGCTGGGTTTTGTTTTGCTTTTTTAAATGAGGAATTTCTGGATTTTAGATATGACATTCCTAGATCTGGACAGTTTTCATTTATGATTTCTTGAAATACAGACTCTTAAAAATCACGATTCTCAGGAAATCCAACAATTCTTAAATGATCCCTCCTTGACCTGTTTTCCAGGTAATTTTTTTTTTAATCAGATACATGACATTTTCTTCTTCTTTCAATTTTTTTGATTTTGTTTTAATATTTCTTACTGTCTCGTAGGGTTGTTGACTTTTTTGGTCTGTTCTGATTTTCAGTGATTCCATTTCTTGGTTGAGTTTTACCACTTTCTCATCTAAGCCAATTATCCTTCTAAGTCTTTCCTCTTGAGCTTTTGTTTTATTTTTATCTCTTGCTTCATTTCTTTCAGGTATTGTAATCCTTGAGGAAAATTTATTTTTTCCTTTTCATTTCTCCAGCTTTAGTTCCTGAATTGGAACTTAGCACTAGAGGGTCCACCCCTGAGACACTTTTAGGTCTGACTCTGTGGTGTTGTTCTGTGTCCCTTGGGTTCTTTCCTGGGTGAGGGTCCCCCTCCCCCCAGATCTTTCAGCACAGAATCTTGAGGGCTCTCTGGCATACCAGGATAGAGTATTGGGGTTCTCAAAGCTCCTGGGCCTGAATTGTCTTGGTATAAAGTACTGTGGCATTGCTGCCCCCTGCATCTCTCTGGGACCTTGTCACAGGAACCTTGTGGCTATATGTGTCCCTGACCTTCTCTCTGGACATGCTCTTTTCACTCTTGAGGTGTTTTTTCCTAATGTCCCATGTTCTTCTGGCTGATTTTTTGGTACAGTTATAGAGTGGAAGAAGTCAGTCACTGAGTAGATTTTAGGAAGATGGGTAAATCAATAAACCTCGTGTTTCAGGTTCTTTGTCAAAGTACTTAGATATTTTGATAGAATTCCCTTTGTATGAATACAAAGAATTTTGTTTTATTTGTAATCAGATAAACAAGAGATATCCATGCTGAGGAAAGATATTAAGATCATGTAACACTAGAGTTGGGAGGATTAAGGAAACTGAGTTTCTAGATGGTGATTTGCCCACAATGGTAGAGTTAGTACATATCAGAGCCAAGCCCAGAGATGTTCTGGCTCCGGCCCTCCAATTGGAGGGACTCTCAGGGTCCTAGTCAAATTAAAGGTGTGCCACTTTATATTATTGTGTTGATTAAATAAAAGCTTGAAATACTAGTTCATTTATCCCAAGTGTTTAATGCTTCCTTTAGTCCTAGGTCTTAGAACAATTCTCCTTCCTTGATAGTTCACCAGACCTTTGCCGTCCACACCAGGGTTGAATGATCTCAATCGCTAGAGATTCATAGGCCTTTTCTTGGGTATAGCCCCAGGTTCATGTTCTTTGTTTGTGGTTTGGTTAAAATTAACTTCCTGAAATCTACTCCAAGCAACTGTAAAGAGAGTTTCCCCAAGCTCCTGTTTCCTCAGCTTTTTCTTTGTGAACTCCAAGTATCCTGCTCAGCTCCTCTCATTTCAATATAATTCAGTTTATTTTGGATCTCTCTCTTTCCCCCGATACAAAGTCATTCTTTTTCCCTTTATGCACTGAAAGGTTCAGTAAAAAAGAGTGGGTTTTCCCTAAAGTTTCACTCCTCAGCTTTTCACCAAGGATCGCATTTGTTAACCCTGACCTAAAGAGAATAATAAGCGCTCCTCATCTTCCATCTGTTGATCAGATTGGGTTTTTTATAATTTTTTTTCTTGACAGATAGTAGCTTAGTATTTCTTCATTTACTATTTTCCCTAAGCTATGGACATACCTGTCCCCAGATTCCTGAAAGTTTTGGGGAATGGAGGGAATGGTGTTAGCATAGCTCTCCCTTGTAACGCTGTACAAGCCATTAAGTTTATTAGACCTAAATTGTCTGTCTTGGATATATTAAGCTTGGATTCTAAAACCCCTTTTGATAAGCACAACATACTTTTTATATCACTTGTGTGGTAGACACCCTGTTCAAAGACAGAGGCACCATCAGTATTAGAATTAGCCATGAGTGAAATCCTAATAGAGTAGTAATTGTCATGTCTAGCCAAGGTACAATCATTGTCATTAGCTCACTTGGTGGTAGCTAGCTGTCAGGTAATGCTTTTAAGATTCTAAGCTTTTTCCATCTTTGACTTTGGAATCCTATAACATTCCTGAGTTATTCTGGTTATGTTTAAAAGAACACATGCAGAGGTATTTATTATAAGTTTCTCCTCCATGCAGAAACACTCCTCAAATAAGCATCATTTGGTGTTCTGTTGAATCCAAACTCTTAACTTAGACTTGAGGTTTTACCGAATTCTGATTTGCTTAGTGAATGTGTAGGTATTCCTGAAAAGCTATACATAAATGCCGTTCTATTTTAGATGCAGTTGGGCAGACTCAGTGTGGAAAGGAGCAGTATTTATATGAAAGCCTTTTGTCTAATAAAACCCATTTCTAATAATACCCTCTAATTTTGGCTGTTAGGTTTTACATAGAGTGAGAATGTGCTGTGTCCTGGCTAGGACAAAGACAAGCTAGCAGACCCTCTGGAGGGACTTGTTTATGTTCCTTTTCCTTTGGCAGTGCACGACCTCATCTTCTGGCGGGATGTCAAGAAGACTGGCCTTGTCTTTGGCACGACGTTGATCATGCTGCTGTCCCTAGCAGCTTTCAGTGTCATCAGTGTGGCTTCTTACCTCATTTTGGCCCTTCTGTCTATCACCATCAGCTTCAGGGTCTACAAGTCTGTCATCCAAGCTGTGCAGAAGTCAGAAGAAGGCCATCCATTCAAGTGAGTGAAAGAGTATTTTAAAGGGAATTCTGCAGCTCAGTGACTAATATGATAATGCTAAATGCTGGAAGAGCCTACCCCCACGCTCTGGTGTGGGTGCTGTTAAGTACCTTCCAGGTAAGGTGCTGCTAGGGAATTCCTTGCAGAGAGGCACTTTGTGGAGGATACGGTTGTGGGCTAGAGAACCTTTAGACTTTTCACATCAGGCAGAAACTGGCAGCTTGAAATAACAAACAGATGGGATAACACACAACTCCCGACCTTTTTGAAAGTTAGTCCTCGGAGCACTCAGTAAATCTTAAGGCTTGGCAGAGCATTTCCATCCATGGTATGTAAGTGACTGAAGAAGCTGGGAGTTTCTTGATTCACCTCATAATTCTGTCAATGCCCTGATACTCATTTCCCTTCCTAGTTGCATTTGTATTCCAGGTCAGGTTTGGTAAAGTCAGGTAGATGGTCATCTGGGATCCAGTTTCTGGCTACTGAAGACTTTTTTTTTTTTTTGCCAATATAAGTCATAGGATTTCTAATGCTTTCCTGTTGAAAATCTCAGTCCCTTCAAATTGAGGAAAAGAAGAGGCAATTATTTTTATTGGTTTTTTAGAGAAAGGGGAGCTTTCCCAGGTAGGGAAAAAGAGATTTATTCAGAGTTGCCCCAAGATTTAATGCTGCTACTCTGCACCTTAGTTTCCTTTCATTTAAAGAAAACAAAGGGAATAATTTTTACCATGTTCTTTAGGATTGTAAAAAATGCAAGCAAAGTGGTTTAAAGAAGTAATTTTGTTACTGTTCTGCTACAACATCTTTTTGAATTTACATGGTGGGTTATTTTGTAACTAACTGCTCTAAATAGTTATCGCCCCTAATTCTTACGAGCTCATTTTGAGGCAGAATTTTACTTTGACTTTCCAGAGAAGAAAGTCAACCCAAAGGCTCATCGTTCCATCACAGGTCCCTGACAGCTGAGAGTAGACACCTAGGAGTTCCTGGCTTATGTCCCATTCACCATCTACCCAGTAAACCAGATTGACACTTCCTTGCAAGCAAAGAGGAAGACTTCCAGATTGTTGGCTGGATACCCAATTGATTGTGATCTTATAGGAGGATGTGGATAAGATTTAGAATGGGCAGGCATGGGTGGGGAGTTGCAGAATTCATTGTTAGAAAGAAAATCCAAATTGATGAGTTTACAGATTTTTTTTGCTTTTTTTTTTTTTTTTTGGAGCGGGGAAGGCAAGGCAATTGGGATTAAGTGACTTGCCCAAGGTCACAGGCCTAGTTTTTTATGTTGTGTCTGAGGTTGGATTTGAACTCAGGTCCTCCTGACTCCAGGGCCGGTGCTCTATTCACTGTGCCACGTAGCCGCCCCTGAGTTTACAGATTAATTTTAATTTTTGAGTCGAGTGTATGAATGTTTTTTCTTTTTCTATTAAGGGCCTACCTGGATGTGGACATTGCTTTGTCCTCAGAAGCTTTCCATAATTATGTGAATGCTGCTATGGTGCATGTCAACAAGGCTCTAAAGCTCATTATCCGTCTCTTTCTGGTGGAAGATCTGGTGGATTCCTTAAAGGTTAGTTGGAGCTTAAGAGAGTAGGAAGGACTCAGTGGGGAAAGGCAAGGGGAACTCTTGCAGGAACTGTGAACCACCTAGGCCTAACTGTCTGAAAAGGGAGGGGGGAAGGGACTGGAGAAAAGCCTTCTTCCTGCTAAAAGAATGCAGAAAGAGAGAGTAATGAGCAAGAGTTAGGTTTACATTTGGCTTTGGGGTAAGGGTTCTGCAGAACCTGGGCAGCTCTGAAGTTTTGAGAGCCTTTAGAATTAGTTTGCAGTGATTGGGAACAAGGGCTGCAAACTACCATGGTTCACTTGTGAGGTAAGAATGATTTTTACATATTTAAGTAATGTTTCCTTATACTTAAAAATGCAGAAATCATTGTCGGCTCACAAGTTGTACAGAAAAACAGACCTCGGGCCGAAGCTTTCTGACCCTTGAGCTAGAGGAGACCGATTCTCCAGTTAGATCTGGGGGTATGTCAGGTGAACTGTTGCCCACTGGAGGCTGGGCCTTTAACAGTCTGACCGTGTCCTTTGTAGCTGGCTGTCTTCATGTGGCTGATGACGTACGTGGGTGCCGTCTTCAATGGGATTACCCTCCTGATTCTCGGTAAGGCAGTGGTGCTGCTAGAGGTCTAAGTCTAGGAGAACTTCCCTGGGGAGGAGGCTGCTTCTCACTTGTGCTGTGTGTGTCTTGCTCCTTCCTAGTTAGTGCTGGCTCATGTCTTCCATCTGGGAGTTCCTAGAGGGTGGGGGCAGACACAGCCCTGTCTTTGCCTTTGTATCACCAGCACTTGGCACAGGGCCTGATGTGCTTGTCAGTGGGCACAGCGGCTGGCCCAGCACTGTAGGTTACTCTTGTGCCATATGGCCTTGACCCCCAGTGTCCTTCACAAACCACATTTACGGTGTATGTTGCTGTTTTCCTGCATCCCTCTAAAGCTGGATTTGCATTCTTAATTTAGATTTTTTTTTCTGGGAGTTATTTTCAATCAGAAGTCAGAACTGTTTTCTGAATTCAGATTTAAAAGGTGCATATGTTGCTCTGATTATGCCACACATTTCTCCTTACGTAAAATTGTTTCTTACAGCTGAGCTGCTGGTCTTCAGTGTTCCAATTGTCTATGAAAAGTATAAGGTAAGTTGTGACTGTCTTAGATTTCAGCGTATTAGACGTTGAAAATGGTCCCACCCTTTTGTCGTCTTTAATTCCCCACAGACTTGCAGAGGAGCGCCCCAGCGCGGGTGCTCCCAGGCTTAGCACTTCAGGGAGGGAGGAACGTCAGGGGCTCCACGGTGTGGCCACAGGCCATGGGCGGGCTCCCTGTGGCTTTGCAGCACCTGAAGAAGAGGACTCATTTA
Organism: Pseudochirops corinnae; assembly: GCA_028646515.1. Classification (NCBI taxonomy): domain Eukaryota; kingdom Metazoa; phylum Chordata; class Mammalia; order Diprotodontia; family Pseudocheiridae; genus Pseudochirops; species Pseudochirops corinnae. Next base: position 189,269,201 of record CM053592.1, read on the forward strand.
AGGGAGGACTTGGCTGAAAGAGACTCAACATTCTGCCTTCTTTTCACAATTGTGCTGTTTTTTTTCCTTAAAGACGCAGATTGACCATTATGTTGGCATTGCTCGTGATCAGACCAAGGCAGTTGTTGCAAAGTGAGTATTCTTTACTGCTACAGTGTGAAAAACACATCACGGCCACATTGAATTGAAACTCTCCCCCAGAACATTCTAAGACCCGCTCTCGTGATGGGCGGGGGCTGCTAGATGTTCAGTGGATGGAGCCTGGAGTCAGGAAGACCCGAGTTCAGATTTGGCCTCAGACACCCACTAGCTGTGTGACCCTGGGCAAGTCAGTTATCCTCTGTCTGCCTTAACCCGCTGGAGAAGGAACTGGCCGAGCACTCCAGTGTCTTTGGTCCACGGGTCGTGAAGAGGGAACGTGACCGAACAAGTGAACAGTAGCAGAACAGGGCCCTTTAGTGTGAAAGGAGAGCCGTCGTCATTATTGATTCACTTCATTGATGTCTGACTCTGCCCGTTTGGGATTTTCCTGGCAAAGACACTGGACTGGTTTGCCATTTCCTTCTCTGGATCATTTTGCAGATGAGAAAACGGAGGCAGATGGTGTCTGGTAAGCTTATGTAGGGGTTCGAAGTCAGGAAGACCCAAATTCAAATTATCCCTCAGCACTGAAGAGGGGTGTGAGGCTGGCAAGTTGACTCCTCCCCTTCCTCCCCAGCCCCATGGCCTCGGCAGAGACTGAAACTTGTGTTGGCCATGGGAGTTCTCCTATCAGGGGAATCCCTCCCTTTGCGGATGGCAGATCTTCTACTCTGCATGGAAATCACTAATGAGGGGTCTTTCAGCTAGGGTTAGAGTGTAAATATTTCATTTTTCTTTTGTTTTTCTTCTCACACAGGATCCAAGCAAAACTGCCCGGCATTGCAAAGAAAAAGGCAGAATAAGAGCTCAGAAACTGGAAATCCAACACTTACTAAAACACCATTTAATAGTTATAACCATTGTTACTCGTACCTGTGAAGGAGTATGCTCATTGTCAGCTTGAGCCTGCATTCCAAGTTTGTTTTTTTAATTTGGTATTTTTCCCTCCTCATCCTTGCCCTCAGTATCAAGCACAAGAACGTTCTGGACTAAAAAGAACTGATGTCTTAGAATCCACCAGAGTAAAAGAAAGACTCACATTAATAGGCTCAATCCATAGCTAGTGGGGGGGGGGGGGGAAGAGGGAGGAAGAGGCTGACTCCCTGATTCCCACAGACTGGCCTTTACCAATCTCTCATCATTATCTTATCTTTATTTTTAAATTAAAAGAGAACTGTTTTTATTTTTGGCAAATTATTTTGGGGCATGAGTATGGGCATGAAAGGACTTGGGTCCTTGAAAGGACCTTATTCTCCTGCTCCTCTCGTGGCCATATTCTCTCCAGTGGGACCTCTGAAAAGGTCAAGCTTTCAGTCCCATTTAATAACTTAGAAATAGTCCTGATTTTCCGTCTGTCTAATAAGCAAGATACTGGTACTGGAAAGCGAGGACTAGAAGGAACCCCAAGAAGGGATCCTCATCAGCCTGCTGCTCTCTGCTCCCTAACCAGTTAAGGAACGACCATTTTGAGAAGTAGACGTTTGACTTGGGCCTTTTCTGACACCAGTTCTGAGCTTTAGTCTTGTATGGCTCGTTCCTGTATTGTGCTTTCCTCCCTCTTGCTCACCTTACTTCAAGTTTAATAAGGTTGTACTTTTCCTATTATGAAATAAAAAGTCTGTAACTGCTGTACACTTGTTAGAGAAAAATAATCTGCATGTGGCCTCCTCAGTTGTAATCCTATCTCAGTCCAGGGCGGGGGAATGAGCTAAGAGGAACTTGGGAAACATGACCCCCTCTTCCATCTCCCTTCTTTGCCCTAAGGGGCAGTTTGCCTGAGCTGCCCTGAAAACAACCTCTGACCCCAAAAACAAGGGGTTTCTGTTGGGAGGAGGAAGTCAAGCCTTTTTTTTCTTTTAGTCAGAAGAACAAAATGCAGATCAGTTTGTAGAAGTATATTTCGTGGTTCACCATGGAGTCTAACCTTGTTTTGAGGGTAAGTTTGCATTTGGAAGGTTTTCCTCATTTTTATGGGGAAAGTGAAGAATGTGTCTTTTCAGCATTTGCCTTGGCCTGAATTGGCCCTCCTGACGTGGTGATGAAGCAGTTATGGGGGATCTCTAGGGCCAGGGGTTCCTGAGGCAGGGTTGGGGAGGGCCCTAATGGTGCCGAGTGGTGGGGCCTAACTCTGCCGCTGGTGGGAGGACTCTTTAGCACTTCACGGGCTGCCTTTCCTCCCTCCTCACATTTCCTTCTTACAGTAGATTTGGGAAGCTCTTGATTTCCAGGAGTACGTTGGTTGCCGAGTTTATGTGTGAGCTGCCAAAGGAGCTTAAGGAGTTAAGCAGTGAACGTGGCAAATCTGGAGGAAATGCCCCCATTTTTTCTAGGCCCACAACTGCAGCTCAGTAGAAAGTAGCACAGGAAAAGTCCCCCCTTTCTTGCAAAACTCCCTTTTAGAGATTTTAGGCAAGTAGTAGGAAGACTTTGGTGCTGGGAACTTGGAGGCAGCGTTATCCCTCCCCGTTCATCCTTTCCCTCCACCCTTGTTCCTCTTCAGTTGGTTCTGTCAGACGGGTCCTGACGAGACAAGCCTTTCTGCAGCCTCCAGGACCCTGCTGGTCACTAGGCTTCCCCCTCCAAAGGGCCTCTTCCTGCCCTTGGAGCCTCTATGCCTCAAGCTTCTATCTGCTCTATTATTACTGCTGTGTTTTGATCATTGGATAGATCTTTGTGCCAGGCAAGTTTTGTTGTTGTTGTTGTTTTTTTAAGGAAAAAAATGTAGACAAAAAAAATTACTAATGAAGCCGTGTGTGTGTGTGTGTGTGTGTGTGCGCATGCGTGCGCACGTGTATGTGCGTGCAACATAAAATCCAGTAGCAGCCCTTCCAAGGAGCCTGGAGAACCTTGGTTCCTGTCAAACTGCAAATTGATGTGGTATTAATAAAGAATACACAATGTCTGTGATTGTGGATGACTCGACTCTTTGTCTCAGCAGCCTGGGCCCGGACCAAGCCCAAGAGGCCGAACCATCAGTGTCATTCAGCACACAGGAGTCACCCAGATGCACGGAGGGACTCCCCTGTGCTGGAGATGCACTTACCTTCAGGGGCTGATGACCTGGGGCGGCAGGGGAGAAGAGCAGAAACTTAGCTCTTAGTTACTTCTCCCAGGGTCCACTTCTGATGTCTCCTGGTGTGAAGGGAATCCTGGATCCTCAAGGGCTATGCCAAAGGAGCATTAGCCCTGGTACATTGTACCCAGGTACCCCTGGTCACACATTTGGAGAGAGGTGTTTGCTTCAGGCTGATGCATTCTCCTCCTGCAGGGATCATTGACAGATGGAAAACATTCCACATTTCCCGGCACTTGCTTTGGCTTCCAATCTGGGCTGATCGTAAAGAGGGTGCTCTTGAAAGAAAAATAGAGGCCTGTGGTTGGAAGCCCCCTTAGGATGGGAATTTGGGCAGCGTGAGTAAAATCGCAGCCATCACTCACTGTATGAAAGGATGGCCATGGGGAGGGACTTAGAATTTCCTCGGTCCTAACAGCACATGGCCTGCTGAAGAAATCTCAGAACCCATTTCCTGCCTCACTCATTTGTCTGGACCACCACCCCTCCAGGACAGAAATATCCAGCAGAACCATGACGCTAATGTTTAAAGAATTTATTCAACATACCTCTTTTACAAAACTTAGGCGGATATAAAAAAAAAATGGATGCAAACAACTTTCCACAAATGCGCATACAAATGTTTGGATAACGTATGTCACTGAGCAGTAACGCGGCATATGAATATATATTCAGAATAATGTTTACGTGGCAGCCATGGCAGCAAGCACACCGTTCTAAAAATGTTCACGAAGACACACCACCTGTCCAGACTACCGAGGCAGCGTCAGATTGGCATGCAGCAACCTCAACCACCGGAGCACCAAGTCTCTGCCCCCTTCCCCTACTGCCACGGCTTCTGTAAAATGCAAAGGGGACCACTTTGGGCATTGACCAGGGGACTGAATGATACTCAGAATGGACATTTAGAATTGCCAACACCTGCTTGGGAGCACTTGCAGTTTGGGCCTTCCATCCCAGTATGCCTGATGCCCCTGGGTGCAAAAGGAGGTGTCTTAGGCTTAGCCTGCTCTCCACTGGGCATAACTGAGATGGGAGCTAGGTTTAGGGGATAGCAAAATCTGATGATTTTCCTAAGCAGTTGAACTCATGTGGTTGGCACCATGAGATTAGCTTAAGTGCTGGCTTTTTTCTACTTAAGACTGCATTCATTTCTTGGCTCTTGGGTGATCTTCTGCCAGTCCCTCAACCTCCCTGTTTCTTCAACTATAAAAGGGGAGGAAGGACTTTGGTCATCACTGGGGTCTCTTCCCAGCTCTAATACACTTGGGGATTCCATGAATATTAAAGGAATGGGACTCTCCAACACAGGCCATTTAATGTCCTTCTTAGAAAAGCAAGATATTTTTCAGAAAAAGATCTGAAGTTTGTAATCATGTGTGATTCCCTTTTTGAACGGGCCCAGATTATGTAGATTTACGTATACTGAATAGACCCAGCTAATATTCCTAACTAGTAGTGTGGACAGAATTTGAAATCTGAACATCAGCCATCAGAATTTTGAGAGTTGCAAGAGACCTCCATTCATAACAAAAACAGCCCCCCTCCCAAACACACATTTCCCGTTTGCCCTGGCGTAAAAACAATCCCATTCAAGAGGACCACTGATGGGGCAGTTGTAGAAAAAGGCTGGCAAGGCAGAAGCAGCCCCCCCTTAAAAAACTTGGTGAATACCAAGTTACTGGTCATTTCCAGGACGTTCCCCTGACATACAGCCTTGTGCTATTAACTAGCAGTTTCCCATTAAAGATAAGACAATCCAGAAAGAAGGCTCAGTACCAAAGCCTTTGGCTTTGGGTAGGGCCCTCTAGACGCCCACCAACAAGGGCTCCCACACCTCCTGGACAGAACAGAATGAGAGTCTGCTAATGGCTACTTAGCAGTACAGTGTTGGCTCAAGAACCCATCAGTTCAGACTTCAACCCAAAGACAATACTCTTCTGAAATCACTTTTCTCTAAAGTAACAGCCCCTGAGGAAAAACCCCTCGGTTCCTTAAAGCCTCACTTTCTAGAGGTTAGAACTTGGGTACCCAAAGAAGCACTTGTGGCAGGGTTGTCTCAGTCCTTACTGGCATCAGATCTCTTGGGGGAGCTACCCTCCTGTTCTCTTCCCACATCTACCCTCCCTCAGTGGTCCAGAACTCTGCCTTCTTCCCCCAGGACAATGTAAGAAACAATCTCCAGGGGTGCACCTCACAGCTTATCTCTGATACACGAATAATAAATAAAGACATTTGCACGTAAGGGTGATGGCCAGCTCCCTTCCCCCCCTCCCCCTTCATATAAAAGCATTAAATAGTTTTCCAAATAAAATAAAAAATAAGATCCAAGGGCCTGATCTTGGGGCCACCTTTTCTCCACAGGAGAGAATGAATCAAAACACCCCAAACTTGGACCTGCCTAGAAGATGATCATAAACCCCCACTCCCTAAAATATTCAGGCCCCAAATACGTAGCCAATTCTCCTGACCTGCCCAGTCCCAGAAATAATTGCCCCTGCCTCCAATCCTAAGGAGATGGAGGGGGCAGAGCGGGGAGAATGGAATGTAACAAGGGACAGGATTGCCACCTCCGCTAAGCTTGTACCATATAGACAGGCCTGGAAGCAGAGGGCAAGTTGTCAGGGTCCTTACCTTCCAGCTTCTCAGAAATGACACGTCGATTTGGGCAGAACAGTGAGGTCGATGGGGCCCCAACGAAAGGGAAAGGGGTATTTTTTTAAAAAGTGCTAAAACCTTGAAACTGACGGCTAGGGTCTCTGCCCCTCCCTCTGCTTCCTCCTTGCTCCCGGAGTCTACCTCTTTGCCATCATAATACTGTCATGCTTAGAGCTAAGAAAACCCCACCTGGAATGCTAAAGGGGGGGGGGAGGGAGGGAGGGAGAGCACCTGGGACACAAAACCCAGCTGGCATCCGCGTAGCCTGGGACTTGAGGGGAAGGGGGCAGGATAGGAAGATACCTAGTCAATGTCGTTTCAAACACACCCACGTCAAGAAGGCCAGGTTCCCACAATCAGTTCACCTCAGTGCCGGGAATCTACCTGCAGTGGTGATGCTGGGGACTTGTAATAAACCTTCTGGGATGGCTCCTTTCTAGGTCATGTGCAATGGAGCAGAGTAATTCGAACCTTGGCCAAGCCCCCCACCCTCCATACACAAGGAAAGGGCTGGAGGGCAGAGGGTCTAATACTGAACGGTGGACAACAGACACCCATCTTGAAAGGGGAGGTCAGGTCTGGGGTACCCCAGGAACTCCACTCTTGAGACCTCCGGGAGTCTGTATTCCTAACCTAACCTCTCCACCACTGGAAGGTGGGAAGTTAGGGCCAGGCACACTCGCTGGGCTTCATGCCTAATCCCAGGGCCCAGAAGTTCACATTCTTAAAACCGCTCAGGGAAAGAGCCAGAAGACAAGGCAATGAGGAGGTGGGGGTGACAGGGAGGCCAAGCAACCTAGGACCTTGACATATGCCGCCCTGGTCTCCTCCCCCCACTCCCTCAACCACCTTGGGCAGCTCCGAAGCAGGAACCCCTGTTGCCCTGAGGGGGGCCCACCCCACCATCGCTTCCGGCCCTGCGGGGTGGTGCGGCTAGGGCTTGAAACAAAGACTTCTCCAACGCCTGCTCCTTATTTCTCTCTGGTCCAAAAAGAGAGGACCCATCTGGGATGGAGAAAACATTGACAGCTCAGGAGAAGCGCGGCCCTGGTCAGTAGCGCGGGGCAGGAAAGGGGGTGGTTGGGGGACAAGGAGGGGAAGCCAGGGTGGCCACTGAGGTAAACATCAGAAAGCAAAGGGGCCCCTGACGGGGTGGAGAGGCGGCCAAGAGAGGGCCAGGCGGGGCTGCTCCGGGAAGACTGGGCCTCCGGCACCCCAGGGGGTTCAGATTTTCCCTGGGGGAGGAAGACGGAGGTGGAGAGGGTAGATTAGGGCCTGGCAGGGGCTCGTCCGCGCTACGCCCGGCACACAGCGCCCGCATGGACGTCCCCGTCGGACCCCCCCGGGGGCGGCGCCGGCTGCCCGAAGCCCTCGTGGCCGTAGCAGCGCAGGGCTGCCTCCTCATAGGCCTCCAGGATGGTTTTGCGCTCCTCGGCCGTGAAGTCCATGGAGAAGGGGTGCACCTGCAGAATGTGGCGCTTGATGGTGCTGACTTTGAGCGTGGCCAGCGCGCCCCCGCACACCATGCACACCAGGCCGCGCCGCCGGCCGTCGTAGTCCATTAGGTACTCGCCTCGCCAGCGTGGCTGGTAATTGCGCCGCTGCTCCCGGCTGCGCGGGGGCGGCTGGGGCAGTGGCGGAGGGGGCAGCGGGGGCGGGGCAGGGGGGGCGCTGCTGGCCAGCAGCTCCGCAGCCTCGGTCTCTTCTTCCTCCCCTTCTTCCCCCTCCTCCTCCTCCGGCCTCCTGGCGCTGACATCTTCCTCTGCTGGGGGCGACCTGTCGGCTGTGGATGGAGGCCAGGGACAGGCATGGGAGTCGGGCCCCCACCCCATCCTTAGCTCTGGTGTACCTCTTCTCCCCCCATCAAGCCCTCTTCCCTGGGTCCCTTCTCCTTTGTGTATATCCCTCTTCCCCCCAGTAGCTCGAATGGGGGGGGGGGCCTGTCCCAGCTCCCCCTCTCCCTCTTCTTGCTGCGCTCTTTCCCTCCTCCCCCTCTGGGACCCCGGGCCCCGAGCTCACCCCACTCTCCCTCCTCCTCTTCTTCCTCGGGCTCCTCTTCTCCCCCCTGTTCCTGCTCTTCCTCTTCCCTTTCGCCTCGGGCCCCCGGGGGCTCGGGGAAGGGAAGCCCCAGGGCCACCAGGTGCGTTGCCTTCCGGCTCCACTCCTGGGCAATGAGAGCCTTGACAGGCCCACTAAGGCCCGTGGACCCCGGATGCCGCTGGCGAATGTGGCGCTTGATGGTGCTCATCTTGAGCGTGGCCAGCGCGCCCCCGCACACCATGCACACCAGGCCGCGGCGGCCGCCGTCGTACTCCATCAGGTACTCCAGCCGCCAGCGTTCCTGGTAGTAACGCCGATGGTCGCGGCCCCGGGGCATGCCAGTCGAAGCTCCTGCCGCTGCAGCCCCCTCCGCCGCCGCCGCCGCCGCCGCTCTCGAGGCTGCAGGGGCCGAGGGAGCGGGCTCCAGGGAGGAGGGGGCTGCGGCTGGAGCGTGGGCTTTCCGGGTCAAGTCTTGAGGGCCGAGGTCATCGTCTGTGAGGGGACAGTAAGAGAGACAGAGCTCAGTTTTGTGGCCCATTAAAGGGCCCTTTGAAGCCGTCCCCAAACCCCTGGCCCCATAGAGGACCCGACAGAATGAAGAAGGAGCCTTAGAGCTGAGGGAGCCTAGCCCCCTAGCAAAGATGCTATCAACCGAGGCCCAGAAAAGTGATTTGCCCAAGGTCACAGTTAGTCCCAGATTCTAGATCTGGAAAGAAGCTTAGAGATCGCGGTCAGGAAGACTGAGGGCACGGAACTGGTGCATTCTGCATTGAGGTCAGGGTCGAGTACACGGAAGAGGCCAACAGCTTTTGGAATGCATCAACTTGCTCCATTTGACAGCCCAGACCCGACTGGGCTCCGGACCACGATCTCAGACCCGGGTGTCCTGACCCCAGTTCAAGCTCCTCTGTGCCACTATAACCCACCACCTCAGTGTCCGGCGTCCTGGCCGTCACTCGTGGGCTGATGGCCCAAGCCTGGAGCCCGCGAGAACTCCAAGGAGGCCCCCTGACTACCAGTCCTACCTGAATGCATCTCTCTTCTCCCCGCTCCCCAAAAGCCCAGGGTGGCCTGGAGGCGCCCCCCTCCCGCCCGAGGGTGGGGAGCCGTCAGGCCTCGCACCTGGCGGAGGGTGGGGTGGCTCCGCAGCCGGGGTGCCCCAAGCCTGCAGCAGGGCACTACGCTGCGGGCCCGTGAGCCCCAGGGAGCCAGGGTGCGCCTCCAGTACATGTGTCCGGATATCATCTAGGTGGAGGCTGGGCAAGGCCCGGCCGCAGGCCATGCACACCAGCCGGTTGCCCCGCGGGTCGTAGTCCATGAGGAACTCGGCCCGAAACCAGCTTTGCAGGGACTCCTTCAGCCGCCGCTCCAGGCTCTGAGGAGCCCCCAGCCCTCCGCTTCCCCCGGGCCGTCGGGGAGTCGAAGGGCCCCCGCGCCTCCGGCGCCGACCACCCCCACCGCCGGAGGAGGATCGGCCTGGAAAAAGCGGGGAGAAGGAACTGAGAGGGCTAGGGGCTGGCTTCTGCCTGGTCCCCATCTCCACACCCCACTCCCACCTCCTCCGAGGATCTGGGGCTCCGAATTGGAAGGAACCCTAAGGGTTGGTGTCCAAGCAGCCCTTCGCTGCTCAGGAGAGGGCTCAGGGACTTGCTCAGAGTCCCCTCAGTCCCACACTGCCTCCCTCCATCTGGCCTTTCACCACGACTCTCAGCTCCCTCTTCCCCTTCCCATGTTCTCATTCAGCCTTTCCCACCTTCTGTCGGCGCCGCTCCCGTCACACAGCCTGGCCATGCACTAACTTCCTAGACCACCAGGACCCACTGCTCCTCTCCTAACTCTCCACGTTGAAGACTCCCTCTCCAGAGCAAAGGGCACACCCAGGTTCAGGAGTCAGGGCTCTGGATTCAGATCCCAGCTCTACTCTATACTCTGTGATTTTAGTCAAGTCCTTTCCTCTCTGAGCCTTGGTTTTCCCCTTTGTAAAATAGGAGGGCTACATCTTACTATCTTCCCCTCAAGTCTCTAAAGTCCTCCTGACAGATGTCCTCCAAAATGTCATCTGGGAAGGACCCATCCCTCCTTTAACAAAAGAGGAAACTGAGGTTCCTAAGGGTTGGGAGGGCTGAACAGAGGAAGCCCCTGGTCCTAGGCTCCCTTCACTCCCTCAAGCTGCTTCTCCCTTCATCCTCTTTGCCTCCTCCACCCTCTCCCCCACCCCCTCCCGCCTTTACCTGTGTTCTTGGGTAGGCAGAGGGGGAGGGCTGAAGGGGCTTCCTCCTCCTCCTCTTCCTCTTCCTCCTCCTCTTCCTCCTCCTCAGCCCCTTGGGCCCCTAGCCCCTCGGCCTCCCCACAGGCCCCCAGCCCCAGGTGGGCGTCCCAGCTGCTGCTGATGGCCTCCTTCTCTCGGGGGCTCCAGTGCAGGGAGTAGGGATGTTTCTGACGGATGTGCCTTTTGATGGTACTGAGCTTGAGGGTGGCTAGAGAGCTGCCGCACACCATGCACACCATTCCGTGCCTGGCTGGGTTGAAGTCCATCAGGTATTCCAACCGCCAGTGGTCATGGTAGTATCTCCGATGGTCTCGGCCAGGGATGCGGCTCTTGCCAGGGCGGGAGGCCCGGGCTTCACAGTGGTCGGAGTACTTCCGGCCAGACGGGGGAGCCCTGCTCCTGGGGGAAGGGAGGGACCCCAAGGCACCACCCTCTGGCTTCGGCTCTTGCCCTAGGAGGGGAGGGAGGCACAGCAAAGGACGGTTTCACCCATAGTTCAAAGAGAACCCCAAGAGTCCTACTCCTCCCTGGTCCTAGAAACGGAGTGAGGGTGAGGGGTGGGGGCGGGAGCAGAAATGAATGGAATCGGTAAACTGAGAGCCAGGAGGGGCCTCAGAGATCCCTATCAACTAACCTTGCTTTGCCCAGAAGGGATCTGGGGATTACCTCCAATTTATTTGTCTCTGATTTAAGGAAATAGCAAACTACTGCAGTGTTTTTGCCAAGAAAACCCCATGGACGGTGGTAAAAGGCACCACAGGGGAAGAGGAGCCTTCGATCCAGGGTGCAAGAACAGTGGGACCCTACTGAATGACTGATTGGTACATCCTGCAGCTGTCTGCCTGTCATCTTCTACCACTGGACTGTGAGCTCTCCCTTTCTTTGTAGCCCTCAGGCTTGGCACAGTGTCTGAAACTTAAGTGCTTCAGAAATGTTTATGGATTGGAACTTTCTGAACCACAGTGACTTGCCCAAGACCACACCGAAGTAATCAGTGGCAGAAGCAGGATTTGAACCCAATGATTCTGACTCCAAATTCAGAGTTCTTTTCCTCTGCAGACTTAGAGGGTTCCAGTGAGGTCTCAGGGAAGACGACTGGGGAGTGATGAGGTTTGCTGGCGGTTAAGGAAAAGCAAGAAAAAAGGCACAGTTTCTTTAAGAGACAGTGGAAACAAGGATATTAGGACAGAGTGAATAATTAGGCTTCCTTAAAGAAAAGTAGTTAGAAGGAGGAATCTATCCCTTTTGGAGAGAAGCCAGAAATTTTAGAACAAGGGGCCACCAGGGGCTGGACAAAGGGGACACCTGCTACAGGCATGACCTGGCCCCTCCCCGCCAAATGAAGAGGCATTCTTGGGCCCTAGTGCTGGGAGGGAAGCTTAGAACATGAGATGGGCCTTAGAACACTTAGAACACTGGATGTCAGAGCTGGAAGGCACCTCAGAACAGAGAATGGCAGGGCTGGAAGGTGTCTAAAGTTACCAAATTCAATTCTTTCATTGTACAAGTGAAGAAACTGAAGGCAAAGAGCAGTCTGCCCAAGCTCATGTCGGTGGCAAAGTCCAAGGCTGGGCCTCTAACCCCCATCCAAAGCCTGATACCCCAGCTGCTTCTCTGGCTTCAGGCCTCTCCTTCCAAACCACCCCCAATTCCCTGGGGCACCGGACACTCTAGGAAGGTGCAAGAACTTCTCTGGGCACCTGCCCCTCCAGCCAGACAAGGGGTGATGGGCTGAGGGGGAGCCCTAGGGGACAGGAAGGCAGAAGCAGAGAGGCTGGACCCAAGCCCTAGCAGGTCAGGGGCTCAAGCCAGCAGCCGGGTAAGAGAACACAAGGTACCTTTGGAGTGGCCTCATCCTAGGCCAATTCAAACAGAGCTCCCAACGCCCTGGCCCTGCTGAAGAAGCCTGCCAACACCCCTTCCATCCCCTCCCCTCCCCTCCCCTCCCCCTCCAACTATTTCCTGCTCTCAGCTCTAAAGTAGGGGCCCAGGGATCTGGGTCTGGGAGGGCTGGTGGAAGACGGAACAGAACACTAGGAAAGAAAAACCAGGGGCCAAGTTTGAAGTATAAAAATGCCCCTCCCCATCAACCACTACCCAATGCAAATGAGCTGGGGAAACTTGAGCCAATTTACTACTGGTCCCAGGCCCAGCTTCCAGGCCTGGGTGGGGCACTCAGGAACATCCTAGCGGAGGGTCCCAGGAGGAGAGGGAGGAGGAAGTCAGCTGGGGAGGGAACTTTTTACCTAGCTTAAGAAACGCTGGTGGAGCCAAACTGTGGAGAACAGAGAAGAGAGGCTCCTCCCTCCCTTTGGTGAAAAAAATCGATTTGAATCCCAAGCAGGGGGATGTAAGAAAGCAGCAGCCAGTAGCCCAGGGGCTGTGTGAAGGGAATTCTGATTTTTGCCTTAAGCCAAAGTCTAGAGGCAGCTCTGGGTGGCCTGCACTGGTTTCAAAGTTAGAGCTCACAGATCTGTTTGTGTTCCGGTGTGTCTCCTTCCCTTCCCCTCATCTCCTCTCCCAGGCCAGTAACTGCCTCCCTTTTTTCCTGGAAGCCCCATCAGCCAGCACAGAGCAGAAGCTTAATAAATGCCTGTTGATGAACTGAAGTCACTACGCCTCTCTGGGCTTCATCCGTAAAATGAAGACGGCAGACCAGGCGAGTCGGGACACCTGGTTCTGCTGCTGGCGCTGACAATTCAGTGGAAGCTGGGCCAGGTCCATCAGTCACTGGCCTCATTTCCCCTCCTCTCTAAAGCACGGATAATAACATCAGCACTCTCTGCCTTCTCCCGGTGGCATCAGGAGTCTCGTCTCTAAATAGGAATCTCTCCTGGCTACCGAAGTCTATTCGAGCTCCCAGGAAAGAACAAAAGAGAAGGGGCCACTAGACACTATCGGGAAGAAGCTGGCCCTTTAAGTTAGCCGGGCAATTTACCACTTCTTAAAGGCGCCGGCATCCTGGGCCCAGAGGTGGCTGTCAGGCACTGCTCTGATGGGGGGGAACCCCAGACACCCCGGAAGGCCACCCCCAACCCCTGCGCTAGCAGGCTGCGGAGGCTTCATTCCGCCCTTTCTCTGCCCCCCTCATTTCTAGGACACTGGTCCTGAGTCTTTTTGGTACAACTGGTCGGGAGCTGGGGGCAGGCTCCCAGGTCATCCAGTCCAAAGCCCTCGGTCCACAGAGGTGAGAAGGGGAGAATAACCTGCCCAGGGTCTGACAGTCTGGGAGCTGGGGTTCAAACCCATCTTTTTCTGGGTTCCAAATGCCTAGAAATCAATGGTAGGGTTGGATTGGGAGTCGGAGGCCCTAGGTTCAAATCCCGGCTCTCGAGAGCTTTTGGACCCCGGGCAAGTCCCTTCTTCTTTCAGGACCTGTTTCCTCTTCTGTAAAATAGGGGGCCTGGAATACATGACCTCCAAGGACCCTTCCTGCCCCCAACGACTCGGATCTTACTTTAAACAAAGGAGGATGTACTGTTCCTTTAAGAGGAGAAGGGCTTTGTCTCTTTAAATGACAAGGGTGGGGATGGGCTGTTCTTTAATAGGTAGGGTCGTAGAGCAGCCTGAGCCTCGGGGCCCCCAAGAGCCATCTGAGTCCTAATATCCACTTGGTTTGGGGGCGAATCTGAGCTCCCCATTCTTTTCTGCCCGTATGTCAGTCAGACTTTGTTTAAGAGAGCAGATTTTTCTCAGGCTCCTAAGGAATTGTCTCTGTGCCTGGAATGAGTCAGACCCCGAAGTCAAACGGGGGCTCTGATCGTTAGAGTCCTCGGGACTGTCCCTGCAAGAAAGGAAGGGAGATGGCCGTGGCTCCCAGCGGCCATCCAGCCCAACCCCCTCATTTTACAGGTGAGGAAACAGGCTGGCAGAGGGGGTCTCGAGCTTGGCCAGAGTCATCAGGGCGGCATATCTGAACCCATCTGGGACTCCCACGATCATCCATCTCCCCTAAGCTATAAATCCATGGGATTGGGGGGGGGGGGTGGAGTTAGAGACCCCCAATGTACTAGAGTGGAGAACAGCCCTGGTGAGGGGAAAGTCTGAGTCTGTATTACTTGATAGGGCTGGGATTCCACCCCGTGGTACCATGAATAAGAGGGAGTGTGATACCCAACAGTCAGCAGGGAGAAGCAGATACAGAAGTATTAGGGACCTTGGCACCCATCCTGGTCAATCCACGTCATTTCACAAAGAAGGAAACCGAGGCTCAGGAGGGAAGGTGGTGTTTGCATTGTCACGGGAGGGAATCATCAGCCCACGGAAAGCAGAGCCCTTCCCTGGCCCAGGGAGCCCCTGTGCTTGCAAAAAGCGTTGTTGTAAGAAAAGACAAGAGGAGGGCAGTAAGACCCTGGATTTGGATTCGGGGCTTGGCTGCCACAGCTCTGACTCTGCCTAAAGTACCTCTTCGGACCGAACGCCAGGGCCTGGAGTCAGGAAGCCCAGCCTCAGACACTCCCTAGCTGTGTCACCCTGGGCAAGTCACCTTCACCTCTTCCTGCCTCGGTTTCCTCAACTGTAAAGTGGGGATCATAATAGCACCTACCTCATAGGCTGAGGATCAAATGAGATAATATACTGCTTAGCGCAGTGCCAGGCATGTAATAAATGCTTATTCCCTTCCCTTTGGGCCTCAGTTTCCTCATCTGCAAAGAGGGGAGATTGGACTGAATAGTCTCTAAATTCCTCCCCTCTCTGGGCCTGTTTTCTTCTTTGCAGAAATGGGGGGGGGGGGGAGGTTGGCAGAGAGGCTCTCCAAAGGGCATTTACCCACCTCCCCAA
>CM053592.1:189284263-189296873 GCA_028646515.1 Pseudochirops corinnae
AGGAGGAGGAGGAGGAGGAGGAGGAGGAGGAGGAGGAGGAGGAGGAGGAGGAGGAGGAGGATGGAGATGGGGTCTGGGGGCGCCCAAAGAGGCCGGGGGCCGTCCGAGCCGGGGGGAGCAGGGGCAGGCTCCGCGGGGGCGGGGCGGAGCGGGCTCGCCTGGGGCCGCGGGCTGGAGGGTCCGGCCCGCGTGGGGGGCCCTGGGCCTGGGCCCGCTTCCCGCTCCCCGCCCCCCGCCCAGGCTGCAGCTGTTGTCCGAGCCCGCCAGGGGGCGCCCCGTCAGCCCCCTCCCCCGCTTTGTTCGGCGGCAGCGAGGGCCCGGGGGCCGCAGCCCCCCCCCCGCCCCGCCCCAACCCCACCCCCCGCCGGGCTGTCCGCTCACCTCCGGCCTCCTGGTCCTCTGGGCCCGGGGTCCGCGGGGGGCGCCGGCCGCGGGGAGCTCCGGGCCCGCCGCCGCCGCCGCTCCGGCTCCGCGGGTCCCCGCCGGGCTCCATGGGCTGCGGTGCGCGCCGCAGGCGGCCCTCCGGGCGCGGGCTGCTCGCCGGGCCCGGCGCCGGGGACACCTCCTCCGCTCGAGCGGCGGCGGCTGCGGCGGCGGGGGCGGCGGCGGCCGGGGGGCTCGCTCGCTGCTTGGCGGCCGGCGCGGGCTGGAGCCGGGGTGGGGATTCCTGCCTGGGGCCCCTGGGGCTCCTTGGAGGGCTCCTGGGTAAATTTAAAGGGGCCGCGCGCTATTTCCTCCTGCAGGCTGGTGGGGGGCTCGGCCGGGCCGCGGGTCCTTAAGGCGGCGCTGGCCTCCGGCCCCCCGCGCCCTCGCTGCCGGGCTCCCGCTGCCGGGCCGGGGGCCTCACTCCCCGCCCCCTTGGCTCACCTTCCACGTGCCGAGGGGTCGCGGCGCCGGAGGCGGGGGCCGGGGGGCTCGGGCTCGGCGCCGGGCCCCCGCCCCCTGGGGGCATCCCCGCGGCGAGTCCCGGAGCGCTCGGGGAATCGCGGCCGGGGAGAGGACGCAGGGTTCCAGCCCGCTTCGAGCGCGGGGCTTTGTGCCGGGGGACCCGGGGGTCGGGCTCGAGGGGCAGCGGGGAACGGGACAGACGGACTGACGGACGGACGGTCCGATGGATGGCAGCCTCCTCAAGGAGAGGGTGGAGCCCGCGGGGGGCGGAGGGCCACGGGGGCCGAGCCGCGCCCCCTCCCCAAGGGGAGAGGCTCCGGAGGGAAGGGCGGGCGGGTGGACTCCGCCTCCCGAGGGCCTGCGGGAGCTGGGCAGAGACAGCCGAGAAAGGCCCAGCCTCCTCACCCCCGCCTCCCCCAGAACCGCGGGACCGGACCAGGGAGGGCGAGCGGTCCCCAAGGCGGACCCTGGCAGGGGGAGGAGAGAGCGTGACTCAGAGCGACCCTAGGGAGAGTTCTAGAGAGACAAACACAGCGCTCTCCAGCGCTCTCTATCCCTTTCCCTCGGCCCCCCGACTTTGGGGCGCTTGGAGATCCCAAGGTGGGGAGGGAAGACGCGATTCAGAAAAGAGACTGGCAGCTACCCTCCGGCGGCCAAGGCCAGGGAGGCCTCCATGTCCCCGCGCTTAGCGCTTCCGAGGCGGGGGCCCCTGCCCATCAGGGCTTCGTATTTCTCTCCCTTCCTCAGACTCCCTATTTTCTAATTCCTCTCCCCTCGGTCACAAGCACGCCCAAGGCTCCTCTGCCTTCCAAACCCTTCCCTGGACCCTGCCATCTGCTCCAGCTATCCTAAATTCTTCTAGCTAGTCCTCCTCGCTTCTACCGCTAAGACGCTACCTAGCAAAACAAATCTGCCCTGGGCTCCCGGCCCGTCTTCCCACCCACTCTCATCTCCAGAAACACCTTCAGACCCCTACCCCGCCTCCACTTCTCCGAAGGGCGCTCTCCAAGGTGCACACGGATCTCTCAACTAGCAGATCGCACGGCCTATTTCTCTTTCTCCTTGACCTCTCTGCAGCCTTTGACGCTCGACCTTCCCCTCGTGTATGTTACCCTCTCCAGGCACCCTTACCTGTCTGCCCCTTCTCATTCAACTTTGCTCGATCATCGGCCATCTCCTCATCTTCCTTAATTTAGGTTTCCAGTCCCCCAATCCCAAGCACCCTTCCCGTCTTCATTTACATTCTCTTCCCTCCGATCTCATCGGCTCCTTTTCTGCAGATGGCTCCCACACCTACGTACCCAGCCCTTATGTCTCTCCTCCCTCTCCAGCTGCCTGCTGGACAGCTCCACCAGGATATCCCAACGAACATCTCCAACTACGCCTCAAACAGAGTTCATTGTCCACTCACCCCGGGCGACTTGCCCTTCTTCCAAAATCCTCTGTTTCTGCTGAAAGCACTACCATCCTCCCGGTCACCCAGGTGAAACCTTGGGCATATATCCCACTCTTCCCTGGTCCTACCTGATGTGCCAATATCCAGTCTGTTGCTAATGCCTTCAGATTCTATCTCCACAAGGCACCTTGAATGCCGCCCCTTCTCTCCACTCCTATAACCACCACCCTACCTCAAGCCTACCTCACCTCTGACTGGACTGGCAATATCCTCTGAATTAATTTCCTTCATTCCAACCTTTCTCTTCTTCCCACAACTGCCAAAACTGGCATCCTAAGACAGATCTGACACGTTTTCTCCTATAAAATGAGGAGTTTGAATTGGATGACCCCTGTAGTACCTCACCAATAAAGCAATGATTCCATAATCCAGCACCATCTTCTCCAAAGCCTTCAGTGGCTCCGTGTTCCTTCCAGAAGAATATAGAAATGCCTCAACCTGGCATGTGTGGCTGCTCACAATCAGGCTTCTCCCTACATGTCCAGGTTCATTTTGCTTCCTCTCTTGACTCTATATTCCAGCTGTTGCCTCTGCAGTGCATGGCCCCCAGCCAGAGATGCCCTCCCACCTCATCTCTGCCTCTCAGAATCCTCAGCCTCTTTTAAGACTTGCCTCGTGTGACACCTCCTCCAGGAAGCCCTCTGTTCCTCCCATTTGCTCCTGCTTTCCCCTTCCTCAGATTACCTTCTGTTAGGCTTATCTAGCCAAAGGAAGGTGATTTCCTTGTGTGCAGTGATTCTTCTTGCCTATCTTTATATCTCTCGTTCCTGTTGCAGTGCCTTCCATATAGTAAGTGCTTCATAAAAGTAGATTCACAAGAAGAAGGGTGATTTGTAGTCTTGATCCCAGATCTCATGTTCATATTCTCTCATGTTCACATATCACACTTTATTGTGGGAGAGAGAAAGAATGATGGGGAGAAGGGGGAGAGAAAGAAAAAAATGAGAGCAGATTCCTTAATGGGAGGGCAGGCCTGACTGCTTTGGTCTTAGAAGATGCACACAGCCTACTTCAGGAAGAGCTTGGTTACTAGGGAATCCAGAGCATCCATTCTCAGGCACATTTAAGGGTGGAGTGTTTCTGTCGGGGAAGTGTGGTCATGTTGCTCTTGTGTTCAAAACTTTGTATTGGCTTCCTATTGCCAGTGAAGTAATGGTCATGTCTCTCTGATCCCAGCCAGTGGGCCGGGGAATCAGACACTAGCCGGGTGACCCTGGGCAAATCCCTTAACTGCACTCATCCTCAGTTTCCCTATATTAAAAGGACAGAGTTACATGAGCTCAAGGCCTGTCTGGCTTACTAAGGCTATTCTAGGCTGCTGTATGGCTGAGTGCAGAGGTCATTTGTGACGGAGCAGGGACAAGAACCCAGATCTGGACTCCTCAGTATGAAACCTAACCCAGGGCACCAAACAGGCTGCTAGGAGAAAGACAACATCACCACCAACAAAAAGCTTCCACTAAAAACAAGAGCAGCTTGAAATTGGTTCAACCATTCTGGAAAGTAACTAGGAATTATGCAAGGATCACTGACTGTCCATTGTGTGAAAAGGTGACTAGCATGCCCATATCCCGAGACCCAGAGATCCCACTGCTGGGCCAATACTTCAAAGAAATCAAAACCAGAAAAATCTCATCTGCATTTGCCAGTCTTCAGAAGAGCGCTTTTCATTTATTCTCTTACTTTGGATAACAGAAGATACAGGAGATGCCCAGTGATTGGGGTGGCCGAACAATGTGTGAACATGAGGGAACATTACTGTGCCCTAAGGGAAGGACAAACATGAAGGAACGACTGAGGCTGAGGGAAGACTCCTATGAATTGATATGATGTGACATGAGCAAAACTGAGAAAATGGCAACCCAGTGACCGCAGCAATGAAAATGAAAATCACTCCTAATGGCACCTGAGCTAGAATTCATTCTAACGGCCAGTCTCTCTTCTGGAGAGCAGAGGATGAAACAGATCTCAGTACGCCAGTGGTGGCCTGTGGGTTCAGAGTACTACTTACACTATCAAATATGATCGATGCATTCGTTGACTTGGCCTGCTTGTCTTCCTTTGTTATAAGAGAAGCTTCACTGGGGAAGAGGGAAGGGGGTGTATTAGAAAAATACAAACAGCAGCGAGGTTAGAAGGGAAGGCACCAACATGACTTTTGAGAAAGAAAAGGAAAAAACAGCCATTATCTTCCCACCATCACCACCACCACCACCACCACCACGCTCACACGTACGGGGGAAGGGGCCTCAACCTTTTGTGAGTGTTGGCGATCAGGGCCCTTGAGATCTTCGGAGATTGGGGAGGAGATGAAGGGAGGCAGCATGATGCTGATGGCAAAGTCACTAAGCAGATTCCTGGATTTGGATTCAGGAGACCTAGCTCTGCTACTTGCCACCTGGGTAAGACCTTGGGTAGCTAGGTGGCCACGATGCACAGAGCGCTGGGACTGGAGTCAGGAAGACTCATCTTCCTGAGTTCAAATCTGGTCTAGCTGTGTGACCCTGGGCAAGTCACTTCACCCTGTTTACCTCAGTTTCCTCATCTGTACAAATGAACTGGAGAAGGAAATGGCAAGACACTCCAGTTTCTTTGTCAAGAAAACCCCAAATAGGGTCACAAAGAGTCAGATGTGACTTAAAATGACTGAACAACCAAGACCTTAGCCCAAGGTAGAGAACCTGTGACCTTGAAGCCACATGTGACCCTCTGGGTCCTCCTGAAGTGCAGCCCCTTGACTGAATTCAAACTTCACAGAGCAAATTTGTTCTGGATTCAGTCAAAGGGCCACACTTGAAGACCTAGAGGGCCACAGGTGACCTCCAGGCACAGGTTCTCCATCCCTGCCTTAGGCAAATTATTTCTTCTCTCTGGGCTTTAGTTTCATCATTTATAAAATTAGGAAGTTGGACTAGGCCTGAGGTTCTCAGCCAATTTTGACCCCTTTGTCAGGCTAGTGAAGCCAGTGGACCATTCTTAGAATTCACAAAACAAAATTCATAGTGTCACAGAGGAAGCTGATTATGGTGAAACATAATATTAACATTTTTTTGAGTCTACAGACCCCAGGTTAAGAACTCCTGGCCTCTTTTAAGATCTCCATCTCTACAACCTCTGGTCCATTACCAACCATGAACCCCAACTTGATTCTTGGGGATCCTGGCAGATAGCATCACAGGAAATAGCTCTGGGCCAAAGGCAGCCAACACTGAGGCCCACTAGCTTTAGGCTCCATTGGGATATAGGCAGCTACTCTTTGGGGTTCTCAGCCATGGTGCCAAATCTCAGTACTCTGTTTGACCAGATACCTTTACGATGATATGGCGCGTCTATATTGGTCCCAACTTTCATGTACTGAGGGTGCCCATTCTTTCCTGATCATTATGGAAAATGTTTCATTCTTATTCACCCATTGACCTCAGACACCTTGGGTCATTCTGAACAACTCTACCTTTTCTTAGGTCCCCAAAGTCCAAGCTATTGTCCAGTCCTACAGATCCTTCCTCTGCCATGTATCCTTTGTAACAAGTCAGTTCTTTCTCTTTCTGCGCCCAAGCCTTCACCCAGATCTAAACCTCTCCAGTCATTTGTGGGAGTAGCTCTTTCTAGATCATACATTAATCCCCTTTCTACAGCTGCTACCCAGAAAACACTTTCTGATAAGCGTTCTGGCCTGGTATGGCCCCACTCCTCAGAGCAGAGCCTCTGAAGTGTTCATGGCAGCAGGTGAAAGGTCTGGGAACACAGTTTCTCAGGTTGATGTTGGATTTAGGTGGCTCATACTGTGTTATTTCCACTCAACTCCCAATATGGATTTTATTTGAAAAAGGTATCAGAACAAGGCTAAAGGTCCTAAGTGAAACATTCACTTGCAGAATGAAGCTTCCCTACTAAAAGAACAAAGATAAGATGATCCCACTGCTTATGAATGTCAAAGAAACTTTCAGAAATGCCAGAGTACATGACAGAATCGCCTGATTCTTGTACAGCTATTAATCTTGGCCCCAGAGAAGAGATGAGGCCATGCACTTTCCACTTTTTTTTTTCTTGAGAGGTAGGGAGGCCAGGGGCGCAGAATACTGTGTTTCCTGTATAATGTAATGACTGGGGCTATGTTTGTTTCACTGATTTTCT
Organism: Pseudochirops corinnae; assembly: GCA_028646515.1. Classification (NCBI taxonomy): domain Eukaryota; kingdom Metazoa; phylum Chordata; class Mammalia; order Diprotodontia; family Pseudocheiridae; genus Pseudochirops; species Pseudochirops corinnae. The sequence continues at coordinate 189,290,742 of CM053592.1, forward strand.
TTGTTGTAAGTGAAGGCTCACTGGGTTTTTGACAGGCCTAATACACCAGAGAATAACTCTGATTTTTTTAAAAAAGGAATTAATGTACAACTTAAATTTTTTTGAAAGAAAGGAAAAATTAATTGATTTATCATAAAGATCCAAAGGCATTTCTAAGACCCATCAATGGTTCCTTCATGCAGGAGCCAAGCATTCAGATTTCAAGGAAAAATAAACCTTTATTTCAAAAATAAGCACTGACATTTGAAAACGAAACAGACAAGCTGTTTCCCAGCGCAAAAAGAACTGTCCCAAACTGGTAGGAGGCCTCTGTGAATTTCTCCTAGGTACTGAAAACAGACCTGGTCTGCTTCTACTTTCCACAGTGTTACCGACCAGAGAGAGGGACCTAAGCTCTACTGGAAAGCATTCATCCCTGGACCGTTAGGTTTCCTCTTCTCTTCCTCTCCCTTTCTGCCTCCCTCCCTCCTTTCTCTCTCTCTTCCTTTCTCTCTCTCTCTCTTTCTCTTTCTCTCTCTCTCTCTCTCTCTCTTTCTCTCTCTCTCTCCTCTCTCCCTCCTTCCCCCCTTCTCCATCCATCCCTCTGTCCCTCTCCGCTTTAGTCTCTCTCCCTTTGTGTTTCCTTCTCCCATCTCTCTGCCCTTCCTCTTTTCTCTCTCCTTAATTGTTCATATTTGAAAAAGGAAAGTCACTTTTTAGAAATTTTTGTGTATTTACTGAATGTAAAATAGTATAAACCCATGATTAATTTTGAAAAACAGGCAAGTGAAAGGTTTTCTTTTTCTCTCACCTAGAAAATACACCCTCCTCTGCCATACCCACTAAATGTAGTTTCTTATCTTTGTGTGTGGCCAGGAGTTGATTTAATCCAGCGTCCCTCATCTCAGAGTCCTAGACTGGAATCCCAAGGAGTCCAGGTCCCTCTGGCAATCAGAAACACATGCTTCTCTGGGCCAGAGGCTGTAGACTATAAGGACTGGACCATAGACCAGTCAGAGGCCACTTGGAAGCGTTGAGATTGATCAGGAAGTCAGAGCTAAACAGGGAGACTTGAGCTGCTCTGTCCTAAAGGCAAACAGAAATCATGGAAACATATTTTCTCTGTCCATATTCTTTGGGGAGTGGGGGGGCGGGGGTCTACATGTGTCAAAAGTTATTGTTTTTATTTTATTTAAAAATAGTTTTTATTGATGTCTTCTGTATTTTTATCACCATAAGTATCTGAAATTATCACCATCATTTCTCCCAGTATCCCTCCCTCTCTCAGAGATGAACAGAACAAATAGTATTTTTTAAAGATGGAAAAAAGGAGGAAAAACATCAGCATAATTGATCAACGCATCTGAAAAAAAAAAGTCTGCAAATACATCTGCTCAATGAACAGTGCTTGTGAACCTCCCACCTCTGCCCAGGGATGGGATTGTCTGTGTTCTTGGACCCTAGGGGATCTCACTGTTGTGTTCATCCACGCTCCACAGATGCCAAAGACAAAAAGGAAGGTCCCAAATATACCAAAAATATTTCTAGCAGCACTTTTGTGGTAGCAAGAAACTGGAGATAAATTTGGGGGCTTGGCATGGCTGGAAAATCCTAGGTAGATGACAACTACAATGGAATATTATTGTGCTGAAGAATGGGAGAGACATGAGAAGACTTATCTGAACAGATGTAGAATAAAGTAAGCGACTAGAACAATGTGTCCATGATCACATTAATGTAGGGGTAAAGATCTCTAAAACCAAGCCAAACTTGGTGATTTTACTGACTGATCTTAGCCCTAGAAGAGGTTGGGAAAGTCACCTTGCTCATTTTCTTGGAGAGGCAAGGTAGAGGGACTAGAGCAGTTGACTGCCTATTGAGAAAAACTAGGTTCAAATCCCACTTCAGATGCTTACTCTCTATGGGATTCTGGGAAAGTCTCTTAACCCCCACTGATTCCATTTTCTTATTTGTAAAATTGGAAGTGGGGGCTAGACCTCTAAGCCACTTTCCAGCTCTGAATCTGTGGCTCTCCAACCCTAGAAGAGGAATATTGCCTGGGCTACCAAGTCAGACACCATGGCTATTCAGATGGTTTTGCTTAATATTGTAGTGGAGTCATTTTCAGTCATGTCTGACCTTTCATGACCTCATTTGGGGTTTTCTTGGCAAAGATACTGGAGTGGTGTGCCATTTCTTTTTCCAGCTCATTTTACAGATGAGGAAACTGAGGCAAACAGGGTGAAGTGACTTGCCTAGGGTCACACAAGCTAGTAAGTGTCTGAGTCTGTATTTGAACTCAGCTCTGTCTCTCTGACTCTAAGCTTTGTACTCTAGCCACTTTTTTTTTTTTTGCTTTTTATTTTGGAGGGGGAAGGCAGGGTGATTGGGGTTAAGTGACCTGCCCAAGGTCCCATGGCTAGTATGTGTTAAGTGTCTGAGGCTGGATTTGAACTCAGGTCCTCCTGACTCCTGCACCACCTAGCTGCCCCTACTCTATCCACTTGACACCTAGCTGCCCCATAGAGTATGTTCTTTTAATTGCCTGAGGTAATGGCAAGGACAAATGAGAGTGTTTTTTTGCTTTTGTATTATTTTTTTAAGATGAAGGAGATCTGAGGATGTTTATAGATACTGCCCTGGGATAGGTTTGAGTTACAGAAGAAGAGAATGAGATGATAGATATAGAAAGACAGAGAGAGAGGAGAGAGAGAGGGAGAGGAGAGAGGAAGGAGAGGGAGAGAGAGAAGGAGAGGGAGAGAGAGAAAGAGAGAGAGAGAGAGGAAGGGAGGGAGAGAGAGAGAGAGGGAGGGGAGAGAGGAGGGAGAGGGAGAGAGGGAAGGAGGGAGGCAGAGAGAGAGAAAAAGAGAGAATGGGAGGGAGGGAGGGAGAGAGAGAGAGAGAGAGAGAGAGAGAGAGAGTGATTAATGAATGGAACAAGTCCATGGACAAGACAGGAAGGTATGGATTTGAGGCTGAGACTGGCCTTTGCAGGGAGAAGGGCCCCATGTTTCCCAGAGACAGCATTAAAGAGGGAAGTGATGGCAATTTTAGAGAAGTTTTGAGTCTACAAGTAAGAGGGAACCTTTATTTGTTCTCTGATGGAGGAGGCAGGAGTAGAGGAGGGAGTGGGATGTGGAAGCAGCACTGGGGGCACAAAGGAGCAATGGGGAGCTTTGGAACATCCGCCAGGAAAGAATGGAGGCCTGGCCAAGTCAGTAGAGGAAAACATCACATTTTCCCTGCAGCATCGAGAGCCACTATGAGATAAGATAAGGAAACCCACTGATTCCTCCCCCTATCCCCCATTAAAGGGAAGTCTGGAAATAGCTGTCATATTTGCTCAGAGCCATCAGGTGGTGCTCATTGTTTGCATAACCAGCTCTTTTCCAAGTGGCAGAGCTTGCTTGCGTGGACCAGCCCAACTGTCCCAATCTGAAGCTCCCAGCTACCTATCAACTGTGCATGTGCAGAAATCACCTCACCATCCCCGGGACTGCCCCCTTAAAGTCTAGGGGAATGGAAAAATTCCAAAAATAACTCATAATTCTCTTGGCTTGGGCGCTCCACCCTCTTGGAACCCAGTCTCTTCCCTCCTCAGCAAATTGAACAAAGACCTCATTCACTTGGTCTACATAGACTAAAAGAAGGAAAAGAAAACATAACAGGTTTAAAGTCCTCATCTGAGCACAGCTTCCTCCAGCAAAGTCTGTTTGGGGTTCCTCCCATTGCCTCTCTGAGATCATGACTCCCAGCTCTCATAAGGAGTGGTAATACAGATGCACCCAAGGGTCCCTTTTTGGTGGATGGGCTCTCCTAAGCATTTTTGCTACCATGGGTCAAGGAGAGCCATCTTAGGGTGGCCTAGCTTGGCCCACCTCACCTCCACTGTGTGCCATCACTGTGTACTCATCAATCCCACCGCCTGGCTGGCTACCAGGCAAAACCTGCAGGGACATTCTTCAGCTGCTGGCCTTGAGTCTTTCCTAGGCTGTCCACACAGCCCAGCTTCCTTCTCTGCATCTCTTCTCTCCTCAAGTGTGCCCAGAAACTCCAGAGTGAGTTGGCCCCAAAGCATGGTGTCTGGTCCTTTCTAAAAGTCTCACCAGAGAGCCATCATCAGTGTGACCACCAACATTTGTCTTTTATTACAGTCCTCTTGGGACAATACACCTCTGCCCTTCTGTCTCTGTCACCCAAAGATCTGGGCAAAAGGAAGGGAGACATGGACACTCCCTGTGCATCCATCATAAACTTGCAGTGTTGCCAGTAGGCATGGTGGTGGGACTACCTCCAGTGGCATTCTGTAGCTCATGAGGCAGGGATGAGCAGTAGGGCAAGGGGGCAAGGGACAACGTTTGAGAACAGCATTTGGTTGAGTAAAGTCCAGACTGCAAAGCCAGGAAAAGGAGGCTAGATAAGAGGTAATGGACCAGGAGAACAGAGAGGGATGAAGGGATTGGAGGTTATAGTAAGAACCAAAAACAGATTTGAGAGGACTGAGGTCAAGGGAGACCCAGGAAGATAGGAAGCGATGATGAGCAGAGAAGGGGATTTCAGAGTTCAAGATGAAGGGTGTTTGGGGAGGTCCAGCACCTCTGGTGGGAGGGTTGGTGGATCCTTTTCAGGGCTGCTCACCCAACTTTTACCTGTGACTCCAAGAAGCTGTAGTGTGTGCAGTGGCCACACCCCAGTAGAACTGTCTCAGTAAACGGGCTAAACCACATTGAGGGTAACCAACAGGCTTCATACCTATAGGTGAGTCAGGGGAGTGGTAACCCCAAGCATGTGAAGACTCCCCCAGCGGAATGGGTGGGTGAAGGTGGCTCAAGGAGATGCTATGGAGCACTTAGAGCTTGGTCAGACATCAAAGAGGCAAAGGTCGTCCACTGCATTTGAAGCCATCACTAGTTGTCTTGACTTTTGTCCTGCCACTGACTTCAATGTGTTTGGAAGAGAGAGTGAGGCTGGCAGCTTTCTATAACTCTATCTTGCTTAAATGCAGTTCATGAGCAAATCAAGACATCCCCCTGCGATGTCAATGGTCCTCTTCAAAACCAAAGGACAAACGAGAACATACCAGCTCTCTTGGTTCTCATTTCAGCTCCCATGGCTTCAGTTATTATCTACAGATTCCCAGATCTACAAGTCTAGCCCTAACCTCTTTCCTGAGCCTCAGTTTCACAAGACCATTGCCTTGTGGATTATCCCTAGGCATCTCAAATTTAAATGTCGAAACAGAACTCTTCATCCCCCCAAATGTTCCCTACTTCCAACTCTCCTATTACCACTGAAGCCACCACCATCTTCCAATTTCCCAGAATGACAACCCTAACTTATTAATTGTGTTCATCCCATATAGCCAATCAAAACTTGTTGATTTGAAGAGAGCTTCATAACTCTTCTCAAATGCATACCCTTTTCTCTACTCGCACAGTCACCACCACAGACTCCTCACCATTCACTTGGACTATCACAATATCTTTTTGCTGCTTGTTGTTGAGTTACGAGCTTGTTTACTTCAGAGGACAACTCTCACATGTGGTACAAGCTGAGATAGAATTTAGCTAACACTTGTGACATCAGTTTTGGTGACCCTAGCGCTTTTCTCTTCTCTTTCTTTCTTTTTTTAATTAATTTTAATTTACATCATCTATTTCCACAAGATTTTGAGTTACAAATTTTCTCCCCGTCTTTCCCCTACCCACCACCCCAAAACAGCCATCCCACTGCATAACCCATCCCCCAATCTATTCTCTCCTATGTCCTCCCCCATCACCCCTCTGACTTTCTGGTAGGGCAGGATGGATCTCTCTACCACAGTGCCTGTGTATCTTAAGTCCCAGTTGGATGTAGTTAATAATAATATTAATAATAATTGTACATATGTATACATATACATATATATTTTTAATATTTGATTATAGAAATTTAAATTCTAGATTCTTTCTCTTCCTCCCTCGTCACCCAGCCCCACTGGAAGGACAAACAATTAAATACAGGCTGTATATGTGTAATTATGCAGAACCTCTCCACAGTGGGCATATTGTGAGAGACTGATTATATGTCCCTCCTTCCTATCCCACCCCCCCTTGTTCTATTCTCTACCCTGTCCCTGTCCCTGTCCCTTTACAGAAGTGTGTACTTCCATCA
>CM053592.1:189297373-189319421 GCA_028646515.1 Pseudochirops corinnae
AGAAAGCTAATAAGAAGTCCTAAAATAAGCAAAAAGAAGAGATATTAAAAACTAGAGAAGAAAATAAATAGAAAAAATAGAAATGCTACATAAAACTAAAAGCTGGATCTTTGAAAAGACTGACAGACTTTTACCCAATCCGATTGAAAATAAAGTGAAAAGAAAATCAACAAAATAGCAAGTAGATAAGGTGAAATTGCAACAAAATTAGAAGAAATTTTTAAAAATCAGAATTTTTCATACTCAGTTATATACAGACAAAACTGAGAACACAAAGAAATAGAAGAATATCTTCAAAAATGTAAACAACCCGATGTAATGATAAACCAAATAGGATCTTAAATAACTTCATCTCAGAAAAGGAAATGGAACTCTCAAAGGGGAGGAAAAACCTCCTTGTTTGAATGGATTTGCAGAAGAATTCTATCAAACTTTTAAAGGACAATGAACATCAATGTTACATAAATTATTCTCAAAAATTGAGTAAGAAAGCACTGTATCAGATTCCTGAGGTATAGTCCTAATACCTAAACTGGGAAGGATAAAGCACAGAACTATAAGCCAATATCATTAATGAATGTTGATTCAAAAAATTTAAATAAAATCCTGTTAAAAAAAAAAAGACAATACTGATTTATGCAAGAAATCATTCATTACAATTAAGTTGGATCTATATCAAAGATGCAAGACTCATTCAACATCAAGAAAATGATCAGTATAATTAATCATATAAAAAAGAAAAACATCCAAAGTCAAATGATCATCTTGATTGATGCAAAAAAAACACCTTTGACAAAGTACTATGCTCATTTATGCTAAAAACAAAAAATAACAAAAAAAAACCAACAATGCACCAACCTACAAATTATAGGTATAGGGGGACTGTACACACACACACACACACACACACACACACACACACACACACACACACACACACACATAAAGTATCTATCTAAAACCAAAAGCAAGCATCATAAAGAATGAGTATATACTTGAACCTTTCCCAGTAATTATGGGAATAAGCAAAGGATGCTCTCTTTCCTCAATGTTATTTGATATTGTTCTGGACATACTAGCAGTATCAATAATATAAGAGAAAGAAATTAAAACTTTTAAGAAAGATAAAGAGAAGTAAAAATCATCTCTATTTGCTAATGGTATAATAGTTTACTGAGAAAATCCTAGGGAATCAGCAAAGACACTAACTGAAACAAATATGAGCCTCAGCAAAGTTGCAAACTACAAAATAACTCTCAAAATTAACAGCATTTATAAATAATAATAATAAATCTGAGGCAGTAATAAAAAAGGAAATTTCATTCCAAATAATTATAAAATACATAGTGTATCTGGAGATCAACCTACTAAAGCATGCAAAACACTTGCATAGATTCAGTTACAAAGTACTCCTTAAAGAAATAAAGAGCAATTTAATTAGGTGAAAGAATATTCAGTGCTCATGGCTAGGCTGTGCCAATATAATAAAAATGACAACACTGTCAAAGTTAACTTGCACTTTTAATGCTATACAATCAAATAATCAAAAGGATACCTTACAGACAAAATAGTAACAAAATCACTTGAAAAAATAAAATATCTAGTATATCAAAGGAAATTATGAAAAGAGGGGAGATGAAGGGGGAAGAGCAGCACTTCCAGATTTCAAATTATCTTTTAAAACAGCGGTCATCAAAAATTGGTATTGCTTTAAAAAAAGAGAAGGAAATAAATGGAACACACTAGAAAAAAGAGAATCAGAAACAATGGGATTCAATAATCCAGTGTTCCATAAACCAGAAAACATAAATTACTTAGGAGAGAACACCTTATTTAATGAACACTGCCGGAAGAACTAGAGAAAATCTGACAGAATTTGGCTTAGAGCAACACCTTACACCTTGTTCCACAATCCATTCTAAATGTATATATGACCTTATTATTAAAGATCATATTATTTAAAAATTAGAAGATAAACAGTTTATATACCTGTCACAGCTATGGAAAGGAGATGGATTCTTAAAAAAAACAAGAAATAGAGACAAGTACCAAAGATAAAATTGAAGACTTTGATTACTTAAAACTGTAAATCTTCTGCATAAACAAAAGCAATGCTCCTAGAATAAGAAGAGAAGCAGTCAAATCGGGAAAACAATCTTTTTATCAAATTTCTCTGATAAAGGTTTTGTATCCAAGATAAATAAACAGTTAACAGATAGAGATAGATAAACATAGATAGATAGATAGATAGATAGATAGATAGATAGATAGAGAGATAGAGAGATGAATAGGCTTGACCAAAAGCCACCTCCCAGTAAATAAATGTTCAAAGGATATGAATGGACAGTTTTAAGAATTACAAATTAGTAACAACAATATGAAAGAATGTTCCAAATCACTAATAATAAGAAAGATACAAATCAAAACAATCCTGAAAATTGGCAAACGATGAAAAAATATGAGAATAGTCAATGTTGGGGTTTGAGAAAGATTTGATGAATCATTGATGGACTTGTGAATTGATACAACCATTTTAGAAAGCAATTTGGAATTATGCAAATAAAGCGATTAAATGTTCATACTTTTTGACCCAGAGATCCCATTGTTGTTCGATTGTTTCAGTTGTGTCTGACTTTTCATGATCCCATTTGAGGTAATTTGCCATTTCCTTCTCCAACTCATTTTACAGATGAGGAAACTGAGGCAAGCAGGGTGAAGTGACTTGCCCATGGTCATACAGCTAGTAAGTGTCTGAGGTCAGATTTGAATTCAGGAAATGTTCCTGACTTGAGGCCCAACACTCTATCCACTGCACCACTGACTACCCCAAGGAAACCATTGATAAGAATATATATTGTACATATAAAAATATTAATAGCAGCACTCTTGTGATAGCAAAGAACTGGAAACAAAGTAGGCATTTCATGACTGAAATCTGTGAATAAGAGAATATGAGGCAACTTAGTTCTGAGCACAATCAATTTATTAGCAGAATTACCAATTGCTAATAAATGAGATCCAAGGCTCCTCAGTAACCAAGGACTCCTCTTATATTGATGGCAGTCCTTCTATAGGTATAAAAGAGGATCCTCACAAATAGAAAGTGACACAGTCTTTAACAATGAGGACATTATCTTTCTCTCTCTTTTTTTTTTTTGGAGAAGGGAAGGCAGAGCAATTGGGGTTAAGTGACTTGCCCAAGGTCCCACAGCTAGTAAGTGCCAAGTGTCTGAGGCAGAATTTGAACTCAGGTCCTCCTGACTCCAGGGCCAGTGCTCTATTCACTGCAGCACCACCTTGCGGCCCCAGTGAGGACATTATCAAGGTAGAGTCAGAGCATGGCCATTTCCAGCCTTGGCACCAGTAACTTAGATTTCTTGGGTTCTGCCATTAGTGCTTCACGGAATATGCCTGGCCTTTATCTTAAGTAAGTTTCTCTTAAAAGTGGGTGGTGGGTGACTTGTAAGAGAGAAATATGGAACTACAGTTGTAGGCTTAAGGAGCTTAATACTCACATAATGAGGGAGGATAGTAACTTGATTGTGTTTGTCCTTCATTCTCAAGAGGACCATGACCAGGGAATGATGACGTGACTTGCGGTTGACTTGGATTTGAGGGAGGGTTGGACTTAATTAAGCTTTATTGAAACAGAATAATACATATCAAATTTTAATATCACATATGCCCATCAATTGGGGAATGGAAAACAAATTGTGATACATGAATGTAATGGAATATCATTGTAGAGCCAGAAATGACGAATGTGATGAATACAGAGACACGTAGAAAGTGATGCTTGTTCTTAAAGAAACATCACAGGACCACGGATTGAAAATTAGAAGGAACTTTAGAGTGGGGACTCTTAACCTGGGGTCTATGAGCTTTAAAACAATATATAATATGACATAAATAATTAATTAACTAATTAATTGATTTACAACCTGCATTCATGTAGGCTTACTGAAGGCAGGCAATCAGTCAGGTCAAGGCTGCTGTTTCCATTGCAGCACCTCAGGTGTGACCTGGGGTGGCATTTTCCTCACATTATCTACATGTTAAGAGTAACAGGGCTAAGGGCAACAGGGCAGTGCATTGGATAGCACACTGGTCCTGGAATCAGGAGGGCCTAAGTTCAAATCTGGTCTTAGATACTCACTAGCTGCATGACCCAATTAATCCCAATTGTCTCAAAAAACACCACCAGCAAAAAACCCCAGGAATAATAGAGTTAGCCCTTTTGTAGCATTTAAGGTCTGCAAAGTGCTTGACAAATATCTCATTTGATCATCACAACAACCCTGGGAGGTCCATATTATTATTAACCGAATTTTGCAGATGAGGAAACTTGAGGCAGACAGGGGTAAGTAACTTGCCCAGAGTCACACAGCTAGTGAGTGTCTGAGGCTGAGTTTGAACTCAGGTTCCTAACTGCAGACCCAGCGCTCTATGCACTATGGCGCCCCCTAGTGCCTCCCATTAAAGCCAGCTGACCAAAACCACTCCCTGCAATGCTTGGATACTTTGAATCATAGGAGGTAGCTGAAAGTGATTTCCTTTCAATTATTCTGGTATCCAATCGCTGATCAAATTGTGAATATAATGTAGTATTATTGAACCATAAGAAACAATAGATATGAGGAATTCAGAAAGACGTGAGAAGAAGTCTATGAACTGATGCAGAGTGACTATCAGGACTAGGAAAGTGATATACACATTAATTACAATGTAAACAGAAGGAAACAGAAAAAGAAAACTGAATGCCACATAATTAGAATGATCACATAATTAAAATGCACTTCCTTTCATTAGAAGGTGGGAGGGGGTGGCTTGTGAATATGGAATGTTATGTGTGTTGTTGGACATTGTTGATTCATAATGGGGTTTTCCTTATCTCATACTTAAAAAGAAAAAACTTTGTCTCAAAAGAAGGCTTGCTAGGGAAGAATGGAAGAATAAATTTGGAAAGAAATGTGATATAAATGTAGTAGGGCTGTCCACCAATCATGTGTGGGGATGCCCTAGCACCTCTATCTGATGAGCCTCATAAACTCTGGCCCTTTGCTAAAGGGCATATGTGGCCAACTTCTGGTGATTTATTTCCATGACCCAGGTCTGTGTCAATTGGTGGTCAATTGACTCAAGAATAGCCACCTACTCATAAGACTTTGCAGGGAGAAGTCAGAGTCTCTACACTCCCCTCCTCCCTCTTATCCTCTCTTTTTTGATTGTCACTTGGGACTCATTCCGCTCTTCCTGGGACTTGGCTTCTGCAGTGGGAGTGTGGAGACTAGTGGGGATTCTCCCCTCCCCCTCCCCGGCAGCAGTTATGGGAAACAGGAGCATGTGGCTGGAAGAACATGTGCTTGGCTATGTGAAACCTGAGACCTCCAGTCCCTGACTACCTCTTCTATTTGGTATTTCTTTCTATGAACACAGATCACAGATCACTCTGGGGTTGGATGGTAACCTAGAGAGGTTGGGAATCACCAAATTCAGTGCCACATATCCAATGGGGGGCTTGCACCCTGCTCCTACTCCTTCTCAGAGGAAACAAAAACCCCACCAAGATCATTAGCTCTGCATGCCTTTTTAGCTGGCATAGAAAGACTTTGAATTGCTACTCGGATGGTATAGATCAGGAGTGAATATGGAATATCTGTTAAGTAGTTCCACAAATCTCCCAGGAGTCTTTTGCTTCTGAGGACAGTATCATAGAGGTGATGGGTTCTTGGTTATGTTTTTCAAATATGTGTTACTGTCCATTTTTGGAATCATCTGTGCTGTAAGCATTTCTTTTGTGGTAGAGGAAATAAATAACTGTCCTATACCTGGTATCTGTTTGTATGTACACTGAGTATCCTTTCCTATATGAATAGGAAACCCTAGACTTTGGCCATACCTGAGCTTTGTTGAAGAGATTTTCCCTACTCCAGGGTGGAGTCATAATGAACCAGAGAGTGCCTGTATGTGTGTGGGAGGGACGAGAGATTGGGGGAAGTGTAGAGACAGAATTGTCTCCCCTTGGGGCGAGATTTGAATTTGATTGATTTGAATTAGTAAATTACATTTGACAGTGTCTTCATGGAGCAATTAGAAGCCATTGGGTCAGTCACAGGTTCTGAATTCAAATTTGCCTTCTATTTCCTATTACCTCCCTTCACTAATGCAGACCAGCGGCTTCTCTAACTGGTTATTTTTGTCATTGTTGTTGTTATTCATAGTCTGCTAAGGTCATCTATCTAGAATTGAAAGGTCTTGAAAGACCATCTAGTCCAACCCTCTCTTTTTACAGGTAGGGAAACTGAGGCCAAGCCCACAGTTTACCCACAGTCCCAGAGGTAGTAAGTATGAAGTCCTCTGACTCCAGAGTCTTTCCACTTTTTTTTTAACTTTTGCCTGGACTGTGGTTTCATGGTCTAGGGAGGGATCTCCCTTCACCAATGCAGAGCAAGCTGTCTGGGCTCCATGACACTGTTAGGAGGTTCCAGAGGTCCAAACTATTTTCATAGTAATTCTAATACATGAGACTCCCTGTCTTAACTTATGAGGTTAAGTTCCTTGCCTGTGTACACACAGTCAATAAATGTCAGAATTAGGGCTTGAACTCTGATATTCCTCATTCCAAAGTTGGCCCTCTGTCTACTCCTCTCTCCACTCTTCCTCTTCCATATTGGGTGCATAGTAGGTATTTGCCAAATGGAGTTCTTCCTGGACACAGAGCAGAGGTCAACTTTAGGTAAAGCCAACTTTAATAGCCTTCCCCGTGGGAACTGGGGATGACTATTGTGCCTTTAAGAGGGAAGAGAATCTTGGCAGATTGATGGTTAACTGAATGACAGAAAGAATTGTTGAGGTGCTGTGAGAGAAGAATTCTATCCCTAAACTGCTGTTTCCTTAGGGAAAGGACCTTCAGTGTTAACTGTAATTTCAGAAGTGGTTGAGACAAAGAATTAATTTTCATTTGTATAGTTTGTGACAGGATGCCCAGATAACTTAAAGGAACATCATCTCTGATTTGTTGTTGAACATGGGACTGTTTCCAGAAGTGAGGAAAAGTTAATGGGGTTGGTGGGTGAGAGTACTTCATTCCATGACTCTTCCTCTTGCTTTTGATGAGTACATAGGGATCTCTGATTGTGAGCTTGTATCGCTGCTGATATACTGGAAATATTTGTTTAGTCCTTCAAATTACTGTTTGCTACCATAAGAAATCATGTGAACAGTAATATAGGTATTTTTTTTGCTTTTGTGATCAGGAGGTTTGGGATCAATAAAGAGAGAAAGGAACTAAAGCTTATGGGGAAAAAAATTTTCTCTCATTTATTTACAAACTAGGATGGGGGCTCAGAGCTAACTATTTAATAATCACTAACATCTATCTAGTGCTTTAGGGTTGTTAAAGAGCTTTACATAAGCTATCTCATTTGATCCTCATATCAACCCTCTGAGGTGAGTGCTAACATTATCCCAATTTTACAGATGAGGAAACAGAGGCTGAGAGAGGTTTTTCTAGTGTCTCAAGCAGGATCGGAACTCAAATCTTCCTGACTCCAAGTCTAATACATATCCAATGTGCCAATTAGCTGCCTACAAAAAAAAATTGGGAAATATTGTGTATTCCTATTGTGAGGAAATATCAGGACACACAGTAACCCTTTATTGCCTTAGAATCCACATGGTGACTTAATAAGGGTATGAGTCAGTAGCAGAGGGAGAGAGGTAAGTGTTGAGGGTGTTATCAACTATCAGCTGAGTCCCAGTAAAGATACAGATAGAGGCCTTCTCCCTAAATCCTGATATGCTCATAATAACATCAGGTATTATCTGTTTAAAAAGAGCATGGTTGATTTTAATTCTTAAGGCAGAAGTCAATGTCTGTCCCCAGTGTTGTGTGTGGAGAGGAGGCTTACTTAAGTGGGCACCACCCTGACAACAAGTCTGTCTCTTTAGCTATTATGCTAGGCTGCCTAAGCTTGAATTTTTCTCAGTGCAGTGGGGAAGATTTGGTTCCCCCTCTTCTCAATCAAGAAGCAAGCTGACTGGATTCCAGCAAGAGGGAGATATTGGGAAGTGGAGCTGTAGATTCAGTAGCCCATTAGGCAGAGACTGTGCCTGAGGGAGAACAGCCCATTGAAGACTCCATGAGCAGAAGAACATGGAAGAGTGAAACATGAGAAGGGGTCCAAGCAAAGGCGCCATTTTGGCTGACCTGGTGATTTTCCAAGTATGGCCTCCACCATCCTGTCGGGGGACCCAGAGAGCCAAACTAGTAACAATAATCATAATAATTCTAAGACATTGTTTGCCTTTTTGACTTTCATTTTTCATGACCATATGGTGGAGTTTTCCAGGGGCTACGACCCCAGTGAATTAATGAGTGAACTGCAACCACCAAGACTGAGTTAAGATTTTGTCTGTGGAATTGTCCTTTTGCCTTACAAATGGGCAAATCCTGGGACACGGCTAGACTTGCAGTCCAGGATGAAGCACCAGTTTATCACTGGGGAAGATCTTTTTTCTGTGAATGCTTGGTAACAGACACAAGGGGTACTGAAATAGTCAAAGACGGAAGAATGTTTCGAGTCTCATGGTTTATCCTGGAACAACTAACTGAAAGTGATGTTTGCCCTGGTGGGGGAACAGCCATGGTGGGTAAAGCTACTGGTGCTTTTGAACAAACAAGAATAGAGGCACCAAACTGGAGAGTCACCAATGCCAGGCACTCACAGCTTTAAAAAAATGCCAGTCTCACTTAAGGATGTCCTAAAAAATGATTAGCTTTATTAAACATTGACCCTTGGGCTTCCAACCTTCGAATATTCTGTGGGATGAAATGGGAAGTTCTCACCAAGTGTTTTTTCTGCACACCAAAGTGATGACCATCTCCAGGGAAAGCTCTCATGGGATGGTTTGAGTGTCCAGCTGAACTAGCCACTTTTTTCATGCCTCACCATTTTTGCTTGAAAGAACAATCCACAGGCAAACCGGGGTTATTCAGACCTGGGTATTTGGCAGACATATTCTAGAAAGCAAAAGGAGCAAATCTGTCACTTCAAAGAAAATAACAAAATTGTTATAATACCGATAATAGCTAGAATTTGGACAGGGCTTTCAAAGGTTTGCAAGGCATTTTACCCATATGAGCTCCTTGGCTCGTCACAACAATCACGGGACGTGAGTGTTGTTACTATCCTTGTAGGAAACAGATCAAGAGAGGTTGACTTGCCCAGGTTCACGCAGTCGGTAAATATCTGAGCCTAGATGTGAGCTCCTATCTTGATTCAAACCCCAGTGCTCTGACCGTATTTATTGAGAATGATAAAGCAAGTTTTCAGGCAGAAATTAGAATTTTGGGAGATACAGACAGAGACAGAGAACCTTGGGGGACACCATCGTGATATGGCATGAACAGCATGAAGATTGAGAAGCTAGTGGTCAGATACACACTGAGGAATAATGACTCACTTTTTTGTAACATCCTAAAGTCTTTCTTCACAACACTGTAGAGTTAGAAGGTAGGAAGTGCAAGTGTTATTATTTCCAATATGAGGCTGAAGAAATTGAGACTCTAAGGACTCAATATCTTTTGCGCTCTCCCCTGCACCACACTGAAATTGACCTAAGTGATCTCAAATGTTCTAAATCAGCAGTTCTCAACCTGTGGGTTATATTCAATTTGTAACAATGAAAATACATCCTGCATATCAGATATTTACATTACAATTCATAACAGTAGCAAAATTACAGTCATGAAGTAGCAACAAAAATAATTTTATGGCTGGGGGTCACCACAACATGAGGAACTGTATTAAAGGGTCACGGCATTAGGAAGGTTGAGAAGCACTGTCCTAAATCCTATTATTATTGTGAAGGTAGAAAATGTACCCACAGGATCCCAATACAAAATCTACCCTGTAAAGTAAGGAGAGGGTGGACCAGATTGGTGGAGACCTAGTGGGAGAACCTAGCTGCCCTGGATGGATTTCAATCCCTTGGATCAGAAGGTCTCCATTCCATGGAATGGAAGGGTCTGGCCATTCTAACTATTTATTGATGGTGAACTTTTAAAGATTGTGGAGGAAAGAACAGGCACAACAGGCCTGGGAAAAAGCAAGAGTTGTCCAGATTTTCCAGAAAGAGGGATGCAGTCTACAACTTATAAGTCAATTAGCTTGATATTGATTCCTGGCAAAATTCTAGTGTCTATTACTAAAGGGATGGTTGGTGAATATTTAGAAAAGGAAGCAGTGAGCACTAAGCAGTAGTCTTGACTGAGGGTACAACCATCCTCTCGGTCTTCCAGGCACCCAGCCTAGGTGTCGCCCCTATCCCCTCCCTCTCTCTCACCCCCTCCCATATCCAGTCAGGTTCAAGTTCTGTAATCTCCACCTTCTTAACATCTTATGTGAACCACCACTCCCTAATGAGGCCATAAAGAGTCAGACATGACTTGAAAAATGACTGTTAGATAAATGTGTTCTTTGACTATTCTTCATCCAGAGGGGAGAATCCAGCCAATGGTTTGGGTAGGAGTAGCAAAGAGATAAACTGAGGTTAGATATCAGGAAAAATTTGACAATCATGAGAGCTTTCTGAGGGTGGAATGGAATCCCTGGAGGGGCTTGGTTTGCTCTCCCTGCTGGGGATATCCATGAAGAAGATGGTTGAGGAGTAGGGCCTTTTTTAGATCAGATGAAATGATCCCTGAGGTTGCTGCCCAGCCTGTGACCCTATGACACTGGAGTAGGCTGGAGAACTGGGTGCAGAGAAAGTGTTTCTGCCTCCAGACCCAGGAAAGGCTTCCAAGAGGAGAGAGTGTGTCTGACAAATGTTCACAGAGCCTGGGGGGGAAAGAGTCACCACCAGGGCAGTCCTTTTCAGGGAGACAGAATCTATTTTAATGTGGCTTTGCCCCCTCAAAAATGGGGTCAACAAGCATGCAGTCAACAAGTACTCCCTGTGTGCAGGGCATTGTGCCAAATGGCATTTGTATACATACATATGTATGCCCACACACACGTATACACACAAGCATGTATGTATGCATACATGTGAATATATGTAGATATGTATGTATATACACACGTGTAAATGGAGAGGAAAGGCACCTACTATGTGCTTTGTCAGATCCCAAGTCCTGATTTCCTTTTCAGGAAATTTAGTTACTGAACATGGCAGGCCTTTGGAAGGAGTAGAGGAAGCCCAAAGGTCTCGGATTTCTGCCCCAGATCCTTCTAGTTGGCCAGGGGAAGCTGGAGGAAACAGCGGGCAGCCCTGTATTCCTGCTTCTTCAAATGCCCTTATCATGTATGCCCAAGTGTCCTAGGCATCAGTGTTGGTGTTGTGGCTGGTGGCCTCTTAGCTCATGCAGGCTGAGTGTAGAGGACTTTCAGGGGTCCCCCAGCCCCACTAATGGAATGTCGCATCTCCTGGTATAACTTCTATAAGGTCTCAAGGCAGATATTCAGGAGGAGCATTGATGCCTCAGAACATGATCCTATGAATAACCCAGGAAGATTCAGGGCAGCTTACCTGCGAGTCTTGTTTGTGCCTCTGGAGGTGGTCCTAGGATGAAGTCTTAATGAATAACTAGCCTTAGGCTGGGGTAGGGAGTGGTCAAGGCCAAAGGAGGGTCCTTGTATTTCGGTTACATAAGTTCTTCTGCTAGGGGCATATAAACCCTGTAAGCTACTTGTACCTTTGGCTCTGTATGAAATGGCCCTGGAATAAACAGACTATCAAATACATCTCTGTTTCTTTACTCACTGGTTGCTAGGCCACCCAGCTGTGCTGGTCACCGTACTGGGTCAGATCATGGAAGAGACCCCAAAGTAGCATTTTTTTTTAATTTAAATTGATCTGCTTGTTTACTTTTAGTTTACAAGATTCAGTTCCACAATCCCTCGGGTTTCAAATTTTCTCCCCTCCCTCCACTCCCCCCCCCCCCATGGCAGCATGCAATCAAGTATAGGATCTGCGACTACAAAGTAGTGTTTCCTTTCCTTGGCTCTGGCCCCAAACCCACAGTTTTCCTTTTGGAAAATCTCTAAAACAGAGCTGAGGTATAGTTTACATCTAGATTGTCCTTAAATGTGGGTAACATGGTCCCCAAGTTCAACTCAGGAACTCCATGTCCACTATAGATTTAGGGTGGAGAGCAGTCTTTATTTCATGGCCCCCAAAAGAAGGACAAGATTGCAGGGACTCCCAGGAGCCCAGAACAAATACAGAAACATACAACTAGCAAATTGTGCACTGGATCACCCCTACACCCCAAGGTGAAGGGACCTTAGGCCTGTTAAGCAAGCATTCCCCTTCATCGTGGGAGCAGTTTGCTGGCTTTGCTCTCTAAGGGGCTAGGGCAGACAACTGGGAGTCTTTCCTCTTCTTGGCGCATCAATCCATCAATATTGAGTAAGTGCCTTCATTACTAATTAATCAGTAAGCATTGCTTTGACTTCCCTCAGAAGCACTTGGCAGAAGGAGGCACGTGCTTGCAGCCTGAGAGAAGAGATCCTAAAAATACACATCTCCAATTTGGCAGTTACCTCATGGCTGTCCTGAGTTCAAGAGCTGCTGAGCTTGAGAGTTTGGACATTTGGCCTTCTAGAGAGAGGGAAGACTTTCTGTTGCTAAGACTGTGAACTCTTTGAGGTCAGGGACTGTCTTATGCCTCTTTTTGTACCCCCTGTACTTGGTACATAGTAGGACTTATATATGCTTTAGTTATTACTGTTACCATTGTTATACGAGGTAACAGAAGTACCGGGCTTTGCAACCTTAATGTGCCATGTGAGTGATAGATGTCACCTGTCAACTGTTGTCTTGGGGACAACCCAAATCACTGGGAATTCCTCGGACAAGTTTCTTGTGCCCTTTCCTCTGGGGGCCAGCACTCCCCTCTGTCCCCTTGGGAGGTGCAGTGGGTAGTACAATTATCATTGTACCCATTTTATACAGGAGGAAACTGAGTAAAGGTCTGAAGCGGGATTCACATTTGTCTCTCCTGTGTAGCGCAGCACACTGTACTGTAACTGATAGATCCTTTTACAGATGAGTGAACTGAGGCCAAGAGAGAGGAGGGGATTTACCCCATGGTCATTCAGTATTACTTGGCCAAAAGCCAAGACTCCTGACCAGTCATTTACCTGCTTCAATAGGATGGATGGAGCAAATGGGAATGGTTGATGGTCAGAATTCAACAAGTGCCTCCTGAGTGCCAGGCCTTAAATGAGACTCTGGTGATGTAAAACAACAAAAAGTCACAAGCCCGTCCTTGCTCTCTCCCCACTCCCACCCCATGAGCTTCTGGAGGCTGCAGCCCAAGGAGGCAAAGCAGCACCATGGACAGTGTCAGAGCTAGGAGACCTGGGCTTGAATCTGACTCTTCTGCCTCCTGCCCCTATGATGTCCAACCAGCTCTTCTTTTTCTGAGACTCAGTTTCTACATTGGAAGGTAAGGGGATGGTCTGGGTATGAGCTCTCCAGTGAACAGGACCAGTTCAAAGGTCAGATCCATTGTCTGGAGGCAGCTGCAGAGGACCTGACCCATGCCAGGCTCTTCTGATCTCGAAAGGCTGGATGGACTTCCAGCTGACCCCATGTGCTTAATGCCTTTATTTTTAAAGGAGACAGTTTGGGACAGTGGATGCTGGAAAGAGTGCTGTCTTTAGTTTCAGAGGAATTGGATTCAAATCCTGTCTTAGACAATAATTAGCTATAAGGCCTTGGACAAGCCATGTCACTCCTGTGCCTGGACTTACCCAGCTGTAGAGGTGTCACACTTGTGCTTGCCTCTCCTTGGTTGTTCAGTTTTGAGCAGTGCTAGGCAATGCACCCTCTTATCCCATGTCTGGATGGCTTGTCTGGGATCCTTGGGGACCAGAGTTCTGTAGGAAGAGTGTGTCCAGATGACCCAACAATTCCTTCTTTTGCAGGGGAATCTGACTCAATTCATCTTTTAAAATGTGACCAGTGGGTAAATGGTTGATTCCCTATCAGCCCCAACTCTCCAGGCATCCTCCATTTGGACTACTCTAGCAATCCAGGAATCCATTGGAGAAAGTTTCTGTCCAAGGCAGTTTTATTACTCCCTTGAAGGTAAGAGGTTGACCCAAAGTCTCAAATCCCTGTTGGAAGAGCCTCATACATCTCGGAGATTCATCTGGCTGGATGGAGGTGGGAGGGGCGCTTTCTCCCCCATCTGCCCCCTTTTCTTTTATCTGTATTTCCTGTCCTTAGGTGTTGTTTTCAGAGTTCAACCTAACACAGGCGTGAGCTATGAGAATTTTGAAAATTTGAATTTGTCCAGCTGTGCACTGGGGGAAGAGGGGTGGGAGTTCTAGGCTCCCCTAATTATGAGAAATGACCACTTTCACCAGATTTAATTTGGAGAATATCTAAAAACTGGGCATTTTAGACTTTGTGGGACCCATGGCATGGAGGGGGGTGAGGGTGGGGCAGTCAATCAAGGACTGTGCCTAATGGACAATTGTTTTGCCCCTTCCCAAATTGCCTGAGAGCTATCCTGGATTGGGGGCAGCACACCCCATTTGATTTGGGGGAGACCCTTGGGGATTAGCAGAGGGATCACTATGTGGTGATCCAATCAATGTGAGGGCTTCTTCCCAAAACTAAATGAGATCATGGGGCACAGGGCATTGTTTGGAGGGAGGTGAAAGACTCCTCCTGGAAAGGGTGATAGGGTAGTGCATCCTCTGGTACCACATGCCTTTGGGTTTTTAGAGACAGGAGCTGCCTCTTGATGACAGGTTGACTGAGAATTACCTGCCCATCCCAGTGGTTTATGACTGCAAGAAGCAAGAACTAGCTCAGGCTTTTCCTTTAGCCAAAAAACATTTATAAAATGCCTACTATGTGCCAGGGACTGTGCTGAGGAAAGATAGTCCTTGCCCTCAAGGAGCTTACAATCTAACAGGAAAAACAACTTAGGAAAGAAGACTGAAAAGAGAGGGTGTGGGGTGATGTTGTGAAGAGAGGAGAGGCCAAGGAAGGGAATCAAAGGAAGAAAAATGAGCAGGTGCTTGGAGGGAGAGGAGGAGATATTCACCTTGTTCCCTTTCCTTGCCCTCTGGACAGAGGGGCAGAGGGCACCGCTGAGGTGTGAGTGACCAGGCTCACTGAATCTCCCACGAGAAGAGGCAGGGGGCAAATGAGATGTCTTTTCTCTCTCTCTTTTTTCTCCAACACTTCCCCTTTCTTCTTCCCCCCTTCTTTCCCCTTCCGAAGCTCTGATGAGGCAAGGAGGGGGATTTACCCACCCGGCTGTAGCAGATGCACATAGGGCAACAAGAGACGCCTGTTCCTGTACCAGCTGGTGGGAAAGCGTTTTGACTGTGTGCATCCCTGCTCCCAGGCTCTCCTGGGAATTTCCTGCCACCACTTGTGCCTTAAAGAAAAAAAGGGAGTGAAGTACCCCACTTGATTCTGACGCAGTGTCTCCCTTGGGGAGCAAAAACAGTGAAGTGCTTGGATAGGCACCTCTGGCGAGAAGAGGTTAGCTTGTTCAGCACACACACACACACGCACACACACACACATATAATGTGTGTATGTGCACTCGCAGGGGGAGACTCAGATGAGCAGGTTGGACTTCATAACTCACAAGGCGACCGCTAGTGAGTCAGCTGACAAATACTGATTTCATGCCTACTATACTCTGCTCCTCTTTGTACCCTCGGTTCTTAGCACAGTGCCTGAAGCATAGCGGGCATTTAATAAATATGTATTGACTATTGGTTAAGAGTTCGAGATGCAAACAGGAGAAAAGAAAGAATTGTCTTTCCAGCTCTCCAGGAACTTACAATCTAAACTGGAATTCAACCCACACAAGACTGTTGAAAGGGAGCAGGAGAAGGGAAAGGAAGATTCCTTCTAACTCCTATGCTTAGCCAATTCCTCTCATAGGATAGAAGCTTCCCAAAGGCAAAGAGTACTTTTGGGGTTTGTTTTCATATCCCTGGTACCTAGCACATCTAATACTTAAATGGCTCTGTGTTTTTAAAAGACGTAAAACAATTGTCACAACAAAGAGACTAAAAGATTCCTCAAAAGATTTCAGTTGGCAAACACTTGACTTGCCAAGAAGAGAGAGATGGAAACCAAGGGCAACATGGGTTTAGAATATCGCCTGGTTTGTTCAGTCTTAAGGAGAAAGAGAATGGGAGGTTCTGAGCAGTGAAAGCAACTAGGCTCCTGAGTTTAAGGGAGGTTAGCCCTGTCCTTGAAGACTTTTGTTCTGAGCCTCTTCGAATCACACCCAAGACTAGAGATACTGGAGGTGTGACTGATAAAGATCCTTCTGGCTCAGTAGCCCTCTCTGAGGCAGACTTCCCAGCCTTCCCCCAAGCCAGGGTGTTGTAGGTGTGAGCTCTGTAACAGAGATGACAGTTAGAATGTGTCTGATGCCTAACAGATCCTTTTCTTTCAGGCAGCTGGTGACACCATGGATTGAGCCCCTGGCCCAGAGTCAGGAAGTTCAAATCTGACCTCAGACACCTGCTAGCTGTGGGACCTTGGGGAAGTCATTTAACCCTGCTTGCCTCAGTTTCCTCAGCTGTAAAATGAGCTGGAGAAGGAAATGACAACCCACTCCAGTTTCTTTGCCAAGAAAATCCCAAATGAGGTCACAAAGAGTCAGACATGACTGAACAACAACAAAGTACCTGCTACTTTAAAATATTATCCTATTTTCTCCTCTGAATAATGCTAGGGGATAGATGATATCCCCATTTTGCAGTTGAAGAAACTGAGGAAGACAGAAGTTAAATGACTTACCCATCGTCACTCAGTATGTGAGGCTAGATTTGAACTCAGGTCTTTCTGACTTCAATTTTTTAAACAATTATTAAACAAATATGTATATGCCTGTGAGGGATAATTTATAGTGAAGTTTCCCCATTCTGAAAAATCAAATCTAGAAGGGCTTCAGTATTCACTAGGCCTGTTTAGAAGTCACCTGACCTTCAAGCAATCTGGGGCTTAGAGCAATGGAGACCCTCCCCCAGAGCCAACTCAGCAGAAGATATGCCAAATAAGGTTAAGACTGCTTTCATTGGACACCCACATGTTTCCGGATCCTTTGTCTCAGAGAGATTCCCATGCTTAGGTTGTGGGTCAGCCCCCCTACCAATAAGAGTGAAGGCCAGTGGGGGGGTTGGGTTTCTGCATTGGAAGATTATATAACCATGGACTGTCTTCTACCTGTGGCTCTCTCCCTGAAGACGCCATGTTGGGCAGCGGGTACAGAGTCCTTTCTCATGAGAAAGAATAAAGACTAAATAAATAAAGATATAATAAATAAAGAATAAAGACCTTAGATTCAGACTCTAAACTCTTTCATCTCACACAGTTTGGAGGTTCCACCAAGATTTTTCGGACTCCTCTCTGGAGAGAGGAAGGGCTCCCCAGCCTTGACCAACAGGCAAGGATGTCCCACTGGCTCTTTCCCAGTGACCTCTTGGTAAGGTGGGGGAGTAACTCCCCTTTATGGAGAATGAGGCCCGAGGGGGTCTGAAACTGAGATCAGAAAATGCCAAAAGGGAGGAACAAAGATAACTGAAAATCACGTAAGCCTGTGCACAGACCCAGGTAAGGAGAGGCCTGGGTGATTTGATGGTGGGTGGGGCCAACTGAGTCTGGCCAGGAGTTGGGAAATTCCTGGACTAAGAGGTTGACTTGGTCAACTGAGTCTGGCCAGGAGTTGAGGTGACTGGGAGGCAGTTTTCAGGGGGAGACGCTGATGAGCAGTCCCTGACAAGAGCCCCTCAGAAATTCATGCCTCGGCACCCCAATTTCTGGACCAAGAGGTTGACCTTGGATCCAGAAGGGGGGAGATGGCTGATGGGCCATGTCACCTGCTTCTGGTAAAGGGAAATTTTCAGCTATTACACACAAACTGCTAGTCAATTGGGAAGAAATGTTTCCTTCACCCACCCTCCCCCCATAATCCCTTGGGAGATAAATTTGACAAAGCTGGTTGAGACTGTTTGTTCTGTATTTCTCTTTTTTTTGTTTGTTTGTGTTTGTGAAATTTGTCTATTTGTGAAAGAGGGAAAATGTTTTAACAGATTAAAAAGCCTTGGGAAGTTTACAAATCTTCCTTCTCTACCTAACTAAACTTAGAATGGAGAGAGAAGTTCAGATCTTTAGCAGATAATAGGTAAGTGAAACTTTTTTTTCTGTTTGTCTGAAATGCCTAAGGCAGAGGTGGAAGGAGAAGCAAGAGGCCTGGTTGTGTTAATTAGGATGGGAGAGCCACTACTTCAGCCACCACCAACTTTAGAAAGTTGGAAGATAGTGCTACTGAATTTTTAGCCTGACTTCAAAACCAACAAACCAAGGCATGGGAAGTCAGAAGGGATAATGTCTATCCATCTTTCAGGCTCTATTGGAATCTTGTTCTAAAAGTTCAGATAATCATTAAATTCCTAAGGCCCAACCACACCCAGTTAACTGGGTTGTAAATCCTTTGTCTATGATAGGAAGATAAGAATAGGAATGGGGGAGGAGTCTGAGCCTCCTCTGAAGGTGAAATGGAGATCACACAGACATGAGTACATGTCTTCTGAAAGGCCACGTGTTGGCTTAAAGATATTTCTGGGGAAATAGATTGGCATTTGGCTTTATTTGGTAAAATGTGAGACCATTATTTTTGGGTATAAATATAAATAATGTTCAGATTGATCATTTGAACCCTTGGCTATTATGAAAATGTATACAGTGGTTTAAATTTATAAAGTTATAATTTAATTCCTGTGTAAGGGAGTTTGGAAATGCATTCACCTAAAGTTTTTAGTAGAATATAAGTTTTAAATATTTCTGAATGATGTAATTTGGAAATATTTATAAACTCTGATGTTAAAACAATTTTCTTGTTCCTCATATTGTAAACTGATCTAAAATGTAAGCAGGAATGGGTTGTAACCCATTGTTAGCAGGAATGGGTATTATCTATGTTGTAACAAAAGCAATTTTTTTGTTTGTTTGTTTAAATGTTATTAAAATTAGGAACTATATTATCAAAGGAATGGGACACTCTGACCCGAGTGCTGTAATATTTTTGAAATAAGTAATTTGGAAAATCTGTAAACTTTATAATCCTTGATCTGGTCAGCCTGTCTGTTAAAGCCTCCCAAACCAGATCAGATAAGAAAGAGAAGGCTTAGCAATAGACAGAAGGAGTTTTGAGTCACCCTCCCCCACTTGGAAAAAAAAAAGAAAGAGACTGGGGGGTGGGGAGGGAGAAAAGCCTCTACTTGTTTTGGAAATGCAATTAATGTCATAATGTCATTGTGTTATTTATTATGGTATCTAAATTGCAAAATCCCTGTATATTGTAAAGACTGAGTGAGAGCCAGGAATGGTGTCAGTTTTAATCTGAATTGGGTTGAAACTAAAAGATGGAGAAAAATTGTGTAAAATGTTATGTTATATGTTGTTACTTTTGCTATTCAGAAAACCAGGTATATACACCTTTACCTGTAGTTATGAATGATCTTCTGTGCAAGGTGAATTGGAAATGTGTTTTTGTAGAACTCTTATTGAGAAATTTAAAATATATAGATATAGATATAGAGAGAGGGATGTGGCTCAATTTGAAAAATACATCCAACTGAATTAAGTTCACTGGATTGGTAATTAAATGGGTTTTGAATTTAAAAGTTTAAATGTAAGAATATAATAATTGTGTTACTGGTAAACAGTTGTGTTATGGTATTTTGAAGTATTGTAACTTAAGAAATTATAAACCTTCAAATTTCTTTCTATATTTAAAAGGAAGTTTCAGTTAACAAATACATTTGTGAGAAGTAATTATTGGTAATTATGTGAAGAAAAGACCAGTGAAACCTCCTAAGTTTTGTCAATTATGTGGGAAAGATTTTTATGGCCAGAGAATTTAGAAATTGTGTATTAGTTA
Source organism: Pseudochirops corinnae (assembly GCA_028646515.1). Lineage (NCBI taxonomy): Eukaryota > Metazoa > Chordata > Mammalia > Diprotodontia > Pseudocheiridae > Pseudochirops > Pseudochirops corinnae. Next base: position 189,317,313 of record CM053592.1, read on the forward strand.
ATAATATTAGGATAAATTGTTTTTGAAAAAGGGGAAATATTCTTACTAAGATATGTTTTACAAGATCTTTCTTTATAAGATGATGGGGAACAGGTTAGCAGACAAGATAAGAGATAAGAGAGAGCTCAGGTAGGGAAACCTGCCCTTTAGTATTTCTAAAGACCAAGATTGTTGGCTGTTAACGTGTATGGGAGGAAGGAGGGGTTAGGTGGCCCCTAGAAACATCATCAATCCTAGGAAAGGGGCAATAAGAAATTAAAAATTTGTAAAGGGAAAATTAGTAATTATACAAAGACTTTGTAAGATTTCTGGTTATTTTATCAATTGTGTATAGATTTTGTAATATTCAAACTTACTGTGAATTTTTGTTTCAGGAAGACTGCCTACAGAGTCCTTATCAGATTAAGTAAGGGAATTTCTCCACTCTCTACCAGGAAGGAGCGGGGGAAGGGGCAGCTTCTTCAGACTCTGAAGAAGCCCCACTGATGAGTCAGTTTTGAAACTGGCCCTTTAAAGTTGGTATAATTGATTTCTAGTAATTGGTTTTTGGTACTAATTTGAAATATAGAACAGGAATTGATTATGCATATGAGTCCTGGTAAACCTCTGGTATGTTGTGTATTGCTTTATGTTTTGCAGAAGACATCTTGCTGTTTTAACCTGAATTTGTAGTTTTTGCATGGTATAAGCAAAAGTTAACATTTACAATTGAATGTATAAGTAAAAGGTTTAGATTCCTAAAGTAAGGATAAACAAACTTGGGAGAACATTCTTTTCTGAATAATATGGGAATAATTGGACTAAGGGAAAAGAAGTTTGTGGAGCAAAGGTGCAAATACAATGTTGAATCATTATCCCGTAAACTAAGGCTGGGATACATCTGAGCTACTATAATACAATGTGTGTTTAGGATCTGGGCTATTCAGCCTCAGATCATAATCCTTTTTATATATTAAAGAATTTGGTAAATGGGTATTTGGCCTAGTCATCTGCCTGTCACTAGGTATTTGTCTGTATGGAATAAGGTCCTTAAATGTTTCAAAATTATGTTAGAATAATTGAGTATTAGTATAACTGATTGAGGGACCTAGCTGTTATTTTATTAATTACTGAAACTAGATCAGAAATGTCTTCTATGTGAAGAAAAGAGTTTCAGTGCAAATTTCTTAGAGGTAGGTAAATTATGGAACACTTTTGTATTAATGGAAAAGTCAACTTCATTCAAAGTTTGTCACTATCGTGGAAATAATACCTGTTTTCTGTGGTGCAAACATGTTTTATTATAAGCAACTTATTGATATGCACTGTTTTGGGATTAATTACTTATGGATCCTCCCAAGTCTTTTATGATAACTGGAGTAGAAGTCAGTCTCTCCCATAAATAAATTCATTTGTATAACTATTAAACTCAAGGATAGAAAACTTCTATCTGCAAAGCTCAATCAAATTTGAGAAGGAGAAGAAATAAGGATACAAACACAACTTTGAATCTTTATCCCATGGACTGAGGTTGGGATTATAAAGTTACTGTGGAGAGGGTATATCTGTGTATATGAGTGAAATGGGGTCCCAGTATATTTCAAAGTGATGAAAGAGCAATTGGGTATTAATACAATTAGTTGTTGAGATTAAACCAGAGACATCTTTAGTTGAGAGAAGAGAAATTCTAGGATGAGCTCAGATTAAGCATAATCATAAGAAGGTAGGGAAGTTTGGAAGTAGATGCACATCTATTAGAGAATGAATGTAGGTTATTTGAGGCTCACTTCAAAGATGTTCCTTAACCAATGTGAGATTATAATCACATCTTAAACTGATTGTTGGTGCTTGTTATTTAAGACTTGATGGGACTGTTAACTGACTGTTTCTTTGAGTTCAGATCCAAATAGGAGTGTTAAGAGAGGCTGCCCAAGCTACTCAAGCCACCAACCAATGGTGCCAGATCCTGTAAGATACAGGTATGAAGGTCAGAGGAACGACTGTTCAGCATGAGCTGAGGTAGGATTCTTCTGACTGGGAAGAAACACCTGGCAGACTTTAAGCTTGGCTCATGGAGATTGCAGCATGGTATACATTGTGCCTGGAATTGGCATTCTGAAGTTTGGGAAA
>CM053592.1:189319921-189344660 GCA_028646515.1 Pseudochirops corinnae
GCATGGTATACATTGTGCCTGGAATTGGCATTCTGAAGTTTGGGAAATATGGTACCCTCATTATAATTTTGTCCCTATTCTTGGTGGCAAGTTTCAATAATCAAAAGTTTTTAAATAAGACAGCAATAAATCTACTTGATTCTGGAACATCTTAAGTTACTATAAGATAAAGCTGCTAGGCTTAGGGTTTAGTATAGGTATTTCTGTATGAGTCAGGGTCCCTTAGTTCTTTGTAATAATATGACAAGTAGGTCAAGGTTTGTGGGAATATTATTCTGTTATTCAGTTAGTATCACATTTGTCTCAACTTTGTTATAATTAGTCAATGTTAAAAAGGAGGATAATTTTTGGACTACTCGGAAACATTTTTAATTGCATTAATTGTGAGCTTAATGGAAATCCCTTAGTGAAATTCCATCCTCCTGGTGGAGGACTTGATAATGGATTAATGAAAAATATAAGAAACTGGTTCAAATGTGTGATCATGACAATTGACTAAGACTCCAATTTTAATTTTGTAAGAATGATAAGGGTTCTGGAGTTGTCATTTACATTAAATCTGGAACAAAGGGTTCCAAGGTTCCTTTTGTAGGTAAATGAATGAAAGAAGGCAGAAGGAAGAGAAGCTGGGGTGCAGGGCTGAAGATAGATGACCCTAAGTGACCTGAAGACTTCCTCACATCTGGACAGCAGTGTGAAAAGAGACTTTTGGACTTTGAAAAGACAATTGTTATTGTTTTCTTTTGAATCTCTGTATCTGTACTCATAAAGGGGACTGCCCCCTTGTATATTGTCAATGCGACGAGGGCTACAAGGGTAATTAGAATTAAGAAAATTGGGGAAACTTCAAAAGGTATAAAAAGAAAAAGTGAGGATTTGTGAGGAATAATTTATAGTGAAGTTTCCCCATTCTGAAAAATCAAATCTAGAATGGCTTCAGTATTCACTAGGCCTAAGGTCAGGTCACCTGACCTTCCAGCAATCTGGGGCTTAGAACAACGGAGACCCTCCCCCTGAGCCAGCTCAGCAGAAGATACGCCAAATAAAGTTAAGACTGCTTCCACTGCACACCCACATGTTTCCTGGTCCTTTGTCTCAGGGAGATTCCCGTGCTTAGGTTGTGGGACAGCCCCCTAGCAATAAGAGCGAAGGCCAGTTGGGGGGGTTGGGTTTCTCCATTGGAAGATTATATAACCATGGGCTGTCTTCTACCTGTTGCTCTTTCCCTTGGGTGGCAGAGGCAGAGTCCTTTCTCATGAGAAAGAATAAAGACCTTTTCTGACCTTAGATTCAGACTCTGAACTCTTTCATCTCACACAGGCCCAAGTAGATTAAAAGCTCTTTGAGGACAGTAGAAAAAAACACAATTATTGCATCAGGACTAAGGTTTTTCCCTTCCTATTTCCTCATTCTCTATGAGGTTTAATGGGCCTCTGAAGAAGAGGGCTGCTAAAGATATCAGATTTAACATCTTCCTCAAACTGGTTCAGACCCTACCCAACTTGTTCTATGCAGGCTTGGGTAGGGGGTAGACCTTTGTCTAGATTGCCCTGTGATTGTCCTGGGAGTAAGAGTGGCATAATCAGCTCCTGATTCTATTGGTCTGCCCCTCATTACCATATTCATTCTTTTCATTCAATCAGAGTTGACTGCCAACTCTCAGGAACACCTACTCTTGCAACAGTATATAAGCTTCAAGAGGCCATGTCATCCTTCTTTGGTCATGACAGATGGCCAAATGACCATCCTTTATTTGCTAGCCACGATTAAGAAAAGGATCGATTACCCAGAAATTAAGCTGTTTACACACTTCTCCTCCATGACTGGGGGGAGGGGGAGAGAGAGATAAATCCAAGTGGAAATTAGGCCATGTAACAAAACAAGATTGCAACACAAGTTTGGGGTTTGGGTTTTTTTAGTGCCTTCTCCAGATGCACTGGGTTCAGCATTCTCTGGGTCACTCAGGAGTCTCATCTCCTTAAGCTGACACCATCCAGCACATTTTGGGCACCCTCCAAAAACCCTTCCGGCCCCAGGCTTGCGTGGGAAAGGAACCAGGGTCCCAATCAAATAACCAATTAAACACAATGGAACACGATTTAGAGTCCCACCCTTGAGCCTATCAAAATATCAATCCACCCTTTCATTGACCTCATTGACTCCTCCTGAAGACCCTTCCCAAACTCCTCCTAGATTCCTCTGTATATAAGAATCCCATCTCCCTTCCATGTGTCATGAGAGCGCCATGGAAGGCCCCAGCACAGACTTGCTCTGTGTCCAGTACAGAGGAACTTTTAATAAACTTTACTTTTATTTGGCTGAGAAGATTTGAGTCGAATTCTTTTGGCAGGACCTAGCATGTTGGTATTTTGGGGTCTCAGGCAACCCTAACCCTCTTTGGGTAAACCTCTTCATTTTTATGGTTTCCTGACCCAGAAGAGTGGGAAACAGATGGACAATGGAGGGCCAGGCTAGTAACAGAGGTCTGGGCCCAGCCACAATGAAACACTTACCGCCTCTGCAAATGCCTCATCAAGTGGGAAGATTCAGTCAGACTTCAAGGGGTTTCCCAGAGCCTGTACCTCAAAGATTCAAGAAGAGCTCAAGGCAGGTCCCAGAGCCTACACCTCATCAGGTAGACAGTGGGTGCTTAATAAATGCTCCTTGGCTTGGCCCACAGCAGGCACTTAACCAGTGCTCCTTGGCTGGGCAGACAGTGGGTGCTTAATAAATGCTCCTTGGCTTGGCCCACAGCAGGCACTTAACCAGTGCTCCTTGGCTGGGCAGACAGGTGCTTAATGAATGCTCCTTGGCTGGGCCCACAAGTAGACACTTAACCAGTGCTCCTTGGCTGGGCAGACAGTGGGTGCTTAATAAATGCTCCCTGGCTGGGTAGAGAGTGGGCGGTTAATAAATGCTCCTTGGCTGGGCCCACAGCAGGCACTTAACCAGTGTTCTGTGGCTGGGCCCACAGTCCGCGCCGCGCTCCTCCTTAGCTGCTGCATCCTCCGCCCCAAGGCAAGGCGGAGGCGGACGCCCCGCCTCCCTCCACTTCCACCAGGCCCGGCTCCCGCCGGGCCCAGACCGCTCTCAGCTTTGGCCGGCTTGAGGAGAACGTTGAGAAGGCTGCCCTGCGGCCTCTGCGCCGTCTGGAGGCGCCCGAGAGCTCTCCGGCAGCGCTTCCCGGCCCGGCGGCGGGGGGCGGGGCGCGGGAGGCCCAGGGCGGGCGGCGATTGGCGGCGGGCGGCCGCGGGGGCGGGCCTTGGGGCGGGCTCCGGATCCCGGTTCGGACAACGAGCAGCCATAGACGGGAGAGCGGCGCTGGGTGAGGGGCCCGGATTGAGGACGTTCCCCCCGCCGGGGGCCGCAGACTCTATGGTGGCGGGGAGGCCCCGGACTGGGCGGCTGCAGGTCGGCGGCGCGCGGGCGGCCCAGGGCGGGCGGCGGGAGCGGAAGGGGCCGGGCCGCCGTAGGGGCGGGGGGTCGGGCCCGGCCGGGCCGCGCTGACCCTGCCCTCCGCCCCCCCGCCAGGCAGGACCATGGCCCTGAAGGCCGAGCCCGCGCCGCTGGACTGCATCCAGGTGACGCTCAAGTGCGAGGACGTGGAGGAGGTGCGAGTGGAGGACGACGGGGACGCGGGCGAGGAGCGGGGGCCCCGGGCCCAGACCCCCCCGGGCCGCTGGCCTCCGCCGCCGCCGCGCCGACGCCGCGCCCTGCCCGCCGCCGGGCCCCCGGCCGAGCCCGCCATCCCCATCCCTGCGGCGCTGCGGGAGCCAGTGCTGCGAGGTGAGGCCGCGGGAGCGGGCCAGATCCATCCCGAGGGGGACAGCCCTGGGAGGGCCTGGGCCGGGCCTGGAGGGTAGGGGGCTGTGGAAGCAGTGGGGCGCGCGCCGACCGCTCCCCATCATCTGGGGACCCGAGCCCCACCGCCACCCGCAGCCTCCACGGCGCTCCTTCCATGCGTGTGCGTGTGATCGGGTGGGCACGCCAACACGCCCTCGCGTCCGGGGTGCTGTGGGTGCGGGGAAGTGGGGACCCCGGAAGCCGGGCCCCTCCCCCAGGATCTGTCTTTATGTAACTGCGCACATGCATGTGCACGCGTGTCATTACACACGCATTTGGTGTGTATTTTATCTGTTGCCGTCCGCCCGTGTCCCACTCTTCGTGACTCCATTTGGGGGTTCCTTGGCAGAGACGCTGGAGTGCTTTGCACTTCCTCCTCCAGCTCGTTTTACAGATGAGGAAACTGAGGCAAACCGGGAAGTGACTTGCCCAGGGTCGCACAGCCAGGTGGTGTCTGAGGCCATGATTGCACTCAGGTCCTGCCTGACTCCAGGCCCAGAGCTCTGGTGGTGCCCGGCTGCGCATATATACATCGGCTGCGCATATATACATCTGTGTGTCTGTGTGCCTGTACACTGCTGGTGGGGCAGACAGGTGTGGGTGTGACCACCTGTGTCTCTTCTCCATCCCCCCCCCAGGCGGGGGGGGGGCAGGTCGCCCAGCTTCACGAGTGTCTCACAGCCCCATCATTGCACGTGTGTGCACATGCAGATCGCGGGCTGCAGGTCCGTGTTGCTAGGTGGTGCGTGTGAGTCTGTTACACACGTGTGTATTGTGCACATACACATGTACACGCATGGAATATCTGAAAGCTGGCTTCCAGCAAGGTCTGGCACCTCAGGCTGGTAACTGGCCTGGAGCCACTTGGGTTTTGGTTATAAACAAATGAGAAAGACCAGCAAAGTGCCTACTGTGTTCAGCCCTTCCCTGAGGGTTGGGGATGGGCATACCAAAGGGATTCTGATGGGGAAGATGAGCCCTGGGCAGCTCTTGATAATTCCACCTGGGGAGTGTGTAAAGTCTGGGGGCCCATGTCTTCCCCTCCCCTTCCCTCTTCCTCCCCCTCCTCCTTCCTTCCTTTTTCCCTCCCCCTTCTCTTCTTCCTTCCTCTTCCCCTTCCCTCTTCCTCTTCCTTCCTTCTCTTCCTTCTCTCCCCTTCTTCCCCTCCCCCTCCCCCTCTGTTTCTCCTCTCCCTGCCCCTTCTCTCCCACTCATTCCTTCCCCAGTGCCTCTCTGGGGGATGGCTGATCCCTGCAGAGGCCCCAGGAGCCAAGTGCTCGGGCCTTTGGCCTGTGATAAAATGGGGCTCTTGGCAGAGGGAGGCCCTGGCTCCTGATTGGGGTGAGCAGTGCACCTAGTGCTGGGGGGCCCCCCTGAGCCAGGGGAACAGCGGAGAGTGTACCTGCCCATTGCAGTCCTGTCCTGGTGGCCTGCCACCTCTCTTTCGACACTTGGGCAGAGGCAGTTTTTTTGTAAAGTTTGTAGGCTATAAGCAGTGGGGTCTTTTGTAGGACATTTGAAAGCCGATGGGGATGATGTGGAAGGCCAAGGAGGGAATGAACAGAGGTGCCATGAAAGTGTGCTCCTGGACTTTGACAGCCTGGGAGACTGGGACAGAGAGGCCATGGGGGCTGCCACTCAGAATCCAAGGGTTCTTTCCTCTGGGCCTGGCTGGAGTTAGGGACAAGAGATAGCCAGGTATTGGGGGGGAGGGCTTGGAGAGATGTAGCAAGGAAGTGAGGTCAGGGGTTGTCGGCCAGCTCTCTTGAGCTCTCTCCTATCTCCATATGCACTTACGGATATCCCTGTAGCAGGAAACTCCTACTATGTGCTGGGTATTGCGGCTTCCAAGGCCAAAGTGAGACAGCCCCTGGCATCAGGGAGCTCCAGTGCATCTGTGACCTCCTTGGTTCAAGGAACTCCCTCTGCTGGTGCAGATTGCTGCCCATTCTGGGCACCTCTTGTCTATCTGTGTACATAGATAAAAGTCCACACAGATTTAACTGAGGTAATTTTGTTGGGAAGGTGCCCTCAGCTGGGTCCTGTAGCTGAAAGTACCCAAGCTGAGTCTGGGAGATGTAGAACACTGGAGACACCAAGGTCAGAACAGGGGGCTCAGGGTAGGCAGTGATCCTGCTGAGGGGGTTACTGAGAAGGGGAGCTGCTGGGGAGAACTGACCACATGGCATCAGGGCCCACCCGTGTGCTTCGGTGATGGGCCTGAGGAGCAAAAGCGTTAGCCTTGGTGTGAGAAGGTCACTTTGGCAGCTGCATGGACCCAAGAGGGGGTGTGGAGGCAGGGGGATGCCGAGGCTGGAGAAGGGGGTGACACAGGAGAGCGAAGGGGAAACCTGCTGACTGACAGTAAAGGAATTGTGAGCAAGGGTTTGAGGGTGATACCCCATGCCCAGACTCTGCTAGGAAGTGTGGAAGATGGCAGGAGAGCGGCCCTGCTTTGGTTGTGTGACAGAACGTGAGAAGCCTGGGGGACATCTGGTTCAGGATGTCTGAGAGGCAGGAGGTGACAGAAGAGAGAGGTTAGGGCTGAGAATCCTTGGCACAGGTGATCACTGGACCTGGGGAGATACTGAGGTCCCCAAGGGGACGAGTATGGCAGGAGGGAGAAGAGGGCCTGGGACCAAGCTCAGGGATGCGATCTGGAGGAGAATCATGCACAGGAGACAGAAAGAGCTGTCAGAGAGGGAGGAGGAGAACTGGGGGATGTCCCAAAACCCCAGGAAAGAGTTCCCCCCTCCCCCGGGGAGTCTGGGAGAATGAGGCCTGAGCAAAGGCCGGCTGACCTGGAGAAAGGGCTTGTTAGCCGCGTTGGAGGGCGCAGCTCCCCCCAAGCCCCTCCCCCAGGATGAAGCCCCTGGGTGTGAATGCGGGAATGCTCCATGAGATAGCTGTTGTTGGCGGTTCGGGGTCCGTTGGTGTGATGAGGGCCTGTTGGGATGATGGTGAAGAGGAAGGGGCTTCTTCAGTTGAGAGGAGCCCTCCTGCTGGGTGCTGCATCCTGGGCCCCTCTCACATCTACCTCCCTTCTCTGCCCTCATCACGCCCCTCTGCCCTTCCCTAGTGGGACAGCCTGAGAACAGCCCCGTCCCTGGGCAGTGCCAGCCTGAGACCAGTGCCGCTGTTACCGAGGAAGCTGAGCCTCTGCAGTCCTGGGAGCAAGAGTACTTGGTGGGGAACAGCCCGGGGGGCAGTGGCCGGGCCCTGTGTATGGTGTGTGGCCAGGAGCTCCACACTCCTTCTGCCCGAAGTGCCCGGAGGCACATCCTCCGCCAGCACCCCCACACCCTGGGCTTGAGCCCTGGGGAGAAGAGCAACATTCTTGAGGCCTGGAGTGAGGGCGTGGCCTTGCTAGATTCTCTGGAATCTCCAGCATCCCCCAGCACTGGTAGGTAGGAGGGACTTGGGTGGGGACCTGCGTGGCAGAACTGGGGGGGGATCAAGGCTCCTTAGGGGGCTCTCCTCTCTGCCCCAGACCCTCCTGAGACACCAGCTGAGATTGTGGTGCTTCTGGACTCTGAAGAAAAACCTGAATCACAGTCAACCCGGAACCGGCCCCGGGGACTCCGGCCCCTCCAGCCTCCAGGTGAGACCTCTGAGTGAGGGAGTGGGGGGCAGGCAGAGCAGAGCTGCCCCCCTGGGCTAGGAGAGGGACTGACAGGTGGGCCTGCTATGTCCACAGGCCCTCTTGGGGGCTTTCACACTCTCTTTGGCCACTCTCAGCAGCTCACCCAGTGGTTGAAGGAGGGGCCAAGAAGGTGCGGAACCAGAGGTGTAAGGAGCTGTCTGGGGAAGCCCCTCCCAAGAAGAAAAAGGGGCGGGGTCGGACTTCTACCAGGGCTAAGGCCATGGGCAGGCCCTCAGTCCCAAGCCCAGGTAAGGGGGGCTGAGCCTGAGGTTTGGGGCCAGAGGGGAGAGGCTGAGGAAGGAGCCTGGGGGAGTCATCTTGTCCTGGAGAAGGGAAGACTCCGGACATATTTGAAGGGCCCTCACCTGGAAGGGGGACTTGGGGTTGCCAGAGCCTTGAGAGCAGGGCTGCTTTCTTTAACTATTTGTCATCTTGAGTATATGTGAGTGGAGAGAAGGGGACATATATGGGAGGTGCTTTGAAGGTAAAGTGACAGGCTTTGACAGACAGTTTGGATATGGGGCCTGAGTGTGAGTGAGCAGTCAAACCTGATGCCCAGGGTGTGAGCATTTCAGGGTGGGCAGGGGAATGATAGAACCCATTTGGGATATGTTGCGTCTGCACTGCCCATGGATCATCCAGTTTGAGATGCCTGGAAGGTGTTCAGTGATGGTGAAGATAGAAGTCAGGGCTGGATGGATAGAGATGAGAATCATGGAGAAAGGGAACTGGGTGAGGGGAGAAAGGGAGTCTGGAAAAATGCCTTCATTTTTTTCAGCATAACAAGAAATAAGGCTCTCATCTGAGAGGAAGCTGTGGGAGGCTTCTGGAGGGATGAACATTTTAGGAGAGTTGCCCTGGAGAGTGGCACAGGGAATGCCTAGTTTAGATGATCTGATAGAATCTAGCAGTGGACCCCGTCAGCAGAGGGCTATGAGGGTCTCCAGCTTCCTTCAGTAGCAGGGGGTGGTGGGAGTGATCCCGAGATCCAGTGTTCCACAGAATCTGAGAGAAGAGGATGGGGATAACATGGAACTGGTTCACTAAGGGGTCAGGATGGGGAAGGGAGGCGAGAGTGGCCTGGGAAGAAACTGGGGGATGGCAACCTTGACCTTGTTGAGCACCAAGAGCAGGCTTAGGGCTTGTAAATCAGTGGGGAAAATCAGAATGGTAACGATGATAAGTTGGGAAATCAGATGAGTAAGATTAAGTGGGGAATGTCTGGGAATGCCAGGTTGTGGAGGAAAAGGACCTGAGGCAGCTGAAATCATAGAGCGTAGCATGTAAGCAGCTAGGTGATGTGGTGGAGGAGGAAGACCTGGGTTCAGATCCTGCCTGGGACCCTGCGTAAGTCATTTAACCATTGTCTGCCCCAGTTAGCTCAGCTGTAAAATGGGGAGAATGATAGCACCTCCTGTCAGGGTTGTTGGAACATTAAGTTGAGATTATCTTTGTAAAGCACTTTGCAAAGTGCTTTTATAGATGCTAGCAATGATGGAGATGGTGGTAGTGGTGGTGATGATGGTGATGGTGATGATGATGGTGATGGTGATGGAGATGATAGTGATGATGGTGGTGATGGAGATGGTGATGATGATGGTGGTAGTGATGGTGATGGAGATGATGGTGGTGATGGAGATGGTGGAGATGATGGTGGTGATGATGGTGGTAGTGATGGTGAGGCTAATGGTGATGGTGATGGTGATGGAGATGATGATGGTGGTGATGGAGATGGTGGAGATGATGGTGTTGATGGAGATGGTGATGATGATGGTGGTAGTGATGGAGATGGTGATGATGATGGTGGTAGTGATGGTGAGGCTGATGGAGATGATGATGGTGGTGATGGAGATGGTGGAGATGATGATGGTGGTGATGGAGATGATAGAGATGATGGTGGTGATGGAGATGGTGATGATGATGGTGGTAGTGATGGTGGTGATGGAGATGATGATGGTGGTGATGGAGATGGTGGAGATGATGGTGGTAGTGATGGTGATGGAGATGATGGTGGTGATGGAGATGGTGGAGATGATGGTGGTGGTGATGGAGATGGTGATGATGGTTGTGGTAGTGATGGTGATGGTGATGGAGATGATGATGGTGGTGGTGATGGAGATGGTGGAGATGATGATGGTGGTGATGGAGATGATGATGGTGGTGATGGAGATGGTGATGGAGATGGTGATGATGATGGTGGTAGTGATGGTGATGGAGATGATGGTAGTGGAGATGATAGTGATGATGGTAGTGATGGAGATGGTGATGATGATGATGGAGATGGTGATGGTGGAGATGATAGTGATGATGGTGGTGATGATGGTGATGATGGTGATGGTGGAGGTGGTGATAATAGTGATGATGTTGCCACCAGAGCTTGGATCTTAGGAACCAATCAGTGTCCAGACCTAAGGAAAGTTGCTGCCATGTTGTTCTCTGTTCCTCCACAGCATTCCTCCCCCTTCCACATGTCACCTTAGAGCCCTTCTCGGCACCCACTGAAGTCCGACACTTCACGGACGGCAGCTTCCCGCCAGGCTTCGTCCTCCAGCTCTTCTCTCATAGCCAGCTGAAAACCTCAAAGGACAGGGCCTCATCAAAGGAGGGAGAGCTGGCTGAGGGGAGCCCCAGACGACCACAGAGTCCCTCCCCAGGTGAGCTGTTGGGCAAGCCTCTCAGACTGTGGCCCAGGAAGGTAGACCTGCTTCCCTCTCTGCCCCTCTGCCCCCCAGGTCTCTTTCTTGGCTCCACAATGGAGTGGGCATCCTTTCAGAGGACAGCTGTGGCCCTCACAGCCCTGGTAGCCTGGTCTGGTCTCAGAATCAAAGTTCAGGTTCCCATCTAGGAAAGTTGGCTCCTAGGCCAAGCTGGATGTCTGGATTCTGGAGGATCCCAAATCCAACACAGGCCCATGGTAGGCCCTGTTTAAATGCTTATTGCACCACCCTAATCCCGTGAGACAGAGGATGAAACTGTCACAGACCTTTCTCTTTGGCGACCCTCTTCCCCTTTGGAATTTTCCTGTGATTGGGCACTAAGTGAGTAGGTGAGTTCCCAGAAAGGAGATGTTCTGACTGTCATCACCCTCCAAAGGAAGTGAGAGACTGTGACCCCAGAACATATGGGAGGAAGCCATGGGCTTCTGAGCTAAGGCACTTGGGAAAGCCTCTCTGTGCCTTGACCTGGTCTGACTCTAGCAGGTACACCACGGTTTAGCAAAGGTAGACAATGATGAACCGAGGGTGTCCAGAGAAAGGATACCAGGATGGGGAAGGGCCTTTGATCCAAACATGTGAGGATCAGATAAAGCCTGAAGAAGAAATCTTAATTGGGGAGGAGGGCCCCAAAGATAACCGGGTCATGGCCATTCCTCTGGACAAGGTCCAGGGGCTCTTGTGGGTTGCAGGGTGCCCAGGCTGATGTAGCGGCCAAATCCTAATGTGATCTTAGGGTGTGGTGAATGGTGCGTGGCATCCAGGACCAGGGGGATGATGGCCACTGCGTCTTGCCCTGGTCAACCCCCACATACCTAGAGTCCTGCTCAGTTCTGGAGCCGCATTTTAGGAAGGCTGTTGATCAGCTGGGGAGTGTTGAGAGGACAGCAGGCTGGTGGGGGCCTGCCTGCCATGTTGGGCCTCTGACAGAGGCTTATCCTAGGTCGGGGAAGCCTGCTCAAAGGCAGAACCATGAGTGATAGGTTAGGCATGGCACCAAGGGGAAACGTCCCAGCCAGAAGAGCCATCCCCAGGTGGTGGGTTCTCCCTCCTCTAAAGGACCATGAGTTGGAGATATTGAAGGAGGGGCCATTTGATGGGTCCAGGAGGTCCCTGTCCTTCCTCCCATGGCCCACAGTGGCTCCCAATGAGCTTCCAAAGGATAGAACTGAATTCTGGAGTCTGCATCAGGGGCCTTTCTGGTCAGCCTTGAGAGAGGCCGGTGGGTCCAAAGGGAGCAAAGCCAAGAGCCTTCACGGGGCCTCAGTGGTCATCAAGTCTGGCTTCTGCATTTTACAGATGAGGAGCCTGGGGCCCAGAGACATGAAGGCGCTCGCCACTCACACAGGTAGTAGTGGCAGAGACTTGAAACGTGTCACTGTTGGCACAGCTGCCTCCTGCCCTGTGGCTCTAACCCTTCTCTCTCCATCCCTCCCCAGCTCCCTCTGCGGGGCTCCGAGGGACGCTGGACCTGCAGGTGATCCGTGTGCGCCTGGAGGAGCCCCCTGCAGTAAGCCTGCTTCAGGATTGGTCCAAGCCGCCCCAGGGACCCCGGGCAGGAGCGGGGGCCAGTGACCCTCCGGGCTGGCAGGCTGTGCTGGCGGAGTCTGGTGTGGCCACTCGGGAACAGCCAGAGGCCGGGCATGGGGTGTGAGGGCCGCTGTGGGGGAAGGGGACCTCACTGCATTTCCCCCAGACCCCTCTGCCCCTGGCAGACCAGCCCATCCATCAGAAGACACTGATGGAGCCAAGCACTTGAGCGGGGTGGGGAGAGTCACTTCTGCTCCCGTTGGACACTGATAAGGGTCTGTGGTCTGGGTCGCCGCCGCCCCACTGCCGTCCTTGCACTAGGGTTCAGTGTTGATGGAGACCCACGGTGTTTGCCCTTCCTTGTTCTTGCTTCACCGCTTCCCGCCGGCACAGTGCCTTACTTAGGAGGTGGTCACAAGGGGGGACCCACTGGAGCCCTCTACTACCTCGGGGGAGTCTCCTCTCCCCCACCTCCTCCTGGACCTCCTGACAGGGGTTCCATCACCTCTTTCCTCTTCTCTCCTACCCCCCACAGCAGAGCAGGGGAGCCCTGGGCTGGGGGGAGTAGCTCTGGAGGCTCCAAGCTCTGCCCGCTTTTCACCCTGCTGCCAGCCCCTGCCTCCCCCAGTTCTGCCCTTTGTACATACCCCTTTGTTGACAATAAATTATTATTTTTTATGAAGTGAATTTCGGGGAGTCATCCTTGTGAATGGGCATCTGGACATGGACAAGGAAGGGACCTCTGAGGTCACTGGTGCCAGGGCGAGGCTCACCGGCACCATTCCCAATCCACGTGAGTGGGAGCCTGGCCCCACAGACAGCCGTCTCACCTTCAGACTCGTCCTTGCCTAAATCTGCTGCTCCCAGGCTTTCACTATTTGTCCCTAGGCCTGCTGTTTGAGGCCAAGCAGGAGGTGACAGTTGTTACCCCATCCCATCTCAGCTTCCCAGTGTTCCAACCAGTTGTTACAGAGTGGGGTTTCAAGTCTCCCTCTCCATTCTGGTCACTTTTCTAAGACACATTTAGGTAGCAATCCCTTCCTAAAATCTGTACCCAGAATGTCCAAGAGTCCCTGCCAGTGTGAAGGAAGGATTGTTCATTATGAACCTGAACTTTGCTTAAATCAAGCAAGTGGGAAAGAATGCGTGGTGTCCGAACTCCAAAGCCCAGCAGCTAGCATTTTGTATCGATTGTTCAGTCTGGATAGATTGTATGTGGCGGCGATGAGGTGGGGGGCGCAAGGGATCAACAAGCATGCTGTATCCAAGCTTTGAAAGATAAGAGGATATCATTCAGTGGGCACCAACGACGCCGATGCTGGGTCCTGGGGAGAGACAATATGGCAGTATGAGGATTTACAAAGTAATGATGGAGTCATTTGTTGGAGGAAGGGGCTTGCTGCCAGGGGAGAGGGTAACCTCATAGAGAAGGGGCAGTTTGTTTTGAGCCTTCACAGAAACCAGTGATTCCAAGAGGTGGAATTGAGAAAGGAGGGCTTTCCAGGAGGCATAGGACATGGCCTGGGCGATGGCTGGACCAAAGACATGATCAGTGTATGATAGAGGGAAAAGTAGGTAGGAGGTAGATTGTGAAAGTGTTTGAGTGCCCCAAAGAGGTGATTCTGTCAGATTTTGAAGAGGACTAAAAGCTTCGGGCAGGGATCTGGCAGTTAGGAAGCGATGGGTTAGGGATGAGGAGCCAAGGGCCCAAACCAGAGTGGTGTTGAGAGGCACCAATGCAAGAGATGCCACAAGTAGAATCCACAAGACTTAGCAACAAGATAGGACATGGGAAGTTAGCCCCTTTCTGGTTGTGAGGGTGCAGGCACCCTTCCAGGGATCCAGTATCATTATAGTGGATATGAGGAAAATGGTGGAGATCTCAAAGTGAGAATTCTCCCCATCGTTGAAGCCCCTCTCATCCAAGGACCCTGTGTCTGTTCTCCTTCCCCAAAAGTTCCCTTCCCCTTACTCTCCCCATCCCTGTGAGGTTGGCTACCAAAGAGCAAAACCCTCTCCCACAAATCCCTGCTGCCCACTCAGCCTCATTCATTTCAGTCTCCAGTGTCTCACAACATATCAGCCTGCCCCTTTGATCGTGCTCTCTGGGACTCCCCCTCTTTGATAAACAAATCACCTTTTATTTTAGAGCTCTTTCTGTGCTAGCTGCTTCCATCTACTGCAGCTGTTCTCAACCTGTGGGTCGTGACCCCTTTGGAGTCAAATGACTCTGTCACAGGGGTCACCTAACACCATCGGAAAACACATATTTCTGATGGTCTTAGGATCCTCCTCTGTCCGTTTCCAGGCGGGTCTGCCCACATGCAGACATGCCCACATACGACTATTATAGGGTCCCAGCATTAGGAAGGTTGGCTCTTGCTGAGATGACACTTCCTTCCTGCCCACCCTTTCCAGTCCCAGTTGCCAGTTAAACCTTCTCTCCTACCCCCCTCAGTCACTTCATTAATGCTTTTTGATCTCAGAGGTCTCCATTGCCCACTTGCAAACTCCTCTCTACAGCTATCACTTAGCAATGTTTTCTCCTGTGAGGTTCACAGTATCCAAATCTATCACCCAATTTAGATCATGGGTGCCTTTCATTACTGGACCCCAGGTCATGTGACTCAATCTCTCCACCCTGCTCAGACCCTTGTACCCAAACCTCCCAGTTCCTTGGTCTACTTAATTCCCGTGAGCTCCTTCTCCATCCCATCTCAGCTATACACAGAGATGGTCACATCCTTGATCTGATCACCATCCACAAATATTTTACTTCCTTTATTCAACCACAGTTCATCTCTTTCTTTGCCTTACTCTTCTTAAACCTGTGACCTCCAAACCCTCCATTTTCCCATTACCTTTTCTCTGCCTACAGTCTCCCCTCTTTCCAATATTGAGCCTTGGGTGAACTGATTTGATTCTACAGTCTTTTCTCAAATCCCTTCTCCTGTATTTAACCCTTAATGACTCCCACTATTCCTACTGCAATTGAACAAAGTTGGAAGAAGTTACAAAATTTTGTCAACTGGGTCCCTGAAAATTTGTTTTCTATTTTCAAGTGGGCTCTCACTGCAGCAAGGCAATCCTTCTATTCCTAATTTATTCTCCATTTCACCCTTCTTCAGTATGGCACCTCCTCCCAACTCTCTCAGCTGAGGTTCTTCCCTCAGGCTTTGCCAAAAAAAATCCAGCCATTCCCTGAAGGCCGCCTTCTCCCCTTCTCTTCCTTCAGTAATCTCTTCCTTGTCTCTTAACTTGACATTCCCTATTTCTTCCTTTTTTCTAGGCTCTGATGAAGAGGCGGTCCTTCTCAACAAGGCCAACCCCTGTGTCTGCATCCTCTATCCCAGACCCTTCCATCTTGTCCAGTGATCACCTTCTCTAACATCCTCACTGTCCCTTTACTCCTCCTTTACTCTCCCCAGGGCTCTGTCTGTACAGTCTCCTCGCATTCTCATCAGTCCCACTAGTTTGTTTATCATTTCTAAGCAGATGACTCTCAAATTCACATATCCAACCCTAGTGTCTATGCCATATCATGGACTTTCTACTGGACAGATGCCCCATAAATATCTCGTGCTCAGCGTGTCCAGAGCAGAACTCATTTTCTCCTGCCTCTTCTACCCACCACTTTTCCAAATTTTCCTAGTATTGTGGAGGATGCACAGCACCATCCTTTAGGTAATTCGCGTTCAAAACTGCCTTGAAGTCATTTTGTCTGTGCTACATACACACTACACTTTTTGGCCCTAGCTAGGATGTAAGCTCCTTGAGGGCAGTGATGGCTTCCTTTTTATCCGTGTGCTCAGTGTAATGAGATACTTAATTGATGGCTCTGAGATTCCTAACGTGGATCACTGGAAGCATAGTGATGATATCCACAGGAAAAAAGAAATCTGAAAGAGGAATGGTTGGGGGGGAGAGAAAGGAGGGATTGCATGCATTGCATAACTGGTTACAGATCAAAGAGAGGTGAGAAAGAAGTGCCCAGTGGCGCTCCACTGGACATCTCCCCCCAGTAAGAGTTGGTTCAAATAACCCAGATTAGTCTTTCTGAGTGTCAGGTTCCTTATCTAAAATGGATACTTGTCAAGCCTACCTTGCAGCATCATTACAAGGATAAAGCACAATATTGACTGTGAATCTTTACCAACCGTGAAAGGTTCTCCCTCTATACGAATATGTCAGTTATAAAAGTGCTGCACTCTGCCCACCCCACCCCCCATTGGTAAGCTAGTGTAAGGGGTGGGGAGTCTGAGTCCGACATGGTCTCTAATGGGACAAGTCTGGGAGCAGGAGTTGCACAGAAGTTAGTGAATTTTAGAGCCAATATACAGCTTGGACATCTGGTCTCATGAGGGCCTGAGATGATTATGATTTTGCCTTTGTATCCCAGTGCCTAGCACAGAATAGGTGCTTGATAAAAACCTGCTGGTGTATTGATCTAGTCTCATTTTTACAAGAAACAGAAGTCCAGGGAGAGAAAATGATCACTCAACAGCCACAAAACCTGTTAGTCTCAGAGCTAGGACCAGAAACCTGGCATGCCGATCCCCAGGATTCTTTCTTTCCTATTACCTTTCCTCAGCCACACTCTATTGATTCAAATAAAATAATCTGATTTTACCTCTTACCCCCTTCTAGGCTTTCATTTCCTTGACCATAGAATGATGAAGATAATAAATACATACACTTTCTCTTAGGGATCAAATGAAGAGAAAGCATTCTGATAGGGGAAAAAGGTATTTATGTGGAATTCTAGACAATTTCTGTTAGACATGGTGATCAATTTAGTATCTTATTAATAAGGGATACAATTTAAAGCTACTGAAATACCATCTTGCATACATCAGATTGGCAAAAATGAAAAGCAAGGAAACTCAGTGCTGATGGGGCTGTGGAGAAACAGGTGCTCTCACTTGTGGAATTGCCAACTTGTTTAGGAAAAGAATCTGTTGGTACATAGTAAAAGTCACAGAAAAAAATCATGTCCCCAGGCCCAGTCTCAGACAATTTGGAGCTATGCCTAAAGGGCAACTGAAATGTGCATACCCTTTGATCCAGCAATACTACTACTAGGTCTGTGTCCCAAAAAGATTAAAAAAAAAGAAAAGGATCTGTACATACAAAAATATTTATAGCAACTCTTTTTGTTGTGGCAAAGAATTGGAAACTGAGGAGATGCCCATCCATTGGAGAATGGCTGAACAAGTTGTGGTATATAATTGTGATGGATTACCATTGAGCTATAAGAAATGACAAACAAGTGAATTTTAGAAAAAACCTGGAAAGACTTACATGAACTGATGGTGAGTGAAGTGAGCAGAACCAGGAGAACATTGTACATAGTAACAGCAACATTGTGCTATGACCAAATTTGATAGATTTAGATCTTAGCAATACAATGATCTAAGACAATTCCAAAAGACTCATGATGAAAAATGTTATCCGGAAAAAGAACTAATGGCATCTGAATGCAGATCAAAGCATACTATATTTTCACTTTCTTTTATCTTTTTCATGATTTTTCCCCTTTTGTTCTGTTTCTTTTTTTACAACATGACTAATACAGAAATATGTTTTACATAATTACACATGTGTAACCTATATCAAATTGCTTACCATCTTAGGAAAGGGGGGGAGGGAAAATTTGGAGCTCAAAATCTTATTTTAAAAAGAATGTTAAAATTTTCTTTACATGTAATTGGAAAAAAAGTACCATTTAAAATGTAAAAAGGGGGGGAAGCTCTCTGTTCAAAGATTTTCATTCATTATAATTGAAAAAAACTGGAAGCCATGTCTAGTGGATAGAGCCTAGCACAGAGTCCAGATGACTCAGATTCAAGGGTTGCCTCTGTATAGTTATTCCTTCCATATCATGGGGGTTAGAGGTGTGGCACCCCACCATGTAGAACATCCACATAAAAAATTTTGGCCCTTCCTTTGTACCAGAGAAGTTTGAATTTTTTCTTTTTCTTTTTCTTTTATGGGGTCTTTCCAGCACCTTATTGTAAAATTTGGGTTAAGTATCTGGTCATAAGACTTGTGTCATCTATAGCTCCCACAAAACTCCCCCCAAATTCCCATTTAATTTCTTATGCCAGTCAGAGATATATTGGAACTATGATGGGAGAAGTCACAATGTGTTAGGGATAACTGTGAATTATGACTGTGTGACTGGGAAGTAACAGGCAACCTAACACTAGAAATCTTGGGTCTGTATCAGTGGAGAGTAGTTTCTTCACAGTGAGTTGGACCTCAACGTCTGATTTTTTAAAAATATATAGTTAATTAATAAAATACTAGAATATACACTTATCATGAATGTGCCACTTACCTCTCCATTCCTCAGTTTCCTTATTTGTAAACTGAGAGGCTCAATGGTCTCTAAGGTCCCTTCCAACTCTCAATCCAGGAGGTCATAGGAGGAATCTAGAGAAATCTAGCAAGCCCTTTGTGAAATAATGCAGAAAAGGGCATAAAGCAGGACCAAAAGAGCAGAGCAGACACTGGTCATATCTTATGAGAGGAAAAGCAAACAGGAATGAATGGAAAATGGAGGGAATGAATGAAAAGTGTGGCTTTTTGCGGTTTGAATTCCAGCCATTTAAATGTAAACCATCACAAGGCAAGGTTAATGAGTTGTATTGGTGTTTAGTATTGTTGCTAATAATTTTTTTTAACAGAGTCTGTTATTTAGCAAGTAGCTGTTTAGGGAGCACCTACTGTGTGCAGAGCACAGAGAGGAATGTAACTGACAAGACTGTGTCACTGTGTTTATACATGTGCCATATGGGTGCTGCATTTTATTCAGCTCTGCATCCTCCAACGTTGCCTGGCACAGTGACCTTCACATAGTAAATACCCAGTCCCACATCTGGCTTCATTTTCTCTCCCCTTCATAATAAATCATAATAACAAAGGGATGAGATCCAATGAAGGAGGGGAAGGGGGAAAATTCAGGGGTGCAGTGTAAATAGTCCTGCATTGGGAATCAGAGAATCTGGGTTCTAATTCCACTTTCCTCACCCCCAGTTGCTGGTTTGCTATATTAATGACCTTGGGGGCAGTCCTTTCCTCACTTTTAGTCTCTGTTACTATGCTATAAGAAACAATGAATGTGGGAAAATTGGGACACTAATGCATTGTTGGTGGAATTGTGAACTGGTTCAACCACCTAGAGAGCTATTTGGAACTATGCCCAAAGGGCTATAAAACTGCACAAACTGAGTCAAAACTGAAGGATACCACTACTAGGTCTGTATCCCAGACAGATCAAATAAAAAGGAAAGGACCTATTTGTATAAAACTATTTATGGCAGCTCTTTTTGTGGTGGCAACTGGAAATCGAGGGGATGCCCATCCATTGGGGAACAGCTGAACAAATTGTGGTATATGGTTGTGATGGAATACTATTGTGCTATAAGAAATAAGCAGGATGCTCTCAGAAAAACCTGGAAAGACTTCCATGAGCTGATGCAAAGTGAAGTGAGCAGAACTAGAAGAACATTGTACACAGTAACAGCAACATTGTAACAATGATTAACCGTGAATGACTTAGCTACTCTGATCAATGCAAGGATCCAAGACAATTCTGAAGGGCTCAGTGAGGAAAAATGCTAGGCACCTCAAGAGAAAGACTCAGTACAGATCGAAGCATATTCTTTATTCTGTTTTTCTTGCCTCCCCCCCCACACACACACTACATAGGTAGCATGGAAATGTTTCGTATGACTTCACATGGATAGCGGGCGACGGACTGCTTGGCTTCTCAGTGAGTGGGAGACAGACGGGAGGGAAGAGAAAATTGAACCCTGCGGAATTAGAATGACCAAGGTTGGTACCAAAGAAAAGATGAGAAATGTACCTTCCTCCCTTCCTTGCTGAGGTTGAGAACTCTGGGTGGGGAGCTCTGCGTAAGCCACCGGACCCCACGGGACTGCCTTTTCCCCATCTCTTAAAATCTTCGCGACATGGGATGGCTCAGCAGGGAGAGGGGAAGAGCATGTACAGAAATGAAGGCAATGTGCAAAGAGGCCGCCAGGTGGCGCTGTGGACAACGTGGTGCAAGAAACCCGCCCGAGTTCAAATCCAGCTTATAGCTGGGCGACCCTGGGTGAGTCACCGAGCCTCAGTTTCTCATCTGCAAAATGCGGATAATGATAGCTTCCCTATTTCCCGGGGCTGGAGTGAGGTTGTACTTCGTTAAAAGCACTAGTCACCCCCAGCTGGCATTATTACATAGGGGAGTAAAATGATGTTTCTAAAGGAGGGACATTTACGTTGTAATTCACCAAAGCAGGAAGGGCCTCGTGCTCCTACCGGCACGCGACAGGTACATGCCTAGAGCTACATGCTGTGTACATGCGTGTTCAGGCGTGAGAAGGCGCTCTCATCTCTGCCGCCCCTGCCAAGCTGGGCAGGACCGTCCTGGGGAGGTGGGGGGGGAGGTGGCTTGGCTTTGCCGGGAGACCGCCCTGGGTTCTCACGGACCTCTGGTGTCCTGGGGGATGGATGCTCGGGGGCCCAGCTCCGCCCCTGCCCCCGCGTGCGCCCCTCCATCCCCCCAGCTGGGAGCGGGGCAGGGCTGGGGGGTAGAAGGTCCCGGGAGCCCCGCGTGCAGCTGTTCGCTTGTGGCAGCCAGGCGGCAGCTGGTCAGGGGAGGACAGAGGGCTGTTTGTTTTGCGAGCATG
Organism: Pseudochirops corinnae; assembly: GCA_028646515.1. Taxonomy (NCBI): domain Eukaryota; kingdom Metazoa; phylum Chordata; class Mammalia; order Diprotodontia; family Pseudocheiridae; genus Pseudochirops; species Pseudochirops corinnae. The sequence continues at coordinate 189,340,348 of CM053592.1, forward strand.
GCGGGGCGGGGAGGAGCATGTGTATGCATGAGGGGGTGTGTGCATGTGTGGGTATGGGTGTGTGTGCGCAGCGGGGATCATCCTTATTTTGTGGTCTTTGGAGCTGCTGTACCTGGCCAGGAACCTTCTGAGCCCATCCCTTGTGGACTGTCCACTCCGAACCTGGGCTCGCTGTCCCCAGGGGCTCTTGCCCCTCAGGCCATACTTCTCTACACTCTCTGGGAGCTCCTAGATGTTCCTTGTATAGCAAAGCCCACCTCGGTTGCCCCTGGGCGCCTTCATGGAGACAGAACTTTTGTTGGGTGACTCAGACACCTAGAAGTGAATGTGAACAAGTCCTGTCCACCTCCCTGGATGGCTCCAGGCCTTTGTGTGAGAGACTGGGTTATGCCCTGAGCATTTGTATGGCAGCGAGAGACTTTCTCAGGAGGGGGAGAAGCCGAACATCAGTCAGCAAAGGGAGAAAGAACGAAATTGGTCCAGCCATCCCGGCCCCTGCCGAGGGATTAGGGATTTAACAGGGGGCTTGGAGCAACTGTGACTAAACTCAAAAGAAACTTTTCCCTTATGGGGCAGCCAGGTGGCGCTGCAGGGGGTAGAACGCAGGCCCTGGAGCCAGGAGGACCTTAGTTCAAATCCAGCCTCAGCCACATCCTACCTGTGTGACCCTGGGCAAGTCAATTCACCCTGTTGGCCTCAGTTTCCTCATCTGTAAAATGAGCTGGAGAAGGAAATGGCGAACCAGCCCCAGCATCTCTTCCAAGACAACCCCAGAAAGGGCCAGGAAGAGTCAGACATGACAAACAACTCAGTAACAAAACTGGAAGAGGAGAGATCCAATCCTGGGGGGGGAGTGGGGGGGGGGTGTCATCATTTCCCCCCAAGCTTAAAACAGCTGATCATCATGACAGGCTGTTACTCTGGAATTCCATACTAGACTACATGCTCCCTGAGGGTTTCCTTCAGGCTGAGCATAAGGCTCAGCACTCACTGTGGCTTAATAAATATTTGTTATCCTTTGGCATTCTGCAGTTCTGTGGCAGATTGTAAATTCCCTGAGGCCAGGGAGTTACTATTGTCAAAAGAGATCACGTAAGTAACTATTGTTGTCCAGTCATTTCAGTCTTACCTGACATTTCCTGACCTTTTCTGGGGTTGTCTTGGCAGAGATGCTGGGGCTGGTTCGCCATTTCCTTCTCCAGCTCATTTTACAGATGAGGAAACTGAGGCAAGCAGGGTGCAGTAACTTGCCCAAGGCCACACAGCTAAGAAGTGTTTGAGGCCAGATTTAAACTTACATCTCCCTGACTCCAGGCCTTGTTGCTATGTGCAAACCTTACATCTCTACATAAATGTGAACTGTGATCATAGCCTTCCCTAGGCCACGCTTCTTCTCCCTTCCTCCTCCTCCCACCTCTCCTTGTTTGTTCTTCTCTCACCCACGGCCCTGGTTCTCCACCCAGAGCCACATTACTTGCATTTATCCTGGGAGTGCTCTGCACACAATCAATGCTGAATAAAGAAATGTTAGCCAAAACTTTCTATTGGACACCCCCACAAAGGCAGGGGTATCCTCTTAGCTAAAGTTCTCTAGCTAAAGGTGCAAGGGCCCAACCTAGGCCTCTGCCCCAAGCCGATGTCCATTAAGAGTTTCCTGCATTCCCTTAACAGACTGGAGGGTAGCAGCCTCTTCTGAGAGAAATCTAAATCCTCCCCAGGACCCTGCACAGGGCTCTGTATACAGCTGGTACTCAAGAAATGCCTGGCAAACTCTCTGCTCGACTCAGCTCCTCCAGTCAGTACCTGCTCTGCTCCAGGCACTGTGCCGAGCACTTGAGATACGCAGAAGAGCAAAAATCAGATCAAACAAAAACCCAGTCCCCACTCCACATGAGTTCATGGGCTAGTGGGGATTGTCCGAACGATCTGCAACCAGGATAAAGCAGAGAGAAGGCCTGGGATTCAGCCTGGACAGGCTTCACAGACAAGGTAGGATTATTAGCGGGGACGTAAGGAAACCAGGAGGAAGAGGAGAGGAGGGAGGGCATTCCTAGCAGGGGGCACCGCCAATGAAAATGTCCTGCATCTGGAGATGGAGCGTGTCGTTCAAAGAACAGCCAGGAAACCCATAACCCTGGAACATAGACAGAGCCTGGAGTTGAAGGGGGGGGGAGGTGAGGATGTATAAGAGGGCGTTTGTCCTTTGTTCTCCAAGAGGACCATGACAAGGGGAAGGTGATGTCATGACTTACACATGAACTGGATTTAAGTGAGGCAGGGTTGCCCAAAGTCACCAGCCTCACTCTCTCCTCTGAAGCTGTGGGTCCAGTGGCCAGATGTAGACCAGGACGACCAGAGATGTGAGGTGTAAGACTAGAGAGGTGGAGGGAGGCCAGGTAAGAAGGACTTTGAACACCAAACAGGATATTCTCTTTGATCCTGGGAGTGACAGGGAATTTCTTCTTCATATCATTATTATTATTCTAGAGTTTATTGAGTAGGAAAGCGTACCTTAGAAAGATATTTCTGTAGCTGAAAGAGGAGAGATGTGTGGCAAAACCTTTGGACAGGGACCTCTTATCCCTTATCTTATCCCCATGTTTCTGTCAATACCTAGTGCAAGGCTCTGTACTCAGGAGGCACTTAATAAGTGCTGAAGTGTATTCTAGAATGTAAGCTTCAGGAGATCTGGGACTATGCTTCAGTCTTCTCCAAGACTATGCACCAGGCTTTGATCACAGTGAACATTCAATAAACAATGAGTTGAATGGTGAAGGATGGGTGTGGAGTAGATGTGGGAGAAGCAGGACTAAGCCAGCTGTTCTTAGAACCCTTTAGTTCCTACAGATGTTTGCTCTGCAAAGGGGGCTCCCTCTGCCTTATTTCTCCTCCTAATGAGGGGGCTAGCTGCCACAGCTGGACTGCAGCAGGTTCAGAGATGGGTTAGCGACCCCCTCCTCCTGTGGCATCTCTGCTCATCCTGCCTGTGTCAGGAATCAGGTAACTCAAATGAAATCTAACCTAGTCCCAAATAGGGGTCCTCTGGCCTCCTTGGGGGGTGTAGAGGCAAGAGGCTTTGGCTTCCAGAAGAAGATACCACCCTCAAGAGGAGCAGGGAGGAACTGGACAATGGTCACCTCTGCCCCTACCCAGGCAAACGTCCCAGATCACTAAGGCCAGGAGGATGAAGATGCACCTAGAAATATCAAGGCAATGGGTCAAATGAGAGAGGGCTCTGGGACTGAGAACCAAGACTGGGGGACCCAGGATGGCAGCAGCCCTTTTAGAGGCAGCAGATGTTCTCAGAAGTGACTGAACTTGGAGTGGTGATGTCATAGGTCTGAAGCTGCTCTGATATTTACCAACTGGGAGACCTTGGGCAGATCACTTAAAAAACTCTGCTCCTCTGGTCCTGATCTCTGCTGAGTCTCCAACTGCCTGCTGGGTATCACCTGGATGTGCTAGGGGCACTGCCCTCATTCATTCTTTCTTTTTTTAAAATTAAATTGGTTTGTTTATTTACTTTTAGTTTACACCATTCAGTTCCACAGTCCCTTGAGTTTCACATTTTCTCCCCCTTCCTCTCCTCTCCCACTCCCACCTTCCTCACCCCATGGTGGCATGTAATCAAATATAGGTTCTACAAATATCTTCCCATTAATCATTAGTCAGATTGTAGAGAAGGATTATAACTGATGGAACGATCAGTGGGAAAGAGGAAACAAAACAAAACGAGAAAAAGAAACAGAGCAAGTAGTTTGTTTCAATCTGCATTCAGACTCTGCATCTCCTTCTCTGGATATAAATGTCTACTTCAATCATGAGTCTTTTGGAGTTGTCCTACAACCTTGTGTTGCTGAGAGGAGCTCAGTCTATTGAAGCTGGTCATCACACATACATTGTGTCTGTGATTGTGTACAAATTTCTCCTGGTTCTGCTCTTCTCACTTAGCATCAGTTTGTACAAGCCTCTCCAGGTTATTATGAAGACCGTCTCCTCCCCATTTCTTACAGCACAATAGTATTCCATTACATTCATATACCACAACTTGTTTAGTCTTTCCCCAATGGATGAGCATTCCCTTGATTTCCAATTTTTTGCCACCACAAAGAGAGCTGCAATAAATATTTTTGTACATACAGGTCCTCTTCCCACTTCTCTGATCTCTTTGGGATATAACCCTAGAAGTGGTATTGCTGGGTCAAAGGGTATGCACTTAATTATAGCCCTTTGGGCATAGTTCCAGATTGCTCTCCAGAATGGCTGGATCAGTTCACAACTCCACCAACAATGCATTAGTGTTCCAATTTTTC
>CM053592.1:189345160-189364818 GCA_028646515.1 Pseudochirops corinnae
TATTTAAGTAGTTTACTTCCTCTTCAGTTAGTCTGGGAAACTTATATTTTTTAAAATATTCATCCATTTCATTAAGATTGTCAAATTTATGTGCATACAATTGGGCAAAATAATTACTAATTATTGTTTTAATTTCCTCTTCATTGGAGGTAGATTCACCCTTTTCATTTTTGATACTCGTAATTTGCTTTTCTTCTTTCTTTTCTTTTATCATATTGACTAAAGGTCTATCAATTTTATTGGCTTTTTCATAATACCAGCTCTTAGTTTTATTTATTAATTCAATAGTTTTCTTAAATTCAATTTTATTAATCTCTCCTTTGGTTTTCATCATTTCTAATTTAGTATTTAACTGGGGATTTTCAATTTGTCCTTTTTCTAGCTTTTTCAGTTGCATACCCAATTTGTTGACCTCCATTTTCTCTATTTTACTTATGTATATATTCAGGGATATAAAACTATTCCTGAGAACTGCCTTTGCTGAATCCCACAAGTTTTGGTATGTTGTCTCATTATTGTCATTCTCTTGAATGAAGTTACTGTTTCTATAATTTCTTGTTTGACCCACTCATTCTTTAGGATTAAGTTATTTAGTTTCCAATTAGTTTTTAGTCTATCCTTCCATGGCCCTTTATTACATATAATTTTTATTGCATCATGATCTGAGAAGGATGCATTTAATATTTCTGCACTGAATTATGAGGTTTTTGTCCCCTAGTACGAGGTCAATTTTTGTATATGTGCCATGTACTGCTGAGAAGGAATATTCCTTTTTATTCCCATTCAGTTTTCTCCAGAGATCTACCATATCTATCTTCTCCAAGATTCTATTTACCTCCTTAACTTCTTTCTTGTTTATTTTGAGGTTAGATTTATCAAGATCAGAGAGGGGGAGATTGAAGTCCCCCACTAGTATAGTTTTGCTATCTATTTCTTCCTCTAACATCCTTAACTTCTCCTTTAGGAATCTGGATGCTGTACTGCTTGGAGCATAAATGTTTAGTGATGATATCGCTTCATTTTCAATGGTGCCTTTTAGCACGATATAGTTTCCTCCCTTATCTCTTTTAATTAGGTCTATTTTTGCTTTTGCTTTGTCTGAGATAGGGATTGCTACCCCTGCTTTTTTTTACTTTAACTGAGGCATGATATATTTTACTCCAGCCTTTTACGTTTACCCTGTGTGTATCCCCCTGTTTCAGATGTGTTTTTTGTAAACAGTATATTGTAGGATTATGGTTTTTAATCCATTCTGCTATCTGCCTCCATTTTATGGGAGAGTTCATCCCATTCACATTCAAAGTTATGATTACTATCTGTGTCTTTCCCTCCATCCTATTCCCTTCTCTGTTTATGCATTCATTCATTCTTACAACAATGTACAGTAAGCACCTACTATGTGTCAGGCATTAGACACACAAAGACAAAAAAGACACCCTCCTTGTCCTTATCTTCTGTTGGATGGAAACAACATTTAAAACTCAAACAAAATAGATAATTATTGAAAATATTAGACCATTTTCAGTCATGTCCAACTCTCTGTGACCCCATTTGGGGTTTTCTTGTCTAAGTCACTGGAATGGTCTGCCACTTCCTTCTTCAGCTCATCTGACAGATGAGGAAACGGAGGCCAACAGGGTTAAGTGACCTGTCCAGGGTCACACAGCTAATCAGTGTCTGAGACTGGATTTGAACTTGGGTCTTCCTGACTCCAGGGCTGGCATTCTATCTAATTGTGCCACCTAGCTGCTCGTTAAATGAAAAATAGATCTAAAATAATTTCTGGAGATGGGCGGAAGGGATGGATGATCATGTGTGAGTCAGTGTTCAATAAACCTAGAAAGCTGGTCTGGAGCTACACTGTGAAGGGCTTTAAAAACCAAAAAAATAAGCATATATGTTATCCTGGAGAGGTAATAGTGAACCCCAGGAGGGCGACACTATCAGACTGTGCTTTGGAAATAGCCATTTGTCAGCTGGAGTGGGGGAAACTTGAAGCAAGGAGACCATTTAGAGAACATGGTCTCTTAGAAACACTGCCTACTTGTCCTAGGTCTCAGAATTGACCTGGTCACACCATCACCGTTGACCCTGACTCAAGTCAAACCGACAGATTCCTTGGTTCCAATGGTACCAGCGACATCCGTCCATCTGTACCAAGATCTGGGCCTGAGCCATCGCAAGGGGACTGCAAGCAAGCGTCAGCCTCCTCTCGTCCTCTCCACTCCTTTCTTTCCCCTCCCCACCCTCCTCTTCCCAGTGTTTCCCTCCTCTGGGTCTCAGTTCCCTCATCTGTACAATAAGTGAGTTGGGCTAGGTAACTGTAATAGTTCCTCTGGCTCTGATGTATCCCAAGCTCTATCCCATCTCAGTTGCTCAAAGTTCTAAAGTCCTTCCTAGCTCTGACACTCTATGTCCTATGTTCCAGGGCCCCTCCAAGCATTGACAGGAACCCCCAAAAACAACAAAATAAAAGATGCCATCAAGGAATCATCTGAGGCCACCAGGGGGTGCCACAGGGCAGGGAGTCAGGAAAACCTGAGTTCAAATCCAGCCTGAGATACTTCCTAGCTATAGGACCCTGGGCAAGTCATTTACTCTCCATCTGGTTAAACTTCCTCATCTGTAAAATGGGGATAAGGATAGCACCTCTTCCCCAGTTGTTGTAAGGTCTAGTAGGTATTAGAAAGTAGGATTTTAACCCAGAACTCTGAGGCCTGAAGTCCAGCCTGATCTCTGGGTTCAGCTCTTGTCTATCACTCCTTATGGGCTTTGGGGAAGGTTTCTCAGCTTCTGTAGGTGCTGGGTTTCCTCGTCTGTAAAAGGAAGGGCTTTGCTTAAATAGCCTGAGGTCTAGACCTGTGATCCTGTGATACAGATTACTCTGCCCCCCCCCCCCCCAGACTCATTTTCCCTATGTGTAAAATTAGAGGCTTTGCCTAAACGGTCTCGGAGGCTCTTCTAGGCCCAGATGTATGATCTTATGAGATCCCGTTTCTGTAGCAATTTAAAGCTTACCAAGAGCTGTGCTCAAAACAGTCCTGTGAGGTGGGGAGTTCAAGGGTTTTTATTCCCGTTGTATAGAGGAGAAGACTGAGGTTCACTTCCCCACAGTCACACCACCAGGTAGAGTTTGGACTGGGATGTGAATCCAGGTCTTCAGAGTTCCTTCCATTGCTCCTCATCATGAGCAATTTCAACCTTCCTTACCTTAGGACGGACGAGCACACATGAACCTCAGAGCCCTGCAAATGTGGGTTCTTCACCCCTGCTTTTCCTGGGGTTTTCTTGTATATTGGAGTGGCTTGCCATTTCCTTCTCCCCCTCATAATTTTTACAGATAAGGAAACTGAGGCAAACAGGGTGAAGTGACTTGCCTAGGGTCATAGAGCTAATAAGTATCCGAGAGGATATATCTCAGGAAATGGCTCAGGGAGGCAAAAATGACCCACATACCTAGGGAGTTTTTGCTTCTTCCTCTTTTTAAAAACAATTCTTTATTATAAGGAATGGCTTTCTGGGAGAGAAAAGGAGGGATGCTGGGGGAAAGCTTAGGTGATGTAAAAACAAATGATATCAAGAAAAACATTTTAAAATAAAAAAAAAAACATGAAAGTACCTTGTAAACCTGAAGACACTAGAGAAATGTGAGGGTTTTAAAAAGTAAGATAAAATACCTCATTTCCCTGAGGCTGCCTCGAGGAAGGGAGGCTGGCTGTCATCATTCACCCTCCCCTACACAGTTCTGGCATGTTTACTAAGTGTTTAATAAATGCTTATTGTAGACTGACTGATTGACTGTCAGGTGACCTAGTCCAGGAGAAGGAAGAAAGCAGCTGCTTCCTTCTTCCTGAACTCAAGAGCTATGGACCCGGAGTTGGAAAACCTGGGCTCTATTGCTAACTACTTGGGTAACCTTGGGCATTCTGCTTCACTCCTCTCTGCCTGCTTCCTTTTCCGTAAAAGGAGGGGCTCAGGGACCGCTGGATTGGTCCTCACTGGATCTGTTCCAACTCGAGCCTTGACAAGCCTAGCTTAGCTCTAGCGAGAAGAGAGCTGGACCTGGTGCCATCAGGGACCTCCCTTTGAATCTGGCCTCTTTCAATGACTAGCTTTGGAATGCTTTGAAGAGCACTGGTGAGGCTCAAAGCTCTGGACTGCCATAAGATGACTATGGCAGTGTCCCTGGTTCTTACCCTGCCTGGGCGGGCTCACCTCTCTCTTTGGGCGGGAAGGACAGCTGGCGGTTGGAAGGTTGGATGCATGGCGAGAAAGCCAAGGACGCGGGTTGTCAGCTTGGTGCTGTCCACCAGGGGGCAGATCATAGTTGCTGATTTCCAGAAAGGAGAAGGGAAAGTGAGTCCTCTCCTCTGCCCTGCTTTCCCTTTTCCAGAAGGCTACCTCCCCCGAGGTGACGCTGCATTGAATGGCAGGTTTTGCCTGGAGCCAAGGAAGAGGGAAAACAACTAGCCTGCCACTTTGAGCCACAGGGCTTGGGCTGCAACCTGACCAACTGAACAAGTCACTCCCCTCCCCAGCCTCAGTAAAATGACAGGGACATTGGATGGAGCACTAGGTCTGGAGTCAGGAAGATTTGAGTTCAAATTTAGCCTCAGACAGCTGGCCTCAGCTCAGTGACCGTGGGCAAGTCACTTTACCCTGGCTGCCTCAGTTTCCTGGAGAAGGAAATGGCAAACCACTCCAGGTCTCTGCCAAGAAAACCCCAAATGGGGTGCGAAGAGTCTGCCATGATGGAAACAACTGAACAAGAACAGCTCGATGTACTCATTCTATAAAAGAGGAGGCTACTTAATAGGTCACAGAGAGAATCTGTCCAACTCTTGGTCCAGTGACCACTGAGGGGCTATTCCTGCCCCGGAGGTTGGGAGGAGGTGAAGGAGGGAGAGTAAAGCTCCCCTGAAGATTTAGGGCTCTCTCTGTTTGCTCCACTGCCCACCCAAGCTCTCGTTGAGCCCTAGTTGGCAGAGCAGGTCCCAAGGAAACAAGACCCAACATGCCAGGGGTGAAGGGCCTTGGCGATGGGGAGCGAACCAGTTCAGAGAATGAAAATGTAGGGAGAGGAGAAAGGAACAGAGGATAGCTTTGTCCTACCTTAGATCCAAGGTTGAAAGGACCCTACCCTGTTGTTTTATGGATGGGGAAACCTCATTGGCCACCTCCTTGGCTGCTGAAGCTGAATCTGCTGATTCCCAAACCAGTGGTTGTTCCTGGCTAATACTTCCTGACTCAAAATATTTGTGACTTCCCCTTGAGTAGATGCCTTGGAAAGTGAGCTGGAAAGCTGAGGAAGAATAGGTCCTGGTCCGGAGAGGGGGGCTGGCCCCTACCTGCTCAAGCCTGATCTCCACCTCAGTGATGACCTACAGAAGACATCATGGCAAGGCTGCTAGATTGTTGGATTTGGAGTCAGGAAGAGCTGCATTCAGACCCTCCCTCTGATTGTTGTGTGACATTGGGTGATGCCTCCGACAAATGTCTAAGAAGCTCAGTTCCAGGGGGTCGCCTTGCTGTCTACCTTCAGGAAGGGAGTCTTCAAGCAGCAAATACTTATTAAACACCTCCTATGGGCTAGGCACTGTCGTAAGTGCTGGGGTACAACAAGAGGCACAGAGTGCGCGCCCTCACAGAGCTTATGCTCTGACAAAAGCCCACTGCCATTTTGGATCTCAGTGCCTTTTGAGTTTTTCAGATTCTCCTTTAAATATTCCCTTCTAATCCATCAGCAAGTATTAATTAATCACCTGTCATGCACACGTGCTGGGAATACACAGTCACAAAATGAAATGGGGATTATTGGGGAGACAACATGTATATGTAGATAAAACAGAATTAATACAAAAATCAGTTCAAGGTGGTTAGACATGAAGTTTGGAAAGGGAAGGCATTAGCAATTGTTGAGGGGGAGAGGAACAGGCAAAGCTTTGTTCAGAAGCTGGTGTTTTACGTGAGTCTTGAAGGAAGTGAGAAATTTGGAGGTGGAGTTGAGAAGGGATTGAATTCTAAGCTTGGGGGAAGGATGGCCAGTACAAAGACACAGAGATGAGAGACAGAGTGCCCTGAATGAAGGACAGAGAGAAATCCAGCCTGTAGACTGAGAAGGAGAGTAATGGATAATGAAGGCGGTCCAGTTGTCAGGGGCTTTAAAAGCCAAATGGAGAAGTTTATATCGCATCCAAAAGTAACAAGAGGCTGTGGCTTGTGGAAAACCATTTTGGCAGCGATGGAAGTGGACAGAGGTGAAGCAGAGAGACCCATTAGGAGGTCATTGCAATTGTACAGGGGAGAGGTGACCAGGGTCCTACTAAGGTAATTGGATGATAGTGAGAAGAGTTCCTATTTGAAGTGGTTCGAAGGTAGAAAGAGAACGATTTGACAACTGTCTGGATATGTGGGGTGAAGAAGAGTGAGGACTTGAAGATGATGACATCTTGGGAATCTGTGATACTAGAAGGATGGGAGGTGCCCTCAGCAAAAATAGGGAAAGTCAGTGGAGGGAGGTGGGGGTGGGGAAAAGATAAGGAGTTCTGTTTTGGACGTGCTGAGTTTTAGGTACCTGTAGGGCGTTCAGTTTGAAATTATTCCTGTCCCTGAAATATTCATCCACAGAGATCTTTGAGTTCTCATAGGATGAGCCTGCTAGCTAGCTAGCAGAAGGCAAAGTCAGGCATCATCTTTATAAGAGGAGTTACAATTGTTCTTTGAGTTAGAACCAGAGGAACACCCCAGGGCATTCTGTAGATTTTCTGTGAAGGTTCTGTGGGAGGACGAGAATCCAACAACCTGACTTAGTGCTTGGAAGGGATCTCAGTGGTGATCCAGTCCAAGCCAAAGCTGGAAAACGACCAGTACAACATCTGTGGCAAGTGGTCTGCCAGTGTCTGCTTGAGGACTTCTAAGGAAGGGGCGCTACTACCTTCTGAGGTGGCTTGCTTGTTCCACTGGTGGTTGGGAAGTTGTTCCTGACCTCCAGCCTCAGACCGTCTTTGCAATCTTTCCCTTGGCTCCTTTATCCATCTGACATGAGTTCAAGGCTCTTCACCCTTCTGTCACACTCCTCTGGACACTCTTATCAATGTCCTCTTCAGAACATGGTGCCCAGAACTGAAAATGACACTCCAAACCTAGTCTGATTAGAACAGAGAAGAGAGGATCTTAGGTCCAGCCCTTAGAGACCATCTAGGCCAATCCCCTCATATTACACAGGCAGCTTGGAAACAGAAGCATAGGCAGGTGAAGCGTCTTGCCCAGGGTCAGGGGGCAAGTAACAGGGCTGAGATCGGAACCTAGGTCTTTCAGTCCCAGCTCCAGCATCCTTCGCACAGGACCATACTGCTTGGAGGTGGGTCTCCAACCTCCTTATTGTTGGGATCTAGGCCTCTCTCCATGTGGCCCAAGAGGATCTCATTAGCTTTTTTGGCAGCAGTGTCCTGTTGGTGACTCATGTTGCAGAGTTTGCAGTCCACTAAAACCCCTGGGTCTTTCTGTGACCAACTCCAAAGGCTGAGCAGGCCCACAGGCGGGAAGGGGGAGGGGGGACCTTTTGCACCAGCAGCTGGGATGAGAGTGCCCACACTGAGAAGATCACAGGCTCCATGAATGATCAAGATTAAATACTTCCTTCACTTTCGTGTGGAAAACATTTCACTTGAGATGGAGGAAGGGCAAGGCAGTCTAGTGGGATGAGGGTCTTTTGGTATCAGGAGACCTAGGTTTTAGTCTTGGTGTGTGAGCTAGGGTATCTCAGTTTCCTCATCTCTAAAATGGGTTTAATAATCTCATACTACCTCTCTTACAGGGAAAAGTCCTTTGGAGACCTTAAAATGTTTCAAGACTGGTGAGCTCTTCCAAGCATCCGGAATTATTCAGTTGTGTTAACCTACATGTCATGTACATCCTTGTTCTTCCTTCTCACTTGCTTGACAAACATGACAGACTCAGCTAGGGAATTCCAAAGGGGCGATTAGGAAATATGAGTTAATAAGAGCCTTGTGGGAGCCCAAGGCTATGAGCAAGGCAGCAATCATTTGGAGTTTCCCTTTCCTGTCTTGCTGAGGAGGGCAAGCCTGCTTGGAGTGTGCCAGGGTTGGGCTAGACCCCTGACTCTCCTTGAGGTGTGGTGATAGGAATCTGAGTTTCAGCTAGCTTCCTTTGCTCCTCTCCTTTCCTATACCCAGTGGAGCTCTTGGGGCTGTCACACTTGGCTGGTCATAGCCACCAGATAACAATCAGACCAGGAGTGAATAAGGTAATGAAATGGAGATGATTTTCAGAGGGCTAGGTGGGTTGACTAACAGAAAGATAGAGTGATAGTAACTAACTTATATAGTGTTTTAATAATGAACAATAATAATAATAGTCATATACTGCTACTAATACTAATTGTTGTCTTCAAGTCTTTGATGGGCTGCCATGTGCAAGAGGGATTAGATTTGATTAAAGCATTTATTAGATCCCTGCTGTATGCTAGGCACTCTGCTAAGCACCGAGGATACAAAAAAATAAGAAAAATGAGACAGTCTCTACTCTCAGGAAGTGTATATTCTAAGGCGGAAAGTGGAAGTGGGAGCAAGTAGGTGGGTCAGGGGGCAGTGGGTCAGGCTGCCTCAAGCATGGATCTGGAGCAGAAAGGAGCCAGGAGGCAGGAGGCAGCATTTAGAAAGGCTTCACACACATACACACATATACACACACACACACACACACCCCATCTCATTCCAGCTCCATAAGAACTCTGAGGTGTATAGGTAGGTAGGTATTCTTGCCCCCATTTATGGATAAGGAAATGGAGCCTGAGAGGTGACTAGCTCATATAATCACATGGCATCTGAAACAGGAATCTTCCTGAATCTGAGGCACTGTCCTCTCCACTGTGCTCCCAGAATCCACTTCATTTGACTGTTTTATTCTCCTTGGCCCCAGAAAGCAGAAGCAGGACCAAATGCAATAACTTCAATTTTCCTAGGACGTTCCTCCTAAGAGTCTTATAAGGGAGGTAATACAGGGATTATAATTCCCATTTTGCAGATGAGAAAGCTGAGGCAGAGAGAGGTGGGATGGCTTGGCTGAAGCCACAGAGCTCTTCCACTCCAAGGCTGGCACTCTACACCACTGGGGGTGGAAATTTAAGGGTAGGCATGTTTCACCTACTGGAGGATGAAGTTCTTCATTTGAGCTGTCTCCAAGGGCAACAGACTTGCCTGGACAGGTAGCTGAGTTTCCTATCACTGGAGATCTTCCAGGGCCCACTTGTCAAGAATGTTGTACCAATATGAAAAGAGCGCAGGCTTGGAAGTCACAGACCCTGAACCCAGATGTTGCCCCTGGTTCATATTGCTCGTGTACCTCTGCGCTAGTTGTTAACTTTTCTGGATCTTCATTTCCTTCTGTGTAAAACAAAGGGTTTGGACCGGAGGCTGGCTGAGATCCCTGGGAGATGATGATCTATGAGCTGCTGATAGTAACAGCTGATATTCATAGGATTGTATATTCAGAGCTAGGAGAGTGGAAGCTCAAGTGAAATCAAAATAAAGCGCTATTATTTTTAAATTTTCAATAATACCTCAAGTGTCTGTCCTCTAGTCTCAGAGAAAGCTGAAGCCATTTACCTGTCTTCACACAGGTAGAGTGGCTGGGATGGGATCGGAACCCAGGTCCAGCTCTTTCCGCTCCATCCCGAGCTTGGGAGCACGTCCTGCTTTCTCTGCGTCCCCTCCTTCCCTCTCTGCCTGCCTGTCCATCTCATTCTCCAATGGAAAACGGGGCTAGTATTCACCATCCTGCTTCTGGGGCGCTTTAAGGCTTACAAAGCGCTTCGAGGACGTCAGCCCCGCGGGGCTGGTGGTGCAAAGTTGGTGCCGCGGCCGGCGAGCCGCCCCTCCACTGCCCTGTTGGTGCCCTGGGCCGGCAGGGCCCCCGTGCGGCGCGCGGGACCTACGCGGACAAGCCCCTGAGGGCCACGCCTGGGTACCACTCCAGGGATGCTTCGAGGAAGCTGCCGGGATGCTGCGAGGCTGGAGAGAGCCTTGGCTCCGGGTGTTTCCGGAAGTAGCCTGGGTCCGCCCTCGGCTGCGGGGGCGGGGCGGAGGGCGTGGCCAGCTCAGCACGCCGCTAGCCGCCAGTTCCCGAACTGCAGGAAAAGAGCCCGGGCGGAGTTTGCAGAGGGAGGGGAGCAATGGGCGGAGGAGCGAGGGGGCGTGTCCAGGGGGCCGGCCGCGCCCACCCCGCTCCCCTTCGGCAGTTTCCGGAGCCCTCGGCCGGCTCGCGCGCTCCCGCGGCTCCCGCCTTCGGCTGTTTCCGGAGGCCCGCCTCAGCCGGGAGCCGGGCGCCCGGCTCTTCGGCTGTTTCCGGCCGCTGGCGGCGGAAAGAGCCGAGAGCCGGCGGCGGCGGCGGCCATGTTGGGAGCAGCAGGGCCGGCGGCGGCGGCGGCGGCGTCGGCGGCTGCCTGTGAGGCGGGCGCGGAGCGGAGCCGCTGAAGGCAGCGGAGGCGCGGCGCGGGCGGCGCGGGCGGCGAGCGGGCCAGGCGGCGGCGCGGCCGAGCGGCGGCCCAGCCCAGCCCGGGCCCGGGCCCGGGGGCCGCCCCGGAGCCGCCCGGAGCCGGCGCGGCCTAGCCCGAGCGGCGCAGCCGCGGGCTGGCGTGAGCGGCCGGCCCGGCCTCCCCGTACCCCTGGCCGGGGCCCATGCGGCCGGGGCCCCCGCGCTGAGCCGCCCGGCGCCCGCGGCCCTTCCTCGCAGCCCCCGGGCCCCCGGCCCAGGCGGCACCATGTCCAGCGCCCGGACCCCCCTGCCCACGCTGAACGAGAGGGACACGGAGCCTCAGGTAGGAGCGCGCAGTCCGGGGCCGCTGCCCCTGCCCACGCCGTGCCGGCCGGGCCTGCCGTCCCCTCCCTCCTCCCAGTGAAGGGCTCCCTGCTCTTTCTCGGTCGCCCCCTCGCAGCCACTGCCTCCGGGGCGTCCTGGGCCGGCCGGCCTTCCCTGTCAGCGCCGCCTGCGCACCCCCTCCTCCGGCCGGCCCTCCCGCCGCCTCCCCCTTCTCTGGCACCCCCGCGCCCGCCCTCCCCTGCTCCCCCGGCCGCCGCCCCGGGGCCCCCCGCCGGGACCGCTCGGCCGTGGTCCCGCTGTCACTTTCTCCGGGCAACCTGTTGCTCAGCCCGCGCCCGGCCCGGGGTCCGCGTGGCTCCTGGGGCTCCCCGGCCCCCCGCGGCCGCGGGCAGGGTGGCCCCACCCCGGGCTTCCTCCCCACCCCGGGCTTCCTCTCCACCCCGGCGGTGCAGAAGTGTCAGCCAGCCCCGGCTGCCCTCCTTCCTCCCCGCGGGTTCGTGGGGAGGCCACGGCCGTCTTCCTGAAACGCAGCAGGGGAGGGGCCGGAGGACCTGGGTGGGAGTCCCCGGGCCCGTGCGCCGTGGGCTGGGGTCTGCCGCGGCTGGCCGAGCGTCCGTGGGAGCCCAAAGTCTGTGGACTGCTCGGTCCTCCCACCCCCGGCGTCATCTGTCACCTGAACTTGACCCTCTCGTGACACCCGCCCTCTTGGCAGTGGGGGATGCCCCTCCGAGGCTCCCCCGGGCGGGGTGCCGGGCCTCGGGGGCTAGCAGCGCCTCCTTCCAGGCTCCCTCCCCTAGTCAGTTGAGCAGTTGGGAGCTCCGGAGTCTGTGCCGACCGCCTTCCCCTTGACAGTTGAGTCTGTATTTCCTTTGGGGGTGAAGCAGGGCTAGAGAGGGGTGTGGGCTGAATTGTTTCAGGGCCAGGGCTGCGCTGATTCTGCCTAGAGCTCCTGACCTTTGGAACCTGGGAGCAGGGAGCGCCAGCCCGATCTTTTCCCCTTTCTCTCTCTGTATCCAGAGCCCCCTTTTGTAACCCCCACTGCCTCACAGACCCTGCTGGAACGAACTTCAGGCTGCACACTCTCAGCATTTGGGGCTTTCCTTTCGGAGCCAGCTCGTGGGGTGGGGATTGTGGATGGGCTGTGTCTGCCGCCAGAGCTGCTGCATTTTGGGTTCTTTCCTCCCCCTAACAATACAGCCATCCTCTTGGCTCAGTGGGCTTTCAGTCAGCCTTTGCTGAAGGAATGGACGGAGGCACGGTGCCTGTGTTGGATGTAAGCTCCCCTGCTGCCATTTTACTTTATTGCAGCCACTTCAAAGACTGATGTGAGCCTGGGTTACATACATCCTTAGCGTGCCCCCACCTGTGGGGTGCTCCTTATCTCTCCCCATCATTGTGGATTTAGGCCTGTGGATAGCTGCTTCCCTTTTCTTCTGCACTGACTGAACCCCAGGTCCTATCCTACAGAAGATCCCAGATTCAGACCTCTATGGACAGTCAGGAGCCTTCCTAGGAGGAAACCTATCAAGCTGGAGCCCAAGCAGGCAGCAGAGCCAAGAGGGAGAAACCCCCATCTTGTTCTTCCTGCTGCTGCTTTTCCACGTGAAGGCAGTTTCAGCAGCCAGTTGGGTGCTGATGAGAGCAGTCCTGAGGTTTCCCCTCCTTGCTGGCAGGAGTGTTGTATGAGGAGACTCCCCACCCCCATGAAAGGCTTTCTGTCACTGGGTTTACATCGGAATGACTTAAACTGGTTCTGCCAGAAACAGGTAAACAAGCAATTGGCATCTGTGAGCTTTTTCCTCTTTCTTTCTTTTGCCCTTTTCCCATGAGCTCTCTGAAAAAAATTAAACACCCCCACCCCCCAAATGCTGAAGAACAAAAATAACCCTCATGTTGCAGGGAGATTGCCTGCTCTCTGTCAGCGGTCTCTGATAGTCAGTACTGTGCCTCTGTCTCTGATGGCACTTTTGGGGACACCTGATTCCGACTTCACTTCTGCCCTGTGTGCTTTGCCCCAGACAGTTTCATGTACTGAAGGGGGTTTCTTCATTGGGGGCTGGCAGTATACCAATGGTGGAGGTGTCTCATGCTGTGGTGGGGCTGAGTTTTTTACTTGTTTCTTTTTCCGGTGGGGCTCCTGGATTGGAGACTTGGCAGTCTTGAAAGCAGTCAACAGAATGACAGCTTGTCCTCTAGCCAGTGGCCACAATAGGAGGAAAGTTTGGTGAGGCATGGCTTTCAGGGTCTCCTTGCTGTTGTCTGGGGGCTGACATGAGTCAGATGCCTTGAAGCCTGCCCTATATTTGGGCCTCGGAACCATCAAGGAAGACAGAGGCCTAACCCCCAAGCTCTGTCCTGCTGTTCCCTGTTAGGCAGTGGAAACATTGGAGTTGCTGTCAGCCTTCTAAGGGAGCTCAGAACATGGCTTTTTCCTTGTCATCACCTTGGAAGAAGAGACCAGACCAGAATGGCTTGAGACCCTGTGGATTATGTGACTGACTGCCTTCTCTGCTATGCGTCCAGTCAGGTTGAGGTTGAATGTGGCATTGATTGATCAGTTTTCTCTCTGTGCAGTGGAGTTAATGGTAACACTATACATCCTACTTAGTTGTTGTTAGGGAAAAAGCCCTTATAGTCCTTTAAAATGCTATAGATAAATAGGCTGATGTTAACATTTTCATGATTTCTGTGTAGGTAGGTTGTGGGCACTGTGAGCTGGGACAGTAGGTAGGCCCTGATTGTTTAGGAGGATATGCTCCTTTGCCAGTGTGGAGAGTCCCTCCTGGTCTGGGCTTGGGCAGGTTGAGGATGTGGTTGCAGTATCCTAACCCACATTAGCTTGGCCCTGGAGCTCAAGTCAAGAGGACTTCAGATCTGGACAGTGCCGGATTAGAGGCTGTGGCTATGGTGAAAGGTGATTCTGGAAACAATTCCAACTCAGTCTTGGTCAGTCCTTGGTCAGGCCTTCAGCTACTGCTTTCTGTCGACTTCCAGGAGGTTAGAGCTTGATTTAAGTCCATCCTGGGTGTGATCGGTTGGTTTCTAGTTGAAATTCAACTGGCTTCAGGTTCAAGTTGGCCTTGAAAAGGGACAGATAGCCTATCAGGTAGTAACCAAAGATTGACTGGAAATCTTTTTTTTTTTATGACTTTTGTAAGTGGAATTCAGTGTTGTAAGGTAGGACAGGGCAAAGAGAATTTTGGTAAGCCTGTTTGCACAGTTAGTGCTCTTGGGAAGTCCAAAACTTCCCAGGCCACCCTGGTTCCCCTTTGAACACAGTGACTCCAGCTCAGTGGCTTCTGACCAAGGCTAGGTCCCATACCTTCATTAACTCTTTCTCTACTAGGCTTTAGCCACCTGGCTGATATTTCTTCTTTGTTCCTAGGATCTTTCCTTATTCTGCTCCATGTGTATTAATTCAACTGGAATAAATATTTCATGTCCACAGTACAACAAAGCCTTGGGCCTTCTGGCCCATTATTGACAAGTCAGGTGGGGGTTGGGGAAATGTCCCTCATTGGCCTTGTCAGTGTTTTAGCTTGGTGAAATGGCCTGCGTAGCACTCCCTGGACCCATTAAGAGTGACTTGGAGCTGCTCTGTTACCCTTGGGCTCTCTTCCGGCTTTAGCAGATTGAAAGGTTTGAGGTGGTCTTTCTTTACCCAGATCAGCCCTATGCCTGGCTGTCAGGCTCTTTCTGAATAAACCAGAAACATCTCTCTTAATCTGGCTAAGTTTGATTCTTTTGGCCTCAAAGCAGCCTTCTGCTCACAAGAGCCTCTGTCTTAGTGAATGAGATGTTGGTAGTGAGGGTCTGATTCCATTTGAACATGAAGCCTTCTAGACCTGGGTTTCTGGACAGTTTTCTCTTGATTTCTCCCTCGAGTAGAGTTGGTGGGTGCTAGGTGTTTGGAAAGTGACCCCTTGAAGTTACTACAACAGTGATTAATAAAGTCACTGACATGGTAATTCAACTCTGCCTTCTCATTTTCTCTCACTTGATGGGAGCTGAGGGCTTTTAGAAATTTTACTTCTGAATCTTGGGCCCCCAAATCTGTTTCTAGGCCTCATCAAAGCTCAGGTAAGTCACTGAAGTAATCTACCTGTTTCTTTCCTACCTGTTGTTTTTTTTTTTTTAACTTCTGAAAAGAGAGTAATGTTGGGCCCTGTGACATCTGGTGAGAGAAAGGGTCCTATTTCCCTGTGCCCCTGTCTTGTCAGGAGTGGAATTCTCCCATGCCCACATAAATGTGTTTCCCTGCAGGGCTTTCAAGGGCCCCTGTGACTTTCCCTTTTCTAGTGACTATCTGTTGAGATGGTCTCATCTCATCCTGAATCACCATCAAGATTAGGGCAGAGTTGAAGTGACTAACCCAGCCTCTGGGGCTGCAGCTCAGAACTGTGAGACTCTTACCAAAGCAGGATGGGTGTGAGCCAGGAAACCTGACTTCTCTCCCTTTCTTGCCCACCAGACCAGCTCCTCCGTTGGGGGTATAAATAGGTTGAGTCCCTTTATCTGAATGTCTATTTTTGTCTAGGGTGTTTGAAGCTTCTCAGTCCCTAATGGGAGCTCTCTCTACAGAGAGCTGGCTTTGGGGAGGGGGGATGGTATATGTGTTCTTCCTGCTTCTCCTGCCCTCCCCCCATTATTCTGCACATCTTATATTATCAGTTTTCCCAGGATCAGAAAGAAATATTTCCTCTTATGAACTGACTAATTTTAGCCTTATAAAGCCCAGTAATCACAAGGTTGGGGGACAAATCCTGGCAGGAAGGTGAGCCCCAGAGGGAGAATTTGTGTTAGTGAAATGGCTGGCTCTGGGCTGCTACCCTTTTTCTTTTTAACTTAGGGAAGGGAGGTGGAACTGGCCAGGGGCTCCTTTGCAGAACCAGTTAATCTGGTTTCCAGCAATGCCCTATTTTTCTCTGCTACCTGGGATGTTGGCAACACAAAGGTCTCAGTCCTGTGGGGCTTTCCAAAGTTCACTGGAAGCAAGCAAAGATGACTTCTGCACACAATTTCCCCCTAGAGCCCCCCAGTGCTGAATGTGTCCAGCTTAGTTCTGGGCTGCTCTCCCTGAGGGACCCCTTTACCTCCTTTGGTACACCTTTCTTCTGAAGCTCTCAAAGGTCCTCTCTCCACCCTGGGGCATTCTTCAAAGTTTGCTGCTCAATCAGAGGATTTTGACATAGCCAAGGAAGGCCTGAGGTGGGGTCACCAGTCGCTGAGCCTGGATGAAAGGCCCACGTTCCCTGACTTCTAGCCCTTGGCTCTTGGCTGCTGTAATCCGACACTGCTGAATTCTCTTTGGCCTGCGACCTTTTGGTTTAGGGCTGCCAGGACATCGAGTCCAGGCTTGTTGGGGAAAGAGGTGAAGCTCTATGTCTTTTGGAAATGGAAATAGAATGGGATGGGAAGCGATCTTGAATCAGGAACAGGTGGATGGAGAAGGGCCCCCCCCCTTGGGGCTGCTGCTGCCCTCACTGTGGCCACACTTCCTTCTTTCTTACACAGCAAGCGGGGAACCTGCTCTTCAGGGAATGGGATGGGGTAGGCTGAGGACTCACTTAGCAGGACTGTTTTTCTGGTCTTGCTGTGAAATTAAGGAAGTGCTCTAGTCTGTAGTCAGAGAAAGAGAGAGAAGCACAGAGACAGAGAATGAGAGAGAGAGACGGAGAAAGGGAGGGAGAGAGAGCCAGAGATGGGGGAGAACACAATGGTCTGTGAGCAGTCCCTGCTTGTGCCCTCTGCACAGCCAGGCTAACCTCTTTGCTCTCCAGGTGATTCTCTAATTACTGCTTCTCCCCAGCACCCTTATGCTGGGGTTTGTTTTGGTAACTGATATCCTGTGTGCAGGGCGGCCCCCTGTTTCCTCCGCCCTCTTCAGACCGGAGGTTCTGCTGTCTTTCCCCCCACTCCATTGCTTCCCCACTTCTGTTACATGACACCGATGGCCGTTTGTTCTCTGCTGACAGCATTAATGTCTTTTGTATCTTGGAACTTTTACCTTACAGTCCCATGAGTTTGACCTTTTCTGTTTTCCAGTCTCAGAGGAGAGTAGGGATTGATAAGCTAGCAACCCAAAGCAAGTGTATTATTGGGGGGAAGCCCCTTAGCACTAGCCTCCCGGTTTTCTCAGCCCTACATTGCCTTGCCTTTGCATTTCTGTTGTAAGCTTCCCCACTGACGGGGATCCAGTTTGGGAGGGCTTTTAGGGGAACTGGGGGTATTATGCCTTTAGAGCAGGGATCTGAACAATTGTGGCAGCCTGGTCCTGCCACTCCATAGGTATTTCATAGTATTTCTTGTATCTTGCTCTTTGATCCTCCTGGGGCTGCCTCCTTTAGCTGGGAGTAATCTGAACAGCCTTTGTGTCTCCCACCCCCAGCCGCCTGGCCCAGCCAGCTGTCTGAAGGGAGAGCAGAAGGCTTGTTGGAGAGGCCGGTGCACATCTCGAGGGCATTTATTTTTCTGAGTGTTTCAGGCTTGTGATGGAGTGCAGTCCGAAGCTTACTCTTGCAAATTTTCATCAAACACCAGAAGGCTTTTGCAAAAATCCCAGCTTGAGATTCCCTTTATCATGTTCTGTACTCTCAAACAGTCAATCTCATTTAAAGAAGGAAGGCAGGATTTTGTGCCCGAGTCTCGGCCCTCTGGCCTCAGACTGCACCCCCTTTAAGGCTGGGAGTGAGGACCTTGGTGGTGCATATTTCCTTCTCGGCTCTGTTGGGACTCGCCGGGTGCCCGGCAATGTGAGTTCAGTACTTGCTTTCCTCAGGTCACTTCCCTGGGTGTTATGGAGAGTTTGTCCTTAGGCAGCCCAGGAGACATGCCAGTATCTGGTTTGGTGACTTTGTGGCATTTGGAATGAGGAAATCGCCCTGAGTCTATTCTGTTCACCTTCACCCACCCAAACAAATTGTTTTTATGATCAGCTCCAAAGAAGAGCTACGCCTCCCTCCTTTGCAGAAACAGCGAATGGGCCCGTAGGGTGGGATGCTGCCCAGAAATTGGATCTCCCTTTGCACTGATAGGTTTTGCTGACTTTCTTTTTTTTGGTCTGAGATGACTGGGGCGGGGGGAGGGAAGGGAAGTAGGGAGAAATCTAGGTGATATAAAAGTAATCAGCAACAAAATCTGTTTGAAATGTTTTATTAAGATCATTTGTCTTTACATCATAGTCACTTCACCCCCACCCTCATTCCCTCAGTCCAGACCTCCTCTTAACAATGGGAAACATCCAATGAGGTGACCACATCTGACAGTATAGACAGCAGACTGAGCCGGGGGCCATATCCCACCCCCTGCCACCTGGTTTTGCTTTGTATTATTATTAAATAATAATTTAAAATGTAAAAACCATTCTTAGCCCGAGTCATATGAAAACAGGTGGTAGGCTGGGCTGGCCAGCCTCTGGTCCAGATCTGTCTCTGGGTGTTCTCGCAGGCCCCTGGCTCTGTGCTGTGGAGGACACCTGCACCCTGGCTGCCTTCTGTAAGCTGCCCTCCCTGGTGAGAGACCACATCTGCCAAGGGAGAATAAGGGGTCCTGTTTCTATCGATCTACAAGGTGAATTCCTCAAGACAAAACATTGGGGTAGTGCTGCTGTTGTTTCTGATTTACAGGTGGGGAAACTGAGACTCACAGGGAAGCAATGTCAGAGCCAGGATTTCAGCCCAGTATTCTGCCTCCCAATCCAGGGCTCCCTTTGCTCTGCTGTGGCACTGCTGTCAGTTTGCAGCACGTGTGCTGATCAGTATATTTTCTTCTTCCTTCTGGTATCTGCAAAAGCTTCTGATTATTTCCTTTTTCTGTGTGATTTCTCTAAATTCCCCTTCCCCGTCAGCACCAGCCTGCCATGGGGGTGTTCCAGTGTGTCCCAGCTTTTCCTCTGCTCTGCTGATCCTCTGTTGACTGGCCCTCTGGCTCTTTAAAGGGATGACTCTGAATCCCTCCCTACCTCGTCCTTGTTATCCAAAAACAACCCTAGCCCAGTCTCTGGACAGATCGATTTCTAAGGGCTCCCTGTGCAGCCCTGGGTGTATAAATGCAAACAAGGAAGATGGTCCCTGCCCTCAGTTAGCTTATCTTCTGGCAGAGGGAGCTGACAGGAGGTGTATCCCATGGCCATGAGGGGATGAATAGAAGCTAGGCAGAAAGGTGGTGCAAGGAATGGGGTTTACTTTCTTTTCCATTCCAAGGGGCCATTACTTGATAGGAGAAAGGGAATACCACGTTTTGGTTCTTTTTAATGATAGTGTGGCAAATCGTTTGACACCTGATCCTGGGAGATCCTTTATGCTGCTGGAGCCAAGTGTTCTGGTTTCCCTGGTCCTCCAGGAGTTTTCTTGAACTGAACTGCGGCTGATGCATTCTCCTTTGTGGAAAGGATCAATAGCCTATAGGGTGTGAGGCATCCTAGTGTGTCGACTGTTTGGGTGCAATGCCCCTGACTCGTCCTCTGTAATAGGACAGATGTTCTCTCCTGGATCTGTAGCACCACCCTCCAAGCTAATGCCTTGTGAGGGAAAGAGAGTAGGCGTGGGCACCAAAGCCAGGCCCCAGCATTTCACTTGGTAGTCATGTGCCCATGGGCCATAGCATCTTTGAGCCTTGGCATCCTCATTTATAATAGGGAGAGAGATGCTTGCATTTCCTTTTTTTTTTTTTGAAGGTGATGGCTTTTTTTTTTTGTCTTTCCTTCTTTTTTTTTTATTTATTTTTTTATTTATTTACTCATTTACTTTTAATTTACAAGATTCAGTTCCACAATCACTTGAGTTTCAGATTTTCTCCCCTCCCTTCCCCCCCCCCCAGGG
>CM053592.1:189365318-189379515 GCA_028646515.1 Pseudochirops corinnae
AAAAAAATCAAAACCAGACATAAAAGAGAACGATAACGAGTTTTGCTTCAGTCTCCATTTAAACTATAGTCTTTCTATATCTTTCTCTGAGTTTAGGTATCTCCTTCCTTCTCGAGGCTTGTAGAGTTGTCTTTAGCTGTTGCATTTCCTTCTTTAACAAAGTGCTTTGTAAACCCTCAAGTGAGGTATGAGTTACCATTAGAATTGTTATCTGAGGGTTAAGCAGAGTACTCCAGGGACAGGGCATGTATGACCTTGTGCTGGGCTGTTTCCTCTGCCGTTCCCTTGGAAGAGGTCTGGGAGGAGACCAGTTGGTCTTTGGTTAGCCATGTTTTATGAAAAAGACCTTGTATTCCTCCCCCGATCTGCTTGATTTCTCCTTGGGACTTTTATTACAAACCTTTGTTTGACGTTTCCCACAGTTAATCACTTGGGTGTTAGAAGGGCCTATGCTGAGTTGGTGGCAGCCTATTTTCCTGGTTGGGACAGTAACTGTTCGCTGACCTTTGGGCCTGAAGCTGCATTGGGTGTTTTCATTCTGCTAATCCAGACCCATCAGTCTTGTCTTTTGGTTGCATTAAAAAATGTGATGGGCAATGTTGACTCACTTAGCTTTTCCAAGGGCAGCATTAAAGGGTTTTTTGACTGGCTCTTGGTCAGGTTTACATTTGAAAACTGCAAGACTGACTTTCTCCTTGAAGAACCTTGGAAGCGGTTAGCTGCTGGTTGCTGTTAGGATCTGGGCGCTTCAGACCTATCGCTCTGACATTAGGCTTTCCTGTTGCTTGCTAATCTATGTTGATTTTGTCAATATCTCTCATTGAAGCCTGCCTGCCAAAGGAACCTTAGTCATCCAACAGCACACTCTAGATGCCCCTTTAGGAGGGAGACCTTGGGTCACATTCTAGCAGAGGTGTGAACTTTATCTCCCAATTTGCATGGCACTTATTAGAACTAAAAGCAGGGAAACTATGGAAACACACACAGAGTTTAGAAAACCATTTCTTCCCCTTTTTGTTCATGGTGCAGCTTCTCCAGCACTCCTGAGTTTGTCTCCTTGGCTTAAATCACTCTTTCTCTGAATGATAAGGTAACTTCTAGGTTACTGTGAGTGCACCCAGTTTTCTGGGAGTCCACCTCTATTTCTCATCATTCAGTGTCTCTTCCCTCACTCTGGGGTGTTTCCCCTAATGTCTTTCTGGTTCAGTTACAGAATTATTTGCCCCAGCTTCAACCACTTGCCTATGTAGGAAATGTAAGAAAGCATTGCTTACTTGCATCCTTTCTCTTCCAAGGTTTGCTTCTCCTCTTAGCTGAGGCCCAGCAGTCCAGACTGTGCCTAGGCATTTTCCATGTGGCCCTTGGAGGCCCATATCTGTGTTCCAAGACATTGATTGGGAATCATTGTCTTAATGGGCTTATGCTATATCCCTAGGGAACCAAGGATTCCTCCACCATCTCATTCCCATTATTTCTTAAGTAATCTGGAGTTAGAACTAAGGATATATGTGCCCTTCGATCCCTACCTAGTCTTGCCCAGGCATTAGAACATTCAGCAGGAGAGGGAGGGATTCTTTGCACTGGGCCGCAGTCTCTAATGAAGAATAGGATTGTTCAGAATTTGAGCCCAGAGGTGTTGACTGGATCCTGCCCCTCCTTCTGTTTTCCTTCTGTCCTTGGCTGGTCGATTTAAAGCTGCAGGGATGGTGGAAATGTAGAAGTAGCTCCAGGTCTCTTTTTGGGGCTCCTCATAGCACCACACAGGAGCATGTTTAGCTCTCCAGTGATTCAAGCACCAGTTGTGAATCCTGAAGCCAGATTTGCCCTGCCTCCTCTGCCTGCCTCCCCAGCATCTGAGAACTGATCTGGTGTCATTGGGGCCCTGAAGGTGGTACCCATCAAGCTAGCCCCCTTCAGGCATAGGGACTGGTGGTCTGCTTAGCTTGGCTGCTCTCCAGGCAGGACACTTGGCAAGACTGTTGGGATTCTCTGTTACTAGAGAAGCCCTCCCCA
Source organism: Pseudochirops corinnae (assembly GCA_028646515.1). Lineage (NCBI taxonomy): Eukaryota > Metazoa > Chordata > Mammalia > Diprotodontia > Pseudocheiridae > Pseudochirops > Pseudochirops corinnae. The sequence continues at coordinate 189,367,332 of CM053592.1, forward strand.
AATGGACATTTGGGTGCTGCTCCAAGCTGTATCTTCAGCCCCATTGAAACAGGCCAGCTTCCCCTTGGATTCCCTTCTCAGTAAGGGGCTGTCTGCCACCAGTACACAGAAAGGTACAGAGTGCCGAGCTTTTGGCCTGAGCTGCCAAGAAGGCTGGGAGCTGGTAGTGCCAGGCCCCTGGGTGCTCCTGGTGCTTGCCAGTTTATCCCTGGGAGCTGCACTGTGGCTGTCCTGCTGATTTGCTTGTGTAATTCACCCCCGTTTCCTGTTTGCACTCATTTGGCCTTTCTGTCTTCTGTTTTACTTCTCTCTTCTGAAGCTGGTGCTAATAGTGGTGCTCTTTGCCCAGCTCCTTTCTCAGACTAAAAGGTCCCCTTCCTTTATTGGCTTGAACTTATCAGTAAGGGCTGCTGGGTGCCTGCTCACTGCCTGAGGACTTGCTGACCTAAGTCAGATTCTGGGGGTGGCACTTAGGCTTCCATAATGGGGAAGCCCCTGAAGTGTCCAGCCTGTGGTAGCCATGGCCCTCCACTTTCCTCTGAGGGTATCCCAGAAGAGTCCCCACTTGTTTGGCATTTCTGTCACTTTAGTACTAACTCTTGGTTTTGTGGTCACTGAGGCCCAGTTCAGGGCTTAGTTCAGGACTTAGAAAGGATTTTAAGATGGAAGGGCAAGTAAGCCTGCCCCGATTTTGCTCCCCCTCCCAGCCCCAGACAGGGTCAACAAGTCAGGTTGGAGTGGGTGGTTCCAAATCTACATCAGGGAACCTCTAAGGAGCAGACATGGGATTTGAATTTGGGTCCTTTGACTTCAGGTTCAATGTTCTTCCCTCTCTGGGGAAGGGCAGGACACTTGGTTTTTCCCTTTATGAGCAGATTCCCCAGAAGTAAGGCAGAAAGACACAGCCATATGAGACCCAGGTGTTTCTATCTAGAACCCTTGGGGGATAGAGGTGCCTCTCACTAATGGGGTGGGTCCTTGGGGCTTCCACCCTTCTTTGTGGTATGAATTCCCAGAGAGGACAGTCTTTACCTTAATTACAGGGATCAGGCTGCCTGATGAGAGGGCTGCCTGTTAATTGATTAGATGACAATCCTTTACATTGATTTTGAACTGTTGGGAATGTTTTTTTCATAAATAAATTAAGGCTAGGAGAGTTTATTTTGGTGGATGGAAAGGTAAAGCCGAGGATGGGCTGACACTTCACATCTTAGATCTTATTCCGTACGGCCTTAATGTCTAACTTAGAATTGAAAACAAATTGATTTCTTTTGCTACTCAATCTGGGTGCTGAGGGGGTCTGTCTTCCTTTGCTTGGCCCCAGAGCCCTTTCTGCCCCTCAGGCTCCTTTATTTGGTTTGGTTTAATCTTTCCTTTGCTCTCTCTCTCTCTCTCCCTCACCTCTCATTGCAGAATGGATGAACCCTGTTCTGAAATATATTTTTAAAACATTGTTAAAATCAAACACGCTGCCTTTCTTGAAACCACAGAAACTACTTGTGAAACAACAGATAGGGCAGGCTGCCAAGCAGGCGCCAGATCCAGACTGTTAAACACCAATCCCTTAATAACAAAATGGCACCCAGTGATGGAAGGCCACAGCATTGCTGTGGAGGAGAGGGTTTTCTTCAGAATGGAATGGTTAGATGCTGAGTCCCCAGTGCCCCATTTGGGACCATGAATTCTACACGTTCTCAATGGTATGCTTTTCCGAAGTTATCTTGTGTGGCTGGTCTTTTATCTCCTCCTAGTTAGAGAGAGGTTTGGTCATTACGTAAGGAGTGGCCCAAAATACAGACTGGCTCCTCCTCCTCCTCCTCTTCTTTCCCCCCAGGGAGGGAGGATGAGGTGGTTCTATCCAAGCCTTGTGCTGGTTTCTCTTCCCAACCCCACCCCAGCTCACTGGGGTGCTGGAGCTGGCTTTTGGCTCCCACTGGAACTCTTCTTTCAAACATACAAACACGTTTGGTGGGATTCTCTGTGGCTTTAATCTCCAGGCACTGAAATGAGATTCTTGAGCTGCTTAAATTTTAAGAATCAGACACAGCAATCTTAGCCTCCAGATCTCGTTCTGTTGCCGCACTGTGGTGTGGAAGGGGTTGGAGGGCCCTGGGAGTCTCTGCTAACAAAACATAGATTCTTGACAGACCTTCCAACCTGGGCTTCTGGTTTGCTCATAGGCCTGAGGACCGTCTGGACCGGCTTAGCCAGGGAGGCAGGACTTTGGGCAGGAGAGCTTCCTGGGGACCAGACCTTCTGAGGTGCTGAAGACACTCCTGACCCTGACAGTCTCCAGCTTCCTTGGAAAGTAGAGCTAGTGCTTAGCATGGAGTTTTGTTGGGGTTTTTGTTTTGTTTTGTTTTTTAATTAAAAATAAAATCCCATTGACCCTGCCAGTCAAGCCTGGATTAAGAACCTGCTCTGTGGCACACACTGTGCTTAAGTACTGAGGATATGACCAGAAATGAAAGTGCCTCATGCAAAGTAAGCACTTTAGAAACGTTTGTTGATGGAGACAGCTTGGATCTGGGTAAGGGCATCCAGAATAAGATCAAGGTTGAGATAGGGCGGAATGGTCTGGGGGTCACAGGCATTGCTGGGGGTGGGGAGGATCAGATAATTTGTCCAGTCTTGGAGGCAGGGAGAGCTCCCTGGACATGGAGGATTCGCTAGTCTACAGACCCAGAAATAGGAGAGAGAGGGTTGTGTGTGAGGAAGGAGGCAAGGTCAGGTTGTTCTGAGGGCCAAGTGAGCCAGTGGGTAAAGGCCTGAAAGCCCCTTCTGTGTGCATGCTTGTTAGGGCCAGGCTGTGAGGGCTTTACAAGTCAAGTAGAAGAGTTTCTTTTTGAACCTAGAGGCAGTAGAGACTCTGGAGTTTGGGGAGGGAGAGGCCTGAGGCCAGGCCATCAGAGGTCCAGGCTGGCCTCTTTCTGCCACAGGGCAGTCCTTGGCAGAGGATGTTGCCGCTGGGCCTGCCAGGGGACACTCCAGGCAAGGGGAGTTGCTTGTTTTTCTTTCTCAAATGCTGAGAGACTGATTGTATAACCTGTTTGATGGAGGAAAAAATGGAAAAGGAGGGAAGAAGGGAGCCCGAGGGCCCGGGAGCAAGGATCAGCCTTGAGGCCACGGGAAAGGAGGGAGAGAGCTTTGCCATGTCCAGGCAGTGCCTGTGCCCACTTCACCTCCCCTTGCCTCAGTTTCCTCATCTGTAAAATATCTCCTCCTTCACAGGATTGTTTGCCTCAAAGGAGATAATGCTTTGCAATGTGCCTGTTAACTGTTATTTGAAGTTGAAATAGGAGGGAGGAAATACTCTTTGGAGATTTGAAGATCCCAAAAGGAAATATTTAGTTTCTCCCCCTCACTGCTACCAAAATGCTCTGACAGCCCTCTCCTGTGCTTCTGTCTACTTTTTTTTTTTGCAATTTCCCGCCCAGAAATCAGAATTTCATTTGGAATGCTAATTAATATTAAATGCCTTTGCAGTTGGCTAGCTATTGTATAGGTCATGGGTCAGTCACTTCTCTAAAACACGTAGATTCATTTGTAACCGCTCTGTTCTGGCTTGTCAGCTTCTGCTTTCAGGCTGATAATCAGAGTAATTTGCCATGGGACTCTATAGGGTTTCTGATCTGGAAGAACCAAGGAGACCCTATTGGACAGATGAGATAGGGAGAGAGGGGAAGGGACTAGCCGCAGCTCATCCTGGGGGTTCAAGAACTGAGCTTTGAATTCAGGTCCTTAGACCACAAGGCTGGGGGTGGGGTGGGAAGAGGCAAGAAGGAAGGCCTCGTAGGGATCTGTGATGGTGAGGCGAGATTCACTCCAGAAAGTGAAATAGCAAACAGGCCTATATGATGAAAATGAGGACCGAGGTTGGAATCTAGGCTGGGAGACTTACTCCTTAGGGTAGGACCTGGGGCTTGCCCCTTTGCCAGTCTGGCCCACAGTTTTCTCATACGTAAAAGAAAGGGGTTCGAATGGAGGATCCCTAGGTGCTTTCCACCTCCAAGTCTCTGATCTTATGAAGCTGCAGCTAGATTTTCTTTTTAGTTTTGTTTCTGGCAGCTTTCTCAAGCCTCTGATATGATTTCCACTCTGTTTCCCTTCCATAGGTATGTAGTAGGCTAGAGGAAAGAAGGCTTAAGTGATTCTCCAGTGATTCCCCAGGGCTCTTTCTAGGCTGAAGGACTCCTCCAGTATTTTATCTGCTAAAGAACACAGTAATCTCAGAGGAGGGACAGTCTCAGGGGCTACATACAAAGCTTGTAGCCATCCTTGGCGATACTCATCTGTCCCAAGTGCACCCAGGTCCAGCTCCCTGTGTCCAGAACCCTTAGGAGGTGCCTAGAGAGGCCTAGGAGGGAAATGAAAGCCCAGCCAGCCAGAATGGTGGGCCAGGATGGGAGGGAAGAGCCTTCTCCTCACCTTTCTTTGAGTTCTAGGCCAGTTCCCTCATGTTACAGAAAAGAGGGCCAATGTGCAGGTGATTTGCTAGATCATTAGCACATGTATTATGTAGTTGAACTCAGATTTGGAACCAGGCTCTCCAACCCCCATCCCAAAGCCCTTTCCGTTTTCCCATGCTGCCTCTCAACTTTTGTTTACAGTTTTTTCCCGGTTTTGTTTCAGTGATAACTCTCTCCCCACTTGGTAAATTATCTCTGTGCACTGTCCCTACATCTGACTGGGTCTCAGCACCATGGAAGGCACTGTGTGTTGGAAGGTAGTTGCTGGCCTTATGGTTAGTTGTGGGGACAGGTGAAGAAGGGCCCTCACTGGTGCTCGTGATCCCCACGCCCAGCTGGGATGATCTGGTCATAGAGTAAACAGATAGGGCCCTTCCTCCAGATCCCCTTGGCCCCACCACCGATTATCTGGCCATCTTGATTGCCAGTACTTGGGGAGTGTGTCATCTCCACTCTGAGGCAGGATTGTGATTGAGATCTTTGTCCTTGTTGATTTCTTGCTGATTCGTGTCTCTGATGTTGATTTTTCTCTGATTCTTTCACTACTGAAGTTGTTCTAGACTCCCTGGGTCTTTCTGTAAAGGTTCGTTAATGCCCAGTGGAATGTGGCTCTCTTAGAAGAGAAGAATTAGAGGAGGGCTTGCACTCTTGCTCGGTGCTGTTACGGTAAAACTTCTACGAACAGATGGGTAACGGGAAAGGATGGCCATACCACCTGCCTGGAGTGAGGAGTGGGACCAGGCAGGGATGCTCCCAGTCAGCATCTCTGCTCGTTTATCTAATCTACCCCAACTTGGGTAGATTAAAATAAATGTATTTTAGAATATTTTGATAACTGTTTTCCAGTAATATAGTTTATTTTATGTATTTAAAAACATTCTGAGAAAGGGTCCATGGGCTTTACTGGACCATCGAAGGAGTCCAGAACACAGTGCACAAGGTGAAGAATCCCTGGCCTTAGCAGGATTGTACCTCTCTTCTTTTTCACAAAGATTTGCCCAGGGTTCCAGGAGAGGCTCATGTCCCAGGAGGGAGTGTAGAAACTGAGAGGATGAGGTCATAGGGAAAGTGCCCTTGGGCTTCCCTCCAGGTTCAGAGGTGGCCCCATTGGCTTTGTGCTGTGAGAGTTCATCAGGAACTGGAGTGGGAGCAGCAAACCTCTAGTGGGGGTTAGCACTGTGGTGGTGATTTTGCTTTGTTGTCCCACCTCCTTTGGGAGTGAAGGGTTCTTTGTGACAGATTCTCCCTGGCTTTTAGGTCTCCTATTTTCTGATCCTTACCTGAGGACTGGAGAGAGAGAGAGAGAGAGAGAGAGAGAGAGAGAGAGAGAGAGAGAGAGAGACAGACAGACAGACAGACAGACAGACAGACAGGAGAGGGAGAGAAGAGAGAGACAGAGACAGAGAGAAACAGTGGGGGGGGGGGGTGCAGTGGAATAGAGGGCCTGTTAGACTGGTCTGCCCCTGCCTACTGCTTTCCCTCCCTGAAAGGGGGAGGGAGACTGAAACCCCTGTTTGTTGAACTCCGCTGAGTCAGTCTCTCCCCTAGATTATGCAGCCTAAGGCTGCTCCTCACCCAAGAGTCCCTGGAGTCTCCTGGGCTGCTGTGGGAACCATGGGTGGGGAGGAGGGTGAGGGCAGGTGCCAGGACCAGGTGCTGGGTGTGTCCTTCATGGTAATAGGGGATGGGTTCTGGCAGAGCAGCCTGACAGGGTGGGCCTGGGGCAGGTCTGGCCCCTTTTGTGGGCTGCTGCTGCCGTTGCCTGGATCCACAGTACCCTGCTGGGTATAGGGAGCAAGGAGCCTTGGCATATGGTTGGGGGAGGGGGGAGACATTGGCTCAGCCCTGTGCTTGGTGTTGGCGGAGGAGAGGGACCCAATGGGATCATGGAAGGCAAACTGGCTTCTAGTGTTAGGTCTGCCATTTATTAACCTTATCTTCCTGAGCAAGTCAGATAACCTTTCTGAAACTCAGTTTCCTTATCTGGAAAACAGCAAAGGGTCCTCCTCCCTGCCTTCCCTACTTCCCATGACTTTTGAGAGACTCACAGGATCATAGTCTGAAAGCCAGAAGGAACCTTGGAGGCCATCTGGTCCAGCCCTTTTATTTTACAAATGAGGAAGCTGATTCCCACGATCCCACAGGTAGTAACGTCTCTAGTGGGATGTGAAGCCAAGCTCCGGACTCAAGGGAGGGCTTCTCTGCCTCCCTTGGGCTGAGATAAGGCATTGAAAGCACCTTGTCTAGCTTTTCGAGGCTTGACAGTTAGCATATTTCCAAACCCTACTGCCTCTTGAGGCCTTCCCTTTATTTCTGGGGCTGCAATCCAAATATTCCCTCTATATTCCCCCCCACAGACAGACACACACACACACATTTGAGTGAGATAAGTTCCCTTGTGTCCAGTGAGAATTTAAGGTACAATTTGCTAATGAGGCTTCTTAGATCCTTGGACTGAGTTGACTGATCTGTCCAGGCCCAAGTTCAGTTCTTCATTTCCTGATTCAACATGGCTGAAAGGTTGGATTAGTGAACCATACTTTGACATCCACAGTTTCTAGAGCATCTGAGCTAAAGGGAGCCTGAAGGTCACCCAGTCTAAGTGAAGGCCCAACAGGGTTGGGATCTGTGGAAGGGCCCCCAGTTTGTGGCAGAGCTCCTGCCTCTGAATCTAGAGGCTCTGCATTCTCTGGGAGGAGAGCTCAGCCACCTTAGCAGCTCTGAAGAGGGGAAGTATAGAAAGGGTGCTGGGAAGGACATTGGGCCCAACTCAGATTACTTAATGTGGGTTACTCTGAAATTCTGCTAATGACCCAGTGCCTCTCCAAGGAAAGAAAGAAGCCAGAGGGCTCTGAAGCATTTACTGAAGGCTTTTGGTACCTTCTTTCAGATGAAAGTGGTTGAAGCCATCATGAGGAGGCCCTGGGCAGGGACTTTGAAGGAAAGGACAGTAGGAGCAAGCACACCGCTGACTCTTGGCTGCTGGGCCTTGCTCACAGCCAGCATCTTGCTTTCTCCCAGAATCTTTCCCAGTGGCATTGGAGCCCTGATCCAGAGGTGTTGAGAAAACTCTCACCTCATTTAGGTGATTTTTTGGATCCAGCAGCTGCTTCTTCCCCAGGAGAAGAGACTGGCTTTCTGGGCAGGCTTCAGGAAAGCTGTATTCTGTCTGGCTCTAAAAGAGATTTGGAGCAGCCCTGCTTCCACTTGGGTTCTTGACAGTGTCTGGGGGTCAGTGAGATGATGGTAGAAGAGTGGGCTTTACGATGGACATATTTTCCAGCTTTGACCTGGCCTCCTGAACCTCAGCACTGCTAGGATGCTGACTGTTTTCCCCTGGACAGGGAGTATTTCAGATTGTTTCTTTCTGTATGGACTTCTCCACGAGGATCCTTTCCTCAGAAGACTAGGGATCCTAGGGCCTTCCAGGCCCAGCTAGGTCTCAGGTGTCTGTCTGTGTGGGCTGGCAAGTTCCTGGTTCTGTTCTCTTTTCCATTCCTCCCCAAGCCTTTCTGGAACTCACCAGCCCCATTCTGTGGCAGCCCCAGGTACTGCTGGGAGTAGGAGGAGCCAGGACCTGGTCCAGGCCTGGTGTTGCACTCCCTTAACCAATGAAAACCCAGCCGCTCTAAAGTCGGTGGTTCCCACCCGGTGGCTGGTGGAAGGAAGAGCAGGTAGTTATGTGGTTGCTCTTAGATGAGGCTGCGCCCTGGACTGAAGAAGAGAGGGCAGAACCCACCAGAGAAGGGTGGGTTGGGAAAGTTGCAGCCCAGGTTTGTTGCAGGGGATGTCAGGCTCTGGAGTCACGCTGGGAAAGTCATACTGTTAATGGGGCACAGTTTCTTTTCTGGCCACAGGAGGGGACTTGCTGTGCAGACAGTTGAACCTCCCTCTCTTGTGGCAGAGGATAAGCTTTGTTTCCATGCTGCCCAGCAAAACTCTTACTATTGGCTCTCCCTCTTTCTCCCTGAGACCATAAGCCTCCTGGCCTCTCCTGTTCTGTTCCAGGCCTGATGATGGGAACACCAAAGTTCCTGGCAGCCAGCCAGCCCGTTCCTGGCCCTTCCCAGTATGTTTGATTATGCCTCATGTGTGCAGTGGGTTGGTTCTCTGGCGTGGGGAGTGACCAGCAGTACTCTGCACTGTGGGTCTCTCTGCCCCTTTGGTGGGACGGTGCTTGGAAACAGGAAAGTGATCTCCCTTTCTCATCACCCCCTCTTGCCAAGCAAACTGGAGCTCGCCCGCCTGGCCTCTCCTGCCTCGCCCACCGCTCCCCATGACGACAGTGATCTGAGAGAAGATTAATGGATGTGTGAGTAGGGGAGCTCCCTTGGGAGCTCATTACTGGCTCAGGGCTGAGCTTGCGGCCACAGTTGTGGATCCCTTTGGGCACTAGTGAAGCCAGGGGCTTCCTGAAGAAGCCCTCACCCATGCCCGTTCCCCTGCTCCATGTGGAAAGCCAAGGCAGAGGCTTGTGCTTCTCTTACCACTGCTTTAGGGGCTCTCATTCTAATGAGGACCACAGTGTCCATCCTCTCCAAGCTGACTTCCTTATTTCTCAGCTTGCTGCTTCTAGTTTTTCCCAGCATGAGTAGAGTTGCCCTACCCAGCCCCGAGGGCAGCATTTAGAGATCTGTGGCAGGGCCAGCCTTGACTTCCTCCTCTGATGGGGACCAGCCTCTGTGATCAGGGCCCCTCTTGAGCTGAGCTGCCCCTTCTTCTTGCTCAAGCTTCTATTTCAGGACTGAAGAATGGAGGGCTCCAGGACCAGTCCTGAAATGAAGGGACTGGGATGAGGAGTCTGCTCAGAAGCTAGAGAGAGGCGAGGCTCAGCCTCTGTGGGCCACCCCACTCACCTTCCTCCTTGTTTTCTGGCTGGGAAGATGTGAAGCTGTCTGTCAGATTTCTCAGGCCTGTCTTCTCAAGTTCCAGGATCCAGAGGTGGCACATGAAGGCTGTGATTGGGTGGGGCATTGCAGGAAGTTGGGGTTTGACGGAAGGTGGCCTTCTTCAGGCCACTGGTACTGCTGCACATCTCACCTGCCTCCACACGGCTGCTCAGTGCTGTCAAAGGACTTTGGCAGTTTGAATATTAGCAATTAATTGGGGGAGGGTTCCTCAGGAACCCTGAATGCTGCTATTGCCTGTGGCCCCCCCACAACAGTAGAAAATAGAGCAATTTCTCAAGGTCACTCAGTCTTCAGCCGTGTTTCCTAGTTGGCTGCCTTGGCATCCAAGGAGATTTCTACTCCTCCATGCTGTGTTCCCAGGGCTCCCTGTGTAGCAGGTTTGCCACCTCCCCTTCACAGGTTGTTTTAATCCTCTTGCCTGCAAACAGCTGGAGCAGAGTGTGTCTGCCCTGCTCATGTGAGCTGGTTATTTCCCCACGGGATGACTGGCATCCAAGCTGGAGAGGCTGCAGTTACTTGATGGGGGGAGCTGTCTGCAAGAAGAGTTGCAGACCCCATCAAATGGGGGATGTTTCCAAAGGGTGCTCTTCTGCAGTGTTAGAGGGGATGCCCTGGAGCAGGTGGTTATTTAGTTCACAGCACAACCCAACAGGGGAAGAAAAAACCTCCCCAAAGCAGTGATCCTGGAGGGGTGCTCTTGGCTGCCCCGCACTCATAATGGGACTCATGGAAGGTGGGACTGACCTAGCATACTTCCCTCCCTTCTTAGCTACCAGTCTCCTGCTGAACTTCAGCAGATAGACCCAGGGTTCAGATGCTCAGAGAGGGGCTTTAAAATCACACCCAGTGTCCTCACTAACAGTAACCTGTTATAGTTAAAACAATAACAAAACTAATAACTTATCCTTATGCAGTGCTTTAAACTCTGCAGAATGCCTGGCTTATGGGGATGGGTAGGGCGAGCACTGTGAGTGTTGTTAGCTCCGTCTTGCTGGGGAGAGAGCTGAAGCCTGGAGGTTAATTCCACACAACTCATCAGCAGCAGAGCCATGCTGGGAACCCAGGTCTCTGTCCAGCACTTTCTCCCCTCTGCTCTGAGCTTGCTTCCCATTGGGTCCTGATGATACTGACAGCCCCCAGATTGAAGCCCCCCAGGTCTTCTGGCCACAGGATGTCTCAAGGCCCTGGTGACAGTCTGATGAAGTCTCCCATCTGCTGCCTCAGAATGCAGTGGGGAGGTGACCTTCATGCCAGTGGAGCCCACGCTCTGACAGACTTGGAGTACAGGCCCCTTTGCCACCTGTTCAAGGGATGACTGAGCTCAGTTAGGAGAAAGAAGCATATTCCCAGAAGGATGGCCACCAGTGGATGGGGGGAGGGGGTGTGTGTGTATGTGTCTAAGCCACAGTGGTTAATACAAGCATGTAGCTTATCAATGGAGGGAGGGGACCCGAATGGGTAAAATAAAATACTGTTGGGAAGAAGTTGCTGTGGGCACCCAGGGCTCTCCCTAGGGGTGGACAGCATGAACATTTCAGGTACTTATATTAGAGCAGATCGTGAGCAGGAGGCCGAGGGGGTGGGCCTGGGATTTGGTTCACTTGGTGAACCTGAAAAGTACCAGAACGGGATTTTGTGATGGGTGACTGTGTGACCTTGGAAAAGTCATTGGATTTCTTTGAGCCTTACTTTCCTCATTTGTAAAATGAGCTGGTGAATGATTGCTAAGGTACCTTTTAAATCAGAATCTTGTGATTATAAAGATAGATGCTTCCACCCCTAACCCCAGAGGCGAGGTGGCTACCCAGAATTTGCTAGAATTGTGCTCTGTAGGGTAAGTTAGTAAAGCGCTTGGAATCTGTATAGATGGTAGGTTCCTTGGTAAGTTTGTGATTTGCTCTGTTTTTAGATGACGTTTCGTTTTTGTTTTTAATTAACAAACTTGTATTTACACTTTCCCCCATAGGGGAAAAAGAAAAAGTCAGTGTCGCCTGTCACCCAGACTGGGTTCCCTCCTCGCTCCTACACAAAAGCCATTTTCTGTCTTGAAACTGTTAGTCACTCATCACGGTCTCTTCCACCTTGTGTGTCTTTGTGAGTGGAGGTCAAGGTGGACATGCACACAAGTGGCCAGAACAGTTGGCATTTCTAGTGCTGTACAAGGGATTTTGTCCACGTGGTCTCCTTTGGGGCTCACAATAGCCTGATGAAGGAGGCTCTTGGCCCCATTTTACAGAAGAAACTGAGGCTCATGGTAGAAATGCCCATGGTCACACCTGCAGCACTCTCCCCTCCCTGAGCCCTGGGTCTGCACCAAGGTAGAGGCCTGAGTTCCAGTTGTGATCCTTGGCCAGTGACAGAACCTCTCTGAGTCCCAGTTTCCTCTTCTATAAAATAGGAATAGTGAGACTTGCAGCCCTGACCACAGAGGACTGTGGTGGAGAAGGTATTCAGAAGCCGCCGCCCCACCCCCTCCCTTTAGAGTGGGAGCTCCCGGAGGCCAGAGACTGGCTTTTTGCTCATCCCAGTCTCCCCATCACCTTGTCTGCCCAGTGCTTGGCACACAGCAAGTGCTTACTCAATGCTTTTGACTTGACTTGAGGTATCCAGTGTAACTAGAAACCACTGCTTTGCTTCCGTCCCTCCCACACATCTTTTCCTAGGATGTCCCTCTCATTCTGGTTCATGGCTCAGTGTCCCTTTCTGGTGAGAGGAGGTGAGAGGTAAGAGGAGGGACCCAGATGCTGTCCATAGTCCACAGTCCGTGTTCTGCTCCCTCAGCTTGAAGGAAAAAAAGACAGAATA
>CM053592.1:189379615-189493379 GCA_028646515.1 Pseudochirops corinnae
CGAGGTACTCTTACTTCCTTTTGGAGCTCAATGTATTTTCTCATTTAAAACAAAAAAAGACAGATGGGAGGGTCAGGAGGTGGAGTGCTGGGCTGGGTTCAGGAAAGCCCGGGTTCAGATCCCACCCCAGACACTCACTCCCTGGCTGTGCAATACCAGACAAGTCATTGAGTCTCAGTTTTCTCAAGCGTGAAATGAGGACCATAAGTTGTTGGCAGGATTAGATGAGTTCATGTTTGTAAATCTCTTTGCAAACCCTAACGTGTCACATAAATGCTCGTTATCCCATGACGATTAATGTTTGGTAGGTTTTTGACTGGTCTGTAAGCCGTCATGGCAGAGTTACTGTAGTGTTGTACATGGAAGCCAAGAAGACACATGTGCACGAGCTCTGTGACTGAGGGAATAACTTCTCCCTGATCCTCGCAGGGTGCTTGTGAGGATTCCAAGAGAATATGCCTAAAGCCCTTTGCTGGCTTTCAAGTGCCATAAATGTGGGTGGGTTTTTTGTTCTGTACGATGGCTGCTTTCATCATGGCATGACATGAATTTTAGGCCATGACCCTCAGTCTTCTTTCTGCCAACCAGCAAGCCTTCTCTTGTGACAAAGATTCTGAAAGAGAAAGAAGAAAAGGGTTCGGCCAAACCAGTGGACACAGTGACTTTGTTGGCCCCGACAGTAGGTGTAGAATCCCAGAGGCCCTCTCCCCTCCACAGGGACCCTCTACCATGACCCTGCAGAGGAAGGTGTTTGTCTTTGAGGAAGAAGGGGTGGAGATTAGGGCTGGGCCTGCTCCTCTCACCTGCAGCACTTCCCCCCAAAGTCTCTCCATGCTCCTCTGGATTGTTCATAGTTGTCTTCCTTCCAGTGCAGTGACATTACATCTGTGTCTACACCAACCATCCTGGCGATGGACAGGCATTGACTTTGTTTCTGGTTCTTGGCTGGTACAGAAAGTGCTTTGGCAACCATTGGTGTGTATAGGGAGCCATTCTTTTCTCTTTGACCTTCTTGGACTTTGTGTTTGGAATTGGGACATAAACATTGTTTCCATGGAAAAATACACTTAGACTTCGAATGTTTGAATTGGATACTGACTTTGTAAGTAGAGAGACAATTCTTTTGCAGCTGCTGGGAGTTCCTGTCGAATCACCCCAATAGCCAGATGAGATAGCATATGGTAGGTGCCCAAGGATCTTGGCAACTGGTGAATCTGTGGTTTTCTTGTTGTGGGGACAGTCCTCACCCTGTGGCTAACCTTGGAAGAGGGTGGTTCTCAGACAACAGACCTGCAGTCCTTTGCCAACCTTTATTTAAAGTTTCTCCAACCTGGGAGGACTTTGCCAGAGTCGATGCTCTGTTTAGTAGAGGCTTTGAGAACGCTGGGTCACAGTTCAACAACAAGCGGGTATTAAGTGCTCCTTGTGTTCCAGGCACTAAGTGCTGGAGTTACAGGGTGTGAGGTGCCTTGAGTAGTGCCACTGGGATGAGATTGGAAAGAAAGGGAGGGGGAAGCCTGTATGAAAGTCTGGGAGAGATGGAAGCTGGTTGGGAAGAGCTGAGAAAGCCGAGCAGAACAGTTATGTGACCTTTTAGGAAAATTCCTTTGGCCCCTCTGTGATGGATGGATAGGGGTAGGGAGAGCCAAGGCAGAATGGCCAATGGTGATGGATGATGATGGCCTAAACTGGGATGGTGGCAGTGACAGAGAGATCAGCAGATCAGAAGACTTTGGAAGGGTCAACAACCTTCACTCTGATCTGGGATCTCATCACCTTGGGAATTCTTTACATTGTTGTGGATACAGGCATCCAGGCCCTCCGTCGCTCTGCCACAGGAGCCCACCACAAGCAGGAAACCTCTTGTTGTCTCTAGTCCTCACTGTGCGATTGGTCTGGCTTTTCTTCCTAACAAACAGTTCCTTGGTGATACCTTCCACTCCTGTTCTTCTAAGGTCCTCATTGGTTTTATGTTGCAGCCTGCTCCCACCCACCAGGTGCCTCTTTCTCTTTTGCTGGCTGTGTGATGGTCAGTGCAAATGCTTTGGAGATTGTTGTGTATAAATCCGTAGGGGTAGCATGGCGGTAGTATTGCTTGGGGGTGGTAAAAGACAATCCACTGTGCTCTTTTCCTCCAAATCATGCACCTGTGCCCATCTATCCCAGATGTGTGTGGGAATAAACTTGCTCTAGAGGTTTGCTTTTCTTTATGGAATTTTTAAAACTCTATTTTTTATTGGTATTTTGTCTTTACACCACCTACAGTTCCCCCAGGATCCCTCATTTCTCCTCCTCCCAGAAAACAAATGATAAAGAGGAAAAAGCTAGCTCAGCATAACTAAGTGGCCATGTCTTAAAAGGCTGATGTTACATGTGGTGTTCCATCCCTGCAGCCCCCCCACCTCTAAAAAGACCCCTTCCTTGGGGCCTGCCCTCACTCTCAATGGTTTTGTTGTTCTTTCTGTTGCTGTGATTGAAGCCTTGACTCCACTTCCTTTCCTTGGCATCAGTTCACATGAGTCTTCTCATACTTCTCTAAAGGGGTACAAGCACTGGGCCTGGAGCTAGGAAGTCCCAAGGTCAAATCCAGCCTCCTCACTGTGTGACCCAGGGCTAGTCCCTTAATTCCTCAGCTATAAACTGGGAATAACAACAATGTCTGCCTCTGAGGATGAAATGAGATAATATGTGCAAAGCACTTTGCAAACCTTATGTTTAGTCTTTTCAGTCACATCCAAGGGTTTTCTTGGCACTGGAGTGGTTTGCCATTTCCTTCTCCAGCTTGTTTTACAGATTTGGAAGCCGAGGCAAAACGTGATGAAGTGACTGGCCCAGGGTCACACAGCTAGTAAGTGTCTGAGACCAGATTTAAACTCAGGTCTTCTGACTCCAGGCCTGGCACTGCTCCTTAGCACCTGCCCACATCTCCACCTATATAAAGGGTAGCTGTTATTAATGTAATTAGCTTCTTATTAGACCCTTGAGAAATAATGGACATCCCAAAGTCTTAGTGCAGTTTTAAACTATTAAAGATTAAATCCACCCTAAAACTTTTGGGACAGCCAGTATTTGATCCCTAGATTTTTTTTTCCTTTGATCACTTCCTTTATTTTTCTAGTTGCATTATTTTTGTTCATGCAGAAACTTTTAAGTTCTGTTTAACTGAAAGTTTGCCCTGTTTTGGGTAATTTACTCTGTCCTTAGTTTGATTAAGGATTTACTCCTTTGGTCAGAACAGAGTTCTTAAAAGAACAATTGCAAAGTAATTACAACCACTTGAAAGAATGTTCTGAATCACTAATGATGAGAAAAATACAAATCGGAGCCATCCTCTGGTTGCACCTCAACATCTGCAAATGGGCAAAAATGACCAAAAGTAATGAAAGTAAATGATGCAGGGGTTGTATGTAGAATGATAGACACACATAATACGTTGTTGAGATCTGTGAAATGACACAACCATTTTGGAAAGCAATTTGGAATTATGCAAATTTACTAGAATGTCCATGCTTTTTCACCCAGGGACTCATTTACTGAGTTTATATCCCAAGAAAACCATTGTAAAAAGAAAACTCTCATAGACACCAAAATACTTGTAGCAACATTTTTTGTGTTTACAAAGATTTGATAACAAAGTAGATGCCCATGAATTGAGGACTGTCTAAACAAATTCTGATCCATGAATGTAATGGTATGCTTGAAGAAACTATGCGTATTGTGATGAATACAGAAAAGTATGGAAAGAGCTATATGAAGTGATTCGGAGTTAAGTCGGTGGAACTGAGAAGACAATACACACAGTAACTAGCGAAGTCACAGTAACTACGATGATGGCAACAGAAAGAATGATGACATACCAAAACCAAAAGTGAATGTGATAAAGTGATCAAGATTTAAAAGGACTTGAATGGAAAGAAATGAGAGGATGCCCGCAGCTCACCCCTTTGTGAAGGTAGGAGGGTCCACTAGGGCTACACATTGCACAGATTTTTGTACTTTTTTGTTTGATGATCAATTATGTTGGGTTCTCCGTCTTTTTCTTTTTGTTTGCTTTTTTGTTTGTCTTTTAAAAAAATACTGTTTATCATATGAAGTGACTCTCAGGGTGCATCCTGGGGAAACCCATGCAGATGTAAAAACAAAAAAAAATTATAAAAACCTTTTTAAAAGAATTTACCTCTTCAGCAGCCATAGCTTGAAACTTAGCTATTTAAATTTTTTTATGGTGTGCTCTTCAGTATTCAGATTGCTTATCCATTTTGAGTTTATTATGGTTTGTAGTATAAGATGTTATTCTAAACCTTATTTCTGCCAGACTCCTTTCCATTTTCCCCTGTAATTCTTGTCAAATCGGGAGTTTTTTCCTAGGTAAATTTTTCTTTGGGGGTGGGTGTGGAATACCAGGTAACTGAGTCTTGATTGTTCTTGGTTATCTGTTCTCTATGTTATCTGTTCTACTGATTTGCTTTTCTGTTTTTTTAAACTAGTAGTAAATAAATGACCATGATTACTGTTTTAAAAATATAGTTTGAGGTCTGGAACTGCTTTCTCTCTTCATCCTTTTTTTTCTTTTCTCTAAATAAATGTTGTTCTTTTGTATGATTTTATAAAGTTTGCCTTTGGTGGTTTGGTTTTTACAATACTAAAATGGTAAATTAATTTCCGTACTATTTGTGCTGGCACAGGCCACGGACCGTTCTTCTTGGTGCTGAGTTCTTTATTTCTTTGAAGGAGCTTTTTGGAGTGACGTCTGCACAGATACTGCATGTGCTCTGGTATACGATTGCCTCTGGTATTTTACATGCTTTGTAGTTCTTTCAAAGAAACTTCTCCTTCTGTTACTCTTTTCCTAGACTTTGTTATTATTACATGACAATGCTTTGGGTTTGGCAGGTTTGTTGTGTGATCTACTTAACAGAAGCTGTTGTCTCGGTTAATTTCTTGCTAAGTTTTCCATCCAAATGCAGATACTCTCTTGGCAATAGACAGTCTTCACCCACTTGGTCATTCCTGTATATATGGTCAGGTTAGACACTTTTTGAGGGGTTACAGATCACTTCAAGAAGGCTTTGTAATGTTACAGGATTTGATGTAACCAGTCCCAAAGCTTTTTTCAGCATTGCTATTTTCACTGGTTGCATTGTAGGGCAAGCCTTCTGGAGTTTTAGACATTGATAGCTCCATAAAAGTTGGTAGGCCTCATGGTCCTAGTTTCTGCTAGCCCACCCCCCGCCACACGCTCCCCCATGCATGAGTGTCCTCTCTTGGTAAGGCTTTCAGTGACCTGTTTGTTGTATGAAGCAGACAAAACCACAGGCCTGTCAGTGCAAGCTGCAATGTGGGATTTTGCCTATTATAACAGCAACCAGTTGAAATTTTAATTGTTACTTAAATTGAGTAGCTATAAGAATGTGTAGGTGGGCACAGGGGGACCATCCTGCCATTACTGACCTTAATAAGCATCTTTTAGTATAAGTAGACTCTCGACCTTGTCTCTGAAGAGCTGAGCATTCACCTCTTTTTTCCTTCCTCATTAGGGACCCCAGAGAAGTAAAAAGCATTATAGATCATGCTTAACCACTTTACAGATGAGGATGCAAAGGGGCAGTATCTTAGTGCAGAACACAAAATGAATTATGGGAAGAGCCATGCGTAGAACCCAGTAATGCTAGTGTCCATTTAGCCTCAACATCGGCTAGCACCAGCCAACACACTGAAGGCTGGTTGGAGAAAGTTCAGCCAGAAGGTTCAGTCTGCACCCAAGTGGAGAGATTATTTCAGAAGTGCTGAAATTTTTTTTTAAGACCCCGTGTTTCTTTTTTACTTTGTGTTGGCAAAAACCCCAGGAGGAGACTGGAGATTCTGGGAGATGATTATGCTGGGTGAGTCAACTGAGCTCCCCAGCTGCTGTTTTTAGTTCCTCTGCCTTTGGGTAAGAAAAGGCTCTTTGCTGGGGGAAGGGATAGGCAGGGGAGTGCTGGCTTATCCAGCTGGACAGGAGGCAGGTGTGGGGAGAAAGACAGAGAGAGAGAGAGAGACAGAGAGAGAAGAAGAGAGGGAGGGAGGGAGGGAGAGGGAGAGAGAGCACGCGAGCAAGCTTGTGTTCGCGTCCAAGTGTGCAAGGCTGGGGTGGGTAAGGGAGTGGGGAGGTGTTGGTAAGAGTAATTTGGAGCATCATGGTGTGGACAAGGTTTTATGATCAGAGCATTAATTCACCCAGGAAATATCAAAGCCGAGCTCTTAGTGTGTGGAAGGATAATAAATGTCTGCTCTGTTTCTTAGATAAGTTACTGTCACTTTTCCAGATCAGCAGTGATAGGAAAGGTCAGAGTTGCTATGAATTATCATGTGTTGGGTAACACAGCACAAAGAAGACTTCAAAGGCATCAAGAGATGCTTTTGTTGCATGGAAGTAGCTGATATCGAGCTGAAATGAGAGGTGGCAGAGGAGAGGGCGTGGTGGGAGCCTTGGGACGGGGAAGCCAGCTGAGGCCTGCTTGGCCTTTAGTGTCCAAGCTGTTCCACCAGTTCTCTAGATGCGATCCCTACAAGGTCATGACTGCTGTGGGTCATCAGGAACAGCCAGAAAGTACATCTTAGTGCCCGGAGATAGACACCCTATCTAGCCCTGGGAACCAGCTTTTAATTCCTCAGCACCAGCCTAGCCCCTGGGCTGCTGCTGGCTTACTAGAATCCTGCTTCTGTCTTGAAGTTAGAGTAGCCGATATCTTTCTTCCGTAGATGTACAAGAGCTTACTAACAATAGACTGGGGAGCCAGAAGACTCTTACTAACCCCATTCCTCCCTGAATAAATAAAAGAAGGCTTCTTTCTCTCACCATGCCTACTCAGAGATGCATCTGTCCTTTGCCCTTCTAGTTTAAAAGATCATGTATTAATTCTCATCTTTCCCCCTGCCCTAGTCTAGTGTATGTATATATAGCCAGATGTTTAGTTAACAGAGTTCATGTAACATGAAGTCTGTTCAGTTTTAGCAATTGAATTTGGGACTAGATGAAGGCTTTAAGGATCCTTGGAAGGATAGACAGGGAAAGTGCTCCCATGGAGGAACCAAGTCAGGATAGCCAGAGTGAAATGAAGGCTTCAGGGAAAGGGGATGAGGGCCCTCGTCTTTGCTAGGTCCAGTGATTGATTGTTTAGCACTTACTTATCAAAATAACACAGAATCATAGAAGAAAATGTAAGGCAAAAAGGAGCCCCAAAGTCAGGTTAGGACGTCAGAGCCCAGCCATTTAGATGGCTTCAGCCAGTCATTAAGGGGCTGTAGCTGGATTTCAGACCGGCCGTGTTTCGGTGGTGGTAGCTGATTTAGCCCACTGGCTTTAGAGCACTGATAGGCGCTTTTTTATGAATAAAGTAACCAGGACTATTGTTCTTGACCCTGGACAAATTTGGGCTTTACAGTCGGGTCCGAATCAGTCTTAGCTCGAAGCCAGACAAGTTAGACAGACACACAGCGCCCACCCAGAGGAAACAGCTGGAGGAAATCAGTCCTTGGGTGAAGCATCTGAGCCTAGAGCTGTGGCCCTATGGTGCCTACAGAGCTTGGCGGGCCACAGCTCCCTCTACTAGGGCCCCCCGGAAGTGTTCTGGCCCCCCAGTCCCGACAGGGTGCTTCAGTAGTGGCTGCACTTATTGTTTTTTCGGTCCCTAGAAAGGCTCAAGCAGTTGGCGTTGATATGTAGGGACTACTGCTGCCTATATCCAGTGACTGCCTCTTGGTGGCTTCAGTTTACCATTTGTGGGACTGGGGGAATTTGTTCTCCCAGATTCTTGGAAGTCTTCGAGGACCCCACAGCCCTAGAATGAAGAGCTTCTTGGACTGCTGTCCTGGGTCCTGAGGAGGAAAAGAGGCTTCTTCATGAGTGACTGAGCATGACCTGGAGTCTCTGAGCATTGGGAGGGCCCCTAAGCTGTACGGTGGTAGCCCCAACAAGTGCTCCTCCAACCATTGGGGAGCTCTGGGCAGGGGATCCCCTGCCTTCTAAGGCAGCTGAGGTCATTCTCTTGTTATGAGCTACTCGCTGATAGCAAACTGAACTCTGCCTCTGCAGTTTCTATCCAGTGCTCCCACGTTTGTCCCTGGTGGCCAAGCCCACTGAGGCTCAGCCTCCTTCCTGATGACAGTTTTTTCTACCTAGTTCTCATCTGTGGACTCAAGGCACTTCCCTAGCCTAGTCAGCCTCCTGCCAGTTTAGCCAGGATCTTCCTAAGATAAGGAACCCCCTGCACATCGAGCCCCAGGGTATAGGAGAGCAAAGCTGTAGTGTCTGGAATAATGGAGACTGTTCTGATTTGCTCAACTTCAGTGACTCCCTTGAGCTTCCAGGATCAAATACTCTCTAGCTTTTCAGGCCTTCCGTAACCTGATCCCTTCCTACCTTCCCGTTCCTTATACCAGGCTCCTCAGTGGCACTGGCCTCTGTCTTCTCTCCTTGTACCAGAGGCTGTCTAGTGCCTTTCTTTGTGTTCAGAGTGCTTAGCATGATGCTAGCACACAGAAGGCACTTAATAGATGCACGTTGGCCAACTGATTATAGTGTTGCTCTTTTGGCTGCCATCGTCAGCTGTTGACTCTTGCCCCCCTTCCAGACATCCCTGTTACTGTTGAAGTTATTCCCTTCCTCCCATTCCTCCTAGCATGAAACCTAGATGTCATCCTGTATTCCATACTTTGTCTCACTCCCTCTATCCAGCACATTGCCCAGGCCTGTCAAATTCCCCTTTGCTGTATCTCTTAACTATTCTGCCTCTTTGCTGACACTGTTCTAGTGCAGACCCTCATCTCCTCAGCCTGCCTCACATCTCTCCCCTGCTGTCAACACTCAGCTCTGGCCAAAGTGATCTTCCTAAAGTGCACGTCTCATCATGTTACCTCCCCACTCAGCCAACTCCAGTGGCCCCCTACGGCCTTCAGGATCAAATACAAAGCCTTCCGTTGGATGTTCAAAGCCCTTCATAACGTAAGCCTCTCCTGCCTTTCCGTTCTTCTTACACCTTACTCCCCCAAACGTCCTCTTCAGTCCAGCAACGCGGGCTTCCTGGCTGCCCTAAAACAAGACGCCGGCTGGCTCTGGCTGCTCAGTATTTTCTCTCTGTGTCCTGATACCTGAAACTCTCTCCCTCATCTCCACCTCTGGGCTTCCTTTAAGTCCCAGATTATTTTGCTGATCCTTCTTCATTCTAGCGCCTTCCCTCTGTTGGTGGTTATTTCATATTCATCTTGTCTGTATCTTGTTTGTACCCTTGTTTACATGTGATCCCCCTTGCTACATTGTGGGCTCTTTAAGGGCAGGTGTTCTTTTGTATTTCTTCGTAGCCCTGGGACTTAGCACAATGCCTGTGACATACATAATGACGCTTATTGGCTGGCTTTGGATTCAGAGAGCAGCAGAAATCAGTGCCTGCCCTCCTGGAGCTCACAGTCAAACAGTGGAGCCATGTAAACAACTGTGTACTAACAAACTATTTACAGGTTAAAAGGGGGATGATCAACTAAAAAAAAGTGTTGCTGTTAGTGGGGAGTGGGAGAGGCTTCCTGTCAGAGGTGGCATTTTAGCTGAAACTGGAAGGCAGCCAGTAGGTGGAGATGAGGCGGAACATTTTGGGGATGGGGGCCAGATAGGGAGAGTCATGTCCT
Source organism: Pseudochirops corinnae (assembly GCA_028646515.1). Lineage (NCBI taxonomy): Eukaryota > Metazoa > Chordata > Mammalia > Diprotodontia > Pseudocheiridae > Pseudochirops > Pseudochirops corinnae. The sequence goes on from CM053592.1 coordinate 189,389,276, forward strand.
GAGTCAGAAGATGGAAAGCCAGGAGGTCAGGGTCACTGGGGACTAAGATGTAAGGAGACTGGGAAGGTAGGAGGAGGCGAGGTTAGGAAGGGCTTTGAATGCCAAACAGAACATTTTGTATTTGATCCTGGAGACAGTGGGGGGGCCACTGAAGTTTATTGAATGGAGGGGGTGGCAACATGGTTAGATCTGTGCTTTAGAAAAATCATTTTGGCAGCTAGCTGGGTGGAGGGTGAGGGATGTGGAGAGACAGTTGAGGCAGGTAGGGCCTGCTCCAGAAGAGAGATGGGGGCATCTTAGGAATTAGGAACAATGGGAAAGGAACTAGAGAAAGCCAGATTCCAGCTTGCTTTAAGGAAATTCTTTCTAACGGAATTCCCTAAAAAATGCAATGGGCTATAGGGACTTTCTCCTAGAGAGATTTTAAAATGAAGTTTGGAAGGTGTCTTCATGGTTATTAGAATATTCTTCGGGATTAGATTAGACTAGGTGGCTTCAGAGGTATCCTCCACTCACGAGAACTAATGATTTTGTGACCTTGGAGGGAGAGAGAGAGAAGGAGGGAGAAATAGAGAGATCAAATCAGTCTTCCCATTTCTCTGCATTCTTCATACTTGGGTTTGAGGGTTTAATAATATTCCTTTGCTTTCATATACTCCACTCTGCACATGTACTTTCACTTCTAAAATAATGGGATTAGTCTAGGTAGTATTCAAGGTAGGCCACAGGATTAGGGCTGAAACAGGGCTTGCCCATGGGCCAGGGAAGTCAGAAAGTCAGGAGGCCTTGGTCACTCACTAGCTTGGGGAATTTGGTTGACTTCCATACTGCTCCTCCCTCTGGGCAAAGCCAGCAGCTCCATTCACACCCACATCTAGGGGTCCTTTACATCCAAGGCTCTGATCCTACAGTTCCACTTGGAGAGAACGTCAAAGGTTAAGCTCTCCTTTTCTTAACCCGAGGGAAATAATGCCTGCCTTTTATTGGAGGGTGCAAGGATGAAGGATATTCGTTTTGTCACTTTGCTTTGTGTTCTGGGTGGTCGGGTCCTTATCAAGTGCTGAGCTCTCCCACAGTATCCCGTTTCCATGCAGGGACTCTGTGGGCTCCCTTTCCAGCGTGGTGGGTCTGACAGAGAGAAGCCAGAGTTCCCCCCAGAGTCCCCGAGATGTGCCAGGGTCACTGGTCACCATCACTGAGAGGAGTTGGCCAGAGGGCTTCTCCGTTCTGAGGGAAGAAATCCTTCCAGAGAGTGTGAATCCTCAGACTGGAGCTGGCAGAGACCTTAGGTGAGAAGTTTAGGGGCTGAGGAGGGCAAAGGGCCCACAATGATCTTTAAGCTCTGCCAAGCCCAGGTTTGCCTTGGCTTCCCCATGAGTCTGCATGCCACCACCACCCCCCATGCAGTCTCTGCTGTAATGTGAAGGAACTTGTTAGTTCCCATGGTTACAGTAACCCACTAGTGCAGGAAGGCAAGTGAGGGATTTTGTGTGTGTATGTATATGTAAGCGTGTGCTAGCACTTTCCAACCCGCCCCCCCCTTGTTCCACGTGATGCTATCGTGTGCTTCTTTTTCATGGGAGGAAGGAGTTCCAGACCTAAGTCGGGGAAGGAGGGGTCAAGGTGCACATCCTGGGCCTTGGACAAAGGTTCCAAGCTGCCTGTTTCTAGAAGAAGGTATTTTCTTCTCTCACCCACCTACTCTTGTTGGCAACTAGAAAGGGTCCTTTTTACCCATCAGAGTTTGATGGGTAAACCTAGGCAGAGGTTTGCCCGACTGAGCTTTGGCCAAGTAGAGGTTTACCCCCCACAAGGGAGGACACTGAGGGTCACAAGCAAAGAGGAAGGTACATACTTTGCATTAAGTGAAAAAACATTCCAGAGCCCCAAAGGAGGCTGCCTCTCCATGCAGTCCTGCCCTTTCCTCTTTCCTTGGAGCTGTTCATTGTGAGGTGGTCATTGTCTTCATTCACACCAGAGCTTTGCAGGTTTCTACAGCAGACTCTGCTTTTGCTCCCAAACAGGGTATCTGGAGGTTATGAGTGAATCCAAATGCCCCCAGATGGGCACATCTCTCTGAACTGTTCCTCTGGTTCGGGAGGCTGGCGATGAACTTGGTGCTAATTACATTTTAGCTTCCAGGCCCCAGGGAGCTGGAGCTGGATCCCCTCTTTCCTGCTCACTTTCCCTGGTTGACTCTGGCTTTTGTCCGAACTTCTTTGTGGTGTGGGGCCTGTGCCCCTAAGGGCATGAATGGCTCCTGCTAGAAGAGCCCTAGGATGGTTATGGGCTTCCTACTGGAAGCAGCCACCCCCTCTCCCTGACCCCTGTCATCTGGGAGGCCAGGCAGCCTCCTTAGGAAAAAAGAGGCAAGACCTAGATTTTCTCAGTCCCTACTTTTTGTTGTATTTGGATGTTAATGAAATTCTGTGATTTTCCAAGTGGGGACTGGACTATGACCTACCAGGGTCCTGCCTCTTCGCTCTTAAATTTGGTATCTTTGATTTGTAATACATTTCTGTTTCTCAGATTGTGCTTCCGAGTTATTGGCTCACAAGAGTTGGGAGCCTCTCGAATGCTAAAAGCTTAGAAGAAAAAGGTCCAGAACCCTCTGACTTTCAAGTAGAGACCATCAGCACTGCCTTGCCTATGGGGGAAGGGGGAGGGCACAGCTTAGTTTCCACCCTACACCATTCCATGGGGCTGCAGCATCTTGGAGACAGGTTGGAACAGTGCAGTTTGAGTCCAAGATCCAAAGGAAGTTAGCTGTTACAGAGGTCCAAGTGTGGTGATTGAGACAGTGGAGAGAGATGGGAATAGTCAGTCACTCATTGGCTTCAGCCTTACTAAGGTCTGGGGATCCCTACCCTTGACGAGCTCACAGTCTAATGGGGGAGACAGCATGCCATCAGCCAGGGTTGAGACCCGATCATTTGGGGTAACAGGCAGGAAACCAGACGATCGAGGGAACCCAGCTGCCTGGGCTGTGTTGCCTCTGAAGTCTCACTGAGAGGCAGTTTTAGCCAGTTGTAGCAGGGCTCATCTCAAACCCTGTGGTGCTTCCCTTCACCTTTTCCCAGTCAGCTTTGGGTGAGAAAGCAGTGAGTGGATTCGGGGTTTGCATGGTCGCAGAGGGGGGCTGCCGTTTTATCCAGCAGCCTGTGAATTCCACTGCCTTCTTCACTGTGTGCAGCAGCACTGATTTGTAAGCACATGTGGTTTGAGCATCTTTGGGTAGAGAATATTCTGAGGGTAGAGACTAGTGAAGGGACCAGAAGCCTTGAAGGGTTTTTACCATTTACTTGAGGAGATATCTAGAAAGAGACCAAACCGGAAAGCAGATGGGATTATGAGAAAGGCTCTTGGAGATCATTTATTCCAACTTCCTAATTTTTAAGTTCAGAGTGATTTAAATCGCTTGACAGGGACTCAGAGTGGTTATGGAGGAGAGACCAGGAGGCCCTTTTTGGAAGAGGATGTTCTCTGTATGGGCAACCTTGCTGGAGAGAGGAGCAGTGGGTAATCAGAGGCCCCTGGAGAAGCCTCCCAGGGACTTGGAGAGGCCTTGAGGGAGAGCCCAAAAGGCCATCCATTTCAGTAGGAGGCCAGCCTGGAACCAGGTGGTTCCTGGGGGTTCCTTCCCATCTCTTCTGACCTGACCTGATCTAGGCCTATATGCAGGAGGCACTACAGCATAATCCAGCCCAGTCCAGCTGGAGGAACATCTGATTGGGAGGAAGAGGGCCTGGGTTCAAATTCCTCCATACCCCCACCTTCCCCCTTACTACTTGTGCCCTTGGGCCAATCACTTCACTGGACCACAGTTTGGTTTTCTCTGTGTCCATTCTCATTCTAAACCCATGATCTCCAGTTCTCTGTCTCCTTTAGGGCGTGACCTAGGGTGGCAGGGCCCACCTGGTGAAGGTGAGATAAAGACTTGATGATGGGCCCTGGCTGGCTCCGTCATCTCTAGTCCCAGCGACTCACCTTAGGAGGGTGGGGCAAGCCACTTCCTGGGGGGAGGAGGAGGGAGCAGGAAGTTGCTCTAAGTCCTCCTCTCTTTCTCTTTCTCTCCCTCCCTCCCTTCTCCCCTCCTCTCCCGCCCCTTTCCTCCCACCTGGCTCCTTGTGAAGTTCTCCGGGACTACACTTCCTGGTGGCTGGGGCTCTGGGGAAAGCCTCCTGCTTGGCTCCCAGGCCTTCCCCTGCTAAACCTGGTCTCTCATGGCTAGAGCTGGTTTCGGTTGCGACACAGCTTAAGTTCCCAGGCCGCTCATCACTTTTCACTGAGGAGGTGGTGGAAGGTGTCACCGGGAGGCGGCGGAGCCAGCTCCCCCACCCTGGGCCTGGCTCTTCGAGGCCTCTGTACTTTGCCCTCGCTGCCTGACAGGTTCTCCAGGGCCCTGCTGAATGGAAGTCGCCCTTGTCTGCCCCTTTCTCAGAACGGGTATGTTTTCACCTCTTCCCAACCTAGAACCCTGTAGAATTGAGGCTTTCAGCAGTTGCTAAAGAGCTAAGGGCCAGTATAGGATGGGAAGAGCTGCTGGGAAGCCTTTCTTGGAGCAAGGGGACAACTTAGTAATTGGGGAAAGAGAATAGGCAGATGAGCAGGCAGAATCTGCCCCTACCCCTCCTGTCACAGTTACTATCATAAGCTGGCTAGGCGAAGAGAAGGGGGGTGCTCCCCAGACAGAGTAAATGGCCAGGAAGCGTGATTGTAATTATAAACATTGGAGCAGGGCATGTCTTGGCATTCTAGGGTCACTGCCCCCAGGCCCACTGCTAGGCCTCAGTGACTGGAGTCAGGCCCCTCTCTCCCAGCGAAGCCTCTCCTCTAGCCTGACTGATCCTGCTTCAGAGTGCCCCCAGCCTCCTGCCTACCTTTGCCCCTCTATGGTACCTTAGGCGAGCCCTTCCTGTTGAAGGCCAGGTGAAGAACTGTTGGGGAAAACTTCTACCATTAGGGAAGGGGCGCTGCCTGCCTGAGTCAAGGCCTATCCTCCTAGGGTGGAGCTGTCTTCCGGGTGAGCCTGGCACTCTGCCTGGAAGGAGCTATGGGATCCCAGGCTCCTTGTCTCTTAGCCTCTGTCCCTTTCCCAAACTTTTCAGGTGCTGCTTCTGTCATCTGGGCCCCAGGTTCTCCCTTCTAGTGACCACTTTGGTTCAGGAGCCCAGGCTCGACTTCACACAGGTTTCCCAAGAGTTTCCATTGAGTTACTTTGCCTAGGGATTGAGAGAAAGGAACTCTTTTTTTGTCTCTACCTCCCCCCCTTCCCAAACAGTTAAATAAAAATCCAGGGTTTTTTCTGAAAAAATAAGGGCAGCAAGGGCAGGCTAGCCATGTTCCTCTGGCTTCCCTGCTCCTGCGGCAGAGGCGGAGGAACCTTAGTCCCGTCCCCTCACCCTACAGACGAGGAACCTGAGAGGTTCTGAGCAATGGCTTCTTCCAGAGTCACACCACCTGGCAGTGACCAAGCTGGGATTTGGGTCCGCTTCTGACTCTCAGTCCAAGGCTCCCTCAGCCATGTCATAGTGATGGCAGGCCAGGCTTAGCCAAACCTTTCTGGGCTTGTCAAAGAGCAGTATTCTGACTTGGAGTTGAGTTCAGTTTGAGTTACCTGACTGGAAATCTTAGAGTGATGCAGGGTGTGAGAAAGACCCCAGGCCCCAAGACAGGAAATAGCTGGAAACTTGGAACTCTTTGGTCAGGGCCCTAGGACCTCTCCCCTCAACAAAGACCCCTTCTATGGTGCTAGAGTGGAAGGAGGCCACAGAGAAAGAGGGGGCTTGGAGCCTCCAGTCAGTCCCTAGAGGCATATGGTGACTTTGCGATCAAAGAGAAGCAGCCTAGACCCCTAGCAGGGACTAACAGCTTTTCCCTGGAGACTTGGCTCCCACCAGATCTCACTTGGCAAGGATTTTTGACAGGGTGATAACTCAGACAGTGGACAGAGTTGCTAGTCATGTTGAGTGACTAGGGGTTCTGATCCCTCTGGCCTAAAGGAATGAAGGCTGGAGGCATGGAGTGGTTTGTGGGCCAATGGGGAACCCTGGGACAGTAATCCAGACGTTGGCTCTTGGGGCTGAGCTCTGGAGTTAGCTTTCCATTGAAACTGTGTTGACTTTCCCCCTCAAGGAGTGCCCCTGTTGACACATTCCTGGTTCCCTCTGGGACACTCAGAAAGAGGAGCCAGTGTGCTTGAGATCTGTGGCCCATGTTGGTGCCAGTGATAGTGCCTCCTGGAATACAGACCCTCCACCTCCTGGACCAGATGCTGAAATGAGGCCTGGCTCCTGGAAAGTAAAGGGCCCAGGTACCGACCAGACTGTCTCCTGGGCCTGGGCCTGGGCCCTGCTTCCTGCTGCCTTCTGGGTGGAGTGTTGGGTTTTTGTGGTTGTTATGGCGGGGAGGGGTCATTTTGTGGGGAGGGAGAGGAGGAGGAGAGTCGTTCAGTCATTCAAATCCAAGGAGACTGGATGTAAAGCACTTTGTAAGGAAGAGCTGTAAGCCTGCAGAATCTCATGAAATGCCCCCTTCTCCTAGCCCTCTCTCCTCATTTAGAACGTTGTTCTCCTTCCTTATTCTTGAAGAGGAGGTGAGAGCGAGGGGAGGATGGACCTGGGGGTCTCTCAGTGAGGAAGCTCCCTCTACCAGTAGACTTGTAGGGGCCTCAGAGCCCCTTGGGGTACGGGGGTGGGGAGAGGACTGTGGGAATCCCCCCAGGTCGCAAAGGATGTGGACTCCAGGCCCTCTTAGCTCCCTCTGGAGCCCCCATGCTCTTCTCTGCGCCCAGATGCCTTTCTAGGTTCTGGGGAGTCCCCAGACCCAGGCCTCCAGGAAGTCCTCCTGGGGTGAGCCGGGGCAGCTCTGTGGGATAGGAACCTTCCCTGGTTTTATTCATTCATTAAATAAATATTTATTGAGCACTCATCTTGGACACAGAACTGAGCTAACCTCTCTGGAGCATGTGGAGTCCAGAGGAAGGAGAGAAGGCTTCATGGCAGAGGTGCTTGTTGAATGTGTCTGGCTCTCCGTGACCCTGTGTGAGACTTTCTTGGCAGAAATACTGGAGGGGTTTGGCCATTTCCTTCTTTGGTTCATTTTACAGATGAGGAAACTGAGGCAAACAGGGTGAAGTGACTTGCCCAAGGTCACACGGCTAGTAAATGTCTGAGGCTGAATTTGTACTCAGGAAGCTGAGTCTTCCTGACTCCAGGCCTGGCTTGCCCTCACTTAGGATACGTGTTTTATTGCTTGGTTAAAACAGGCACTTGATCGGTTAAATATGTCAATGTTGGATCAAGAGGAGTTTTTCAGCTTGAAAGATGTTTGGGTGACAGATCTTTCCCACTCCTTGTGTATGTGGCCTCCCCACCCCCAGTCCATTTTCTGAGGCCTCCAGGCTTGTCATTGGAGTGATAACAATGTGAAAGGATCCACTGACCACTGAACCCATCATGCGAAGGGAGCTCCAGATTGCTCTCGAATAATGGACCAAGAGCAACTTCTGCTAAATGGACCATAAGGGCCAAGGGCCAAGGGCCAAGGGCCAAGGGCCCGCAGGGCTCTGCTTACAAAGGGTCTCAAAGCTAGGCTCCGTCTGACCTGCTCAACTCCTTCTCGTCTCCTTCTGGGACTTGGTGGCCAAGAGGTTTCCAGACCTTCCAGTCCTGGGTTTCATAGAAGTCACAAGATCATAGATTTTAGCACTAGACTGGGCCTGAGAGAAGTCCTGGAGGCTAGTTAGCCCAGACCTGAGGGGCTTGGCTCTCCAGCCTTCCTGCCTTCTGTCTCTCCCATCCTAGAAGCTTTGAGACCTCCCTAGAGCCCAGGAAACCTGGTCAAGGGGGCAGGTGTCTCTCCATTTGAATGTGTTAGACTTTTTGGAAACTGGTGAGTTTGGGATGGGGGTAGAGTACTTAATAAGGGCTGGCAGAAAAATGATGAACCATCCAAGCTCAACTAGGAATACAAAGGAATAGGAAAATCATGGCCTGCTTGCCAAGGGGCTTCCATTCTGCCTGGATGGGAGAGACCACCTGACCTAACAGTGCCTGTCCAGTCCTGAATTCCCCCCCTCCACCCTGGTGCAGCTTTGTAAAGATCCTGAGGTTCTCAGAGCCACCAACTAATGTGGGAATGTGGGGGTCAGAACTTGAACCCAGGACTCTTTCCTGTTCCTCCCATTTGCCTAAGTTACTTAGCCTGTTCATAGCTATTCAGTTAAATTTAGCAAGTACTTCGGCTCCTACTGTGTGCAAAGCCCTCTATATCCTTAGGGTACAAAATGATGAGAAGATTAGGATCCCTGCTCAAAGAGCCTGTGGTCTGAGGGCTTATTGGCACATCCATTCATGTCATAGTACAGAGTGGGGGGGTTTGTGTTTGATCTGTTAGAGGAAGCACTGAGGAAGGAAGGCTAGGCAGGATTTCATTTGAATTGAACTTTACAAAAGAGTCAGCCAGGTAAGAGTGGGGTGGCCCACAGCCGACTGCAGACCTGGGTTGCTCTCTGAAAAGGCAGCTGTGTGCAGGGGCTGGAAGACAAGAAGTATGGGACATGGCTTGGAGGTGGCTAGAGCAGACCCTCAGGGTCAGAGGAGCTTGACCTTCCCTTATGGGCTGTACTAGGGAGCCACTGAAAGGTTCTGAGGAGAGTGAGGGCACCAGTTCTGTAGCTAAGGGAGATGAGTCTGGTAGCAGGATGGAGGGAGACAGACGTTCCAGGAGGTCACCCAGCTAGGAGAAGACTGGTCCTAGGGGTGCTGGGGGACCATGCTGGGGAAGGCACCATGCAGCTTCACATTCTTCATCCCTCTTGGGGCTCCTTCCTACCTCTGGAATTGAGTGAGTTATAGAGGCAGAAGGCAGCGTGGTACGTGTCTCTCTAACTGTCCATGTTTCTTTCCTACAGCCGGCCCTCGGACACCTGGACGCCAAGCCCAGCAGTAAGGCCAACATGCTCCGTGGCCGCAACTCAGCCACCTCTGCTGACGAGCAGCCGCACATTGGCAATTATCGGCTGCTCAAGACCATCGGCAAAGGCAATTTCGCTAAGGTGAAGCTGGCCCGGCACGTCCTGACCGGCAAGGAGGTGAGCAAGGGCTCTCTGGGCTCTGTCATGGCCACAACGCTGCAGCAGGTTCCTGCTTTCTGGTCTGAGCAGCAAAGGGGGCGCAGGAAAGAGGATGGTTCTGAGTTCTTGGTTCTCCCCTTGAGCCAAAGACTTTTGTGTCTCATTCCCTTCAGGTGGCAGTGAAGATCATTGACAAGACCCAGCTCAATTCTTCCAGCCTCCAGAAAGTAAGCAGACAGCACCCACTGGCCCTATATACCTTGGAACCCAAAGAGACAAGATCCCCTCTTTGACCCTTCCTGCCAAAAGCTTGCCTTCTCCCTTGCCCCATGGGCCTTCCAGCTGTGGTTGTATTCCCCAGGCTAACTGCTACCACATGGGCTCCTTTTCCCCTAAAGCTTCAGACGGGTGGTTGGCTAACTTGGTTTCCCTCCCTGGCTTCTTTCTAAAGCACCCCAACTTCTAGTTCATGGCCAGTTCCTTGCACAAGCCAAGTACTTCGAGGGGACAGAGACACTGGGAGTGTTGAGGGGAGTTCAGGGTGAGTTCTTTGAGGCCTCATGGAAATGGTTGACACTGTTTCCTTGACAACCGGTGCCTAGGGGCTGAGCAGGGATAGGGAGTGAGTGACTCCATAGTCAAATTTAGAAGCTCTACTCTGGTCCAAACCGGGTGGCAGATGGAGTTTAGGGACAGGCAGCCTTCGTTGTCCCTTGTGGTTTTCCAGCCCCTCTGTATTAGAGATCACTGATCCTGGGGTGTGGCCTTTGGCTCCTCCTTGCCTTGCAGTTGGGGAACAGAGGATGTCCTTAGCCACTGGGGACAGCCCCTAGGCAGAGTGTAGTTATTTTGGCCCCAGAAACTGAGAAGCTGCTGGGAAGGAGAAAAGGGAGCCAGCTTTTTATTTGCAGAAGGGAAAAAGCTTGCCAGTAGCTGGTTGTCGTAGCAACAGTAGAAGTGGGAACTCTCCTCTAGGCCTTGACAGGGGGGGAGGGAGGCTCTGTTTCTGCCTGATCTGGGTAGCCTCATTTTCCAGGCCACCAAAATACAGCCGATTGGCTCCATTCCCCTTCTGTGGGGTTGGGGGCCTTGGATTCTGATCTCGGGGAAGGGACTGGGACCTGAGTTCACAGAAGTAGAACTAGCGAAGTTGCAAGGTTGCTGGAGCTGGGGTCAAGGTAAGGGTGATTCAGTCAGGGAATTGGATGAAAGTGTTGGCTTACCTGACGCATTGAGAGCCAGAACTAAGAAATGGGACTTCCTTCTATGTAAGTCCCAGAATGTTAACTGCCCTCCCCAGGGTTTTTCCACCCTCCCTACTTTGGGCTTTCTGAAGGGCCTTCTTGGAGTGAGGAAGAGAAGGACTGTATTTGGCTTGCTACAGCAACAGCCTTCCCCTGTCATCGAAATAGAAGCTGGCATGGTTTGTAGCCTTAGCCATTAGATAAAGCTGGCCTGGCATGTCCTTTGAATTGCCGTCTTGTGACCCCTCAAGAAGCCAAGTAGTTTGACTTCCCACTCTGCTTTGCCCTCACCACCAGTAAGACAGAACCAATTGAATGGCCTTTCAGCTCATTGTTTTACCAAAGCCAGTCTGAATCTAGACCTCCATCCTTCTGGTGACCCATAGTCTCTGACAAGGCTGTTCCACAGCAGGATATCCGAGGGTCCTAGATCCCCTCACTCCCAGAGGCCTCTCACTTTGGTGCGTTTTCTCGGTTTGAACTGGGAGGGGAAGGTATGAGCCTGGATTGGCTTTTCGAGTGCTACGCCTTGGCATTCTGTCCCATTACAGGCACTAGACCAGCAGCTCCCCGTTACTGCTCTCTTTTCTGAGTTCCTGCCCAAGATTTGATCTTCATTCAGTGGGACCAGAGGGGAATCTTGGGAAACAGCTGGGAGCAGAGGGGAAGCTGGAGAGTGAGGCCAGCTTAGAGGCAGACACCTGAAAGCATAAAAAAGCTGTCCTCTCTCTTTGCTTCCTCCTCAAAAAGAAATCCCTCTGTGAGCCCTTTCAAGGATTAGGCATTAACCATTCCCTGAATTGGGGGTCCTGAGGCCTTCCTACTGCTTAGCTTAGAGCAAGCTGAGTTGGCCTCCCCTAGAAGCACCCCCTGGACCTGCAGAATTGACCTTGTCCTTTTCATCTTCCTGGAGATGGATGGTTTTAGAGCCCCCCATTTTTGTTTCACAAAGCAAGCGTGAGTGTGTGCAGGTGGATTTAATTAAAATTGGCATCAGCTATATATAGGAGCAGCTTCTTCTAACCAGACCAGGGTTCTGTGCTTGCCAGAGAATGCCAAGGGTGGTGTAGCACGAGGAGAGAAAATCAGAGGTCCTTCTGACCTTGGGGGGCCCCAAGAACTTGGGAGCATCCATTCCCTTCCATTCCCTGCCCCTGGACTGGCCTAGGGATGTCAGTGCCCACTGCTAGGAACTCCCTCGTGCTCCCAGGGAGCAGTGGGGCCTTTCTGGTCTCGCTCTTTTTCTCTCCCTCTGTTTCACTTTCTCCTTTCTCTCTCCCTCTCACTTCTCTCTCTCCCTTCTTGGTCCCTTTCCTTCTCTTCATTTTCTCTGTCTCTTTCACTGTCTCTTCTCTCTCCTCTTTCTTCCTCCCTTTCTCTCTTTCTGTCTCCTCCCCTCTCCCTTTTTCTGCCTCCCCTCCCCCAGTCTGCCACCTTCGAAATCCTGTATATCTGCCCTCATAGGATTGGGCTGGGCCCGGGGGGGAGGGTGGTGATATACCCTTCCTTGGGCATAAGGCCTCTGGGTAAGGAAGGCAATGGAAAGGGGACAGAAAGTTTAGCTTGCCGGGAGAGTACTAAGGTGGTCTTGCTGTCTGTCCTGCTGCTTTTCTCCCCTCATCCCCACCCCCAGCCTGGGGTTTTGCCCTGACCACACAGCTTTGGCCTGGAGGACAGAGCTGAGTAGAAGCCTGGGAAGGAGCAGGGCATCCACTTCTATCTTTTCTCTTTTGTGTGTGTTTTTGCTCTGGGGGTTTTTTTGCTTGACAAGGAGCTGAGGCCCAGTTGGGGAGTGGAGTGTTTCAGAAGGTCCCCAGTGGAAGAAGGGTGACCCTCAGCCTTTTATTTTCCAGCTGTTCCGGGAAGTAAGAATAATGAAGGTTTTGAATCATCCCAACATAGGTGAGAGCCAGGCTCCCGGGCACGCGGTTCCCTCCGGCAGGGCTGGGTCTCCACAAGTTCAGCTCATCTTCCAGGGAGTCCTGATTTTAGGGATAGCGTAACTCACGTTTTTAAAGCACTTTGCTCACAGCCCCATGAGGTGGCTAGAGAGAGATCGTTACCCTCACTTGACAGATGAGGGAACTGGGGTACAGATGACTCAAAGTCTCAGGGCAGCTTTACACGGAGAGCCTGGGGGTGCCGGGGAGAGGGTTGGGCAGCAGCAGAAGGCCATTGCTAGCGGGGGACCCTGTTGTCTTAATTTGGGGAATGGAGATGGAAAGATCTTCACTGACTGCCACCTGGGGCTGTGGTCAAAGTCCTTTCTCAACTGTAAAGCACTTTGTTAGCATGAAGAGCTGATTTGGGAAGGAGGGAGGGAGCCTTTCCTTCAGGGTGTTGTCTGCACGCCGGGCTGGAGGTGCAGACCCAGATTCTTCAGAGACCCATCGCCTCTGCTGTCCTTCTCTTGTAGTTAAATTATTTGAAGTGATTGAGACGGAGAAGACCCTTTATCTTGTGATGGAATATGCTAGCGGAGGTGAGTGTAGGGCCCTTTCTTCCTCCTTTCCCTTCTGCCCCACCTGCCACCCTGAGCTCTCCCAGGCCCATGACCTTTCTTGCCCCTGTTTCCTTCAGGAGAGGTGTTTGATTACCTGGTAGCTCATGGCAGGATGAAGGAAAAAGAGGCCCGAGCCAAGTTCCGACAGGTGGGTTCTCCTGCCCCCTTGGCATGTGGTTGGTCGAGGCCTGGTAGGGAGGGTCATGGGCTAATGGATGCAGCTCCAGGTAGCTGCTCCTTCTCTGCCCTGGTTGGAGCCACCAGCCAAGCTTAGCTCCTCCTCCCAGGCCCAGTCCAGTTTGGGCCTCAGATGCTCCTGACTTCACCTTCCTCTCTCCCTTCCAGATAGTATCGGCCGTACAGTACTGTCACCAGAAGTTCATTGTGCATAGAGACTTGAAGGTGAGAGTCCTCAGCTGGCGTTAGGGCTGAGGGCTTGCCTGGCCCTTTGAAATCCCCATCTCTCTGCTGCTTTTGCAGAGCTCCCAGCATGTGCTTCTCACTCCTTGGGAGGTGGTCAGGAGACTAAGACCCCCTTGGCATTGAAGAGCAGACACCATGGCAGAGAACCCTGAGGCACCCCTTTAGGTGGCTCCCCAACAAGTGGCATTCGGAGCTTTCTCATCCTGGCCCAGCTCTACTGCGGCCGAGAGCACCGGGAGCTGGAGCCAGGCTCTCCTTCCCTCCCCTCCCCCCCCCCCGAATCCTTGAGGCCTCTCAGATGTAACCCCATTTGTTACCCACTCCCTGAGGCAGTGAGTTCTGTTCCACCTCCAAGGGGAGCAGGAAAGCCACCCAAATGTCCTGGCAGAGCTTTGTGAAAAGACCATAACAGCCCCTTCTGGAAAGGCCTTCAGAGGTCCCTTTGGACACTGTTAGTAAAGTTGTCTGAGGTCGCAGCGGGCTCCTTTGGGCCGTTGGTCCCTGGGTCTTCAGGGACTTGGTGTGTGACTCCTTTCCCACGTGCTGAGATTGTCCTTTGGGTTCTGCTTCTAACACGCTAAGTTCATCTCAAAGCTTCCAGCTTTGCTCTGGTTTCCTTTGTCACCACTGGCAATTCCTTTTGCACCCCCACTCTGCCAGAGGGCACGTGCTGCTCTCGCCCTCTCCTGACCTAGACCTTTTTCCTGCCTCTCCCCATCCTTCCCAGGCAGAAAACTTGCTCCTGGATGCTGACATGAACATTAAAATCGCTGACTTTGGCTTCAGTAATGAGTTCACCTTTGGCACGAAGCTGGACACCTTCTGTGGCAGCCCTCCCTATGCTGCCCCAGAGCTCTTCCAGGGGAAGAAGTACGACGGGCCCGAGGTGGACGTCTGGAGCCTCGGGGTCATCCTCTACACGCTGGTCAGCGGCTCTCTGCCTTTTGACGGCCAGAACCTCAAGGTGGGGCAAGGTGCAGGCACGAGCTGTCTTTGTGGTCCTTCTCTGTGGTGTCACGTGTGGCCACTGCCCTTGCTTCTTCCCTTCCTTCCAAAGGCATGGAAGCTGCAGTGGGCAGTCCCCTTCTGCCTTGGTGGTGGGGAGGAGTGGGGCTCAGCAGGGCTTCTAAAGGGAAGGGCAGGGACTGACGCCTTCTCTACCCTGAGGCCCCCGCTTCCCTTGCAGGAACTTCGGGAGCGGGTCCTGCGGGGGAAGTACCGGATCCCGTTCTACATGTCCACAGACTGCGAAAACCTGCTCAAGAAATTCCTCATTCTCAATCCCAGCAAGAGGGGCACTTTAGAGGTGAGGGGCCTGCTGCCTGGTGGAGAAATTAACAGGGGGCCCTAAGCATGCACCTGTGCCCTCTGACCGTTGTTTTCCACCTTTACTCCCAGCAAATCATGAAAGACCGGTGGATGAATGTGGGACATGAAGAAGATGAGCTCAAGCCATATGTGGAGCCACTGCCAGACTACAAAGACCCCCGGCGGACAGGTGAGGCCTTTGGGAAGGGGTGGCCTCAGGGCAGCTCTGTGGCAAGAGGGCAGGGACCTCACTGGGCCTGTGGTGCTTGTACCGCTACATAGAGCTGATGGTCTCCATGGGCTACACGAGGGATGAGATCCAGGACTCACTGGTGGGCCAGAAGTACAACGAGGTGATGGCCACCTACCTGCTCCTGGGCTACAAGAGCTCAGAGGTGAGTGGACCCTGCCCGTGTACCTGATGAGAAACAGCCCTGAGGCCCGAACTTGCACGGCTCCCCATCCAGTCCTTGAAACGTGGGCCTCAGAGGCCTCCCTCCTCTCTTCCTGAGGATGTTGCTTCCATCCCCCTCCCCCCCACATGGGTACGTACACACATGCACACTCTCGCTCCTGTCCTAGTGACGGCTGGTCCCTTTCAGTCTCGCCACGGGGTCGTTAGTTCTCCCCACTCAGTTCTGTTCCTAGGCGTTCTCAGAGGTTGCTGTCTCACTGTGAATCCATCTTGTCATTTGCCATGTCCCTCTTGCCCTGGCGCTCTGCGTGGCTCGCAGCTGGAGGGTGAGACGATCACGCTGAAGCCACGGCCGTCAGCAGAACTGACCAACAGCAGTGCCCCATCCCCCTCCCACAAGGTACAGCGTAGCGTCTCTGCTAACCCTAAGCAGCGGCGCTTCAGTGATCAGGGTGAGTGCTTGCAGGGTCTGGGACAGGGCCTGTCCCCGTGCTTCAGGGACTGCCTCCCCCTCACCCACTACCCCCTGCTCTGCTCGCAGCTGGTCCTGCCATCCCCACCTCCAATTCCTACTCGAAGAAGACGCAGAGCAACAACGCAGAGAACAAGCGGCCCGAGGAGGAGCGCGAGTCCGGGCGAAAGGCCAGCAGCACCGCCAAGGTACCCGCCAGCCCCCTGCCCGGCCTGGAGAGGAAAAAGACCACACCCACCCCCTCCACGGTGAGCCCCCCCCGCCTCTGCTCCTCTCTAGACAGGCCCCAGGCCTGCAAGGGCGCTGTCCACTGCAAACTGAACTTAATGCCAGGGGCTCATCTTGATCTGGGGGAGGTGGTGAGCAAGCTTTCCTACTCATCATTGAGAGACTGTCTCAGCATAAAGGCATGAATCCCAGGGGCTCCCCCTCAGTGCCTTTGTCCCTCCCTGCTGTGCCCCACAGAACAGCGTGCTCTCTGCCAGCACGAACAGGAGTCGGAACTCCCCACTGTTAGAGCGGGCCAGCTTAGGCCAGAGCTCCGTCCAGAATGGCAAGGACAGGTGAGTGAGCACCCTGCCCCTCCCCATCAGTCCCCTTGGCTCTGCTTCCTCTCCCTCTCTCCTCATCCCAGAGACACCTGGGCAGCTGCCCTGTTGCCCTGTTCATTATGGGAGGTGTCTCTGTGGCATGTTGCTCTGTGAAGAATAGAGGCCAAGGCTGAGCTGCTTGGGTCCTAGCTGCCTTGTGGAAGGACATTTGGCTTGAACAGACTGGCCGGGGGTGATCTGAGCCTCCTGATTCCCTTTAGTCAGAGAGCACCTGGCCAGGGAGGTCTACCAGCTCTGTTAAGACATAGCCTCCTCAGAGCCCTGGGGTGGGGTGGGGGCTACTCTGCTGACCACCATCCTTGGCCTTTACTTTCTTCCTTTGTCCCCTGACCCAGGACTCTGCCTGCTGCCCCTATGGCTTTTGCCCTTCCTTCGCTCCCTCTTGCTCTGCCCTGGTCCAGACTTCGGGCCCACTTTCGCCACCGTCACCCCGCCTAACCAACCTTGCACATCTCGGCTGCTTTTGTCTCCTAGCCTAACCATGCCGGGCTCCCGGGCCTCCACGGCCTCTGCCTCCGCCGCTGTCTCTGCGGCCCGGCCCCGCCAGCACCAGAAGTCCATGTCGGCCTCCGTGCACCCCAACAAGGCCTCGGGGTTGCCCCCGACGGACAGTAACTGTGAGGTGCCCAGGCCCAGGCAAGTGTACTGGACTGCTCCTCCTGGACGGGATCTGCTCGGTCCCAGTCAGCCTGGTGGGAACTAGACAGGCTGAGGAGGATGGCCAAGGGGCTCAGCCTTGATTGCAGGCACTGTGCAGGAAGCCGAGGGTCCTTCCCAGGGATCGTGACCCCCAAGCCTCTCTCGGCTTCTCTCAGGGGTCTCCATTAGAGTGATTCATCCCCCTGCACACCGCAGGCCACTCAAACTTCCTCCCTGTGGCCCTCAGTTGCTTCCCTTTGCCATGGCTGCCTCCCTTCTCCCGTCACCCCAACCAAACTGTGCTTCAGTTCTTGGGCAAGTGTGGCCACCCTCTGACCCTGCCCCTCTCCCTACAGTACTGCTCCTCAGAGGGTCCCTGTGGCCTCCCCCTCAGCCCACAACATCAGCAGCAGCGGAGGAGCACCGGAACGGACCAACTTTCCCCGGGGGGTGTCAAGCAGAAGCACCTTCCATGCTGGGCAGCTTCGCCAGGTGCGGGATCAACAGAACCTGCCCTACGGGGTCACACCTGCCTCTCCTTCTGGCCACAGCCAAGGCCGACGGGGGGCCTCTGGCAACATCTTCAGCAAATTCACCTCCAAGTTTGTTCGCAGGTGAGTAGGGGCTGAGAGCTGGGTGGGGCTGAGCCACAGGTGACTAGGCCTTGGGCACCAGTGCCTTCCCGACAGTGGTCAGGTGACTGAAGCCAGGATTAGGGCCTGGGGGGTACCCTAGGCCAAGAGCCTTCTGTCTCTTCTGCTGACCACCCGGACCTCCCATGCTCCCCACCCCCTTCCCTCCTTCACGTCCTCATCACTCCCAGCCCCAAGCAGATGGCCAATGCCGCCTCCTCCCTGTGAGTGTGAACTCGGATGCTAAAATAAAAGCCCCCTCTTCTCTCTGGAGTTCCTATGGAAACTCATCCTGGTGACGCAGCTGCAGAGTCAGGAGCTGAAGGCGCTGGGGCAGGAAGGGAGCACTCTGCCGCCTCCTGGCCTCCGCTCTCAGCTGCTGCGGAGACTTCCTCTCTCAGCCCAGTGCATGGCATCCCTGCCGCTGTGGCCACAGCCCGGGGCATGGGCAGGTGCCAGGGGACGCCTGGGCAGGAGCTCCCTGCCAGCCAGGGCTCCTTTCCCTGGGTGCTTTGGGGTGGCTCAGGCTTGCCCATGCCCACACAGGTGGTGGCTCTGAGTGCTGGCCCCTCGGAGGGCCCCGTGGGGAGGGGGCGGCAGCCCGGCATCTGTCTCGCTGAGTGGCTTTCCCTAGAGGAGGGTGGCACCTGGCTCAGAAGGGCCTCCTCCCTGCCTGCTCATCCACACCCCGTCTTGTTGTTGTTGGTTTTTTTTATTTTATTTCTTTTTTATTTTGTCTTCTTTGTTTGTTTTGTTTTGTTTTGTTTTTTTTAGAAATCTGTCTTTCAGGTTTGCCAGAAGGTAGGCGTGAGCCCGCTGTGTGTGTCTGTGCCCTGTGTCCTGTCTCTGTCACTAACTCCCCTCTCTCGGCTCCTCTTTCCTCTGCCATCTGCTAATGGAGTCTGTGTGGCCTCCGGCTCCCAGCAGACATCTTAAAGGGACACTGACTGGTTGATTGGGGCCTGCCTGCCTCACACCCTACATAGCAGACGTTTGGGACGAGGAGGGGTGAAGAAAGGTTTTGGGGACTGACTAGGGCCGAGGTGCTCTCAAGAGTTGAGGATGGCAGGCTCCAGCGTGAGGGCCCTGGCCTCTGGGCCACTCAGGGAATGTCATAGCTGGCTTCAGGGGCCTGCACTTGCCAGAGGCTGGGCCGACAGAGCAGCAGCCCTGGGGGAGCCTTCCCAGAGGATACTGCCAGCCCTGCTATTGTCTTGGAAGGGGAAGGCAAGAGGACAGTTCTGAGCCCTTCCCTGCTAGGCTGGGGATCCTCAGGGCCCCCCCTCCCCCAGGTGCTGGGAAAGGCTCCAGAAGACCTTCCCTTTAAGACTGTCGTGCCCTTCCTGTCCCTGGGTCTGGGTCACGGGTGCGTGCTTTCTCTTCTTTCCCCCCCGACCCTGTGTGCATGCAGAGACAAGGAGGCTGGAGGCTTTTCACCATTCATCTCTGACCCGCTTTCCTTCTGCTGTTTGTGCCCTCCTCTTCCTCTGCCCACCTCCAAGGCTCATGGGGACATAGGGCTGGGCCAGGGATCCCTCAGAGGGTGAGGTATGGGGAGCAATGGCACCCTCTTCTGGTAGGCCGTTGGTGCAAGCTGCCTCCGACCCCTGCTCTCACATGTCCTTTCTCTAGTCTGTTCCTACCTGGATAGCTTCTGAAAGCCTCCCAAACATCAGGAGATGGGACAGAGGCCATGGGGGGGACATTCTGCCTGCCCCCTCCTGGGGCTTTCCTGTAGAGAGGCCCCCCCTTGGCCTGGCAGGCAGCCCTGAGGGCTCAGGAGGCCAGGGGGCTTTGGTCTCCAGGCTCTGGGGCAGAGAAAGCAGTGACTTTCCTTCCCAGCGTGAGGATGCCTTTCTTTCAGGCAGACATGCCCCTGTTCTCTCTGCCCCACTCTTCTTAGTGTGTTCTTGTGTGCTGTTTGTGTGTCTGTGAGTCTCTGTGCTTCCCCCACATGCCTCTCCCCATCTCTGCCCTGCTCTCCTCGCCCTTTCCTCCACCCCAGAGAAGCCGCTCAGCGGGGCCAGAAGCACCTGCAGGGTGTGGGCACCCCCAGGGATGTCTCGGCACGCCTCAGCCGGCCTGTATGCCCTTGGGCCTCGGCAGATGGCCTCTCGGTCTGGCTGGCATGGGAGTGGGGAGGATTATTGGGATTATTCTCCCCAGGGATCCCAGGGAGCCATGGCCAGTGTCTGCTTCCTCTGCCCTTCCTCCCATCACCGCCCTCCTCCCTGCCAAGCCACATTCACTTGGTCCCTGATCAGGCAGCTCCAGGTTTCCCCTCCTGATTCCGGATGGCAGAAACCACCTGCTCTCCTTCCCTCTCTGCTGCTGCTTTTCTTGGTCATTCTTGTCAGAAGCCCTGACAGATCCTCAACCCCCCACATCTGCAAACAGATAGATGTCTATGTCTCCAGCCTGGATGTCTGCTAGGCCTGGGAGACAGGAGCTGAGGGGTGGGAGGGGGTGGGCAGCCAGTGACAGGAGCCTCTGTCCCCTACTGTGGGAACACATAGACAGGCCCTGTCTCTTCCCACCTTCAAGTCCTGGGATAAGAGGTGGTTGAATTTCCTAGCGCTAAGCTGGGGGGGCCTGGGGAGGAGCAGGAGCAGCACCTTCAAGTTAGAAACAGCTCCTTCTGATTAGTGTTGAAAAAGCTTTATTGGGGGTCAAGCAAAAGACCTCTAAGGCGAGTCCTGTCCTTGGGGCAGGGTCCCCTGAGCCTCCCCCTCATCTCCCCTTACCTTGGGTCTGGCAGCAGCCAAAGGCCCCGAACTAAACTCTCCCTCGCTCTGTTTTTTGAGGAACCCGAATGAGCCCGAAAGCAAAGACCGAGTGGAAACCCTCAGGTGAGAGAGAGAGCTGTGAGCCAGCAGCTGGTCCGAGGGTGAAGCCCCTCGGGACGTCTGATCTCCTCCTGCTCTTCTCCTTCCACCGCTTGGTTCCTTCTGTGTGTCTTCCCCAGTGGTGCCTTTTCTGCCCTTTCCCTGCCCCTGCCGCAGCCCCTGGGGCCCTCACCTGCCCCGGCGTTCTAGAACCAGGGCGCCTGCTCACAGGCCTGTCTCTGTGTGCCTCCGGATTCAGCGTGAACTGTCGGGAGCTGCTCCTTTGTGTTCATAGGGGCTCCCGTTCTTTTCATAGAAATGTGGCTCTCACGCAGCCTGGCCAGGCTGTGCATCCCGGGCTTTTGTCTCAGGCTTTTGTGCCTCGAGAGCTGGCGGGCCTGCCCAGATTGGGGAGGAGGGCCCGGCCCTGCAGGTTTCGGTGCTGCCCTCCCTTCTCTGCCCTCCCTGCCTCCCTGCCTCCCCCGCCCCGATCCCAGTGTGCGTGCCTCACTCTGCAAGGAGCCTCCTCCTCCGAGGTGCTCGGGCCTAACCCCCTCCGCCTCTTGCCCCTGCAGACCTCACATGGTGGGCGGCGGGGGCAGTGACAAAGACAAGGACGAGAACCGGGAGGCCAAGCCGCGCTCTCTGCGCTTCACCTGGAGCATGAAGACGACCAGCTCCATGGAGCCCAACGAGATGATGCGGGAGATCCGGAAGGTGCTGGACGCTAACAACTGCCAGTGTGAGCTGCAGGAGAAGTTCATGCTCCTGTGCATGCACGGGACCCCGGGCCACGAGACCTTCGTGCAGTGGGAGATGGAGGTGTGCAAACTGCCCCGCCTCTCCCTCAACGGCGTGCGCTTCAAGCGGATATCGGGCACCTCCATGGCCTTTAAGAACATCGCCTCCAAGATTGCCAATGAGCTCAAGCTTTAACAGGCTGCCGGGGGCCGGCCCGGGACCAGCGAGGGCGGGGCCTCCCCACCTAGGACCAGCAAGGGAGGGGCCGCGGCCGGGCTTGCCCCCCCTTTCCTTTTCAGTTTTTTCCTCCGCATCTGTGGGGGAGGGAAGGTCATTCCCTCCCCACACCCCAGGACCCCTCGACATGAGACAAGGAATGTAGGGGGGGTGTGGGGGCGGGGTACCCCCAGGTACTGCGGTTGCACAGAGTATTTCGCCGAAACCAAGAATTTTTTTATTACCAAAAAAAAAATGCACCGGACACCTCGCCATTCTCCTGGGGTGGTTCGGACTGATTGATGGCGTTCTCTCCCCTGGGAACTGCTCACGGCTGGATCACCCTCTTCCCTGAGAGAAGGCGGGAATTCGCTGCCCCTCCATCCTGCCCACCGGGCCAGTTTGAGGTTCTGCCCTGCCTTCCAGCTTCTCCTAAATAAACCACCAGGGGTTGCCTTTCTAGACCCAGGCCCCTAACATTGAGTGCCCATAGTTAGGACTGGGGAGGGGAGTGTTGGTGCTGTGGACAAGGGAAGAGATTGTTCTGGGCTGAGGATGGGGAAGGGGGGTGGTCTACTTTCGGTGCCATTTCCTCCTGTTAACCCCCCCCCCCCCACCCTTTGCTGGGCATTTACTTTCCACAAGCTGCTGTTTGGGGGGAGGGGTGCAGCCTTTCTCCCCCGTGAGGCTGATGACAGGGTCGGTGGATTCCTGGAGCTTCCCCCTCCCCCTGCCAAACGTCTAGGGAACATGGGTCTGGGGGCTGCCAAACTGGGAGGGAGATGCTGGCAATGAGCAGTGGGTTCTAAGGCTGGGGTGCACAGGGTGTTTTCCTTTCCGGGAGAGACCCTTGTCTGCAAGCACACCCTCCCCCATCTCTCCATTGGCATTAATCTGGGCACCAGCTAGGTTTGGAGCAGTGAGAGTTCTCTGCCTGGCTCTCAGTCTCCTGTCTCCTCAAGCTTCTCTCTCTAGCTTTGCTTCCTGACGCTGTTGCCCCCTTGGAGAAGTGGGTGCCTGGGGAGGGCGGGCCCAGCGGCCCGGGGCTCGTGCGGCCTGGAGGCGGGAAGGGCGGCCACTGCATCCCTTAATTTATTTCTCTGCTGTTTCTGTTCTTGAGAAATGAGGTGGGGGGGAGGGGACATGCACAGAGGCCGCTCCCACCGCATCCGAGTTGTACATTTTTTGTGATGGGGTTTATTTTTTATTATTATTATTTTATTTTGTTTTTTTTTTTTTTTTGATTTATGATGACTCCCTTTACTCCATCCCTCCCACCTCCAAGCCTGAGGCTCAGCAGGGAGCAGAGCTTTTGGGTTCCAGGAAGGGAGTCTTGATAAGCTCCCTCCCACCCCAAAGAGGGCTCCGGCTCCAGACCAAGGGCTTTACCCCTCCACCTCCACCCCTCCTCCCTTGTAGCCCACTCAGGGCGATCAGTGGGACCCAGGAGGGGAACAGCTCAGCTTCTGGGGGGAGCTGGGGGGGTCCCAGGGACCAGGTCAGGTCCCTCTTCCCCCTCTCCCCCACCTCCCCTCACAGTTCCCTTTCAACCCCCTCCCCCCTTCCCATACTTAGTTTCTCCTCTGGATCAGACACACGTAATAAAGAGAATGTTTGGAATCTGAGCCTTGGGCCACGGCCGCTGCCTCTCCTTTCTTCTCACTGGCCCAGGCTAGACCTGGAGCCACCAGGTATGGGGAAGCTGCTGCTGCCACTGAGGGGTCCCAGCAAGTCCCTCCCTCCCAGGGCAAGGTGTGCTGATGCTGGGAAAGGGAGGGCCTCACCCAGGGAGTTTGGAAAAAGTTTTATTTTAAGAACTGACAAAAAATAAATTTAGGTGGCTTTTCTTTCTGCAGCCTGAAGTTTTACACACACACACACACACACACACACTCTCTCTCTCTCTCTCTCTCTCTCATTCTCTAGCAATGGGTGGAGAGAGAGAGACAGGCTTGAATCCCCAACCAGCATCTTTGTGGCTGCCCTGTCCCAAACTGAGGAGGCTGCACCTACCAGGTTCAGGGAGCTGGATCTCCCCACCCATGGGTGGAAGGGGGTTCCCTCCCCTCAACACCCCAAGGGGGGCAAAACTCATGCCATTGATGCCCACCCCCCCTCCCCACTCCCCTTTCTGAACATAGCTCTCTTCCCACCCCATCCCAAGACTTATTGCTGTGACTCCCTATTCCTGCCATCACTCTGGCTCCCCAACCTTCAGAGTGTAAGGCAGGGAGCAGCCCTCTCTCCTAAGCCATTCTGCCTGTCCTAATTTAGCTCTACTCTACAGTCACTAACATACCCACTACCAGGGAGAGACAGGGCTGGGGGGAGTGGGGAAGAAAAGCCCAGAGAAGCAGTTCAGCCAGAGGCGACATTCCATTTTGGAGCTTGGGCAGCTCCAGGGTTGGCCGGGGGGGCTGCCTTGAGCCAAAGATCCCACTCCTGGTACTTGGGTGGGACAGGGCGAAGCAGCTGTCCAACCCCCACAAATGCCAGTGTCCAGATGCTGGCCTTACTTCCCATCTGCCAGGAGCCCACATGTCTTAGGTTGTGCCCATCACAGGCCCATGGTCATCTGCTGCAGGGTGGGGGGCTGAGGTGCCCATTCCATCTGTCCTCACTGAAGCAGCTGGTGCCCAGGGTGGGGAGAGGAAGTAAGGACTCATAGTGAAGGGGGTGGGGGTTCAGAAGGTGGTGGCTGGGGTCCACCCCTGGTACTATGTCTGGAGGCTGCAAGGGCAGGGCGGATGAGAGGGGGGGGCGGTTGGTTGGGAGCCAGCCTTGGCTGGAGGAATCGGCCCTGCTGTAGTGGTGGGGGCTGACGGAGAAGGGTAGGGGCTGTAGGCAATGGGGGGCGAAGTAGCGGGGGTGGCTGAGACAGTGAGGCAGGAGGAGGGGGCACTGGCCGAGACACAGCCGTGATCTGGACCTGTAGGAAGAGAGAAGCCGAGGGCTGGAGCCGAGGGGTACAGGTATGGAGCCCAGCCCTCATTCTGAGGGCCTGAGGAGTTACCCAAGCTTCAGTAATCACAGGTAGCAAGGAGAAAGGGTGGGGATTTGAACCCCGGTCCTGCCCCTTATATTCAAACTTCCCTATCTCTCAAGAAATTTTTCCTTTTATGGGCAGGAACTCATGGTTCTAAAATTCACAGGCAGGAACATGAGGTTTTCAAGATAGCTACTCCAGCCCCTCATTCAGAGCCAGGGACTTGTCCAAGGACACACACTTCACGCAGGCCCTAGCTGCCCCCCCTCCTCACCTCCTCCTCCTCCTCACGGGCAGCGGCTGTGCCCAGGAGCCCCTTGCGACCCTCGGCAGGGGGAGCCCCATCCTGCTCAGCCTCCCACTCCTGAAGCACCTCCTCCAGGTTGAAGCGCCGGCGGTAACTCACAAAGAAGGTCTTCACCTGGGTCAGCGTCTTGTTCCCAATCACCTCTGCAATGGCCCCAAAATCCTTCCCGTATCTTCGGATGGCTGTGGGAGGGAGGGTGGTCAGGAATATAGAGCCTCTGGGAGTCCTCTGGACTCTCCTCCAGAAATGGGGAGGGACCACAGAGCAAGGAGGGATCTTGGGACATAGAGGGGACCTTGTCTGTTTTCACATAAAGAGAAACTGAGGCCAGCCAATGACTTGCCTTACCCCCTCCCCAGCCTCACCCTCATGTGCACACACACACACACACCCCCACCGACCTTGTACAGCCAGAAGCTGCTCGTCTGTGGTCCATCGGGAATTGTACTTGGTATTTGCCTGGAGAGAGGAGGGAAGAAGCCACTTTTAAATCCAAGAAATGCGGAGCATCCTTTCTAGGCTGAGCCTGCGTTTCCTCCCACGAGGCACTGGGCCAGTCCGTCTGTATGTGGAAGCCCAGTAACATCCTCACCTCAGGGGGACGGAGGGGGTCAATGCCACCCTCGAGGGCTTGGCGAAGGCTGCTGTTGGTCTGTTTCATACTTTGTACCTGCAAGGCAAAAGCACAAGCTTTCATTAGATGTCTGTTTGTGGCGCCGTGCTAGCTAGCACTTCACAGACATGGCCTCCGTGGACCTTCCCAACAGCCCGTCAAAGGTAGGTGCTGTTATCCTCCTTTCACAGCTTAGGAAACTGAGGCAAGGCTGTACAAGACAGTAGTTAAACTAGCAAGTGTCTGAGGTTGAATTTGAACTCAGGTCTTCTGGCACTCTGCACCACTACAGTGCCACCTAGCAGCCTCCTGCAGGACCGAGAGAAGGAAACCCAGACCTCTAAATCGTAGTATTTTGCATTGAAGAAGCTAAGGAGCGACTTCCAAAGTCGGGATGTGACCCTCAGGGGGTCCAGTAGTCCTTTCCTATGTCAAGGGATTGCAGCCAGTCTGCTTCCTGTCCCACGCCCATGCTTTGGGCTCCCTCTCCTCACCTACCCACTGGACCCCTCCCAGCCTCCTGCTTTCATCTTCTCAAGATAGGGTCCTTTGGCAACTGACCTGGCGCTTCAGGGAGACCAGCTGGGAGTCCAGGCCCCGAAGGGTGAGACTGGCAAGGTCAGGGCTGCCAGAGACGGCCGTAATGCCCTCAGGGCTCAGGTACATGCCTTTGGGTGGGCGGCGCCGGGTCCGAAGAGGGTGGTGGCGGTACTGAGAGAGTTGGGCCTCCTTCTTCCCTGGGCCGGGCCGGGCATTCAGAGGGCGGGTAGGGGGCGGCTGTTGGGGAAATTGGGAACAGCAAGGTGAAGGGAGAGACAGCTGAGGCATCGGGTAGGGGATGGAGCTGTGAGTAGTGGGGCTAGGGGTCACAGGGTCTAGCCCAGCTGGACCTCACCTCTCTCTTGGGGTCCCCAGCATCTGGCTCTCCCTCACTAGTGGCTCCTCTTCCCTCTTCCAACTCATCACTGCTGGCAGAGGGTCCAGGGAGCAGATGAGATCCTAGTCAAAGCCCTCCCAAAGGCACATATCACCCCCATCCCCGAGCCCTCGGCTTCCCTTCCCCCACTCTCATGGCCCTCCTCAGCCTCACCCTCCTGTTCTCAGGGCCTCCCCTCTCACTCCTTGGGGAAGCCTTCACCACATGGTGAGGTCTGAGGTGCTGCCACCATCACCAGCCCCACCCAGCTTCCCTGTCCTTTCGACCCCACCTATCATCCTTGTCCTTTCGGCCACCCAGCCTCCGGGCCTGGCGGTCCATGACGCTGGTCCGGCTTCGAGTCTTCTTCCAAGAATAGTAGTATTTAACCAGACTCGGGATGAGCTTGTCTGGCAGCTGCAAAAGAAGGGCTGGTGGTTGGCAGGAGGCTGGATGGAGGGGACTGAGGAGGGGTCTGGAGGTCTAAGTATGGCTTGTGGGGCCCTGGGGAAAGAGGGAGGGATGCCGGGAGCCTTGCCCCCCACCCCACCCCAGGCTCAAGGCGCGTACCATCTGCTGGATGCGCTGGAAGCACTTTCCGTGGAAGCCAAAGGCTTGTTCAAACAGCACCTTGTCTTCCACGGTCCACTCATCCGGAAAAGGGGTGAAGTTGGCCAGGTCTGCCAGAGACTTCTCCACATCATGCTTGTGCCACAGCAACATGCCCAGGGCCTAATCCCAAATGGGGAGATTGCCCCTTAGTCACCTGCCCACTGGGAGCACATCTTCCCTCCCTCCCATGGAGCTCTCCTCTGCCTCCCCCACCTTTATCCCTGACTGGGGCCAGACTGACCTGCTCAATGTTATAACCATGCTTCTCCTTGGCCATTGCAATGTACTTGTCCACTGATGAGAGTAGAAGTGGTCCATTGGTAAAGAGAAACCAGAGCTCCCAACCCAGCCCCTTTTCAGAAATAGGAACAAATCTGGGCATCTCAGTCTGAAACCCTTTTCCTAGACATGGGTCTGAACTCAAGCATCCCAACTCCCAGGTGTGAGAAATGAAACCCTAGCCCTCCTTGGCTCCTCTCCCACAGAAGGGGCTGAATCTAGGCCTCTCAGTCAGTGACCACCCCTCCCCCCCAGATGTGGAGAACAAAGCAAGACACCTTGGCCTTTAGCCCTCTTCCCAGATTCATCTGAACTAACGTACCCTAACCTTGAGACCCCTTTGGAGATGGGGAACAAATCCATGCATCCCCTCCCAGGGATGAGACTGACCCTAGGAGTCCTGGGCTCCAGCTCCAACCCTCAGATATGGGTCTAAAACCTAATACCAGGGACAGATGTGAACAGAGGCATCCCAGCCTGCAGCCCTGTTCCCAGAAATACGGCCCATCTCACGTATTCCCCCCTTCCCCATGGAGCTAACCCCCTGGGGCCTCAGCCTTGGCTCACATTTGGCGTCTGACACACAGTGGTTCGGTGACCACACCAGCATCCCCTTCAGCTCCTTGTTGCTGTACCGAGCTGGGCTCTCTGTGTAAGGAGGGAAGGACCACATGGATGATGTCTGGCTGGGGTCTAGGGCAGGCAACCAGAAAGGAAAGCAGAGACAGCCTCTCAACCAACCACAAGGCCTGTCCCCTGACCCCAGAACAGCCACGTGGGGCTCCTGCCTCCTTACCAGGCTTGCACTCAGGAATCACCGCCTGGTAATTAGTCCCTACTCGGATCATGCTGTCTGTGGAAAGCAAGAGCAGAAGTGGAGTGAGCCTCCGGACAGAAAGAAAATCCCGAGAGCAGGGGTGGGGGCCCCCTCCTTCTGGCCTCACTTCAGGGCGCCCTGCTCACAGAGGGTTGGGAGAAGGAGTTCAGTCTAATGGAAAAAGAGCCTGGCTCTGCCACTGTCTGCCTGGGCTACCTTGGCTAGGGCACTGGAATCCTTAGCCTCAGTATTCTCATCTGCAAAGTGGAGATAAAGATCTCCCCACCACCCTCCACGGGGTGCTAGGGAGAAATGCATTTGATAAAGCTTGAAGTGTTCAAGAAACCTAAGTTATTATGGGAGGGGGAAGCATTGTTGGGGGTCCTCGGGTCTCCCCCCAGCCCTTTGTTCTAGCTCTGGGAGCTGAAGGGGGGGCTTCCACTGTGACCTGGAGGGAAAGGCAGCTAGGCTGGTCATACCTCGAATTCCCAGGAGAGTGGAGGTGGGGGTGGGAGAGAAGGCTATCTTTCTTCTCAGCACTCCCCAGCTTTGTCCCCTCTAGTCTGGGTTAGGGAAAGCTGGGAGGCCAGGAAAGAGGAGGCAGAATGTCTGGGTCCTGGGAGGGAACTGGGAACTGGAGGTGGGAAGCGCGCTATATATGGGGGGGGGGGGGATGGCGGATGCCCACGTGTCTCTCCTCAGTTCCCTCTTGAGACCACCCTCCAGCCCTCCCACCCCCCCCCCCACCCTCTCCCCGCCTAGCAAAGGAGGCCAGCTCTGAAGGTTCCCAGATCTTTCCTTTCCCCGCCCCCAGGACGACGGCGGTGGCAGCAGCAGCATCAACCTTAACCCGCCCCCCCATTCGCCTCCCCTCCGCAGTCCCAGGCTCTCACCGTGGGAGTGCTCCTCCTCACTGCTGTCCTCCTCTGAGTGGGGCTGGCCTCCGTTGGGCGCCGTCTTGGCCCGGCTCCGGGACAGGATCACAGATCCAGAACTGCTCTTCTCCATCACTGACGGCATCCTCGCTTTTTCCCTCCCGCCCTGGGCCCAGGCTTAGAGGGAAGGGAGGCAGCAGAGAACGATTGACGGAACAGGCCCCCAAGAGGACACAGAGTAGTGGGCAAAGTGGCTCCCCAGTCCTTCCGTGGCCCTGTCTGCTGAGGTCGCCACTGAGGTTCTGGGGAGACAGCAAGCGAGCCAGTGAGGGAGGGAGCGAAGGAAGCAGACAGGCAGCCTTCTCTGCAGCGTTGTGCCCACGCTGGGGAGGGCAGTAAAAAGTTTCCGGAGGACTCCAGAGAGATCTGGGGAGCCAGGCTACCTGGGTCACAAGCGGGCGTTCCTCGGGCTCCTTTTCCCCTTTGAGAGAGGGGCCAGGATGCCCTGGAAAGTCAAGGACCTAACCTCCAGCTCTTTGCCCTCTCTGAGTGGGGGGAGCCCAGTCCTCACCACCTTGGGGTCAGAGCCAGGTAAATTAGGGACAGAAGCCAAAGGAAGCCAGCTCCCTGCCTTCGTCCTCTCCCAGCCCCAGCCAGCCTGCCTGGGAGACTGGCTGCTCCTTTCCTCCGGTGCCTGGACTTGTACCTGCCTGCTCCCTGCCTCTCTCCTTTCGCTCAAGAGGGCAGGACCCCAGCCTCCTAGATTAGCCCCTTTCCCCGGGCAGGGCAGGGGCAGCGCAGCAGTGAGCGGGAACCTGGCTGGACGCGACTCTCCCTGGGGGCCGGCGCTCAGAGAAGGGGGCAAAGTTGCAGCGAGCCGGAGAGAAGGCGGCCGCTGGGGCTGGGGCTCGGGCTGCTGCTGCCGCTGCCGCTGCCGCTGCCGCCGCCGCCGCCGCTGCCGCCGCCGCCGCCGCCGCCGCCGCCGCCGCCGCTGCCGCCGCCTCCTTCCATCCCTCCCTGGCTCCCTCGCTCCCTCGCTCCCTCGCTCACACAATGAAGCTGCTGGCAGGGAAGTAGTGCCGGCTGTGGCCTCAGCACCCCTCCCCCAGCCGATGCCTCCGCCAGCTGAACATCTGGCCCTGGGGTGGGAGGCAGGGCTTGGGGGCGGGGCCTGGGGGCCAGGGCTAAACCTTCCTCTGGAGGTGGGGTCAGGACTAGGGGAGAGGAACGCCTCAATTCATTTCTTTTTCTCTTTTTCTTCTCCCCTTTCTTTCCCCTCTTCAGGCACCCTGACTTCTTGAGGGAAGGGAAGAACCTCCCCCCACACACACTTCTGGAGGTCTTGGGGGAGGGAGCAAGAGGCGATCTCTTCTCTGTAAGAGGAGATGGGGGCGCGGAAGAGGGAGCGGAGAATAGCCAAGAGGTCACATTCCCCCTACCCCCGACAGGCACCCACCCAGACACTGCCATCCAGACGCCCGCAAAGCATCGGGCACACATGTTACTGCAGCCCAGTGCCCACCCTGGGGATGGGGGAGAGGAGAAAGGGAAGGGGTGGGAGTTTCCCCTCCTTGCCCTTTCCTGTCACTGGAGAGAGGAACCTTTCTAACCAAGGTGGGCTTCCGGGCGCCCTGAACCTTTGGTACATCTCTTTGGTGTATCTCTGGGTGCAGACGCGGCCTGGGGAGCCACGCAGGAGTTGGGTATTACCTCCCACTCTCCGAGGGGCCGAGGAGTTGAGAATGGGGATGCTTTCCAACATAGGGACATCCTGGTGTCAATGAAGAGCCTGGCTTCACATCTCAGCTGTCCCTGGACAAACCACTGTCCTCTGGCTCTGTTTCCCCTTCAGTAAAACAAAAGGGTGACCCGAGGACATGATACTGGGTCTGGATTTTTTCATTGATGTGTATACGTTGATGTGTACATGTTCTGTGCCCTGTAGAAGGGAAACTCTTTGAGGGCAGGTATGTTCCATATTTCTCTTTGTGTCCCAGCGCCTAGCATACAATGGTTGGTACCCAAATGCTTGTTGATGGATTGATTTGAAGGAGTCACCAGTTTGGGAGTCCCAGCTCTTCCATTCCCTCCCTTTGTGGAGGCTCTTTGGGCCTCAATTTCTTCATCTGTAAAATGGGCGTGGGGGACTGACCTCGACTTCTGAGGTCTCTCTTCCTCTTCCAGCTCTAAAACTATCATTTCTGTCTCCCTAGAAGAAAACCTTGGGCCTGGCCCATAGTAAGAACCTCATAAGGTTGTGCCCAATCCATCTGCACTGCTTGAAAATTCCTGGTAGCTTAGAATCCTGGGATCCTGGGGGGAAGGGGGAGCCTAGTTGGGGGGAGAAGCTGTCCATGGAGCTGGAGCCAGGGAAGGAGGCTACCCTGTCCTACTCCCCCTCCCCAAGAAATACAGAAGAGACGTTGGTCTCACAGACATTCAAGGGGTCCCAGAGGAGCCCTGGACCCCACATCCTGGGCAATCAGGCTTCAGCATCACAGCCCTCCCTCTTCCCTCCCCCCAGTACAAATGAACACACACACACCTACATTCAGGCAGATCCCCTGCACCCAGACTTGGCAGCTGCTGACTTTGCTCTTTCCCTTGGCCCTGACCACACTATAATCAGCTTCCTAAATTTAGAAATGCTGGCCTCTGGCCTTCCCTGGCTGCCCCCACCCCACCCCAGGTCCTGTGGCCTGGTTTTGTGGTCTCTAGATTTCCCAGGATGGACCCACCCCAGGAGCTTAGAGGCCTCTGCTTACTGTGGCCAGCCAGGCTTCTTGGAGATGCCCAGCAGGGTGTGCTAGAGGGGAGGGGAGCTACAGACACAGGGCCAGTGTGAGTGAGGCCCAGGGGCGTGTTCACTGAGAGATGCCCAGACATACAGTGGAGATGGGCGGAGGGTGAGGAGATGGGTCAGAGGTGGAGGAAGGTAAGAGGACCCTCTTCTATCCTTCCACTCCCCAGCCATAAAGAGCACACAGACACACAGAGCAGGTCCCAGCCCAACCTGATGTCCAGCCACCAGGCAGATTCCCAGCCATCCCACATCCGCACACCACCACGTGGGCACACACACATACACACACACACACACACACACACACACACACACACACACACACACACAGCCCAGGGAAGGATAACCAGATCCTTTCTGGGTCTTTTAAAAAAGCAGAGAATAGTTGGAACCCAGAGGTCCAGAGAGGGAGTTATAGGGAGAAGGAAGGAGGAAGGAATCAGGGGAGAAGTGGGGGGGGGGAATGGATGAGGAGGGATAGGGAGGGGGCAGATGGAAGGCTCAGAGTGAAGTGCAGCTGCTTCTTCCTCCAGGAAAAAGAGCAACTGGCTCTGCCCCACCCCCACCCCACCCCTCTCCCCAGTCTGGGTGGCTTAGATGCTTGTGTGTGTGTCCTCCGGCTAGAAGCTGAGTCTGACCCAGTCCTTCTCTCCCTTCCAGGGCTTTCTAGGGGCCTGGTCGCCCCCCTGGCAGCCACAACCCACCTCGAGTCCTCTCCACCCCCCCATCTCAGGTCAGGCAGGAGACCACTTTCCTCTCCCCTCCCCCTGGGAGGCACTGAATGATCTTGCCTCCTCCTTGGCCTCCATCTTCCCCCCCCTTCAGGCTCCCTTTGTCCTCCTTTGAAGGCGAGGACACCTTGGCCTTTTTCTGGTCCCCTGGGCCTTGGTAATGATGAAAATTCTTCCCTTGAGAGTTGGGGCGGAAACTGAGCATGTGGCTAGTTAGGAAGATGGGCCGGGTGCAGGGAGGGAGGGCATTGCCTTTGAGAGGACAGCACCCTGAAAGGACTGGGGGAAGGGGTGCCCAGAGGAGGAGGTGGAGGAGTAAGAGGAGGATGAGGAGGGTGAGGAGGGAAGCAGGCAGACTCCACCCCTTCCCACCTGCTGCAGCCCCCCCCCCCCCAGCTGGCCCCCTCCTTTGTGCGGAGCCACACAAAGGACAAGGGGCCCCAGGCACAGGCCATCTGCTCCCTACAGCCCTGAGGCTCTTAAAGGGACAGCACCCCCTCCTCACCTACCAACCACCCCACTGGGAATGCAGGAAGGTCCAAACCAGACAAGTAGGCATCATCCCCCTTTCTCCCATCTTTTTTCCTCACCCTGCCTGAAAAGGCATGGCTGTCCAGCTTTTCCAGCCTCACTCCCACACTATCACCTCCCTCTTCAGGGCCAGGGGAGCAGAATGAGAGCCTCCAGCCCGAGGCAGATGCTCGGCATCAGAAAGACTAGAAAAGAGAGACAGAGCTGGGGAGAACAGGAGGTCTGGCTGCCCACTTTCAGGATCCCCAAGATGAAGGTTCTATGGGCTCTGAGCCCTTGAGCTGGAAGGTGTGAGGAGGCGCTCCTCGCTGCCTCTTCCCTGCTCCCTCCCTTGTTAGAAAGGGCTTTACAGCCCTCCACTCTGATTCACCATACCCAATCTGACACATCTCTATGGCATCAGCTAGCCAGCATTTACTAGTCTCCTGTTCTATGCTGGACACCGTACTACTTAATGGAATGTTCACAGATCCTTTTTGTAAACTGAAATTTCTATTGCAGGGTTAAAGCTTGCCAAGTTTTATCTTCACAGGAACCATGTGAGGCTTCATACAAGCCTGTTCTACAGAGGAGGAAACTGAGGCTCATGGGGGTGAAGCTATTTGCCCAGGGCCACAAAGCTATCAGATATCTGGAGCTGGATGGGAGTTCCAGGCTCTTCCCATTCCACAAGACCAGCTCTCCAAAGGCAGAAGCATGTAATGGAAACCAGGCTCCCAGGGAGTCAGGAGGGGGTTGAGAAGGTGGGGAGGCATTCACTCCTGAGAACTGGAGAGCCAGGCCTCAATAGCACTGTGGTCAGCAGGGAGGGGGGGAGACTCAGGAGGGGCCCCCAAGAGGACTGGAAGAATGGAAAGGGAGGGAAGGAGCTGGAGGAAACTAAGACATGATTAGGTGGAGAGAATGGGGGGAGGGGGCCTGACGGAGGAGATGGATAACCAAGGGACTGGGAGGGGTGGGACCATTTGAGAGGCTGAGGGCTTTGAGAGAGGGAGGGAGGCAGAGAGGACAGCCTGCTGGGAAATTGGAGGAGGGGACGTGGGGAGCCCAGACAGAAGGACATTTAGGGTAATTGATGCAGATGGGAGTCAAGGAGGGGGGCAGGGGTGTGAGCCGAAGGATCGAAGGGGGATGGGAGGTGGTCCAGGGGAGGCAAGAGCTCCAGGGATTTGTGTGGCTAGCCAGGAAGAGGGGGAGGGGTGTCCTATTAGGGGACAAGGGATGGAGTTTGGAAAGTCAGGCTTGAAGCCATGTTGGGGTTAGAAGGGTCCAGGAGCAAAGGGCAGAGACATTGGGGGATGGGAGGTCCTAGAGAGGGCCTGGAGCCTTTGTGAGAGGTGGGCTCCAGAGAAAGCAAATCAGCCCAGACCCCTGCCCCCTGGAACATCTTCCAGGGAGCCAAAGGGCCCCAACCTGGGGCTTCCGGAGGGGGGCCCTGGGGAGTGATGCACTGATCCCTCCCCCCAGACCTCCAAGCTCTAGAGGAATAAAATTCCTCCCAGGCCCAGGTGCCCGGATTCCCAGACCCTTCCTTAGGATGGCAGAATCCATTGCTGGTGTGACCTGGTGCTACTCCCATCCTATCCTCTGCTCCAAATCCATCATCCTGCCAGCTACCTCTTGGGCCACGGTGTGGGGGCTCTCTACAAGGGGCCTGGCTGGGGGCAAGGATCAGGCAGAGCCACCCCAGCACCTCAGGGGAAGGAGGAGGGTGAGGGATCAGAAATTAGAAACCAGGTTTCCAAGTCCAGGAAATGTGACTCCTGAGGCAGAAGGAAGCCAGGGTGAAAGGCTAGGAAGAAACAACCCAGAGATAGGAGGACTGGGGGGGAAGGGGGAGCCCGCACTGGCCCCAGCCCTTCCTGGGCAGAGTCACACCCAGAGCCCCTGAGGCCTGCCTGCCTATCAGGGAAGGGGAAGGAAGGGAAGGGGGAGCCCCTCAGCCCTGCCCACTCTGGCGGGGGTTTCACTTAGCTTGGCCTGGGCTGTTTCTGCCATGGGCCTGGCGCCCTCTGGTGGCCTTTGCCCAGTGTGGCTGGGCACAGGCCCACAACGCCAACATTTTGAATGATGAAGAGAGCAATGATAATAAATGATATTTCTTACTCTGACTGATTTCACTGATGGAGTGGAAACTCCACGTGCTGCCAGCTGTGTACAAGCCCCACGCAGGGTGAACTGGAGGGAAGTGCTAAGCAGGGGCTGGGAAGGGCTTCTTGGAGGAGCCGGGGCTTATTAAGCACCTACTATGTGCTGGGCACTGCACCAAGTGCTAGGAATCCAAGAGGCCAAAGACAGTCCCTGCCCTTGAGGAGCTTACAGTCTAACAGAGGAGACAGCATGCAAGCAAACAGATGCAAAGCCAACTCTGTACTGGACAAAGAGGAAAGTAAGGTCTTAGATTTCAGCTGGGATTTAAAGGGAGCCAGGGAGGTCAGTGGTCAGAGAGGAGGAGGGAGAGCCTGTCCAGATCTGGGGGAGGGGCAGAGAGAATGCTCAAATCTGAGAAATGGAGGTCTTGTTGATGGAACAGTGGGGAGGCCAACGTCACCAGACAGAAGAGTCCATGGAGAGATTAAGGTATAAGACTGGAAAGGAAGGAGGGCACTAGGTTATAGAGGGCTTCAAATGCCAAATAGAGTGCTTGGTATTTAATTCTGGAGGGGATGGGGAGCCATTAAAGTTTATTGGGTGGGGAGGGCAGGGACAGCCATCAGATCTGCATTTTAGGAAAATCACTCTAGTGACGGAATGTTGAATGGACTGGAGTAGGGTAAGGCTTGAGGCAGGCAGCAACCCTGCCCCCAACCCCGGCAGCTATTGTGATAGTCCAGGTATGAGGTGACCAGGGCCTATGGGGGGGGGGCAGCATCAGAGGAGAGAGGGGGGAACACATGAGGGATGGTGTGAAAGTAGAATTACAGGACTGATGGAATTATTATCAGTTGATTGACTATGGGGAGGGAGTGAGGAGTGAGGAGTGAGCCTAACAGGAGGCAGTAACAGGGAAGGGAAGAAAAGGAGAGGGCTCTGGGCAAAGCTGAGGAGCTTAGTTCTGGAAATGGTGAGTTGAAGTTACCTGCACACTATCCAGTTGAATATGTCTAACGGGCAGTTGAAGATGGGAGGTCATATCTGGGTGGGGGTCAGCAGAGAGATCAGAGGATGACAGATCTGAGAGTCATCGGCACTGAGATGAGAAGGGAATCCATGGGAGCTCTTGAGATCAATAGAGCCCTGGAGGAGGAGGGGATGGCCCAAGACTAAGCCTTCAGCTCCCCAGCTGAGCGCCTTCATCCCACCCCTTGTCAGCTTCCTTTTCTGTCATCTGCTCCCCTTAGGATTGAAGAAAGGGGTGAGCTTGCCTGATTTCTCTCTGCCTGTATTTTTATTCCCAGCACTTAGAACACTAGCTGGCACATCATAAGTACTGATTGACCTGCAGATGTGGCCAAAAATCCAGCAGTGAAGATGGAGAAGAGGTACTGAGACAGGTAGGAAGGCAGCCCGGGAGACAGAAGCAACATGAAAATCTAGAGTGAAAAGAGGGTGACCAAAAGGCTGCAAAGATGAAGGCAGAGGGGAGGCCAGTGGGTATCAAAATACCTTAGAGGAGGGCAGTTTTATGAGAGAGTTGAATGATGGCTCGTTGATTAGTCGCTGTGCTAGATGGGGGAATACAGAGACAAAAGAAACAAGCCACAGCTGCTCGCAGCAAGCTTCCATTCTAAAATAGGTCTTTATCAAAGAGCTTATCAAACTCTTGCTAATTGTTTAATTAATTGACTTAATTGCTATGGAAGAAATGTCACTGGCAGCGTGGTGTGGGGAGACCGGAAATGCTGATATCACTCCTTATTCCTGTTCTGGGCTTATTTCAACATATTTAATTCATTTGTTAAATTGCTCTGTGACCCTCAGCATTTTCTTTGTTTCCTAGGTTGCCATGGCCAAAGAATCCATTGCCTAGGAACCAGACTAGGTGGGGATGAGCCCCCAGATTCTTAGATAGGTGGGTCCTTGGAAAGCAGATGGTGTTTGTTACTGGGCTGGCCTGGAAGCCTCAGCAGCAAGATCAGACCTTCAAGAGTGAGGGCTCAGGAACTCTCAGCCTTCAAGTAACCAAGGTCACTTCTTTGCTGGGAAGCAGCACCGAGGATAGCTCTGCGGAAGCTGCAGGATAATAAGGTGTGATGGGTGCTAAGCATAGAGAGAGGCTCTTCTGCCCAAACCTGACCAGTTTTGCCAAGCTGGACAGGCTGGACATGAACCTCTCATGAAACTCATTTCCTTTCTGATCATGCCAGTAACTATCTGGTCTTAGAAATAGAGAACCAGAGCTACTGCTGAGCCCAGGGCTCTGGAGGTGTCCTCTCCTACTCATGGGCCTCAACTTTGGGTTCAATCTGGGGGCTGCCAGACTCTCAAAAGGGAGCTCAGGCTTTTTCCCTCCCCGTCTTTCTGTGACTCTTTATAGTCCCACCAGGGACCCAGGCAAAATAATTTAAAGAAAAATGAGATTTGATTCGAGTCTAGTATCTTCCCCAAAGACATCAGAAAGCCATTCAGTGTACATTGTTGATCAGATATAGGACAGCTATTTATTTCCTCTGTACAGAAGACCCATCATCACTCAATCAATAAACATTTAGTAAGCACTTTTTATGTGCTGAGCTTGGGGTATACAAAAAAAGCAAAGACAGTCTCTGCCCTCAAGGAGCTTACCATCTAACAGGGAGATGACATACAAACAAACATAAACAAAGCAAGCTCTACACAGGATAAATAGGAAATGACAAACAGAGGGAAGGCACTAGAGCTAAGAGGTGTTGGAGAAGGCTTCCTGTAGAAGGTGGGTTTTCAGTTGAGACTTAAAAGAAGCCAGTGAGACCCAGAAGGGAAAGATGAAGAGAATTGTCAGAAAAAATGCTCAGAGCTGAGAGGTGGAGCATCTTTTTCATGGAATAGACAGGAGGCCAGCATCGCCATATGGAAGAGTCAGTGTTGGGGGAGTAAAGTAGAAGAGGACTGGAAAGAGGGGGAGGTGATGAAAAGCCTTGAATGCCAAGCAGAGCATTTTGTACTTGCTCCTGGAAACCATAAGCAGCCACCAGACATTGACAAAAACTTAAACCATAACAGGGTAACTCTTAACCTCTCCTTGGAGAAAGGGATTGAAAGTGTCTAAATGTGTAATATTTCACAGACTGCAGCACCTCACTTCGGCCCTGCAGTTTTCAGCAACTCCCACTCCCAGCTTAGATCTGTGAAGAACCCGCAAACGGCTTGGCCATACTCAGCTCATCCAAGAGGGGAGGTTTTGCAAAATGCCCTTGTCCTGTACCCAATGAGCTATGGCTGAGGAAGCTAAAACATGCTCCTGAACACCCAAGGCAGTTATTCTGGGGCACAGATACCAGGTGATAAGTTTGGATTGAATGGATCTAAACAGAGAGGAGTAATGGGGGCAGAAGGAGAACCTGGAAATGGGAAAACAAAGCCATTCTACTTCTTCCACCTGTACCACGGAGTTGGATAATTTTGATTGAAGGTAGAACCAGGATTAGAAGGGTCGGGGAAGCTACATCATCAGGAGGGAGTCAGGTCTCAAGGAGAGTCAGAAAACGGTGACAATAAGAAAGCAAAACATTGAAAATGAAAGCAAGCTTATTAACTATGGAGGAAACATTCTCGAGAGCCCAGTGAAGGGGGCAGAGAGATTGGGAGTTTGAGAGCAGAGCTGGGGAAGAGGGAAATAAGGGCATGGGCAGTGGAGGATGGGTAATGGACCTTCCACAATCAGAATTCCTGGGATGGGGAGAGTGTGACAGTGGGGGTGGGAGTATGCCAAGCTTTGAAGGATGAGTGCAGGCAGAGTTATTGGTCATTGGAGAGAAGTCAATTGAAGGAGGTAAACTATCAGACTGTTCAAGGGCCTCCCTCAAGGTCCAATGTGGTAGCAATGGGGATGGTTGTTAAATAGTGGGGGGAGGTTGTTAAATACTCAGGAGGGTCTCATCACTGCAGGTAGGAACAGGAGAAGGTATGATCTGAAGGAGTCTGGGAGAGCCTCCCATTCCAAGTGGGTCTGATCTGATAAAACAAGATAGATAGGATGATAGAGAAGAAGCTGTATAGATAAATTGAGATATATGGAGTCTAGAGAAATGAGATGGTTAGAGACAGATAACGCAGAGATAGGAAGATGGATGATAAACGCATTCAGCATATGCTCACTGTGTGCCTGGCCCTCTGTAAGTGCTGGAAATATAAACAAAAAAAAGAATGAGCCCTGACCTCCAGGAGCTTATAGTCTAATGAGGAAAGACAGTCTACAAATGGGAGCCACAAGAGAGCCGATGAAGAGATGGGAGGTTGTATGAGTAGTCTGGGAGTCCTGGGTTGAGCCAGCTTTGAAGAGTATCAGGAGAAGCTGCTGAGGTGAAGTCAGAGGCCAGAGGCCTGAGGCTTGGTACCTGGATCCGCCTGGCCCAGGGTTCCTTGAGAAAGAAATCTAAGCTAAATAGGCAGCTGGGGACAGCACATAGGCTGGCCACCACCTGGAAATAACCTTCTTCCCCTGGGAGTAGGAGAAGAAATTAGTCTCTTCCTCCTAGCAAAAAAGAGAGCCTCTCACAGATCCCAAAGGGTGGTCAGAGGGGAAAAGAAAGAGACACAGAGGGCCATGTCACTCCTTTTCAGATCCTTTCCCCATCTCAGCGGCCACTCCTCTTGACAGAGTATCTCATCATGGAGACATGGGGGAGGGACTATAGGACCAATAAGGGAATGGCTTTGTCAGTCCACAGTGAAAATCCTTCAGGTTTTCCTATCCCTGAGGTGGTCAGGGGAGTCCAGCTGGGCTTAAATCCTGTTTTTGCTCTTGGGATCATAGATGTAAGGCTGGAAAGGATTCCGAGGCCATCTAGCCCAAACAGCTCATTTTAGAGGAGTAAGTGGCTTTGAACCTGAGGGCTCTGAGCCCAGATCTGGCACTCCCTCTCCGGCCCTGCCACACAGCCTCCCTAACTGACTAGAAGTGTGATCTCATCCGTAAAAGTCACACCTTAGGCAAGCGGATTATCACTGCCGTCCCATGACCTCTGGAGTGAGGACAAGTGAAGGGTATCCATCCTCAGGCAACTTCAGGAGCTGGAGAAGAGACGAGGGTCTCAAGTTACCACAGCGGGAGCCATCGTTCCCTCCTCTCTCCCCTCCCCTCCTCAGCCATCCAATCAGCTGGGAAGTCGGGCTCTCTGCCTTCTTCTGCACTCTGATCTGTTTCTTCCTTTCTCTGCCCACCCCATTGTCCAAGTAGAAGTTCAGGCCGTTCAGGCCAGCTCTACGCCACCGTTGATTAAACTACTGTGCTCATTATAAGGGATATACAAGTGAAAGGCCAGCCCAGCCCTTGTCTGCCAGGGGTTTCCATTCTAGCACTAGGCTAGAACATGCTCCTGAGTCGGTAGTATTCAATTCCATTCAAAAGGTTTTCAGGACTGCAAGACAACTGGATACAATGAATGAAAAAGTATTTCATAGCTGTTACTATGTAGCAAGTACTGGAATACAACTAGATACAAAGTAACAGCCACCGAATCCCAGTGTCTCCGCCAGGAAAGGTCCTTCCCCAGCCCATCTGCACATGTAAGGTTGCTCCCCTGTAGAGTACAGGCAGCCTCTGCTGGATTACCTCTCTGGCTGGGGAGCTCACCAACTCCCTAGGATCAGCTGGGAGCCTAAATCGGCTTCTTGCCACTCCCCTTCCCCCGGCCCCCCATATTCCTGGTTCTGCCCTCTGGGGCCAAATGGATGAAATTTAACCCCTCTCCCACCTGACTGCACAGGAAATAATACCAGCTGTCATCTATGAAC
This sequence comes from Pseudochirops corinnae, assembly GCA_028646515.1. Lineage (NCBI taxonomy): Eukaryota > Metazoa > Chordata > Mammalia > Diprotodontia > Pseudocheiridae > Pseudochirops > Pseudochirops corinnae. The sequence goes on from CM053592.1 coordinate 189,429,726, forward strand.
CACTTTAAGGTTTCCACACCCTCCATTAGGTCATTTAAACCTCACTACACCCCAGAGGAAGGAGGAAGCTAAGAAATTATCCCCATTTCCAAATGAGGCCATTGAGACTTTCTGAGGCTGTCATGTGTATGGAGTACCACACAGATGAATCAGCGCCCAGAACCCAGAAGCTCGGGCGCCCAGTAGGCACTAAATAAATGTGATAAGTGGAATCAACTGCTTCACATCTAAATTGGAGACAAGATAATTGCCAATTATTAGATTAGCATTTTTAGCTTTCTCAGGGTGAGTCCAGGTCCTCTCCTCCTTGACCCCTCCTTCTCACAGACCTTCATGTGTACAGAACAGGCTACATGGTGCAGAGGAGCCCCCCAAGAGACTGCAGGCCTACTGGTCAAGTCCTTGCCCCAGTATCTGTGAATATCTGTGACCTCACACTGGTTTCTTAGCCTCTCTGAATCCTGTCTCCTCAGCTGGAAATGGGAAATGGTGATGTTTGTATGACTTCCCAAGACCTTTGTGAAAAAATCAAGATGAGTATACTTTGTCATCATTGAGTACCAACTCTGGGACCATGCATTCTGTGAAACCTTCCCTGGTCCCCCAATATTTAATGCCCCCCATTGCCTTGCATTTACTCATGGTTTTATACATTATATCCTGGCAGTAGAATGAGAGCTCACTGGAGGTAGGGATTCTTCCATTTTTGTACATGTCCCCTAAGCCTAGTACTGGGCCTGATGCATGTTGCTGTTGATCAGTCGTGTCTGACTGTTCATTTGACCCTGTTTGGGGTGAACTCAGGAAGATGAATCTTCATGACTCCAGGCAGGAGCCCTATCCTGCCCCACCTAGTGGATATGTATCTATATATGCACACATGTACACACTGCTATTTATATAAGACTAGAAGTGCAAATAAGGGCAGCTAGGTGGAACTATAGTGCACAGAGTGCCAGGTCTGGAGTCCAGAAGACCCGAGTTCAAATTTGACTTCAGGCACTTACTAGCTGTGGGACCCTGGGCAAATCACTTCACACCGTTAGCCTCAATTTCCTCTTCTGTCAAATAAACTGGAGAAGGGAATAGCAAACCACTCCAGTATCTTTGCCAAAACTCCCCAACAGGATCACAAAGAGTCAGACATGACTGAAACAGTGCAACAACAACGAAATTCCAATGTTGCAGGTGTTAATGGCCTCACTTTACAAATAAGGATACAGGTTTAGGGGAGTTAAGGAGCTTTCCCAGGGCCACTCAAGGAGCGACCATCAGAGGCAGAGTTCTAAGCCAAGTATCTCCCACTGCCAGGTCAGAGGCTCTCTCCACAATACTGAGCTGCCCCTCAGAGACATGGGAAATGATGACTAAAATGCTCTCCCTTCTCAGGGCTGCCTCTTGGAATCCCTAACTTCAATCAGAAGGCCCCTACAGGAGCCCTCTCCCCATTTTCCCCAATTATGTTGCTCTACACACACACCTCCCCTCCCAAATTATTTTTCACTTCATTTAGCATATACTTTTTCATTGCATGCCTGTGCCATGAGCTTGGGGTTCTATCATGTCTCTGTGGCAGCCCAGCTTATTGAGGAAGCTCTCTGGGGATGAGCAGAGAAAATGTCCCACCCGTCTCTTTGCAGAGGTGGGGTCTACGGGTGAAGAATATTGTTTAGACTTTCTAACTTTATGTATTGCTTGGTCTTGTCAAACTGCTTTTTCCTCTTTCTTAAAAAGTATGGTTTATTAGGTAGAAAAGGGAGAAAGTATATATTTGAAAATAAATAAGGCAGAAAAATAAAAGACTTCAATAAAAAAATTTAAGTGTAATTAAACTTGCTTGAATTGAATTGACCAGGATAGTAAAGACCTTGAATACAAGATGTGTCCAGGATGGTTGAAGGGACTGGAGCTGGTTAGCCTGGAGAAGAGAAGGTTGGGGACAGAGAGGACAGAGAGCTTTCTGTCAGCATCTGAAGGACTGTCATGCAGAAAAGGAATCTGATTTTTTCTGCTTGGTGCTAGAGGGTAGAATTGGGAGCAGTGAATGACTGATACAGAAAGGCACATCTAGATTTGATGGCAGGAGAAAGCTTCCTAACCAAGAGAGCCAGCTCAAAATGGTGAGGCTGCTCTGTTAGGGAATGGGGCTGAGGGGCAGGCAGCTCTCCCTTCTAGGAGGACCTAAGTGGAGGCTGGAAGATCCTCTAGAGCAGGGGTAGAGAACCTGTAGCCTCAAGGCCAAAGTTCTCTCTTGGTGAACTATGGTTGGACTGGATGGCCTTCAAGGTCCTGTGAACTGCAGTGATGCTGTGATGGCCATCCTGGGCATTGTAAGTGCCCAATTAGAGGTGGGCACCATAAAATGCTCAGAGATTCTTAACCTGGGATCTGTGAGTCTGTGTCTTAAAAAATATTTTGTTGACTGCACTACAGTAGAAGTGGTTTCCTTTGTAACCCTGTGTGTTTTATTTTCTGCCTTTAAAACCTCCTCCAGAGAAGAAGTCTATAGGCTTCACTAGACTGGCACACAAAAATGTTCAGAAGCCCTGCTCTCGGGTTTCAAAGGAGAGAGAGATCACTACAGGAGGGATGGGCAAGGAAGGCTTCCCAGAGCATGTGGGATCAGAACCCAGGTGTCCTGAGCTCAGAGGCAGGTAGTTGTCTGCATGCTCTCTCTATGTGCTCTTCGATGCTATGGGGACCGATGGGGTTGGTAAAATGACTCATGAATATAGAACAATTGTTCTGTTCCCTGACAGCATCCTCCCACCTCACCTCTCTTCTGCAGAGGCTGAGCTATTTGGCAACCAAGATGAACAGGGAGAAGAGAATAAGGAGAATCAGAGAAGTCAGGGGCCCATCAGAGCAGGCACAAGGTCACAGTCCAGATTGTCCTCTCCAGATGGGACATTCTGTGATCCAACAATTCCAGGGCAGGAACTTCAGATCAGTCTTCACAGATTTAAAGCACTATCATAGGTAACAGGGGTTGGCCTTGCTGTGCTTGTTCCTGGAGCTTAGAACCAGAAGCAGTGGAAGAGGGGAAACTGGAGCAGCAGGGTTAGGCTGGAAGTGAGGAAACACTTCACAGTATGGCTGGAGCTGTCCAAAAATAGACCTTTCTACCTGTTGAGAAGGGCTGTCTCAGGTCCCAACTAGAGGTGCTAAAATGAAACTGGGTGACCATTGGGGGCAAGGGGGCCAAGTCAAGTCAACAAAGATTTATAAAGTTCCTATGGCATGGCTAGGAAAGGCCAAAATAGTTCCTGTCCTCAGGGAGTCTATAATGTAATGAGAGCAAGGAAGTGCAAACAACTGTGTGCACACAAAACACATACAGAAAGAATTACAGGGGATTTCTGAGGGAAGGCGCTATGATCTAGGGGGAAGCTAGAAGTTGGGCCGGGCCTTGCAAGAAGCCAGGGAAGCCGGGAGGTGGAGAGGAGGTGGGAGAGCATTCCAGGCCGGGGTTCCTGTAAGGGCTGCATTCGATGGCCTTTCATATTCCTTATGAGTGGCCAGGAAGGTGACTTTGGCCATAAAGCACCCAAAGAAGCAGGTTACCCCAATGGGAAAAAATGGCAGCATAAAGGAATTGTCAGCTGGCAAACTGCTTTCTGACCCAACTGGGATGGTCCAGCCAAGATTCCCAGGGTTTGTCCCCGTGGAGTTTCCCCAGCACCATGAGTACAACTGATATAACTCAGCAGAGAGATGCAGCCTGAGAATCAGAAGCCCAGGGCTTGAGTTTGGCCTTGAACACTTCTCTTTTTTTCATTTTAATTTATTTTTGGAGGGGGGAAGTTAAGGCAATTGGGACTAAATGACTTGCCCAAAGTCACATAACTAGAAAGTGTGTCACGTGTCTGAAGGTAGATTCAAACTCAGGTCCTCCTGACTCCAGGGCCAGTACCCTATTCGCTGTGTTACCTAGCTGCCCCAACCTTGAATACTTCTTAAGGCTACGAGAGAAAGGAGGGTTGGCAAGGGGAGAGGAGAGAGGAGAAGACAGACAGTCAGACAGAGACAGAGAAATAGATATCATGCCACCTCTAGTAGCTGGTAATGGTAAGTTAAGGCAAGACTAGATGATGGTGGTTCCCCTCACAGGTGGGGAACCTGGGACCTCAAGGCCATCTGTGGCCCTCTCAGTCCTCAACTACGGCCCTTTGACTGAATCCAAAGTTCACAGAACAAGTAAATTTGGATTCAGTCAAAGGGCCAGACTTGAGGACCTAGAGGGCCACAGGTGACCTCGAGGCCTCAGGATCCCCACCCCTGCCCCAGATCAAGGATTTTCACCCTCTTTGTGTTGTGGACCCTGGGGACAGTTACTTCTCAAAGTAATGTTTTTAATGCATAAGATAAGATAATTACAAAGGAAACTAATTATATTGAAATACAGTTCCCAAAAATAATTTTTTAAACCCAAGTTCACAGACTCCAGGATAAGAATCTCTCGAGCCAGACATGTTGGTGCCCACCTTATATCCCTATTACTGGAGAAGCTGAGGCAGGTGAATCTCCTGTGCTCAGGACCTTTGACCAACAGAGTGTCTGTGTCAAGTCTGCCAGCGATACAGGAAGGGAGCACCAGGCCACCTAAAGGGGGGGGCACCAGGCTGCTGATACAGAGAGGGCACCAAGCCGCCTAAGGAGGAGGGACATCATGCTGCTTAAGGAGGGGGGGCGCTGAGCCACCTAAGTGGGGGTGCCTGGCCACCTAAGGAGTGGTGAAGGGTCATGGGTAAAGCAGGGCAGAGCTTTTGTGCCAGGCATCACTGGGGCCAGGCCCATGAGTAACTGCTTCAGCCTAGGAGAGATAGGGAAACCCAGTCTCCAAAAAAAAATACCCCTTTAGAGTATTTCCTTTAGAAAGTCCAGTGTATAAATGTTCAAACTCAGGGATGTCTATGAGGTAACTGCCAAGTCTATTCTCAGCATCCATCCTCTCAGGCTGTGAGCACATGCCTCTTGCTGCCATGTGCTTCTTCAAGAAGTCTCAGCAATGCCCTTCCTGGCAGCTGTCATATGTTATATATGTTATATGGCCTTGGGCAATGAACACTCAGTCTCCTGCACGCTGGTCTCTGACCTGAGCTCAGAAAAGGCAACAGAGGGGTAGCTAGGTGGCACCGGCCCTGGAGTCAGGAGGGCCTGAGTTCAAATCCGGCCTCAGACTCTTGACACTTAACTAGTTGTGTGACCTTGGGCAAGTCACTTAACCCCACTTGGCTTGCCTTCCTCCTTCAAAAAAAAAGGACAAGAGAAAAAGCAGAAGAAGCAGAGGGATGTCCTCATTGAAGCTAAGGGACATTAGGTTCTATACTTGGGAGATTAGAAAAGGAGCTGGCTACAATCAGTTAACAAGCACTTATTAAGTGCCTACTGTATACCAGGCATTGTCCTAAGCATTGCAGATGCAAAGAGGCAAAAAGTGAACCAGACTCTGCACTCAAGGAGCTCATGTGCCATCTTCTACATAGAAAAATGTATCCAAAATGTAAGGACTGGGACTGTCCTTGTGGTTTCAGTGGTATAAGGAGCTCCCACATGAGGAAATTCCCTCTACCAGTGCAAGTATGCACCTTCTCTTCCGCTTGGAGTCTTAGCAGCCTGTAGAGCTCAGGTGTTAGGGGACTTGCCCCCATGAGAGCCAGGATGTGTTAGAGGTAAAACATCAGCCTCCAAGGCTGGCTACCACACACACGCACACACACACATACACGCACACACGCAGGTGCATACGTGCATGTGTGTGTGTCTGTGTCTTTGTATATATGCATATGTGTGTATCTATATCTACATATGGTTGTGGTGGGTAAGGGCACTAGCACCTGGGAGCATCAGGAAGGCTTAGATAGATGGGTTTATAGGCAGCTAGATGGCTGAAGGGTAGAGAGTGCGTTTACACACCAGGCAATACGTTGAATATTGCAAATATCAAACGTAAGCAAACAAGACCATCCCGGCCCTTAAGAAACTTACATTCTAAGGAAATGTAGGAGAACAAGTGTTAGGCACATGGCTAAGAGCGTTACCATTATCCTCTCATTTGATCCTCACAACAACCTTGGAGCCGCTGTTCTTATCAGGCCCATTTACAGTTATGGAAACTGAGGCAGTCAGTGGTTAAGTGACTCGCTTAGGGTCACACCCCTAAACATTATTAAAAGAAAGCACAAAGGGGACCTGGAAGAGGTATAGGGTATTTAAATTGAGGAAGGTTGTGGAGATGCCTGGGAAAGGTGGAAGTTTGTTTAAACTGTTTCTTGAAAGAAACTAGGGATTCTAAAGGGCAGAGAGATAGAGAGGAAGTGAAGTCCCAGCATGAGGGACAGCAAATGCAAAGACATGGAGGCTGGAGATGGAGAAGGTTGATAGGACTGTAGAATTGATGTGAAGGAGAGAAACGTGCAAAAGGTCTGGAAAGGGAAAGTAGTCAGGTTGTGTTATCAATAATAATAGTGATCACTTCCTCATAGCAGTCATTCCCTTAAGGGTCTGTGTTTCCTTTGCCTCCTTTTAATGAAATGTCCTATATGGAGTTTTATATAGAGCACAGCTCTGATGGGCTGGCCACATTGTTTGAATGCCCAATGTAAGCTTGCCAAAAAGACTATTTTATGGAGAACTCACATGGGGAAGCATTCACATGGTGGTCAGAAGAAGCAGTACAGGGGGCGGCTAGGTGGTGCAGTGAATAGAGCACCTGCCCTGGAGACAGGAGGACCTGAGTTCAAATCCAGCTTTGAACACTTAACACTTACTAGCCATGTGACCTTGGGCAAGTCACTTAACCCCAATTGCCCCTCCTCTCAAAAAAAATTATTAGTTGGTTTTCTTTGGGGGAAAAAATATGAACCATGGACTGCTGTCATTTTCCTCAAGAAAACAAAGATCACTATTCCCATTGCAACAAGCAAGTCTACTTAAGTCAAACTGACACACCAGCCCTGTCTATGCCATCTCTTTCTGCCCCCAAGCTCACCATGTCTCAGTGCTAAGAAGTGGGAGACACAGACAGACATTTCCCTTCTTTTCCTGAGTCAGGGTTAGGAGCCAATGAAGTGAGAAAATTGCCCCGACTCTATCTGGTCCATTGGCATTGGGTGACAGTCTTTCTAACCCAAGGGTTACATGCTGATGAATGAGTTATGCCAAAGACTGGCCACACCCCCGAATGAGTAAAGTAGGTGTGATTCTGCCCAGTGTTGGAACATTGTACAATCTGGCAGCAACCTGCTTTTCTCTTTATTTCTTTTTATTTGATTATCTAAAACACTATTTTTCCCAATTATATATGGCAACATTTAGCATTCGTTTTTACAAGATTTTGAGTTCCAAATCTTTTTCCCTCTTTCCCTCCCCTCTTCTGAAAATGGTAAACCGTTTGATATAGGTTATACATGGGCAATCATGTAAAACATATTTCCATATTAGTCATAGTTGTGAAAGAGGAAACAGACCAAAAGAGAAAATTCATGGAAAAACATAAAGTGAAAAAAGTATGCTTTACTCTGCATTCAGGGGCCATCAGCTCTTTATCTGGATGTGGACAGTTTTTTCCATCATGAGTCCTTGGAATTGTCTTGGATAATTTGTGTTGCTGAGAAGAGCTGAATCTGTCATAGTTGGTCATTACACAATGTTGTTCTTATGGTGTACAATGTTCTCCCGGTTCTATTCATTTCCCTTTGCATCAGTTCATGTAAGTCCTTCTAGGCTTTTCTGAAATCTGCCTGCTCATCATTTCTTATTGCACAGCAGTGTTCCATTATATTCATATAACACAACTTGTTCAGCTCATTTCTTTTTCAATGTTGTACCTACACTGTTTATCTGCTTCATCTCCCAATGATTCCTCACCATCACTGCCTTGTACCAAATATGTACAGCCAAGGAAATCGAGGGAGCATGTTGGCCCCGTAGGCAAACCCGCGCCCCCCTCTACTCCCCATAGCACAGGGCGGGAGGCATGCCTCCCCAGGGGCTCTGTGGAGGTAGCGGGGGTGCACCGGTGTGAGCTCTGAAAACGTTCAGGCTTATTCTCTGGCCCGTCCCCGCTGGTAGTGTGTAAAGGGTCCTCCCCGGTCTCGCTGCCTCCCCTCAGTATCGCTCTCCCTAATTCCCTTAGACCCCCAGATCACTTTTCCAAGCCTTTTTGGACTCTCCCCTGTCCCCACCCTCATGCACTCTACACTGCAGCCTTGGTTCCAGCTTGCTCTCTGCCTGTGAGGGGACAGGCTCCTTCTTCATCTCTGCCCACTGACCCCATCCTCCTCCTTCCGGGGCTATTTCACTTGTCACTGGCTCTAGGATGCCTTCCCCAAACCATAGATTGTATGCGAGTTAGAAACTTTTTTTTACAGATTTCTTAAATTCTTCTAAATATAATCGCAGAAGATACCAGCGAAGGGGAAGGGCATGGTCGGATAGGGCACTTGGGAAGCGATAGGAGCGAAGAGGAAATCCCCATTTTACAGATGGGAAAGCTGAGGTCTGTCTACAGAGAGCAGAGCGAGCCAGGTCCCAGGGCTGGGTCAGGAGCCGTGGTTGCCATGGCGATAGACGAAGGCGGGGGGGGGGCGGGGCAGTGCGCGTGACGTCACGGAGCGCGCCGCCATCGCCTCCTCCTCCTTCGCCGCCATCGCCTCCTCCTCCTTCTCCGCCAGCTCCTCCGAGTGTCCCTCCGACGTCCCCCCCACCCCCTCCCGCCCAGCCTTCCCGAGGCCGCTCTGCGCCGGCGCGGACCGGGGAGGGCACGCGGGAGGGGGCCGGTGCGGCGCATGCGCGCTGTGGGCCGCCGCCGCTTGGTGCCCCTGCCGTTGCCGCTGCCGCCGTCTCCTTTCCGCCGGCGGGTGTGTGAAGGAGGAGCCGGAGCCGGGGCCGCCGCCGCCATGGGGGTGAGTGACCCCGGGCCGACCCCGGGGGGGGGCCCCTCCCCCATTGTTCTCGGGGGCCACGTGACCTCCGACCCCTCCGGCCCCACGTGACCCCCGCTTTCCCCCTCTTCCCGTCATTCCCTGGGGCCCCCCCCCCCCCACGAGCTTCTTCTCTTGTTTTCTTCCCCACCCATTCACCGCACGCTCGCCCCGCGTAGTTCGCATGTGCACCTGAAGCTTCCAGGCCAGGGTCCAAGGCCGGTCCTGGACACTTGCGATGTGACCTTGGCCAAGTCACTGAACCGCCCAGGGCCTCAGTTTCCCCGCGTGTAAATGGTGTCTGGCTCCCCCTCGCGGGGGCCCGGGGTCTTTTGTGAGCGACCACCTCCCTGGGGGGGGAAGGAAGAGGCCTCAGTTTCCCCATCTGGTAAAGTGCTCGAGGGGGCCTCCCCTCCCTGGGCCTGTGACCACATGAAGACCTGGGAGGGGCAGAAGGACCTGGGCTCGAATCGCGAGCCCTGCGCTCCCCGCATCGTGATCTTGGGCAGAGCCCCTCTGTAGTTTCCCGTCTGTAAAAAGCGGGGATCGGATCCCCCACTTGCTGCCTCACTCGCCCTGCCTCTGGTTTCCTGGGGGGCTCCTGGCTAGACTGGGGAAGGGGCGATTGTGCAGAAGGGGAAACTGAGGCACCTCCCCTCCGCCCCCCCTTCCCGGGCTCAGTTTCCCCTTCTCTAAAATGGGCCCAGGACGCCTGAGGGCGCCCCGTGGTCAAAGCCTGGGGGGACCCCAGGAACAAAGGCCCTGGGCCCTTCCTCTCCGGGTGGGCCCCTCCAGTGAGCCAGGGCGTGGCTCAGGGCAGAAGCGGTGGGAGTGAGCCCGGCCCCTCCCCCGCCGCCCCGGAGGTGCCCCTGGGGGCCCCCTATTTCTTGGGGCTTGGGAAGAGTGGCAGTGCAGCCCGCGACCTGACCCCACTGAGGGCCGAGGTGCTCTTTGCTCAGAACAGCCCCGTGTTTTGTGGGGGGGCATTATACCCATTTCATAGTAGGGAACACAGAGGCTCATGGCAGAGTGGGGAGGGGAAACCTGGTCACCCCTGCGTCTAGCTCCCAAGAGGATGCCTCAGGCCCCCCACCCTGGGTGACCCCTGGGCTTTGTCTGCCTCTTCCCTGGGTACTTGCTTCCCGAGCCATCTCTGGCTGCCCCCCTAGCCTGAGGTTCACCCACCCCATCCTCCTCAGTGCCAGGGCTGTTGGGGTCCCCCAGTCTCCCGCCAGGCTCCCCTGTCTCAGCCGCTGCTCCATCTTTCCAATAGAAACTCCTCTCTTGGGCACTTGGAGCTCTTTCTGCCTTGGCCCGTCTCTCGCCCACCTCCTTAGACTCTGCTCCCCCCCATCCATGATCCAGCTGTACACAGCACCCACTTTACTGCCTCCAAGCCTTTGTCTGGGCTGTCCACGGTATGTGAAATGCCCTCCCTCCCTGCTTTGTCCTCTTGGGATTGGCTCAGACCCTTCTTTGGGCAGGAGACCCTTCACCTCTGGGATTCTCCTCCACCTGCTCGCTAAGTGTCTTGTTGGCCGTTGGGCCTTGTATGTCACCTCCCATGTTAGAGTGGAGGCTCCCCCTGGCAGGTGCCATCTTTGCCTTGCTTTGTATCCGTGGCACTTAACCCCTAGCCGGCACACAGTAGGTGCTTACTAGATGCCAGTACACTGACTAGATCCAGTGTCTTAGTGACCCTGTGCTTGGACTCCTAGGGTGCTTCCCCTCCTTGGTAGGTGCTGGAGTAGAGCATGTCACCTGCCCCCTGTCAGCCCTTCAGTAGGTGGAACCTTCACAGAAGATCCCACTGAGTGCCTGGGTTCTGAGAAGGACCTTTGGTGTGTCTAGGCTGGGCTGGACAGTGCTGGCAGGGAGGCAGTCTCTCCCCAGACTGCCCCTGATACCCTCCTGGGAAGACAGCTTATCTTAGAGCCACAGAGTCAAGCCCCTTGGAGCCTCCAGGACATGTGTCTTCCAGACCTGGGCACATTTCAGGGGCCCCTCTGCTTGTGGGGCCCGGGCAGCTGAAGCATCTGGAGTTCAGGGGGCCGTTTATCCAAGTTCTGAAGGCTGAAAGGGATCGTTAAACGTGGGCCCCAGAGGCTGCCCCTGAGAGTGGACTGGAGCGGCTGGGGATACCCTTACCACCTGGAACGGCTCATGTGCCCATTTAGGGAGACAGTAAGGCAAGGATGCAGGATGTATCTCCTGCTTCACAAGGGAAACCGAGTCAAATGGCAGCATTCTCAGTATCTTCCCAGGTGTGGAGCCTGAGTTCCAGGGTCTAGCCCCCTGGGGTCCGAGGCTGACTTTGTCCTGCTGGCATCTTGGTCTGGCTTGGGATGTATTTTATACCAAGTTAAAGTAAGAGACTGTGTTCCCAAGGGAGAGCCTCTGCCTCTGCCTTGAGCCTGTCAGCCCTAGGGATACAGGCCTGGCCTTGGCCTTGGTGGGCCTCCTCCTCCTCCCCTTCTGTTCCCTCCTCTGTTCTCCCCTCCCCTCCTCCCCCTTTCCCATTTCTTCTCCCTGTCCCCTCCCTTGCTCCTTCTCTTCTCTTCCCCCCCGCTTCCTCTCACTATCAGACCTGGCCAGCATTTTCCTACCACTCTGTAATAGAGATTGCCCTGCCAATAATATGACCCTCTAGGACATGGACATTCAGGCACACTCATGATCTGACCCCATCTCCTGGAATGGATGTTTCCAGTAAAAGCTTGGGGTGTCTGCCTTCAGGGAATTCAGGAGGCTGGCAGGGATGGATAGGCCCTGAGGTGCCCTCCAGCATTAGCTCTTTTTTTTAAAGGTGACTCCTTGGGGGTCAGGACCTTGGCCTTGGGCCGTTGCTGCACACAGGAGCTAGTCAGGTATTAGGCTGTCAGTGAATGGCCTGGTATTTCTCATAGGAGGAGGCTCTAGGAGGTTATAGTGTCTACACTGCTGAATGCCAAGTGCGTCAACTCTGGACCTGGAGTCCAGATGTGGCCTCAGACACTCAGTGACTGTGTGACCCTGGGCAAGTCACGTCCCCTCTGTCTGCCTCAGTTTCCTCAGTTATAGAATGGAGGTGATCAGCCCCTGCCTCCCAGGGCTTTCGTAAGGATCAAATGAGTTATTTGTCCCAGTGCCAAGCACAGGGTGGGCACATAGTAGGTGCTTCTTTCCTTCCCAGAACTGCAGGAGGTGGTTCTTCCTCAGTCACAGCCCTCAGCGTGTGGCCAGCAGTTGGTGTCTTGAGGGCAGCTCCAGGGGGCCTAGAGATGACCTGCCCACATCTCCCTCCTCCAAGCTTTCCTCTGAGCAGAGAAGGCAGACCACTCCTGGCTTGGTCACCAGGGACCAGGGACCTGCCCACTTCCCTTGTGCTCTCTCCTCTGGCAGCATCTCAGTGTGGGACCTCCTTGTACTTTCTCATTGGGTGAGCCATCACAAGGCTTATCCTCCAAAGAGAGGTCAGACCCGTCTGCACCAAGCTCAGGGGCAGCCTGGGGTCATGGGAGCAGCTCTGGATGCTTCGTAATTGTGTGACTCTGGACTGCCCATTTCCCCTCTGCATACCTCAGATTCCTCCTCTGTAAAGTGGAGAGAGTTTTAGTTGGCACCATCTGCCTCAGCTGGTATTATAGATAACACTTAGAAAGATGTCCGTGCCCCAGGGCGCCTTCCAGGTAGTGCCAGATGGCAGAAGGGCCCCTCTTTCTTCTGACCTTCCGGAGTGAACTTGCCCATCCCAGGAGAGGATACCTATATGGCATCATAATCATAGTGGCCTCAATGAAGAGACGAGCAGCATTTCCTGGCTACTTTCACCTGCACAGAGGAGGGCAGGAGCTGATGGGTCCTAAGTGGTCCCTGAGGCAGCAGTTGCCCCTGCTGCTTGGGTGGGCTCTTGGGGGGTCACTTGCCCCCTACACCAGGGCTTGTGCTAGATTGTGGCCACCTTTCCCCAGCAGTGGGTGGGCCTGGTGCCTCCTGGACTCTGCCCACAGGAGTGGGGGCAGTGACAGGCAGGGCTAGGGAGGGGTAGATGAGAACAACACCCTTCAAACCACCCACCAACCACCCAGGTCTGGCTTCAGCTCCCTAGGTTCTAGAGAAACCTTTTAATAGCTCGTAAGCTAAGTGTTGGTACATCCCCAGACGATCAGCTTCTGAAGGTCAGGAGCAGTCTCCCTGCTACCATGGGTTCCTAGATATGGAAACCTTGGTTATGATCCAGGGTCGTGAGAAGTCAGCGAGCAGGGGGCACCTCCCTCCAGACAGGACTTCAAATGGCCCACGTGTTAAGAGAATCCAGGTAGTAGGAGCCAAGACCTGTGTGACAGCTGAGTTAGTGCTTAGGTTAGCCACAGTGCAGCCAGAGAGTGCCACTGATCCTTGGACAGCAGGCCAGGTGGAAGGCTCCGCAGCTCAGATTCCCCAGAGTGTGGTAAAAAGCAGAGCTGGCCTTCATTTGGATGCCCGTGCCTTCCCTTAAGAGCTGTGCGAGTTGGGGTGGGCCTTGTTTCCTCATCTGTAAATTGGGCACAGTGATATTTGTGTGAGCCGACTATCTCATGGAGTGCTGTGAGAGCCAAGAGCTTTGTCCAGTGGAGCGCTCCGGCCCATCACCTCCTCCTCCTACAAAGGGGTGGCCATTCCGTATGCATGATGACAGACGTTTGAACTCTGGAGATGTGGAGATTAAAGGGGAGAATATGGGGTCCAGAGAAGGCAGCAGACTCATTGGACAAGAAGGAAAATGGTCTGCCCAAGAACACTGAAATTCCTCCAAGAGACTTGTGGGGTGATTGGTCGCACAGTCAGTCCTCAGCGTTTGTGGGGCTCAGATCCCTAGAAAACCACGAATGTCGATACATTGAACATCCAGGAAATAGGTTCCTGTGACCAGCAAGCACTGAGCTCTCTGGACATGGCTGAGAATACACTTTTCTGCATCTGGTTTTTAACAAAACACTCATTCCGATGATGTGCATTTCTTAACACCAAAGGCCATGCACAGATGGGGACCTCACAGAACCTTCTTTCTCGCTAGTACTTTTGTGTCATTATCGTCAAACTCCCACCTCCAGCTGCTGCAGACATCCCACGTGGCGACTCTGACACCTTTGTGGCTTGGGCTTCGAGCCCAGAGGCCTTGCACTACACTTGGGGGCAGAATCACAGCGCAGAAGACCAGCAGTGAGAAATGCAGCGAAGGCCCAGGGTCTCCTTAGAGCGGGAGAGGGAAGCAGGCCCGCAGAGGGCCTAGCCCATGAACCGGCGCACCTTGGCAAGCCAATCACTTTTTTCTCTACCAAGCTCAACTGTGAATGTGCACAGTTGCCAGTGCAGAAGCAAAAATGAAGTTACTACAAAATCACACATGCTTAAGTCAAAAAAAGTCCTGCATGCTAATGTTGAGGCTTGGCACTAACACTCTTGACAGCCCGGGTGAAAGAGACGTTTTCCCTCTTGTCACAGTGAGCTCGTTCGCTCACTTCTTGCCATGTGTGGGCCTTCCTCACGGGAGGGGTGATGGTCCCCTCGTTTGGGCTTTGGCATCAAAGCCAGCTTTGCCCCTGAGCTCCCCTAGAGAGAGCTCTTGGTCCTCCCTAGTAATGGGAAAAGGGAGTCTATCCAAGTACCTGAGAGCTCTAAGCCGTGACCCTCCAAGGGGGTCCCTTGGGCTTCTGGCAGAGTTTGGGTGGGATCCCTGAGCACAACCTTCTTCTCTCATTTTTGCAGAGAAAGTCAAGTAAAGCCAAGGAGAAGAAACAGAAGAGGTTGGAGGAGCGGGCCGCCATGGACGCCGTCTGTGCCAAAGTGGAAGCCGCCAACAAGGTGGGCCTGGCTCCTCCCGCCTGCCCCCTCCTGGGCTCTGGTCTGAGGCCCTCAGGGCAAGCATACCCTGCATCCTCAGCCCATCTCAGCCACCCAGGCTCCCTTGGGTTGGATTTGTGCTCTACTTTTTACAGCTTCCTGAGAGCCTGGAGCCTGGTGGTGCTTTGGGTTTTGGGGGAGACGGGTGGAGAGTCAGTCATGGCTCTCAGTTAATCATTGCTCAGTGAGCTGGGAACCTCAGCCAGGGACCAGCATGTTGACTGACCATCCCAGCCTGTCATTGATAGCAGCAGCGTGTATTAAGTGCCTACTACGTGCAGAGCACTTATATTAAAACCTGGGGAAGAGGAAAGTTGAGCAGAGGCTGGGTCTCTGCCATTCTAGGGTTTGCCATCAGCACAGAAGATACATACAAAATGTGAAGCTCCTAATGAGGACATGGAGGTCAGAGCGCAGAGTGTGCCAAGCACAGGCAACTGCTTAGGCCTGTGCCTGGAAAGGAGAAGGGTGTGTCTGGGCAGGAGAAGGGTGTGTCTGGGCAGGCTTGTCTGATCTACTGTAGGGTAGAGTAAGAGAGGTCAGGAGGCAGTGCCAGCAGTCAGGGGGACCCCCTGGCCCAACCTGCCTGACTCATACCAGGCGCTTCTACCTCAGCCTCAGTGTCCTTATCTGTAAAAAGGCTGCCTTTGCCTCCTGGTCCCATTAGTTAGTAGGCAGTGTGGAACCGCTGAAGATTTTGCCCAGCCTGGGTTCATTGGCCACCTGGGCAAAGGCTGCGTTTCATTGTGCAGGGAGAGGAGCCGTGTTTTCTCTGTCTCTGCTGAAGATGCCTCCAAACCACCTGCAACTACTGCCCCCTCTCTCTCTCTACCCCCACCTGCAGGATAAGGCCACTGGCCAGGCCACAGCTGGAGGTGGGGATGCTCCTGAAGCCTCCTAGACGTCTGCATAGAGCAGGGGAAGACTCCTGGCCACGCTGAGACAGCATCAAGGGCTCTGCCAATCTCAGCGCTAACACTTTCACTCCCTTTTCTCTTTAGCTCGAAGACCCCTTAGAGGCCTTTCCAGTGTTCAAGAAATACGACCGGAATGGGTGAGTCTCAGAGCCTTTGCTCGCCTCCCCCTTCCAGGGGTCTTTAGCAGCCTCCTCACCAGTGTGCTGCTCGCTCACTTCCTTGGGAAGAAGCTAGTGTGGGCCAGGCCTTGTGCTGAAAACTGGGAGTCGTGGATTTGGGGAGCTTTGACTTGGAAGGAAGCTCCTGATTCTTTAGAGACTGTGGCCTGGCCTGCATTTTCCCTTTTAGAGTCACAGAATTCTCTGCCTCATCCTGTCCTGAACTTGCTTGGGGAGCCTGGAGTTAAGCACTTTCCCTTTCTTTCTCCCCCACAGCGTAATGTAGGCTGGGGTAGGGGGCAGCCCGTCACTTCTGGGCTGCTTTTCGGGATCTATTCAGATGTGGGTCATGAGTGCATTAAGGGCTCCAGTGGGCTCTACTCCCAGTGCTTCCCAAAGGCAGCCCCTTAAGGCAAACCTGGTATGCATACAGCTCTTGCTCTCACCTCAGCCTGTCTGAATTGTCCACTGTGACATGGGCCTGGATCTGTTTGTCGCCCTCGTGGCCTCAGCTCAGACATTTCCCAGCCTTGAATCTCTCTCCCTGGAATATTTTTTAACAAGCCCAGAATGTCTTCTCATGGTTTCTGAATCACAATAACCACAGGCCCTTTGGGAGCCACTGCCCCGACAGACTCTGAGCCTGGACACCCAGAGACTCTTGTGTCTGGAGCCTCGGAGTTGTAACAGAGTGGCTGAGTTGGCACCGGCCATGTCAGAGCAGGGCGGTGGATGGGCCTGTGGATACCCCGGGCCTGCGAGTGGTCTGACAGGAGCAGAGTGCGTTCCCATCTCCTCGCTCTGGGAGACGTCTGCCCACATCCTGCCAAGATCTGCTGCCCCCAGAGCACCCTCCAGCGTATATCCTGCTGAAAGGCTGACTCCAGAGAAGCTTGGGAAGACTTGTATGACCTGAGGCCAAGTGCAGTGAGCAGGAGCAGAACCAGAACGACTCTATACAGTGAGATCAGCACCTTCAAGGGGGAGGAGCAGGGAACAAGTCCGTCCTTAGCACCTGCTCTGTGCCAGGGCCTCACCACCCTGGGAGGCAGGTGCATCATCTCCATCTTACAGATGAAGAAGTGGAGGTAAATCAAGGTCCAGTGGTCAGATTGGAACTTAGGTCTTCCCGAGGCCAGGCCCAGCACTGGGCACTGCCCCACTATGGAAGACAAGTCTGATTGTGCAGCCACTATGCGATTGTCGAGGACCCTGGCTCTCCATCCCGGACAGAGGGGTGAGGGCTCAGAAGAAGACTGCTATTTGTCCTCAGTGTTCCGCCTCACATTTACTTGGCGCCTGCTGTATGCCAGGCTCTGAGCTAACAGTGCAGATACAAAGAAAGGCAGAAGAGGGTCCCTTCTGCCCTCAAGGAGCACGGAGTCTAATGGGGCACAGGCTAGGGGTGACGTCCGAGGGAAGGCAGGAAGATGTGGGAGAAGCCCTTCCTGTAGGAGGTGGGATTTGAGGTAGGACTTCAGGGAAACCAGAGAAGGCCTGGAGCCTAGGGATGGAGCTGGGAGAGCCAGGAGGCTCCGGACCAAACCGGGGCAAGTGATGAAGAATGCAAAACAAAGCAGTTTGTATTCAATCCTGGGGCCATAGGGAGTCGCAGGGAGGTTATTGAATAAGGGCAGGGTGATACAGGAAGCTGAATAGAAGATGGGAGGGAGAGACTGGAGGCAGGCAGAGCCCCCAGCAGCTGAGGTGATGAGGGACTGTGCCAGGGGGTAGCAGTGTCAGAGGAGAGAAGGGAGCATCTTGGAGAGACATTGGGGAGATCAAATCAATAGGCCTTGGTGCTGTATTGGACGTGGGGGGAGACGGAGGCAGGCTGACTCCTGGGTTGTGACCCTGAGGGGCAGTGGCCTTTACAGGATGTGGAGGCTGGGTGGAGCAGGAGGCAGGTTTTGGAGAGAATTGATGAGCTCTGGTAAGATATGGGGGTTTATTTGACCACATATATTTGGTACAAGAATTTTGGTTTCTTTTTCTCCTGAGTGTAGGGCTGGGGCAGAGGGGAGTAAGGAGAGAAAATAGATTTTGTTCATTGAAAACAACTTTTAAAAACCGCAGTCTAGGACAGGTCTAGATCCAAGAGGGAGGGCAAAGTTCCTCTGGTTGCTAATCAGAGGATTCAATTCCAACCAACCTCGGGGGCTTGGAGACTTCTTTTTAACAATAGCTAAGTTCTTTGAGGGGATGCCTCAAGGGCTCAGCTGGTACAGCAGCCAGGGTCCTCAGCACCTTGTGGTATGGTCTGCCTTGGCTTCCCATTCTTGCTCAGGAGCCTGAAAGTCGCTGTCCTTCATGTGGGCACTTAGCCTCGGTTCTCCATTGGTTCTGTGTAGGTGTGAGTGGAGAAGGAGCTGGCCTGGTCCTGGAATAAGAGAGTAGAGTTAGGGTTACAGAGAAGTGACCCCAGGGGGTGCTCAGCACCCCAGAGTCTTTAAGTAGTCAGAGTGTTGGGTGGAGAATTGGTGGAAAGGCGTGGCTGGGTCGAACAGAATGAGAAGGCCTGCCGGATTGGTGATCTTCTGCACCCAGGGAAGACAGAACTTGGAACTAGACAGTGCCCAGGTCTTTGGCTCCCAGGCACAATTGACCAGGAAGGGCCCAAATCTATGGACAGGTTGTGAAGTTGCTGAAGCTTGGCAGGGGGTGCTGGGAGTCTCCTGAGGACACATTCCAGGTTCTGGCTGGAGTAAATACAGACGCTTTTGGCAAAGATGCAGGCATCCTGTAAAGGAGGTGGAAGGGGAAGAGAGGGCCTTCTGAGAACAGGAAGGTGTGAGGGAGCAGACACCCAGGAAGTGATCTGTGGGAGGCGGCTGGGCATCGCAAAGAGAGGGCAGGGGAGTGGGCTTTAGCAGGATGACCTGCCTGCGTTTCCTTATCTGAAAAGTGGGAATGCTGATGCTTTTACTGTTTCCCTCTCAATTGTGAGGAAGGTACAGTATAAGTGTTGGGGTTTGATAGGCCCCCATGGAAGCTTTTTGTTACAGAGAAGGTCAAGGGGAGCTGGGGTTCAGGCCTCAGCCAAGGGGTGCTGACGGGATTTGAATTGTGATCTGAAACTCAAGGGTGGCCTCGCACCTCAGCCAGATGAGCAAAGCAGCTCCCGGAGAGGTGGGCCCCAGCCCACCCCACAGCTTGGTCCACTTGTCTCCCCACAGATTAAATGTCTCCATCGAGTGTAAGCGAGTGTCGGGACTGGAGCAGGCAACAGTGGACTGGGCCTTTGACCTCACCAAAACCAACATGCAGACCCTGTAAGTGTCCCCCAAAGCACTGGGTGCCTTCTCTGGCCACCCCACATAGCTCCTCATGCCCTTGTCTTCCTTCCATTTGCCAGCTATGAACAAAGTGAATGGGGCTGGAAGGATCGTGAGAAGAGGGAAGAGATGACAGATGACCGGGCCTGGTACCTCATTGCTTGGGAAGACAGCGCTGTCCCAGTCGCCTTCTCACACTTCCGCTTTGATGTGGAGTGTGGGGATGAAGTCCTGTACTGGTACGAGCCCCAGGCTGGGGGAGGGGGCCACATTGATTGGAGCAGGTGTTTCTGGAGTGCTTTGGGGGTGTTCACTATCTTGATTTATCCTCATAACAAGTTAAGGGACCTGCACAGGGTCACACTGTAGGGAAGTATCAGAGGCAGCATTCAAATTCAGGTCTTTCTGACTTGAGGTCTGGGGCTCATTAGGCAACCTGGCAGCCTCCATTGGGCTCCGTGGCCAAGCCCAGCAGCTTGTGTAGGGTGCTTGACCTAGAAGTGAGTGTGTGTCTTCTTATCCCCCCATATCCTGCTCCCTCCCCATCTCTCTCTGTCTCTTCTTCCCATCTCATCCGTGTGCGTGGATGAGTCTGGTCCTGCCTCCGCCTTGAAAATGCCTGTTGGAGGCATTCTTCCTCGTGAGGTGCTCAGGCTCACCATCACTCCCTCTTCCTCTAGCTATGAGGTACAGTTGGAGAGCAAAGTGCGGAGGAAAGGTCTGGGGAAGTTTCTGATCCAAATCCTGCAGCTCGTGGCCAACAGGTAAGGGGGGGTGGGGGATGGCCCTCCTGCCTTGATGCCCTGTCCACAAAGGGCAGTCCCCACGAAGGCTTGAATGTGCTTTATGGCATTAAATTCTGGGGAGGACGAACCTTCCGGTTTTTTTGTTTTGACACAAACCCCCAGACACCCCCACCCTCCAACAAAGGGTGTTCCTGTCCTTGCACTCGGGCTGGGGGGGACCACCCTGCTCCCTTTGGACTGTGGAGCCCAGAAACATGGCCCCCTCTCCTTTCCCTTAGCACCCAGATGAAGAAAGTCATGCTAACAGTGTTCAAACACAACCATGGAGCATACCAGTTTTTCAGAGAAGCCTTGCAGTAAGTCCTGGGGCCCTGACCTGAGAGGGGGCAGCACTCCGGCTTTCCTTCCACTCTGCCAACCTCCTGCCCTTCGTCCCTGCTGGCCTGTGCTGGTCTTAGGCAGGGGGCACTGCCCCTTGCTTCTGCAGAGCAAGAGATGAGGCAGCAGTGCCTTCTCCGTCATGTTAGCATTCCATCCGAGTTCAGGTTGTAGGGGGAGGTGGTCCCTTCCTGCTCGGGGGCACTTTCTCCTTCATTTGTCCCTCCTGTTTCAGGAGCGGGGCACCAAGGTACTTAGTTCTCTGTGACTCGGGCCTCTTGAGCTTCGAGGGAGGGAATCTCATGGGGCTGTGAGCCCAGCACATCCTGGCCATGCCACACTTTACTCTTCTGTGCCCACAGCACCTGCCTCACAGGGTGGTTGTGTGGATCCCAAGTTCACACACAGAGCTCCTTCCAGCTATGAGGGGCTTGTGTGCCTTACCGAAGGGACCCCCTACCCTACAGGTTTGAGATCGATGACACCTCTCCCAGCATGTCTGGCTGCTGTGGTGAAGACTGTGCCTATGAAATCCTGAGCCGGAGGACGAAGTTTGGGGACAGCCAGCATGCCCACTCAGGTGGGCACTGTGGTAGCTGCTGCCACTGAGGCTGTGCCAGGCCCCCAAGCCACCTCTCACCCTGGCCTGCTCCCTTCCCCTGTTTCCCATCACTCTACGCATTCTCAGCTGCCTCTCACCTTTCAGGTCTCTCAGGACAGTGTTCTCCTCAGCGGGGGAGGCTGCCAGGGTGCACCCCCAGAGGCACCGCCCCTCCCCCAGCCCTCATCTGGCCTCCCCACAACATTAATGAGCAGGACAGAGCATCAGGGCTGGGGAAGAGCCGTTTCTTGAGGTGGCCTGTTGGGCTCTTTCCCAGCCTGTGATGCAAGATGGGCTTGTTGCCAAGCCACGTCTTTGGAAGGAGCTCTCTTCTCTTTCTTTACTTAGCCAGAACCTCAGACCCCCACAGCAAGACCCCATTGCTTGTAGAACAGCAGCTAAACACTGCTGGTCTCCCCCACAGAGGAAGAAAGGAGAAGTGGGGTGCCTGTGCAGCCCTGAGGGCATACGAGAATGCCTGAAGTCTGGCTAGAAAACATTGGCATTGGGTTTGTAGTTTCTTCAGAAAAGGCCTCCTCCCAGATGGAAGACCTTTTGTGGTAAAAGAAGTCAGCTGGGGAAGGTGAGCCCTTTTGGAAGGTGTGCATTTGCAGAAATGCAGAGTAAAATTGACCCAAGGGTCCACGGGATACCTATGGGAACCACTGGGGGCTTGGTCCTGACTCTTCTCTCTCCATCAGGCCCAGTGACCAGCTGGGCCCTAACTGAGAGGCCTGGAAAGGACCAGCCCCCTGGACAGAGCTTTGGGCCACTGGCTTTAGGCCCATGACAGTCAATGACACCAGCTTGTCCTTGTCCTCTGCTCTGCCCCTTCCCCAAAGTGCTGCTGCCCCAGGGAAACCACATCAGGGAATCCTCAGGCTTCCTCTGGAAAGAGGCCTAGTTCCTATCTGCATATTCAATGCCATTTCCTCTACTTTGGTGCTGATTCTTCCCCTCCCCCTCCCAGCAGCAGGCCCTGCTTCTGCTCCCCTGGGGCCTTTTCCTCCTCTGCCTCAGTGAGGCAACAGTGCTGCTGACCCTGTACAGACTCCACCAGCTGTCTGTGGACCAGAGGGCAGCTAGGTCTGGCCTCTGTTCATTTCTTTCAGGTATGCACTCTGACCTGCTACCTTCCAGCCAGAACTTCTCAGCACTCTGTCCTTCCTAGGATGCTGAAATAGGGAAGAGAGAAGGACCCTGCTGAGGGTTTGGGAGAGGGGGCTTTATCTTACCTGGCTTTTCAGATGCTGAATTCCCTCCTTTGCTTGTCCTCCAGGGCTCCTCCTGCCCCCTGCCTGGGGCAGGGGCTACCAAGCCCACATCTCCCCTGGCATGACTCCTTTGAAGCCCCTCAGTGGGGAGCCTCTTTAAAGTTTTAACCTCTGTGAAGGTTCTTGTAGAAGGTCTATCCTTGGACCTGACCTCAGATTCTCCTCACGCCTGCATTGCCCCAACTCAGGAGGCAGCTGTGCTTGCCTGTTCTAGGAATCTCCCCTGCAAGCCCCTTCCCCCTGCCCTTTCTCTCCCTTCTCCCCCTTCTCCCCCTTTCACCTCTGTTTGGGAGCACGGACACACAATTAGTGTGCCATCCTACAAAACACCAGCCTGTGAGCTGCTGGAGACAGGGACCCTGGGCACTGTGCTTACACTCCCCTCTTCAGCTCACACCCTGCTTTCCCTTGGAAAGGGCCAGGGCTTTTTTGTTGTTGTTTTTTAAGACGCCTTTGCAGCTTTTACACTGGATTAAATCCCTTCTCCTTCACCCCTGGTGTCTCTCAGAGAAGCTCCTGCCACAGGGTGGATTTTCTAGGTCATTGAAAGGGGCTGATTTGGGCTCCCTCACTCTAGGAGCAAGTGAAGTACCTTTGAAGAAGTTTCCCTTCTCTCCAGGGATATGAACCAAAATATTTTGGGTCTCAGATCATGGATTTCTGACTTTATACCCCCAGAATTCCAAAAGAATCCCCAACAAAAGTTCCAAGTAACTTGAGTTCATTGTGTGTCTCTTTTTTACTGCCTTCTTGACGTCTTCCTAGTAACCAGACTCCAGTTATCAAACTCGTGTGCAGGGGGGTGACATTGAGGTTGCCCCCATCTTTGTCCCAGCGCTCTTCTGTTGACTCAATTGACGGGCAGTATTGAAGGATTAGCAAGTCATTCCTCCATTTGGTTTTCCTGTTTTGAGATTCCCTTGGCCCTCTCTCACATCAGTGTGTCACCTCAACTTTGACTAAGTCTAGTTTTTGAGAAATGTAGCTCTCTGTTTGAACTGTATCATTGTTTTGTTTGGGGCCCATTGAAGTATTTTTGTTAAAGATGTCTTCTTTTTAAGTTGTATTCATCCTTTGCTCTTGCTGGGTCACTTCTCTTGGTGTGTCTGTGTACATGCATGTGTGGGAGTGTGTATGTGCCTGGGTGAGTGTGATTCTTTTTAACCCTTTCTGTTTTTTAGAAGAAAATTTGAAAGCAGACCCCTACTCTTGATATATATATATAATTTTTTTTTTTCCTTAGTAAATTCTTTTCTCACTGGAATCAAAGGGAAAAAAAAAGCAAACCTTTTGCATTGGTTTTATTTGTATGTTACAAATAAAAGACACTTTGTTCAGTTCCTGGTATGACTTTCTGACAGAATAGGATAGGAGTAGGTGCAGGTGGTGTCTATTTGAGAGTGGGGTTGTGAAAGATGTTGGTCAGTGGGGTTCACTGAGCAGCAGGTGAGCTTCAGGGGCTGGGACTAGCAGTTACGAGTCCTCAGTTCTGATGGTCTCTGTGCCAAGGGCACTTCTAGCACTAATATTCTCTGTTCTTAGGCAGAATCAAGATGGCAAAATGGAAAGTCAGAACTGTCACCTCACCTACCAAATGATCACAGGAAACACCAAACAGATTTTTGAGCTTAAAAGCCAAGAAAAAGTCACCCTGAGTCATTTTTTCAGCCCAGGGCACCTTAGGAGGACAAGAAAAAAGATCTGTGGACACTGGGGTAAGGGCCGGCCAGGAAGAGGGGGAAGCAGAGGGCGGCAGGAGCAGCACTGGCTCCCAGGGACAGTAAGGGGACTGAACACCTGGTCAGAAAGTCCCAGGGGACCCCTGTACTGGCACTGGGAACAAGGAGGCTTTAAAAAGAAAATATTTTTCAGTCATATACAACTTTTTTTATACCATTTGGAATTTTCTTAGCCAAGATAATGGATTGGTTTGCCATTTCCTTCTCAAGCTTATTTTACAGATGAGGAGACTGGGGAAACAGGATTAAGTGACTTGCCTAGAATCAGCTACTGTCTGGGCCTCATTTGTATTTAGGTCTTCCTGACTCCGGGTCTGTACTCCATCTAACGTGTCACGTAGCTGCTGAAAAAGGTGAGCGCACAATAAAAAAAGAACCTGATCTTAAAATCTACTTTGGTAACAAGGAAGGTCAAGACCAACTGAGAAGAAGACAATTGCATAAAAACATCTGCAAGCAAAGACTCAAAGGAAAATGAAGATTGGACACAAGTCCCAAAAACCTCTTCATAGAAGAGCTAAAGAGAGAAATAAAGATGTGTGTGTATATACACATTTTTAAAAGAAATGGAAGAAAACTTGGGAAGAGAAATGAGAACTATGCAAGCGAATTTTGAGAATTAACAGCTTGATAAAAGGGCAAAAGACAGCTTCAGACACAACACAAAAAAAACTAGCCGTGTGACCTTGGGCAGGTCACTTAACCCCAATTGCCCTACCTTCCCTCCTCCAAAAAGCAAAAAAAAAAAAGTTGCAAAAGAGTACTGAAGAAAATAACTCCTTAAAAATCGTAATTGGTGGGGTGGCTTGATGGCACAGTGAATAGAGAATGGCCCTGAAGTCAGGAGGCCCTGAGTTTGAATCTGGCCTCAGACACTTGACATTAGCCATGTGACTTTGGGCAAGTCACTTAGCCCCAATTGCCCTCCAAAAAAAAATCATAATTGGCTAAGTGGAAACTAATGACTCCATGAGACATCAAGAAACAGTAAAACAAAAAAAGACTGAAGGAACAAAAGGGAAGAAAATGTGAAATGCAGGAAATGATTAAATACTGTGGCACTACAGTCAGGGTAAGATTTAGCATCTACAATAAAAGATGAAAGGGCATGGAACATGATTCTGAAGAGCAAAGGAACTGGGTTTGTAACCAAGAACAACTTGTCCAGCAAAGCCGAGCGTAATCCTGCATGGGGGGGGTGGGGGTTGAGTTGAGTATAGTGGGATGATCCTAAAAAAAGTTGGGTAGGGAGAGGTAAAATAGAGCAATTACAGCTCAAATGAGGTGGGGACACAACAACTTACAGTGGAGGGTAGATGTTCAAACACAAAACTTAAGCATAAAAAGTTAAGTATGAGGGACCACGAAGGATTTCACAAGGTTAAATCGTTTACTTTTCCATATGGGAAGATATTTGTTGTAAAGTCGTTTCAATTGTGTCTGACTCTTTGTGACCCTATTTGGAGTTTTCTTGGCAAAGATACAGGAGTATCTTCCCAATGAGGAAGTCAAAAGGAAAGGGGGCAGGGTGGTAAGAGGTAGAGTAGATTAAGGGAGGCAGCGATCAAAAGCAAAACCATTTTGAGGAAGGTACAAGAAGTTTAAAAAGAAGAAAACAAGATGGAGGGAAGTATATAGTTAGCAATCATAGCTTTGAATGGAATGAACTCACCCATAAAACAAAAAGCAGAATAGATTAGAAACCAGAATCCAACAATATGTTGTTTACAAGAGACACTTGAAATAGAAAGACAGAGTTAAAGGGCTGGAGCAAAATCTGCTATGCTTCAGCTCAAGTGAAAAAGGAAGGAGTGACAATTGTGTTCTCGGACAGAACAAAAGCAAAAAAATGGATTTAACTAAAAAAGATTTAGGGAAATACATCTTGCTAAAAGGTACCATAGATGATACCAATATTGAACATAGATGCACAAAATAGCACAGCATCCAAGTTTTTGGAGGAAAAGTTAAATTAGTAACAGGAGAAAATAGTATAACTATACTCATAGGGAACTTAAATTTACCCCTCTAAGACCTAGATAAATCTAACCATAAAATAAGAAAGGAGGAGAATAGAATTTTAGAAAAAATTAGATATATGGAGAATAGCGAATGAGAATAGAAAGAATTATACCTATTTGTCAGCTGCACATGGCACCTTCAGAAAAATTGACTTATGGGCATAAAAACCTCATATACAAATGCAGAAAAGCAGAAATATCTAATATGCTGTTTTTGGCCCATAATGCAATAAAAATTATATTCAATAAAGGGCCTTTGAGGCATAGATTAAAAAATTAGAAACTAGATCATCCTAAAGAATGAGTGGGTTAAAGAACAAGTCATAGAAACAATTGATATTGACAATGAGACAATATACCAAAATTTGTTGGATGTAGTCAAAGCAGTATTGAAAGGAAATTTTTTCTCTCTAAACTCTTAGATCAATAAAAGAAAAAGAATTGATAATGCAACTAAAAAAAACCAAAAAATTAAAAATCAAACACCAAAATAGAAATCCTAATTTCAAAATAATAACTTAAGAAGATCTGGTTTTATTGTATTCTCTGTTCGAAGAGCCTTCCCAGCTCTGACATTCCCTATTCTCTCCCCCTACCATAGTATTTTATTTTTCTAATTATACGTAAAGATAGTTTTCAACAATCACTTTTATGAGATTTTTAGTTCCAATATTTTTTCTCTCTTCCCTCCCCTCCCCTTCTCCAAGATGGCATGCAATCTGATATAGGCTATACATGTACAGTCATTAACATATTTCCATATTAGTCATGTTGTGAAAGAAGAAACAGAATAAAAGGGAAAAACCACAAGAAAGAAAACAAACAAAAAAGAAAATAGTATACTTCAATCTGCATTCAGACTCCATAGTTCTTTCTCTGGACAGCATATTCTATCATGAGTCTTTTGGAATTGTCTTAGATCATTGTATTGCTGAGAAGAGCTAAGTGTATCAAAGTTGGTCATTGCACAGTGTTGCTGTTACCGTGTACAATGTTCTCCTAATTCTGTTCACTCAGTATCTGTTGATGTCTTTCCAGGTTTTCTGAAGTCCTGCTCATCATTTCTTGTGGAACAATAGTATCCCAATACATTCACATGCCATAACTTGTTCAGCCATTCCCCAATTGGTGGACATCCTCTCAATTTTCAATTCTTGGCCACCACAAAAAGAGCTGCTATAAATATTTTTGTATGTATGGGTCTTTTCCCCATTTTTATGATCTCTTCGGGATATAGACCTAGTAGTGGTATTGCTGGATCAAAGTGTATGCACAGTTTTATAGCCCTTTGTGCATAATTCCAAATTACTCTCCAGAATGGATCAGTTCACAACTCCACTAGCAATGCATTAGTGTTCCAGTTTTCCCACATCTTCTCCAACATCTATCATTTCCTGTTTTGTCATGTTAGCCAATCTGATAAGTGTGAGGCAATACCTCAGAGTTGCTTTAATTTACATCTCTCTACTAAATAGGGATTGAGAGCATTTTTTCATGTGATTATAGAGATCTCTGATTTCTTCATCTGAAAACTGCCTTTTCATATCCTTTGACCATTTACAAAGTGAGGAATGACATATCCTCATTAGGTCTTTATATTTGAGAAATGAGGTCCTTATCAGAGACACTGGCTATAAAAATTGTTTCCCAGCCTTCTGCTTCCCTTCTCATCTTGGTTGCGCTGGCTTTGTGCAAAAACTTTTATATTTAATGTAATCAAAATTATCCATTCTGCATTTCATAATGTTCTCTATCTCTTCTTTGGTTATAAATTCTTCCATTCCCTATCAGTCTGACAGATAAACTATTCCTTGCTCTGCTAGTTTGCTTATGGTATCACCCTTTATGTCTAAATCATGTACCCATGTTGACCCTGTCTTGGTATAGGGCGTAAGATGTCTATGCCTAGTTTCTGCCATACTGTTTTCCAGTATTCCCTGCAGCTTTTGTCCAGGAGTGAGTTCTTATCCCAGAAGCTGGAATCTTTGGGTTTATCCAACAGTAATTACTATAGTGATTGATTCCTGTGACCTTCCCTATTCAAAGGCTGCTCCCAGTTCTGACACTCTGTGCTCTGGTGTGGCCCCCCCCAAACAGAACTCTCTGTTGTAACTTCAGCAAATCCAGTGACCCAGCAGCTTCAGGGAGCTGTGTGCGCCACTCTCTGCAGTTCTTTCTCACCCTAACCCCCACCTCATGGCTAACAAGAGGGAGGAGGGTTTTATGATCTCTAATTACAACAAATCCAAGTTCAGGGGTCTTTCTAGGTTGTTTCCTTTTGCATTCCTGTGGTCTTAGGGTCACAGATGGAGAGCTGGAAGGGACCATAGGCCATCTGGTCCAACCCTTTCAACAAGCATGAGGACTAGACAGCCTCTCATCATGGTGTCTCTGCTTAGACTCACTTCCTCCAAGTCTTCCCACAATTTCTCATTCTACCTGATGGTTTGAAGGTCCTAGAGTTGACATTCCATATCCTTTGCCCTTTGTCCCCCTAGGATACCCAGATGATGGGAAGGTTATCAGACGGGCATTCAGAAAGACCCAAGTTTTTCCTGCTTTTGCCACTTGGTCACTATCTGACCTTGGGCCTGTTTCCTTGTCTGTAAAAAGAGGGGTGGACTAGACACTCTCTAAGGTGACTTCCACCTCTGACATTGGCTTGGGTCCTCCCAGTTTGATCCTCGTATAAATGAATGAAGATGTGTAAAGCAACAGTCTTCATTTGAAGGCATAAAGTTGAGATATCTTGATGTGTTTGCCACCATCTATTATGTAATCCTACACTTCTGTCCCTTGGGCAGAAGCTCAGCAGCCCCAGAGGTCTCCCTTTGTTCCCTCCTCCCCCATCCCCTAGACAGGAACAAGCAGTGATGGGGGCACCCAAGCCAAAGTGTATGATTTTGGGGAGGCCTCCTGGAACAAGGTGAAGAAAGCCTGAGCTCCTGAGTGTATTTTCCCTTAGCTCATCCAGACACAACATGTAGTATACAGATGCTAATTGGATAATGGATACTGCTTTCCTTTCCAACACTTTATTGTGATATTGAAAATAGCTTGTTTCCCTCTCCCAGAAATATCCCTTGCCTTCCCCCCTGCCAATGCCAGAGTTACAGTGAAGACAGGTGTACAAGGGGAGGCCATTGGTGAAGGCACCTGCCAAGGAGGAAGAGGAATGAGTCTCCCTTCACCAGAGCACTAGCTGCTGCTCCTTGGCCAGATGACAGGTGTGTGCTTTGGGCAGGCTGGGAAGAAGCAACGGCACAGGAAAGGGCCAAGGAGCCCAGTGAGATGAGGCTGTGAGGCAGAGAGCTCAGAAGCACTTCCTGTGCACGATGGAAGGGCCAGCCTCATCATATTCCTGCTTGGTGATCCACATTTGCTGGAAGGTGGACAGGGAGGCCAGGATGGATCCCCCAATCCAGACAGAGTATTTGCGCTCAGGGGGAGCAATGATCTGAGGGAAGAGAAGAGAGTGCATGGTCAGCAAAGGCCTTCCTTGGGTTTGTTTGTGTGGGGGCCATGCTTAAGACATAGCCTGGATGCAACCTTGGATACTTCCCAGCATCCTAAACCAGCTACTCCATGGGGGACATTCCCTCACTGACAAAAAGCAATGTGGGGGGTGGCTAGGTGACCCAGTGAATAGAGCACTGGCCCTGGAGTCAGGAGGACCTGAGTTCAGATGGGCCTCAGACACTTAACACATACTAACTGTGTCAGTTCCTTGCCTTCCCCCCTCCAAAAAAAAAAAAAAGCAATGTGCCAGACTGGGAGGGGTCAGAGGGCTTGCTATTTGCCACCTTTGAGGCCCTTGGGCACCTTCCACATCCAGGCTTCAGTGCCAATTGTCCAGTGAGAGGCACCATGTCCCTGGGATCAAGGTAGCTGGCCTGGAAGCCAGGCAGACCCAGGGTCAGCTCTGTCCTTGGACACATACTGGCTGGGTGATCCTGAGCGCAGGAACCTCAATGCTCTAGGCAGCTCGAGGTGCCAACCATGCTAGTAGTTTCCTCCCTGGGAGTTCCCTTTGCCCAGGGAAACACAGGCCAGGCCCCTATCTCAATAGGCTCAAAGGGCCTCTCCTGCCCTGGAGCCTGTGGCCTCAAAGGCCTTGCCCTCTGTTAAGGTCTCTTGGTCACTTTTCTGTTGGGAATCAGGTTTTAGTCATTGAATTGAGGAAGATGGTGGAATATGATGGAAAGAACCCTCGGCTGGAAATCAAACCTGGGTTCTGCTCCCAGTTCTACCACTAAGTCACAGTATGACTTTGGACAAGTCTCTTAACTTCCCTGGGCCTCAGTTTCCCCCTCTGTAACCTAAGAGAGCTGAAATAGGGGATCTCTAAGATCTCTTCCACCTTAAAAAATAACCAATAAGCACTCGGTGTCCCCCCTGCTGGGAGAAGAGTATCAGTGAGGCAGCTGTCTGGGAGGATCAGAAGTCTAGGCTCTGCCCACCTGGGAGAGCTCCCCACCATGGCTGCCAACTCTCTGGAGTCCCAGGCTCTTTCTAGCCAGAGGTAAGTATGCCAACATCACATGCTGGGCTCCGGGAAAGGGGCCGCTCTGGGAGGGTTCCTATGCTGTGGCTAGTTTGCCAAGGAATCCAATCTGTTCTGAAGAACTGTTGGAAACCACAGCTTTGTCCTCAGCCACCACAGAGGGGCAGCTTCTGTCCCAGACTGGAGAGGGGGGAACACTGTCAGCTGCTGCCCCCATCCCCTCCATGCCCAGGAGCTTTCAGCTCTGCTCTGTTCCCCTGCCCCCACGTCCCCCTACCTTGATCTTCATGGTGCTTGGGGCTAAGGCAGTGATCTCCTTCTGCATCCGGTCAGCGATGCCAGGGTACATGGTGGTTCCACCAGACAAGACGTTGTTGGCATAAAGGTCTTTGCGAATGTCGATGTCGCACTTCATGATGGAGTTGTAGGTGGTCTCATGGATCCCAGCAGACTCCATGCCTGGGGTCGAGGGGGAGAGGAGGTTAGCAAAAGGCTCTGTGGGCTTTGTGACCTGTATCGCCCTCTCCTGCTCCCTCCCACTTCCCAGGAGGACCTGGTCCTATTTCTCTCTTGAGGATTTTCCAGAGGACGGCGCCTATCAGAGCACCAGCCCAGACCTGGTCCTGCTGTGGAATAAGCAACACCTTTGGGGCCCACTGAAGATTGGCTAAACGCATCACAGACAGCATCTCAAGTCTGCGGTGTCAGCATTACAGAAGCATTTCATTTCACAGCCAAGGAAGCAAGCTCAGAGAGGTTAAGAGATGTGCCCATTGTCACAAAGCAAGAAAGCATTGTAAGTGGAATTCGAGCACAGGTCTTCTGGACTCCAAGCCTTGGACTCTATCCACTCTGCCCTGTGGCTGGTCCACCAATGCCCCCCTCAAAAATCTGTCTCCCCTGCAAGAGAGGTTCCCCACAAAAGGGCCCCAAGAAGGAGTGAGGAGGGAGTGAAGGACAGAAGATAGAGCCCCCCTGCTATGTGCTGGTTTGATGAAGGACTCTCATTCTGCAAAGTCTGAGGCCCGGAAAGAGACAAGGGCCTCTGAAAGGTCATGAAGACCCGAGATCCCAACCCAGGTCCTGTGACCTGGACCTCAGTGTTCCCTCCACTCCCCAGCCCTGTCTCGGAAGAAGGAGCCCTGAGTGTGGTTGGCTTTCTGGATGTCAGGCCTAGTTCTGACTCAGTTTCCCCATCTGTAAAATGGCATGGAGTATCTGCACTACTTGCATCACAGGATTCAATATTTCTAGCACCACGGAAACATGAGCTGTTTGTTCTACAGGTTGTGGCTGGGGGCAGGTAGGCAGAGCTGGGTAATGGAGAGATTCCTGGGCAGGTTGGGAGGATGCGACTGCCCAGAGTGGCAGAACTAAGCCCAAGGCTGGAGAACTCACCTATAAAGGAGGGCTGGAAGAGAGTCTCGGGGCAGCGGAACCGCTCGTTGCCAATGGTGATGACCTGCCCATCTGGTAACTCATAGCTCTTCTCCAGAGATGAGGACGAGGCCGCTGTGGCCATCTCGTTCTCGAAGTCCAGGGCCACATAGCCCAGCTTCTCTTTGATGTCTCTCACAATCTCCCGCTCAGCTGGGTGGGGAGGGAGAGGACAAACAGGTGAGAGATGGGAGAGACGGGGGGCCCCCGGCTCATACCGAAGTCCAAGAGACTCAACTCTTCTCTGCCCCTAGAAGGACAGGTTAGTCTTTCACGATCTGCACCAGTTTTTATGACCTAAGAGGAAAGAATGGGGAATCTTCTGGCCAAGGACCCTGAGGCTTGCTGTGTGATCTTGGACAAATCCCTTCCCCTCTCTGGGCCTCAGTTTCCTCACCTGTCAAATGAGGGGGTTGGAGTAGGTGATCTTTCCCGCTCTGGGTTTATGCTTCTCTGCCCTGGCTATGGTTAACCTCTGCTCCATCGGGCAAATGTAGCTGAACTAGCAACTTGATCGAAAGGCAGGTCCTATGAGGACTTTCCTCTCCCTCTCTCAGACTCAAAGATTGAGTGTCCCTGGATGGAATGGAAGCTTCTCGAGGGCAGGCAGTGCACATCCCCATCACCTAGTCGTCACTGAAGAAATGCTTGTGTATTGCTCAATGATCAGAAAGGGTATTTTGAGCTAGGGTTGCCTGCCTCCAAATTCACCGTTCTCTCCATTGTGCCACACTTCCTCTCTGACAAAGCCAATGCCTCCTCCAGCCATGAAAGGGATGATTCCTAAGATTCCTGCCAGCTCTAAACTCGGGACTCCATGACGGGCGGGGGAAGTCAGGCTGAAGGGAAGTTCATGGGAAGCAAGCTGAGTGCTGGGGAAGTGGGGAGCAGGAGGGCTTGGGCCACAGTGAGAGAAAAGAAAATGGAAGGCCCTGCTAGCTTACGTTCCAGGAACAATGTCTAGAACTTGGCTAGTGATAACCTGACCCAGACTGATCAACAGCACTTTCTAAAGGCCAGTCAATTATTCTGAATAATTATTGTTAGTATGAAGGTGTCGGCATGGAACAGCCCAGTGATGGAGAGGACTTTGGAGAGCACTTTCTTCAGGCTTAGAGAACCCAGGTTTACATTCTGGCTCTGCTAGTTAGCTACAGTTCTCTTGTGTAAAATCTCTTCTGATTTGACCTGTAGTCCCCATGACTGGTGTCTTCAAGTACCAGAAAGATTTGTCTGGAAAAGGGATTAGGTTTAAGATCATATGAGATTTAGGGGTGGAAGGATCCTCGAGGTCGTCCAGGCTGACCCACTCATTTTAGACGAGGAAATAGGTCCCAAAGGGGGAAGTTACTCGGGCAAGGTCATATAGGTGGCAAATGGAAGAAGTGGGATTTGAACCCAGGTTCTCTGATGCCCAATTTAGCCTTCCTTCTAGTTTACCCTGTTCTTCTGGGCTCCAGAAAACAAAAGTGATGAAGCCAGCCTCCTTTCGAGATCTGACACTATGTAATGGTTCTGTCAAGTCTCCAGAAGCACATTCTAGGTCAGTCTCAGGAAGGCCCTTTTCACAATCTGAGCTATCCAAAATGGGGATGGGGCTGTGTAAGACAGTGAGCGCCCTCATCTGGAGAGGGTCAAGTCAAGTGTTTGGGGACCACCTCAGACGGAATTAATGCACGTGGCCAGGTCCTGAGTCTTTGCAAGTAGGGGCAGGGACTCACCCGTGGTGACGAAGGAGTAGCCCCGCTCTGTGAGGATCTTCATCAGGTAGTCAGTGAGGTCTCGGCCTGCCAGGTCCAAGCGCATGATGGCATGGGGCAGAGCATAGCCCTCATAAATGGGCACATTGTGGGTCACACCGTCTCCAGAGTCCAATACTATCCCTGCAGGGGGCAATGCACATGGACTGTTAGAGTCCCATCTCCACACACACTTACACTCAGCCCTGAGGCCCCAGGCCCACCTCCCTAGAGGGCAAAACCTGACCTGGTCCAGATCCAGGATAGAGGGGAGAGGGGAAGGGGATGGAAGCACTCTGAGGAGCCAGAAGTAGTAGAGAAAGTGCTGTCTGTGGTGCTAGTAGAAGGGAATAGGGAGAGGGGAACTTTAGGGTCTGAGGGGCCTGGGGATGTCTTGGGGGGAGGTGAGCATCCAAAGCTTTGACAACAGGGCAGCATGAATCTAGAAGGCTGTATGGCTGGGGTTTGAAGGAAGGGAGGACTAAGGAGGAGAAGAGGAGGTTTTAAAAAGGGGATCCTGGGGAAGGAAACTATTGACGAGGGAGTGGGGGGACCATTGAGAAAGAAGTCTTGGGGGTGGAGATGCGGAAGGGGAAGGAGATTATTGAGGAGGGGTCGGGGGTGGGACTCGGGAGGAGTCCTGGAGATGCAGCTTGGGGAGCAGTGCTGGGAGGGTTGACGAGGATAGGAGCACTGAAGAGGATTCCTGGGGCCGGGAGGATCGTGGGGTCCCCAGGATCCGCGCTCACCAGTGGTACGGCCGGAGGCGTAGAGGGAGAGCACAGCTTGGATGGCCACGTACATGGCCGGCACGTTGAAGGTCTCGAACATAATCTGGGTCATCTTCTCGCGGTTGGCCTTGGGGTTGAGGGGGGCCTCGGTGAGCAGCGTCGGGTGCTCCTCGGGGGCCACTCGAAGCTCATTGTAGAAAGTGTGATGCCAGATCTTCTCCATGTCGTCCCAGTTAGTGATGATGCCGTGCTCAATGGGGTACTTGAGAGTCAGGATGCCCCTTTTGCTCTGCGCCTCGTCCCCGACGTAGGCATCCTTCTGGCCCATACCTACCATGACTCCCTGCAGAACGGACAAACAGGGCCAAGCGTCGGAGGGCGCCCAGACAGGGAGGCCCGGGGAGGAGGAAGGCGGCCCTAGGCCCCCGCCCCGCCCCGGCTCAAGCTTTGGGGAGACAACAAGCTCCCCCTCGGGGGCTGTCAAGATTTAGGTCGAGAGGACGCACAAACCAGAGCGCTGCTTGTTTAAGCTTCAAAAGGTACGCTGTTCCCCAGACCCTGTTAGGTCATGAATGCCAGTAGTACCCCCTTTTACAAACTAGGAAACGGGGGCTCACAGAACGAGGCACCATCTCTGCCTCCCCTCCGGGCGGAAGGGCAGCTCCCGGCCCGCGGTCTGAGTCCTGAGGCGCAGCCTCTGCCAGTAACGGGACCTCCCCCGCCCCCGCAGGCTATGGTCCCCCAAACGCCGCTCAGGCTTGCGCTTTTCCCTACAGCCCCAAGCCCAGGGACCAAGCGAAACGCGGCCGATCCATCCTTTCCTTAACTGCCTTTCGGAGCTGGAGGGACCTTGTGCCGGACCTTTGGCCCAACTCCCTCATTTTACAGACGAGGGAACCGAAACCAAAGAGGGGGCAATGACTTGTTCAAGGTCACACAGCGGGCCTGCGCCCATGCACGGTCCCTGAGGCTTCCAACTCTCCTACCCCAGCCCTGGCTTGTTAGGGTCAGAAGTGGGAGGGGACAGGACGAGGATTCGGGGACAAAGCTCTTCCCACCGCGCTGCCCAGTCAGGGCTGGGAAGGTCTAGGAGGAGGAGGAGAAGGGAGAGGGAGGGAGGGAAGGAGGGAGGAAGGGGGAAAGACGAGGAGGGGGGAGGAGGAGGAGGAGAGAAAAAGGAGAGGGAAGGAGGGAGGAGAGGGAGGGGAAGGAGGGAGGAGAGGAAGGGGGAGAGAGGGGGGAGGGGGAGGAGGAAAGGGGAAGAGGAGAAAGGGGGAAGGGGGAGGGGGAGGGAGGGAGAAGGAGAGAGGAGGGGGAGGAGGGAGGGGGAAGGAGGGACGGAAGGGGGGAGGGGGAAGAGGCAGCTGCGGGTGGGAGCCTAGTGCTAGGCTCTCTATCTCTGTCTCTCCTCCGCGCTTCTTTCAATGTCTGTCTCTCTTGTCTTTCTGACTCTCTGTCTCTTTCTCTGACAAGGAGACTTCGTCTCTCGCTTTCCCTGGTGCCCTCTCCTTCCCTCCCTCCGAGCTCCGTACCTGGTGGCGGGGCCGGCCCACGATGGAGGGAAACACGGCTCGGGGAGCGTCGTCCCCTGCGAAGCCGGCCTTCACCAGGCCAGAGCCATTGTCACAGACCAGCGCGGTGACCTCGTCCTCGTCGCACATGGTGGCAGCGGTTGTGGCTGGGAGAGAAAGAGCTAAGTGAGGGGGGGGGGGGGGCCCTTTGGTGTCTTCCCCCCCTTACTCCCGGGAGCAGCCTGGGTTAAGGTTAGCGGGAATGACGGCGGGGCTGAATTCTTTTCTTTATCCAGAAAACCAGCCCTTAAAAAAAAACAAAAACTTTGCTGGAGAGCAAAGGGATCCCTCTGTCTCTAGCCCCAAATCCTCAGGATCCCATTCTTTAACCATCCCAGGATCCCCGGATCCCAGCTGAGGGCTTTGGAGGGTTCACCCAAATCCTGAGGCTGGCTAGGGCTCATTTTAGAGAGGATGAAAACTGAGGTCTACAGAGAGGGCAGGGGTTGGCCCGCTGTAATACTGGGAGGAGAGGCCGCTCAGGATGTGAACTCGGGGCCACAGACCCAAATGAAATCCTCTGCCTTTCCCGAATTTTCTTTCCTGGTATAGGACCATGGAAAGGTTTGAGGGAGAGGAGAGGAGGGGCAGCTGACCCGAGCTCCTCTCCCATTCCAGGCAAGCTGTAGGCAGCACGCCTCCCTCCCCCTCCCTCCCCCAATCCTGATCAGTGGGCTTGGGGAAAACGAAAACTTCCCCTTAAGAAGGGGGCTCCTTGCGGGGAGGGGCCTTTCTTTTTAAAATTTATATTGCATCTCACTTTATACCTAGTGCCAAGTTTATAGTAAGTGACAGAAATGCTTATTGACTGAATCCCCCAAAGACCCCCCCCCCCCCCCCAGCTCTAGCAGGGCTGCCTCCTGGACCCAGCTGGGAAATCTGCTCTCTCCTCTCTCCCTCCCTCTCTCCCTCCTTCCCTCTCTCTCTCACTCTCTCTCTCTCTCTCTCTCCTTCTCCTCTCCCTCTCTCTCCCATTCCCTCCCTTCCTCTATGTCTCTTTCTCCTTCTCCCTCTTCCTCCCTCTCTTCTCTTCTCTCCTCTCCCTCTCTTTCTCTCTCTTCCCCTCTCTCCCTCCCTCTCTGTTTCTCTCTGCTTCTCCCCCTCTCCTTCTCTCTCTCCTCTCCTTTTCTCTCTCTTCTCCTCTCCTTTCCTCTCCTCTCCTTCTCCCCCTCTCCTTCTCCCCCTTCCCCTGTTCTCCCCTCTCCTTTCCCCTCCCTCCCTCCTTTGCCTACTGACAGCTGTGCCCCCCTTCTGAGAGAGTCTTAGGGCTTCTGGAATGCTCTAGCGCCCCTAGGTTCACATTTAGCTATGAGAGCTTCCATGGCCTAGGTCAAACAGCTGGGTCCCCAG
Organism: Pseudochirops corinnae; assembly: GCA_028646515.1. Taxonomy (NCBI): domain Eukaryota; kingdom Metazoa; phylum Chordata; class Mammalia; order Diprotodontia; family Pseudocheiridae; genus Pseudochirops; species Pseudochirops corinnae. Next base: position 189,466,953 of record CM053592.1, read on the forward strand.
CTCCTACTCCACCAAAAGAGAAATCAGTGGAAGGCCAGGCATTCCTAGGTTCTTACCAGCTCCTGCAGGCTCAGAAGTTCTGGGAGAAGAAAACTGGCAGGTGGTCTAGGCCAGGGCTGCCCTGGAGTATTTATACCTGAGTGTAGGGGGAGGAGGGTGGACGGGTGTTGGTGCTGCTACATTGGATCCCCTCGCCCCACCCTGGGGTGGTAGTCTCAAGGGCTCCATATTTGGACAAGGTCCAGAGCAGCTGTCCAGCAGGGACCTTTCATGGGCAAGGCATGGCTGTTAGGGTGGCTATCCCAGTCTCAGCCCCTTGGCTCTGGGCATCCTTCCCTCCTGGGGTTGCTCCTGCTGTCCATGTATGGGTAAGCAGGGTGCTGGTGTGGGGAGGGGGCTTATCATGACAATGTCTCCTGGTGGGACTAGCTTTCTTCCCTTGAGATGTACATTCTGTGCCCCCTGACAAGTTTTTAGGGGGCTATTCTTGGAGCTTTCCTCCTCTTAGGGACAGAGGGGCCAAGAGGTCAGAGGGAGGGAACATTAAAAAAGAGAAGGGACAGAGGAGAGGACGGTTGGCCCAGCAGAATCCTGGGTGAGGAAGAGAAGGGCTGAGGCTGCTGGGAGCTGACTGGGGTGACTGGGAAGGCCAAAGCCCAGAGAAGCTCCCCTGTACTCAGCTGACCCCAAGAGTTCGAAGTCCCCCTCCCCCTTCAGCGGGGCCTCTGTGTAAGATGAGAAGGCCGTCACTGCTAGCATCCACAGGTGCCAAGAAGGTCCTGCTCCTTCCAAAAAATTACCCAGCCTCCTCCCCCCACCCCACAAGCCAGTGCCTGCTGCAACTTTGCCATTAGACACTTATTACATGCAGTAGGTGGTTAATAAATGCAGGTTGAACTGAATTCCTTTAGCTCCTGTCAAAGGATCACAGATTTATTGATTAGGTCTAGAAGGATTAGAACACAGCCCAAGTGCCGCCTCAGACGACCAGCCTTTCTCCATGCCTCCCCATTGTCAGCAGTGTCTCCCTCTTGAAATTACTTTTTGTTTTGTCTAGACCTGAGATTTTCATCTGTCCAGGGGCCTCCCAGTATGAAAACTCCATCTCCCAATAAAGATGGACAACTCGTCCGTAATTTACATCTGAAATCTGAGGCTCTGAGAAGGGAAGTGCTTTGGTTAGAGTCGCACTACATATCAGAGGCAAGATCTGTACCCAGATCATTGCTCCCAAGACTGTCCCTCCATCCACTCTCTCCCTATGCCCTTTGTGTTCCCTGAAGAAAATGTAAGCTCTCTGAAGGCAAGCACTGCTGTCATTGTTGTCTGCTTCCCTAGCAGGAGACCTTAACCAAAAGAACTTGGGAGTTTGAGGTCCTGCGTTCCAACCCTGAACACTCCTAACCTGAATGTCCTTGGGCAGGTCATTTCCCTTTTCTAGGATAGGACTAGACAGCCTTAGAGGTGTCTTCCAACCCTAGATTTGGGGAGCTGGAATTTGAGCCCTATTTTGGGTGGATGGGACAATGGGGGAGGTAAAGAGGTACTCCATTTGGAACCGGGGGACTCCCTCTGGTTGGGGCTCCAGTCTGCCTGCCTCTCAGCCTGGTCCACATGGGCCCGGACTGAAGCAACTCAGGCGTCCTGGAGCCCCCTCTGATGTCAAGGCATGAGGTGGTGGGGTTAGGGGATTCCAGGACTCTCAGGGGTGACCAGGAAGAGGGAGGGGGCCTGCAGCAGTTCCCTGAGCGAGAGCCGCAGAGATGCCAGGGGAGGCTCCTTGCCTCAAGAAGAGGCTGAGGCCAGCAAAGATTAAAAATACCAAGGAATCGGAGTTGGGGGTTGGGGTGTGTATGTGGATAGGGGTGGGTGAGCTAATGCCCAGCCAGGAATAGCCCAGGGGGCAAATGTGCGCTCCGTCCCTTATGAGGAAGCAGCAGGGCTCCGTGTGAAAGCACACCAGAGCTGCCCATCTAGGGAGATGAAAGGTCGGGTCAGTGGGGGCAGCCAGAGGAGGAAAGCCTGGGCTGGGAAGGCGGGAGGGAGCAGGAGAGTGGAGCTGACTTGGGAGGGGCAAGCCTTCCATTGGCCCAAGGCTTGGAAGGTCAGTCGGCTTGGTGCAGGCTGGGGTTGGGGTTATGCCCTACTGTGCACCGGGCACTGTGCCACAGTCCCTACTCTCAAAGAGCTCACATTCTAAAGGACGAGGCACCTAGCAACAATGATGTTCAAACACTCCTTATACAGAATAAATTGCAGATTGTCTCAGAGGGAAGTCATTGGAATGACTAGAATTAAGGGAGATCAGGGAAAGCTTCCTACAGAAGGTGGGGTTTTAACTGGGACTTGAATTCAGGAGGCAGAGATGGAGAGGGAGGGAGTGTCAGGCATGCGACACTGGCAGGGAACATGCCCGGAGTCTGGAGATGGAGGGTCTTGTGCAATGAGCAGCCGGGAGGCCGGTGTCACTGAATCTGAGAGGACCAGGCAGGGAGTGAAGTGTGAGAAGCCCGGTAAAGGAGGAGTGTGCTAGTGCAGGAAGGGCTTTGAATGCCAAACCCAGGGTTTTGTATCGGACCTGGAGGCCACAGGAAGCTCCTGGAGTTTACTGAGTGGGGGGTCAAATGCCAAAACGATCTTCCTAAGATTCACATCCTTTCGTGTGATCCCCCCACAAGAAAGGATGTGAATTTTAGGAAGATCGCTTTGGCATTTGAGCAGCAGGAGGAGGGACAGGAGAGACAGGAAGCAAGATGTGCCACCGGTGGGCCATTTCACTGATCCAGACACAAGGTAATAAGGGCCTCGCCAGAGCCAGGGAAGTGGCAGAGAGAAGGGGACACATTTGAGGGACGTTAGGGAAGAAAAATGAGCAGACTTTGGCACTGGATTGTACATGGAGGTGGGGGGAGCCAGAGGGAGGAGCTGAAGAGATGAGGGCTAGACTGGAAGCCTAGGAGACCGGGAGGGTGGGGGTGCCCTGGACGGGAAAGGGGAGGTCGGAAGAGGGGAGGGTTTGGGGGCAAAAATGGTCAGCTTTGGCCACACTGACTTTTCCAATTTCTATAGGACACCCAGTCCTACGTGTCCAATAAGCAGTTGGAGGTCAGTGTGAATACATGTATTTGAGAATCTTCAGCCTAGAGAGATGATGATTGAATACAGGGGGAACCAATGAGAAGGGGGCCCAGGGACAGAGCCCTGGACAAACCCACAGCTGGCTAGTAGAGAGAGACAGAGACAGGGAGAAGGAGACAGAGAGAGAAGGAGAGAGACAGAGACAGAGAGGAGAGACAGACAGACAGAGAGACAGAGAGACAGAGGCAGAGAGAGAGACAGAGACAGGGAGAGAGAGAAGGAGAGAGACAAGAGACAGAGAGGAGAGACAGACAGAGAGACAGAGGCAGAGACAGAGACAGAGACAGGGAGAGGGAGAGAGAAACAGAGAGAGAAGAGAGACAGAGAGGGAGAGGAGAGACAGACAGAGAGAGAGAGACAGAGAGACAGAGGCAGAGAGACAGAGACAGGGAGAGAGAGACAGACAGAGAGACAGAGACAGGGAGAGGGAGAGACAGAGAGAGGAGAGACAGAGACAGAGATATGGAGAGAGAGAAAGAGAGAGGGAGACAGAGACAGAGAGGAGAGACAGACAGAGAGAGACAGAGAGAGGAGAGAGAGACAGGAGAGACAGAGACAGTGAGAGGGAGAGAGAGACAGAGAGAGGAGAGAGACAGAGAGGAGAGACAGAGAGACAGAGACAGAGAGAGGAGAGAGACAGAGACAGAGAGAAGAGACAGACATAGGAGAGACAGCCAGAGAGACAGAGGCAGAGAGGTGTCTAGAAAACTTAGAAGAGAATATTAAGGGGAAGAGAGTGATCACCAGTGCTCGAGGCTACAGAGAGGTAAGAGGAGAATGAGGATTGAGAAAAGACCATTAAATTTGGCCGCTAAGATGTAACTTTGGAGGGAGCAGTTTAAGTTGAATGATGATATCAAAAGCCAGACTGTAGAAAGTTCAGAAGGGAAAGGAAACAGGGCATCTATTGCAGACAGCCTTGTCAAGCTGTTTAGACACAAAAGGGAGGAGAGAGCTGAGAGGAGATCTAGGGATGGATGGATCAAGGGAGGATTTTTTGAGGATGGGAGAGACATGAGCATATTTGTAGGCATAGGGAGGCAGCAAGTAGACAGGAGAGCTTGAAGATAAATGAAAGAGTAGGGAAGCTCGGGGAGCAATGCGCTGGAGAAGACTGGATGGAATGGGGCAGTGTATGCATGTAGAGGGGTTGCCTTTGGTGAGGAGAGGAACCCTCATTATGGGAGAAGGAGGCAAAGGAGGAGTTAGTGACTGAAGGTTTCTGGGAGCTGTGAGATCAGGAAGAGGAGGAGGGGAGAAGAGGGAGCTCTCAGTGAATGGCCTCCGTTTTTTCCATGAAATATGGACAAGGGTCTCACTGGGGGCGAGGAGGGCCTGGGGGAGGGACCCACGAGAAGTTTGGGGAGGGTTAAAAGGTTTGCAAAGACTGCTGCTGTGGTGAGTGGGAAAGGGAGTCAATTAGAGAGTTGTAAAAGGATTGCCTCGCTGCAGTGAAGATCCAGGGGAGGTCACGTAACATAAGTTTGTCAAGGATTCAGGTAGCACGTCTTCCTAATCCTCTCCAGTAACGTCGGCAGCCCACGAGTAGGAAAGAAAACAGCAAACAGATGGTGGGAATGATCCAGAGCTGAGGCTTGGCCAGGCAAAATCAGTGACAGGACTCAAGGGAGGAGAATGAAGAAGAGTTTCCTAAGGGGTCAATATGGAGAAGGGAGGAGAGTTTGACTAGCTCAGGGGAGAATGGCCTTGGAAAGAGGGATTGGAGGTCCCAGCCAGCAAGGCAGACAGAGAAGTGGAATGGACATTTCAGAGCTCATCCACATGGAAGTGGTGCATTTGTGGGGGTGGCTGTGTCTCTTCCAGTGGGGTCAGGGGAGGAGGAGTCATGGAAAATGGCCTCAGGCTCCTCCATGCAGGAATCAAGACTTCCCATTCCCAAGGAGATCAAAGCCTGAGTCTTTTTAATTGTATATTAATGAACATGTAAAGGACATTGAAACAAAAATCTCGTTGGAGTGGATGCGAGGCATTTCTAGTGTACAAGTCCCACTTTGCTAGGAACGAGGCCACACGTTGTGTTTGGGTGAGAATCGTGCCCTGTAGTGACTTGTGCTCTGCAGTCTTGGGAGGTGGGGGATGTGCTCATGAATCTAGAAAATCCAGAAAGAGCTTGCCCACCAGCTCGGAGTCAGCTCAGGAGGCTCTGACACAGCCACTGACCAGGGGGGCGCGAGGCCATTGTCTCACCCGTTCATTCATTCATTCAGTTCTTTGCTTGTTCCTTTGTTTTCTGTGCTTAACAAACACAAAACAAAAGATGCATTTCAAAATACCGAGGAGAACAGAAGATGATTGTACAGGAGACTAAAGATCTCTAATCTGTACAATTCGCTTTTCTTTTAACATAGAATAAATTTGACTTGGAACTTTTGTGACTCTTTCTGACCTTCCTTGTTCTGTACATTAAAAAATGCTTTGATAACTATTCTCCTTCGAACTTCCTTCTTTCCTCCCTCCCTCCCTTCCTCTCTCTCCCTTTCTCTCCTCCTTCCCGCCTTCCCTAACTCCCTCCTTCCCTCCCTTCCTTCCTCCTCTCTCTCCTCTCTCCTTCCCTTCTTTCCTTCCTCTCTCTCTCCCTTCCTTCTTTCCCTAACCCTATCCCCTCTCTTTGCCCCATCCCCATATCCACTGGTAAAAAGAAAAGAAGAAAAACAAAGCCCTTGAAACAAATATGCATGGTCAAGTGAAACAAATTCCTATATTCACTGGCTGTGTCTGATTCTCCACCTTGGTTGCCTCACCTCTCTTTCAAAAGATGGGTAGCCACTAGTAGATCTGTATCCCAAAGAGATCATAGAGGAGGGGAAAGAACCCACATGTACAAAAATATTTATAGCGGCTCTTTTTGTGCTGGCAAAGATTTGGAAATCAAAGAGGTGCCCATCAACTGGGGAATGGCTAAGCAAGGTGTGGTATATGAATGTAATGGAGTACCGTTGTGCTATAAGAAATGAGGAGCAGGCGGACTTCAGAAAAACCTGGATTTATATGAACTGATGCCGAGTGAAGTGAGCAGAACCAGAACATTGTACACTGTAACAGCAACATTATGCAATGGCCAACTTTGATAGACTGGGCTCTTCTCAGCAATGCAAGGATCTAAGACAATTCCAAAAGACTCATGATGGAAAATGCTATCCACATCCAGAGAAGGAACTTTGGAGTCTGAATGCAGATCGGAGCAGACTATTTCCACTGTTCTTTGTTTTCTCTTTCTCATGGTTTCCCCTTTTTGTTCCAGTTCTTCTTTCACATCATGACTAATGTGGAAATATGTTTAATATGATTGTACATGTACAGCCCATATCAGATTGCTTGTCTTGGGAAGGGGGGGAGGGAGAAAAATGTGGAACTCCAAATCTTACAGAAATGAATGTTGAAAACTATCTTTACGTGTAATTGGAAAAAAAAATACTATTAAGTGCAAAAGAAAAGAAATTTTAAAAAACCCAACGAAGTCAAACACGAAGATGGGCAGCAAGTTTCTTGATCACTTTTCTGGAATCATGGTTGGTCAGCGCATTGATCCAAGCTCTTGAGTTCTAGTTTATGTCAACATTCACCTTTCCCCCTCCCTCCCCGCCTCAGGCCTGGCAGGTTCTCCCTCCCCCTCCCCCAGGGTGCTGCTCTTTCTTCCCTTGCCTCAAGTCTCCCCTCCATCAATGGTGTTTCTCCAATTCTGAGAGTCCCTTGTACCCTACTTCCATTTAGCCACTTAACAAATTAGCTTTTACAAAAGAATTATTTCCTTCAAAACTATAGCAAGAACAAGCATGGAAACACTCCCCAGCACCTAGTGGGGGGCACAATTCTCCCTTCCCCATCTCAGTCTCTGGGAAGCAGAAGGGGATTCAGTTCACAGCTTAACTCAGTTTCTGCACAGCGCTGTCCCACCAAGTTTCAAATCCAAAGCCCCCGTGGCCTCGGGTACTGGCCACTTGGCTTATCAGCCCTTGCTGAGCTGGCAGCAATATTGGGCTTAGAATCCTGCTCCAAGGTCACCACGGCTGAAGCTCCAAGGTCTGAGGACTCCAGCACCTGTGCCTAGAACTGAAAAGGGCAAAACAGTCTCACCCCAAGCCAGATTCTCAGGCCCTTAAAGGGTTATCTGAGTGCAAGGAGCACATGCCAGTGGTGAACAGGCACTTTACCCCCTGGATGCTGCCAGGAAGAAAGAGAGAGGAGAGAAAAGGAGAGAAGAGGAGAGGAGAGGACAGAAAGATAAAAAGGGAGAGACAGAGATAGAGACAGAGACAGAGACAAAAACACAGAAATAAAGGAGATAGAGAGGGAGAGACAGAGAGACAAAGAAAGAAAAACAGAGAAAAAAAGAGACAGAGAGGGGGAGAGAGAGAGACAGAAAAGAGACAGACTCTTTACATCATGACTAATGTGAAAATATGTTTAATATGAATGTATAAGTAGAGCCAGCCCACAGCTCCATTAACCCCTTGGGGGTGGGGGCTGCTTTCTGTGGCCCCTCCAGCAATAACCATTTCACTTTTCATCATCCTCATCAATCTGATAATGGAATCTCAGGGTAGCTTTTGTTTGCATTTTTAAAATTCTTGGTGATTTGGAGCATTTTTCAGTATTGTTGTTGGTAGCTTGGATTTCTTCCTCGAAAACATCCTATCCGGCAGCTCTTTTGTTTTGGCAGTGCCCCCAAACTGAAAGCTAAGAAGGAGCCCATCTTTTAGAGAAAGGCTAAACAAATGGGAACATATATGTGTGTGTGTATGTGTGTGTGTGTGTGTATGACATACGTATATATGTGTATAAGAACATTTATTTTGCAAACTGGCAGTTTCAGGGGAATCAGACAAGCTCTCTCTGATCTGATGCAGAATAAAGGGAGCAGAACCGGGAGCAGAACCAGGAGCACCGTTTTCATAATGAAAGCAACCTTATAGAGGAAAACGGCTTTGAAAGACGAGAGAACTCTGAGCGACTATGATTTCCAAGGACTGAAGTGGAGGCACACAATCCCTCCTGCCAGAGTGGGGACGGCTCGGAATCCAAGATGAGGCAGGAAGTTTGGGACGTGGCCAGTGTGGACATTGGTTTTGCCGGGCTGTGCCTCTCTGTTGTGAGAGTTTTTTCAATAGTTCAGTGTGTGTGTACATGTGTGCGTGTGTGTGCGCGTGTGCACGTGCACGCATGGGGTCATTAGGAGAAGAGATAATTAGAAAAAATTGCCCATTCATACTAAATTTGAATCAGTTTTTTGTATGTTTTGGATGTGAGATCTTTGTCAGAGAAACTTGCTACAAAGATATTTTTCCCAATTATTTTCCTTCCAATTTTAGCTGCGTTGGTTTTGCTGTTTAGTTACATGTAATGAGAATTAAGGCAGCGGTGGCGTGGTGGATAGAGCACCAGGCCTGGAGTCAGGAAGACTCTTCTTCCCGAGTTCAAATTTAGCCCCGGTTATTAGTTGTATGACCCTGGACAAGTCCCTTAACCCTGTTTGCCTCAGTTTCCTCATCTGTAAAAGGAGCTGGAGAAGGAAATGGCCAACCCCTCCAGGATCTCTGCTGAGAAAACCCCAGATGGGGTCAGGAGGAGTCAGACGGGACTGGAAACGACTGGCCAACAAAATGAAAACTGTCCATTTTCTCTTCTGTGATCCTCTCTGTTCCTTGTTTAGCCATGAGCTCTTCCCCTACCCAAAGTGCCCAAAAGTAATTTCTTCCCTCCTCCTCTGACATCCCCTTTAACATCTAGGTCGTGTATCTACTTGGAGCCTAATTTAGCACACGGTGTGAGCAAGCATGCCTGCCTATGGCCTGCAGACCTCCCAGGCTCCCCTTCTGCTGCCGCTCAGTGAAGAGTCAGCCTTCTGGTGCATTCTGGGCCAGTACTGGTATATACCTAATTTCCACCAACCACTATCGTTTTTCTAGATACTTATGCTAAATAGTAAGTCTTTACTTTAGTATCTGGACCTCGAGACCATTATCAGAGCCTTAACAAGATGACAGTTTTACTGAGAAACCTTGGTGTTCAGGCAACATACAGATTAGCAGACTTGGAATCGGAAAGCCCATTGGCATCAAGTAGTTGAGAGACTTGTCTGTTCACAGAGCAGCCACAGAGCAGGGGGAATCCTACAAAGACAATTCCTAGCTACCCCCCATTACTCTTAAGGGACTTAGACCATCTGATGAGCAGGGGGAAAGACAGGATGAGTAGAGTCTGAGAATTAAAAGCTCGTCTGGCAGATGTAGGAGTAGTCCTCAACAGGTTCAAGAGACGATGTTTTCAGTGAAGACAACACCACGCACGGTGTCCCACTAACTCATCCTGTGCCTAACGGGGACCTCAGGACTCAGACAACTGCAGGAAGGAGGACTTCCTGCCTGCCACCTCATCTGCCTGCCATAGGATACGAGATAATCCATCCTGTTTGAAAATACTGAGAGTAGACTTCTTTCTGGAAAAGTGGGCTGCCTGGGGTCTATCAAGTCAGGTCCAAGTGCAGAAAAATTAACAGATGGTAAAAGAGGACCTCCCTTCCCTTTGACTCCTACCCCACTTGTAGGCGCCGTAACTTATGATGTCGCAGGGTACATGGTTATGTGTGATGCCAGACAACGCTGATGCCCACACATGAAGTTGCTTATGTTGTCAATGTTATTGTCTTTGGTTTTAAAAATTGTTCTTAGGTTTATTTTGTCTATACTAGTGTTATGCCTGTGGTATAAACTATGTAGGCTTGTGAGCTAGACGTGATTTTTCCTATTTGTTAATTTACTAGGGATTCTTCATGTTTTTCTGCTGTTATAGGTCTCCAAGCTATGTGCTATTCATTATTAGTTAAGATGGACAGCACTTATATAATGCCTACTGTGTTCCAGGCTCTGTGCTACTGTTTGACAAATATTACCTCTCTGGATCCTCCAACAACCCTAACAGGCATCTTATAGATGAGGAAACTGAGTCAGACTGAAGTCAAGTGACTTGCTCAGGGTCACAAATTTAGGCTATATCCAAGGCCGGATTTGGATGGCAGTCTCCTTGACCAATCCTCTGGGCTCTGTGGTGCCTGTAGCTGCCTTGTGTGTGTTGTGCTGTTTTATTCTGGTTTGCTTATGGTCTGTGAGCATGCAGCAATGTGTGCATGTGTGGGATGTATCCCATGGGTCACTGCAATGACCAATCTTGGCATCGTCTGCTGTGCATAGTATTGAGACATGATGATTGTCTGTGAAGGCAGTGGAACCTTCCCCATGCCTGCAGGGCACATTTGCAAGTATACCGGAATTGATTTTTCAGGGCTTGTAAAATTTTCATCTGGGGGAGGAATTAGCAGTAGTTACTTGGGCCAGGCTGTCTTGATGCCCATTATCCCCAGCCAGGCCTTGATCCTTGACCATTAGTGCTCCCACGCCCACCTCTTCTCTCATTAGCACCCCCGTTTATGGGAAGGGCCTGTGCATCCGTGACCTGAAGCTCCACTTATCACCCTGTGACTTCCCAGACCCAAACACTGTTTCCTGGCCACCCTGCACCATGTCGTCTCCCCCGTTAACATGCAGGTTTCTTGAGGAGAGGAATTGTCTTCCCTTTCCCTTTCTGTCCCTAGTGTGCGCTGGCCGGCCACATGGGAAACATTTAATAAGCACCTCTTCCTCCCTCCCTCCTGCCTTCTTTTCCTCCGTCCCCCGTCTCCTTTCTTTCTTCCTCCACTTTCTCCTCTCTGAGGGTGCCATCTGGGAGACCCCTGGGGAGGCAGGAACGAGCATGCCTGTCCATGGCCTGCAGACCTCCCAGGTTCCCCTTCTGCTGCCCTTCAGTGAAGTCAGCCTTCCGGTGTCATTCCGGGCCAATGTCTTCTTGCCACTGGAGCTGACGCCTGGCCCCAGCTGCCCAATACGTGCCATTTGTGATATGCTAGAACTGGTGGGCTCTCTGCAGCAAGAAGACAAGCTGTGACAGGTCCTGGAGAGTGGTGGTGACTCGGGAGGAATGTGGGAGCCAGGGCTGGCTCTCCCACCCTCTTTTCTCTCTTCTCTCCAGGAGAGAGGAATGAAACCACTTGACAGGGAGTTTGCATGTAGTGCCACTAGGTGGACAAATTATTTATTGCATCCCCTTGTTAGAGAATTAATTGGCAGCTTCCTGTTGCATGGCATATAGAAATCTGGTCGTGGAGTGAGGTGTGGGCTGTGCTTGCTACTGCAGCACCTCAGATTTCACCTGAGACACTCACCAAGACTACACCTAACCCAAAGCAGTATCTTAGAACATGGAATGTCAGAGCTGGGGGGGGCCTCGGAACATGGAATGTCAGAGCTGGGGGGGGCCCTCGGAACATGGAATGTCAGAGCTGGGGGGGGCCTCGGAACATGGAATGTCAGAGCTGGGGGGGCCCTCAGATCAGGGAATGTCAGAGCTGGGGGGCCGTGCTCCCTCCTCAAATCTTCCTGAAGCACTTTATTTGCACTTTTCCTCAGGCCCCATAACTGTGTAACTTGTTCCAAGCTTAGCCTCCTCCCCTGGTAGACTGTCAGCCGCTCGAGGGCAGCCGCTGCTCTTTTCTCTCTGTGACTCTCCGTTCAGGCAGACGGACTGCTTGGCTTCTTTTGTTGTTTGTCCTTAGTTCTCGAGGAGGACCATGACATCAGAGAGGTGATGCCATGACATGCAAGTAAATTGGATTTAAGTGAGGCGGGCTGTGCAGAGTCACCCGCCTCACTTTCTCCTCCGGAGCCATCTGGGTCCAGGGGCCCGGATCTAGGTGAGAATGACTGGAGATGATGGCCCCGACGCAGGGGGAGCCCCTGGCCTTTTTAAACTCAGGTCTTTCCCAGGTCTCAGTTTGTCTGAGGCAATGCCCATCCAGAAATCAAGGCTAAGTAAGAAATGAGGCAAAGAATGGTTTCTCTTACCTGGTCAAAAAACAAAAACAAAACAAAAAACCGAAACCAACCCAGGAGGGGAGGACAGAAGAGGAACAGTTGCTATTCACACTCACTCCAAGTGGGGCTTGACCTGGGACCTGCTGCTGGCCAACCAATGACAGCCAGCGATTTGGGCTTGAGGCAGGGTCCTCGAGGAAGAACTCTAGCCTGTAACGCCCCAGATATCTTGCGAGGTTTCAACAACCAAAATTTACGCCCCTTAGGCGGGCGCCCACAGCTACAAGGCCCTGTGAGAACAGAGGGGGGAGGGCCTGCTTGGCTGCCGATTGCTGAAAGCAGGACGAGAATCGGGCTGTGATCTCCTGGATAGTTCTCTAGGGATCTGAGGAGGCTCTAGTGCAGGCCTCCGGGCTTCCCAGGTCCTTGTGGGGTGCAGTCCTCACTGGCCTCCTCAGGGCCACCCAGGTATTTCCAAGGGTTCATTCAGCGCCATCCTCAGCAATCCCAAGTGAAGTCTTTTGTGAGGGTCCCGGCCTGCAATGCTGGTGGTTCTTCTTCCTTCCCTCCCCTCGCCATGCAGAAGTATACAGATTTTAACATGCAAATCTAGCGAACTTCTGATCGGCACCACATCTGTCCCAAGCCCGAGTATCCACATGGGCTCCGTAGTCCGGGCAGGAGCTTGGTCAGCTGAGCCTTTTAGCTCAACCAGGCATGTGCTAGAGAGGCTTTGCTCTCAATTTTTGAGGATAATTTTTGTAGTTTAAGTAACACTTGCTCTTTAGAAGTGGTTTTTAAAAATGAAGTCCTTTCTGTCTAGCTAGGTAGCCCAGTGGATAGAATGCTGGACCTGGAGTCAGAAGACCTGAGTTCAAATCTAGCATCAGACACTCCCTGTGTGATTTGGGGAAGGCACTCTGTTTCCTTCACTGTAATGACAGCACCTACCTCTCAGGGTAGGTGAGGATCAAACAAGGTAAGCCATGGAGAGCCCTTAGCACAGTGCCCGCCACACAGCAGGCCCTTCACACAGGCTTGTTCCCTCCTTCCCCCTTTTTCAATGTCCATTTCTGATCCCTATGTCTTGTTTGATTAATTTGGTTAAGGAAAGATGGTGAGAAATGACCAAGCAACTGAGCCAAAGCTTTCCCTTTAGGTCACATAAGGCTGGTTTGGGTTTTTCTGTATTTGAGCTTTTCTTTTCAGTCCAAGTTGTTTCCCTCCCTCCCATCCCTATACCCACATTTTCTCATGGTTTGAGGGGCCATTGGCAGGACAAAAATGAGGCTGTTTCTTTGTAAAAGAATCTGAAGGGCCAAAGATTGAAGGGAGCCCTAGACTGTGGAAGAAAAAAGGTGAATCCCCAGCTATTGAGCTAATCACTGCAGGAGTCAATTCGGACCCTTCGGAGGAAAACTCCTCGGATGGGGGGGGGCAGGGGAGGCGTGGGAATCAAGGGCGGCGCTGAGCCCGAGGTCCGAGACCCTCGTTCTGCGTCCCCCGATGCTCTGGTCTGTCCAACAGGCCGCACCAGGGGTCGCGGCCCTGCCCATGCCCCCCACCCCCACCCCGCTCATCCTCTGCCTTTGGCAGATGAGCTTCCTCAGGCTGGCAGCGGGTTTGGGCAAACACAGGTGCTTCGGTCCTGGGGTGTCTGCTGATGCCCGGCACCCGAGGGCCCCTCGGCCACCCCCTCCGCCCATTTAACAGAAGGAAGCCCAGCAGGAACTCCCCGTGGTCCCCGAGGCCAGCGTGGGGAGCTCGGCGCGGGATAACGTGCTGGCCGCTTCCTCCGGTCTGGTCTGAAGGGCCCTGTGGGCAGCCTTGGCCGCGGCTGTACACGCCCTTCTCTTACACGTCGCCAGTGGGATCGTGAGAGTCTGCGCGTGCCCAGCACCCGCGGTCTGCCTGCGACCCACACTGGCTCCGGCGGCCCCGCCTCCTCCCGTGGATCGTGTCCCCAATCCCACGCCCAAGTGGGGGCGTGTCCTGGGCCCCGGCTCTCGGTGACGTCACCGACTCCCCAGACCGGATCGCGATCCTCACGTGGAGGCCCCGCTGGCCCGCTCCGTCCCCGGAGCGCGCGTGGGGAAGTAAGTCTCCGTGGAGCGGCGGCCACGGCCCTGAAGATGCCAGGATGAGGCCCCCTAGCGACGCGGCCCGTCTCCAGGCGCGGTCACCTCCGCGGGCAGGAGCGCCACCTGTACCCCCGGTGCGAGGTTCAAATCCAGCCTCGGCCGCTTATGTGGTGTGACCCTGCCTGCCTCGGTTTCCCCGTGCGCAAAAGGAGCTGGAGAAGGACAAGCGAACACTCCAAGAAAACCCCGCAGTGGGCTTAGGTTCGGCCAGGACCCAAGTGCTAGCGAAAGCACTTAATAAAGGCTCCATTCGGGCCGCTAGGGGGCGCAGTGAATAGAGCACGGGCCCTGCAGTCAGGAAGGCCTCAGTTCAAATGCATTCTCAGGCACGTAACACAAAGCTAGCCCTGTGACCTTGGGCAAGTCACTTAACTCCAATTTCTCTGCCCTCCCTCCTCCAAAAAGCAAAAAAAAAAAAAAGGCTTCATTCACCCAATCAATGTACTCTTTTTCCCCTTTTCATCCCTCTCTTGCCCCTCCCCTCCTTCCCTTCCCCCCGGTCCCCTCCCCGTCAGTGCTCTCCCCTCCCCTCCAAGCCCCGCCTACTTCTACCCTCCCCCTCCCTTCTTCCCTGTCCCTCCCCTTCCGCGCGTAACCCCGCCCCATTCCACACTCCTCCGTCTGATTGGTCGTTTCGCGGGACGCGAGACGCGGGAAAAGAGGCAGGGCGGGGAGGAGGGAGGTGGTGCGTCCTTTCCGGGGCGTTGCCCTCGCTGGTCCCGCCTCTTCCTGTCCGTCGCTTCCGGTCGCCGCAGCCGTACCTCCTGCGCGACCTTGGCCCGGCTCCTCAGTGCCGCGTCCCGGCCTCGTTCCCGTCCCAGCCCGCGCCCCGACGCCGCCATGTCCGCGCTGGCCCCGCGCCTGCTGAGCGGCCTGACGCGCCCCGCCCGCGGTCTCCTGCGCGTGCCCCGCGCGTCCCTGCACGGGCGGCCGGCCCGGGAGGAACTGAACCTGCTGGTGAGGAGGCTGCCCCGCTCGGGGCCTCAGTTTCCTTTTCTGTCAGATGGAGGGGCCCCCCGGCCCAGCACGGGAGCGGGGGGCGGGGGGGCCCTTCTCAGGAGAGATCGCCGTCCCCCTCCCGCAGGGGGCCGGCGAGCTGGGGGAGTTGGGGGCGGGGGCGTCCCGGGGGCCCGGCCCAGCCCAGTCCGCTCTGTGCCCGTGCAGGACAAGGCCATGGGCATGACGGCCTTCTTCCTGTCCCTGCTGCTGCCCGCTGGCTGGATCCTGTCCCACCTGGACAGCTACAAGAAGAAGGAGTGAAGTCCCGGCGCCTCCCGCCCGGCCTGGGGACCACACGCTCCCACATTCCGCGCCCCGCACCCCGCGATCATGATCGCGTGATTTCTGCTCGGGAGGCCCCGGCCCGGGCACCTCCTCACCATGCTCCAATAAAGTCCATTGAAACCTGGTGCCTGCGTGTCACGCTGGGGAAGGGGCCCTGTAGCCCCCAGCAGAGGCCCGTCCAGCCTCCCACCCACAACCGATGCTCGACAGTGCCCTCTGGGGTCAGGGGGTCACGTCCACCGGAGGCGCTTAATAAGTGATTGTTCTCCGCCATCTCTGTCCTCTCCACCCTTGTCCTGTTGGACAGGCCCCCTGTGTGTGAGCTGGGGCTGGATGTCGAGGGGCTGTCTCCCTCTTCACACTACAGGCTTGGGGTCTTGTCAGGGCAGAGCAGGCAGGAGGGAAGGACAGAAGGCAGAGTGGGGCAGTTGGGTATACCCTTATGTCACGGCTTTCTCCCACTAAAGGAGGGTCTTCTTCCTTTTAGAAATGATGGTAGTAGCTGAGGTTGAACCCCCTTGTCTGAATATTCCGGATCCTTCCCCCATCACCCCAGGGCTTTCTCCAAGAGGGGCCCTTCACTCTCTGACCTGTGTCTGGCTTCCCTTTTTCACAAGTGCCTTCTTCATGAGTGAGTGGGGGGGGAGGGCGATTTACCCTGAGCTTTGGGAAGTGGGGGTCTGAGAGCCACTGGGAAATCATCCCAGGGCCTTTTCAGGCATCCTTCCTGTGCAGATCAGGAGCAAACGCCTGCCCTCTCTTCTGGGGCTGAGCCTGCAGATCGGGGCTCTCAGAGGGGCGTTGGGGTGGGATGGGTCACCTTCACTCACAGAACACTGGCTCTCAGCTGCCTGCCTGAGTGACCACGTGGGGGGTGAGGGGAATCCAGGCCCCAGCCCCTGATGCTGAGCAAGGAGGCACCAAGCAGAGCATAGCCTTGAGGGTTTCCCTGGTAACTGCCACCCTGCCAATGCCTTGGTCTTCCCGTGCTGCCCACTGTAGCCTGCCAGGGGTAAGGGGAGGTTGCTTCTCATTGGCATGGGGTGGCAAGGGGGAAGTTTTGTTGCTTGGGGCATCTGGCATTGAGCTCAAGGTGGGCAGTAGCCATGGCCTTCAGAACTCCTGCATCAGACTGCTGGGGATGGAACCTGGTAGCTGGAGGTGAGTGGGGTGGTTCTTCTGGCCAGAGGAAGGTGTCCTCTGGCCTGTGGGCAGCTGTTGGGGTGCCCTTGGCCCAGTGCGTTTGGCAGCAGGTATGTGTGTGGGTGGCTATAGAGGGGAGAATGGAGGGTGCAGTGACCTGGCGTTTTCAGGCTTTGCATTCCCTCATCCCAGGGGAAGCTGACTTGAACTGAAATCACAGGGTCATGCCCCCACCTCTCGGCTTTCCCAGGGCAAGTTTGAGAGATGAGGGGCTCCTCACTAATTCCTCATAGGAGCAAATGAAGACATGATGCCCCTTGACCTTGTCAGGCCTGCAGGCTGCCGCTGGCATGTGATTCAGGGGGTGGTGGTGTGGTTTTTTGCTCCTTATGGGCTGCTGGGTGCTCCAGTACTTTAGGCTCAAGCAGAAGGCCCTGAAGTAGAGACAGTGCTGAGCCTCTGACATCAGCTGTCCTGGCTTGCTCGGCCTGTGAATCATCAGAAATATATCCAAAGGTTTGGGCTCACCCTCCTGCAAGTGCCCAGCTGCCTACTCAGCAGCCCCTGCCTGGCAGACTCCAGGGCCTGCCCAGTGGCAATGGAGGCTTACCCTACCCAGCAGCCCCTTCCCCTGTAGGAGAGCTGCGGTCCCCCTCCTGGGTGCCAGCCCCACTCACTGGAGGCCAGGTGGAAGGCCAGAGGATACTGGCTGGGCCATCCCCTGATATGTCACCCATCAAACAAATGGAAAGGCACTTTCTCGGGGAGTTTGGGAAGAGATGAGGACTGACATGCTGCCGAATAAAGGCCTTTGCTACCAATCCTGGGCCACATCCTGCCAGCCAGTGTGATTCTGGAGATCTTGCAGCAGCAGGGCTGAAAGGCCCACAGAGATGCCCACAAGGGCCTGGCTGGCTTCACAGCCACTGTTCTGCTGAGGATGGCACTGTGTGAGGGCGGAACTGGCCTTGGCTATCCAGAGCACAGGCTGGGCTACCCGTGCCCCTGGTGGGGTGCTGTTGCCAAACCGGGGTCTGGTCTGGAATTTGTCCATTAAGCGTAGACTAAAAGTGGCCAATCAGAGTATGGGGTGCCTGTAAGAATGCAGCCTGGCAGAGGGACCCAGAGACAGGAGAAGCAAGCTGTGTATGAGGGCCAGGTGGATGGGTGACCAAGATGGCCTTGCAGCTCTGCCTGGGCACCGCCACCCTCTGACACTGTCCTAGGGGATGCCTACTGGATGTTTGGAAGAAGAGGAGGGGCAGTGGTGCATGTGCCTCGCTGGAGGCAGGGGGAAGCAGGGTCTCAGGCCTCTGCCTCACTTCAAAGGAAGGCCTTGGCTGGATTTACAATCCAGGTCACCACCTCATCAGATTATACTCTACCAGCCTTTCAAGTGACCTAGACATCTGTCTGCCCTGAGCCACAGTCAGGCCAAAGCAGGGATCTTCACATGGCCCTGGGGTTTCCACCAACCTGGCAGCTTACTCCCCGTGCCAGTGAAAATTCCTCAAATGTACTAGTTCCTAACTGAGGTAGCCATTAGGCTTTGATTCACAGACATGTCATCAGCATTCTGTCTGAGATGCCAGGGGAGGAAAAGATTCCCTCTAACCAGACTGGGGAGAAGGAGGGGCTTCTGGTGTGGAAAGGATATCCTTCAAAGTCAGTCCCACTTCAACATTTCTACATATGAGATGTCTCAGGATCTGTTTCCCATCTGTAAAATGGAAGAGTGAGGTAAATTATGGTTAAAGTCCCTTTCAGCTATGGAATATGGGAGAAACATTTGGGGTGGTAGGAGTAGGGAGAGGAATCAGGAAGACTGAAGTAATAATCACAGGTTTGTCTGGTGGGATGCCTAGTTCCGCCTTTGTCTCTGGCCCTGGGGCCAGGAGCTGGGAAGGATGTTTGCCTCTGGGTTCCTGAATTCTCCACTTGGATTTTAGGGTCCACAGTCTTATGTTTGAATGTGCTACAATGTGAACTTGGCGGGAGGTCCCCAGGGGACCCTCAGGGTTCTGGGCTTAGCCCTGTGCTTCTAAACATTTTGGGCAATGACTTGGAGGAAAGCATAGATAGGATGTGTATAAGATTTGTAGATGGCACAAAGTTGGGTGGGACACCTAACACTCTGGATGACAGAGTTCCCAAAAGATACTTATGGGGCAGAGCATTGGAAATAGGATAATTTGAAAAAGATGAATAAATGTCAAGACTTAACTTTGGGTTCCAACAATCGACTGCCTAAACTGATGAAGGCATTGCCCAGCAAGACAGCCACCGGTCTGAAGAAGGTCTGGAGATTCAGTGTGCACACCCAACAGAGTGGGCCCGTGGGAAGTGGCAGTGAGAACCTTGTGGCTATGCCGAGGGCTCTGGTTTCCAGGGGGAAGGCTGTAAGTCACTGCATGTCCTGCTCTGATCAGCCAACATCTGGAGGAAGAGATTGCTCTGTCCTGGGAGCCACAGCTTAAGAAGGTGATAGAAGAACCAGAGAAAGGGGGAGCAAGGGTGGTGAGGGGGCTCAAGTCTGTGTCCCATGAGTGTAAATGAGTGGAGATTTGGAGGCTAGAGAGAAGACTTGGGCAAATCATGCTTCTGCTCAAGTATTTGAAGAGTTATCAAGTGGAAAAGGGACGAATCTCAGGGTTGGACCCAGAGGGCAGAATCAGGGCCCATAGGGCACATTGCCCAGAAGTCACTTTAGATCTGATTTTAGGAAAAAACCTTCCTAATCACTGAGCTGTTCAGACTGTCACAGGCGGCCTTGGAGGTGGACTGGAGTGGGGTACACAAGGGAATGAGATCCCCCTCACTGGAAATCTGGACAGCTCATCCGAGGCTATGTTACGATGGGGACGCCCTTCAGTTATAAGCCGATGTCCCTTCAAAGAGTCTGCAATCTCAAGGGTTTCAGCTCTAAATTTAGTTAGAAGAGCATGCTGAAATCCTTCCTTGGGGTCTTTACTGCAAAAAGAGTGAGATTTAGAGTAAGAGGACCTGGGTTCAATCTCTGACTCTGTGACTTTGGACAAATCACAACCTCTGCATGTCTCATTTTGCTTATCAACAACGGAGGAGACAAGTTCTGCAGTCCCTCCCAGGCCTCAGATAATGGGGTGGCTATTGAGGGAGGGTCAAGGCAACCCTGGAGTGGGTGAGGGTCAGTGGGTGAGGTCTGTTGGGTTTCCCATCAGGCCATATTTTTACCAAGTTCATTTCAACTTTAATTTGTGATGCATTGTGTGCCCAGTGTAGATGGCCCCTGCTGGCCAGGGTTCAAATTCCGTCGTAAACTCTTCTTGCCCTTGGGTGTTTAAGTCACTTACCTACTCTCTTGGCGGAAGCTGGCCTAGCAAGTAGATCCCTTCTCTGGGCCTGAGTTTCCCCATGTGTACAATGAGTGGGCGGGGCTAACTGTGGCCAGTCCTTTCTGGACGTTAGTGTCCCACTGTGTGACCTCTCAGGGCCTCGGCATCCCCACGTGCATAACAGGAGTAGCGGGTGTGGGTGAGCTGTATGGGTCCCCTCTCCCAGCCTGTTTCCCCATCTATACAATGACCGGCTGGAGCAGTTCCGTGCGACCCGCCCCTCTCCCGGCCTCAGTTTCCCCATCTGTATGCCGAGAGGGTTGGGCCGGATGACCTCCAGGACCCTGGGCGCTGAGCCGGTCTCCGAGATCTCATCTCTAGCTTCCCGCAGACCGGCCGGCCCAAAAAAGAGGGCAGGGAGTGGCGGGGGCGGGGATTCCGGTTGCTATGGGCGTTGCTATGGAGCGGGGAGTCCAGAGGAGGCGGGCGGATGTTCACTTCCGGGAGGAGAAGCGCTAATAACCCGGAAGTGGTCGTGGGTGCGGCGCTGTTTAAAGATGGCGGCGGAGGAACCTCAGCAGCAGAAGCCGGAGCCGCTGGGAAGCGACTCCGAAGGTAGCGGCCGCGGGGGCGGGGGCCGGGGCCGGGAGCCCCTGGGGAGGGCGGGCGCTGCGTGGCCCGGCCATTACGGAGGGGGCCGGGGCCGGGGGCCGTAGAGCTGAGGCGAGGCGCGCGGGCTCCATCGCTTCCCCCCCACGTACTGGGGAAGCAGCAGCCGCCTGAGACCCCCCCCCCGGCCGCGGGGGCGGGGGGGAGGGGCGGCCGCGGGAGCGAAGCGCGGGCACTCGAGCACGCCTGCGCACGGCGCGGCCGAGGGGGGCGCGCCCAGGGCCAGAGCGAGGCTGCCGCGGCCGCGCGGCCGCCCCTTGCACGCACCTGCGCCCACGCCCGCGAGCGCGCGCCTCCCCCTCCCTCCTTCCCGCCCGCACCACAGGGCGGGGATGCTGGGCCAGGGGGCGGGGCTGCTCCTCCTTCGTGCCCCGCCCCCGGCCCCTCCCCCTCGCACCTGGGCCCCTCCCCCACGCCCCCAAGGTCGCCTCTCAGCTGCCCTGGTTTCATCGCTCCCTAATTATCCCCCTTTGATCCCCCCTCTCTCCCATCCCAGGACTTCATCGGCCCCTCCCCTAGGACTTCATGAGTGGTGGGGGGCTTTCTGCACGTGGATGCCGCCAGCTAGGCCCCTTCCCGGGCCGGCGGGGGGGAGGGGGTCGTTACTCTCCAGGAGCCAGGCTGATGCTGGGATGCGCGGCTCCCTGTGGGGCCCTGCGGGGCGCCCTGACCCTGGCCTGGCCCACGGGCGCTCCTCTCACCCGTGCCTGCCTCTCCCTCCCTCCAGGAGTGAACTGTTTGGCCTACGATGAAGCCATCATGGCCCAGCAGGACCGGATTCAGCAGGAGGTGAGGGCAGGGGGTGCCCCGGGGAGCAGACGTCCTTGGGGTCCCCCAGCCAGGCCACCCTTGTCCCCAGCGGTCATCCTCAGTGGTCAGCTGGGGAGTTTGGAGGGTCTGGAGTTGTCCAGGCAGGTCCCTTAAGCACAGGCAGCTCCAGCGTTTCTGAGAGTTGACCAGCTGCCTACCTGCCTTGGTCAAGGGATTGAGCTTTCCTGGAGAAGCCCCCACGAGGTCCCTGCAGCCTCGCCTTCTGTCCTCTGGGGCCTCTCGCCTGCTTGTCCAGGCTCTGGTTTGGGAAGCAGCTCCTCTGGCCCAGCCTTCCAAAACTGGCTTGGGGATGGAGAGAAGCTGGGCCTTTAAGAGACAGGCCGAGCCTCAGGTGCCTGTGCTCCTGCTTGGGATTGGGCTGGACACATACTTTCCAGGACCTGTCAAGTGGCTGCTCCTGTCCCTTCCTTCCTCCTTGCAGATTGCTGTTCAGAATCCACTGGTCTCCGAGCGCCTGGAGCTCTCTGTGCTTTACAAGGAGTACGCGGAAGACGACAACATCTATCAACAGAAGATCAAGGTTGGGGTGCCTAAATCCCCCTCCATCCAGCAGAGGGACGAAGGGCCTTCCTGATTCCACCTGAGAGCTGGGACTTATGGAAATGGATGGGGAAAGGCTCTTGATGTGGTGTTTAGTCTTGGGGGGATCTATAAGTACTTGGTTAGAATTAGAGAAGAGCTGGTTACTGAATCAAGCCCTTGGGGAACTTGGCCCACCTTGTGCCCAGTGTGGCCGCTGTGGCCAGGACCAGAGCACGTGATGGGAGGTGGCCATGGCCTTTCTTCTTGGGAGCCCCACGTGTGAGGTCTGTTAGTAAGGGTAGTATTAGTAAGCTGCCATTCCTTGCTAAGAGAACATCCCACTTCTCCAGGGCATTGACTGACAAGGAGCCGTCACTTCTCTGTGTCCTTCTCTATCCGGCCCACCAGAAGCTGTGTGCAGGCTGTGCATAGAAGGCAGAGCTGCCCGCCTTCACCTTGGCCTTCACTGTCTTCTCCATTATCTCCTCAGGACCTACACAAAAAATACTCCTACATCCGAAAGACCAGGCCCGATGGCAACTGTTTCTACCGAGCCTTCGGGTTCTCCCACTTGGAGGCCCTTCTGGAAGACAGCAAGGAGCTGCAGAGGTAGCCCCCGGGGCGCGTGCGGGCCCTTCTTTTCCAGACTGAACCCTTGGCAGTGAGCTTGGCTGTCACACCTGTCTTAGAGCCACCCAAAGCGCTTTTCTGACAATAGCCTTGGGAAGCAGACAGGATAGACGTTAGCCTCCTCATTTTGCAGATAGAGACCAAGGCTCAAATCATGACTAGTGTAGGGCCCTGCGGTCCACGATGTCAGACCTGGGATGCCAGCTGAGGCTTCTCTGATTGTGACCCCAGCAGTCCTCCAGCCCTGCTGGGCAGCTGTGGCCATCACTTCTCTGCCATCTGCTGGTCTCTTACCCCTTCTTCCCTTCAATGACTTTGGCCTCCTTTCCGGCAGGTTCAAAGCCATCTCTGCCAAAAGCAAAGAGGACCTGGTGTCTCAGGGCTTCACCGAGTTCACAATTGAGGATTTCCACAACACGGTGAGCTGGCCCCTGGCCCCCAGTGCGGGTGGGGAGGCTTTGGGGCCAGGCAGGGTGACTCACCAGCCGCCCTCTTGCCTCCCTCTGGGCAGTTCATGGACCTGATTGAGCAGGTGGAGAAGCAGACCTCAGTGGCCGAACTGCTGGCCTCCTTCAATGACCAGAGCACCTCCGACTACCTGGTGGTCTATCTGCGGCTGCTCACCTCAGGCTACCTGCAGCGTGAGAGCAAGTTCTTTGAACACTTCATTGAGGGGGGCCGGACCGTCAAGGAGTTTTGTCAGCAGGTGCACACTGGACCCTCCCCTTCTGTGGTGCCTCTCCCTGCCACCCCCTCAGCTTCTGGCTCACTTCTCACACTGATCTCTAGCTTGCCACTTTTCTTACCTTATTTTGGTCCTGGTCCTCTGACCTTCTGGGTATGGGTACTCCATCCACTGGTGCCAACCACAGCTCACCCACTCATGAATCATTGCACCCAAACTGTTCAACCCCTTAGCCAGACTGGTCCAAGGGAGGAGTGGGTAGTCTGTGGCCTGGCCCAGGCCACTCCAGGCCAACGGATGCACAAGCTTGGGCTGGAGAGTACCTCAGCCCCCCCCCCCCCCCCCCCACTCTTCCACTTCCTCTGACTCAGTTTTCCAGAAAGTAAAGTGTATGCCTGGGCAGGAGCAGAGGGGCGGTGAGTGGCCTGGCTGTGTCAGGTTTGGTTCTGCCCGGGTCACCTTTCTCTCCTCTTGCCCCTCCAGGAGGTGGAGCCCATGTGCAAGGAGAGTGACCACATCCACATCATTGCGCTGGCGCAGGCCCTCAATGTCTCCATCCAGGTGGAGTACATGGACCGTGGCGAGGGCGGCACCACCAACCCCCATGTCTTCCCAGAGGGCTCTGAGCCCAAGGTGTATCTACTGTACAGACCCGGACACTACGACATCCTTTACAAATAGGTGGGACAGCGCCCCGGGCTCTGCCCGCTGCCACCCGCCAGTGCTGGGGCCAGTCCTGCACCCCCTCCCCCCTGCTAACAGGCGTTAGACATGTACAGAGGTTTTTTTGTGGTTGTAAATGGTAATATTTCACTCCTCCTTTCCCTTCCCTGTCATCCATTACCTTGCGTGTTTTATTAAAGGGGATGCTGGTGGTGAGGCCACGTGTGCGCGCCCGTGTATTGCTGCATGTGCCCTGGGTCTGGCTGCCCACTGCCTGTTTATTTCATGCTTCTCTTGGGCCTGGGACCCCTTTGTTACTTGTGGGGCCCTTGGTCCAGGTCTAGCCAAGCCTTGGGGGTCAGGGGTAGTCCAGCCCCCAGCAGCCAAACCTAGGAAGTGGCCTGTCAGGGTGGGGAGTCGTGGGGGCCACCCTGCACATCCTTCCGCTGCTCTCTGGGGGGCTTCTTCCAAGAACCATCGTGCTGGGAGATGACGGATCTCTTCCTGATGCCACAGCCCCTTCCCCTGGGTTCTGCAGGATCTCCAGCCCTAATTGTGCTTCCACATGGTGGTCCGCCTGCCCTGGTGCTGACCCAGTCTTTGCCTAGGCTCGATCCCCGCCACACACTTGGCCCTGCAGACGAGGGCCTCGGCTGCCTTTGCTCTTCCTTCTGCTGCTGCTGCTCCTGTCCTGGTGCCTGCCTTGGTCTTGCTTCTTAGAAAGTTGGCTTGTTCTTAGCTCTGCCCCCAGCAGAGGGCATTGCCACTCTGTAGCAGCATGGTGCAACCCTTTTCTGCCCTGGCTGCTGGGGTAGCAGGGCGGGACCCTCCCAGGCCCCACGGACTCTGCAGCAGCTTCTGGGCCCAGCCTGGGGGCTTCACCATCATCCCCAGGTGGGCACTGAGTGAAGGAGCCTGATGCCCCCAGCTGCCCCCCAGCCTTCTTGCCTTCCCTCCCCTCCCCCTGCTTTGGCTTGCTGGGCCTTGACCAGTGTTTTTCTGCTTTTTCTTCTGAGTTCTCCATTTCTTCCAACAAGGGGAAGGGCAGGTGGATCTCCCTCTCCCACTCCCAAAGCACCATCGAGCCACAGAAAACCACCCCCCAGTCCCCAAAGAATTCATGGTTTGTCTGTCTCCTCTTAGACTGTAAGCCCCTCGAGGGCAGGGAGCTTGGCTCTGTGTTCAGTGCAACTGTATCACGCCTCAATAAATGTGAACTAATTGTTGGCAAAACGGGCAGCTGAGCCCCCCCTTTCCTGCTGCCTCCCTGGGTGGGCAGGGCAGGAGACAGGCTGACAGGGAAGCAGGGGAGCCCTGGTTGGCTCTCGGCCGGTGGCCGCTTTCTCTTTGGTCCCCAGGCTACACCTGGGGGGCAGCTGGTGCTTAAATGAGTGGGTAAGCTTGGCATACCCCAAGGCCCTGACCCTCCTCCCACATCCGCAGCCTTGTGCCCTCCTGTGTGCCAGTCATCAAGCTCTAGGACTAGTACTGAGCAGAACTCTTTATTGAACTGCATTGCGAGACCCTCGTGCCTGTGGGAGGGTCATGGGAAAGGGGGGGTCCTGGGTTAGGGCAGCTCGGATGGGGTGGACAGTCTCATGTCCTCAGAGCTGGGACTGCAGCCCCGTGGGAGGATCTGGAGGGAGAAGCAAAGTGTTGGCCAGGGCCAGGCCCCAAAGCCCCTTGGGCCTCACCACCCTGCTCCCCCACAGCCCCCAGCCCTGGCCTGGGAGGGGGGGGGGGCAACCAGCAGCCCGGCCTGCTTGGGTTGGGGAGAGGAGAGCGGTTAGCTGGGCCCGGAAGGTGGAGGACGAGGACGGTTAGTGCCCGTGGACAGCACACTGGGGCCTTTCTTACCAGTCTTGGGGAGTGGGGAGGGGCAGCGTCAGGCTGGAAGGCAGATGAGAGTGAGGGCCACGCACAAGGATCAGCCTCCCGGGTCCTCCCCCCAGTGACGCCCCCTCCCGCAGGCTCCTGTAGCCCACCCTGAGGGCACTGGATGGTGGGGGGGGGGGGGGCTGGCAGAGGGAGTGCCTACCCACAGGGAAGAAATGAGGCATCCGCTTGCGGTATATCTCTTCATCCTTTTCCAGGAACACGCAGATGAGCAGGCGATCCACCTGAGGCCAGAGAAGGGCCTGGGTGCACGGGGAAGGGCCCCAGCCCTGCTCGCCCTCCCCTCTCTGGCCAGACCCGCCTCATTTACAGAGGACAACATAGAGCCCCGGGGGGGGGGGGGGGGAAGGGGTCCCCATCTGAGCCTGCCTACCTTGTCCTTGTGCTCTTCCAGCCATTCTCGGAGGGTGCCCAGGACCACCTCGGCAGCAGCCTCATTGGGATAACCTGCGGGAGTCCAGGAGGGGCTGCAGCGTCAGGGGCTTCTCCCCCAACTCTGGCCCCCTACCCTGCCCACCCTCCCTCTGGCCACAGCCACACTCACCAAAGACCCCAGTGGAGATGCAAGGGAAGGCCTGAGAGATAAACACAGCTGTTACCTGGGGCTTCTGCCCCCCCCCCCCCCC
>CM053592.1:189493879-189517138 GCA_028646515.1 Pseudochirops corinnae
CGCCAAGGTGGCCACTGGTACTAACACCCAGGGGCATCAGGAAAGGCCTCTCATCCCAAGTGTCTGTCAGCCGAGGCAGAGGTGAGGAGGGAGGCCATACTGGCATGGGGGAAAGGGCAGCCTGTACTCCCAAGTTGCAGCCAGACCCCAGAAGGCCTTCCAGCTGCTCAGAGCCCATGCAGGACCTCAGCTGGCTAACGGGCGGGGGTGGGGGGCCGCCGGCTGCCTGAGTGCAGAAACGATTACTCATGGAGGGAGCCGTGTGGGAGGCCACAGCATCTCTGACCCTGGAAATCTCTACAAATAGGTCCAAGGCCTCCTCTCTGCTGACAGATTAGGTGTGTGTGTCTTGAGGGGATTAAGCCACGTCCTGCTGGAAGGGGGGGTCTGCACAGGACAGGCAGCCTGGCGCTGTCTAGGGAGAGGGGCGTCTATGCCCAATCACTCCCTGGCATAAACAAAAGAGAGGGAGCCCTGGGCCCTGGTACCAGCAGGGCCTGCTCAGAAGGCAGTGGGGGACCGGCGAGCAGGAGCCTCAAAGGCCTGGTTATTAAGAGAAGTGCCCCCTCCTCAGGGTCAAAGGCAGAAAGTACCCTGAGAGGTGAGAAGGGGGCTCCAAGAGAGCTGGGCGCTGGGCAAGGCTGGCACCATCCTTTGGGGGAGGCTTTTTTTGTCATTTATTTTAAATTTCGTTCCTCCCTTCTTTCCTCGCCCGATTCTGCCGCCTTTCTGAAGAGCTGTGACGATTCCCCCCATTCCTTTCGATGAGCAACAGGAGCCTCCGAGCCCCTTGGCACAGTCAGTCCTAGCCAGGGCACCCAGGCCACAGCCCCGTGAGCCAGGGGAGGTGAGGCTGCTGCCCGCAGGCAGAGGTCAGGGACCCATGAGCTGGCAGCTCAGGGCAGAGGCTGCCCTGGCCCTGGCATGGGAGGGCCTCAAGTGCCCAGCCCGACTCTGCCACTTCTGCTTGCTAGGAAGGAACGCCATTAGAATCCAGACCAGGAGGACAAGGGTCTCTGAGGGCCTCAGCACCAGCCCCATCCATTTACACGGAGGGAAACTGAGCCCCAGTTGGGGGAAGGGACTTGCCCCAGGTCACCCCAGAAAGGGAAGGGAACGGACATTTACATACCTACTATGTGCCAGGACTTTACAAACATTATCTCATTCAGTCCTCACAACAAACCACAGAAGAAGGTTCTGTTATCACCCCATTTTACTGATGAGGAAACGGAGGCAGACAGAGGCTCAGGGACTTTCCCAGGGTCACTCAGGGTCTCAGGCCGGACTTGAACTCGGGTCTTCTTAGTCCCAAGCCCAGGGTTCCACCCCTCTTTTGGGAGCCAGCTCTGGCACCAAGATGCCGATGCCGATGGTCTGGGTGGTCACCTCTGCACTAGAAGGACTGCCCACCCCTGGGAGTGCCCTGTCCCAATGCAGTCAGAGGCCCAGGTGCGGGTCTATACCAGGCAGAGCTGGGCAAGGGAGAAGTGCTGGTGCGCCCCTTCTGGACTGTCCTGGCTCCAGGCGTGTTCCCAGGACAGAGAATGGCCCCAGAGCTAACACAGGAAGGGCACGGAGGCAGCAAAGACATTGTCTTAGCCCTCCCCCTACCCTTGTGAGCTGAGCCAGGCAGTTCACAGGAACGATAGCAGCCATGCAGCCTGTCAACACGCATTGAGCACCTACTCTGAGAAAAGCCTCAAAGCGCTTAGAAGCCATGAAAATGAGGATGTCAGGGTGAAGGGCCATGCCCCAGGGTCACCAAGGCAGGCCCTGACCACGGTCCGGCCCTCCAGTATGGGGCTCCCCAAGAGGGAGGCCCACATCCCCCAACGCGCTCAGGGCCCCTCGATGCTCCCAGGCAGCCCCCCCCCCCCCACGCCTCCCATGCCACTCTTGGCAGAGCCCTGGGCTCCAGCCTGAGCCTCTGGAAGCCTCAGCCCCCTGCCCTGGTGGGAGGAGTGATGCTGAGCCTAAGCACTCCAGGCGTGGGAGCTGAGTGGCGAGCCTTCCCTCCTCCTCCCCCCATCCCCACTCCCCGCCTATGCACACCCCAGAAGGTGAGAAGCAGAGGGAGGAGGATTAGAGCAGTGTGAAGCCCCCACCTCCACCCCAGCCAGCACCAGCGCTCCTTAGCCTCTGCAGAGCAGGAGGGGGATGGAAGAGAGCCTGAGCAGAGGGAGCATGAGGGCGGTGGTGGACAGTGCCAGGAGGGGGCCGCAGGCAGTGCTGGGAGGGACCACAGGCAGGCAGGGCCAAGGAGTCAGGACTGAGCCCCTCCGGGCTACGGGCCGTGACGGGGTGTTTTTAAGTTGAATTGTCTGGGGGTTTTTTACACTACACTCATTTCCCAACAAAAGGCAGGGTGCAGTGGGTCTGAGTTCAAATCAAACCTCATGTGCTTACCAGCTATGTGACTGCGGCCAAGGCGCTGAACCCAGTCTCAACTTCCCCATCTGTAAAATGGGAGACAACAGCAGCCCCCAACCCCCAGGGCTGTTGTGACGACCCAACGAGATAAAACTTATGACATGCTGGGCACACAGTAGGCACCACATGGATACATCATCATCTGTAAAATAGAGGCATTGGCTCAATGACTTCCTCCCAGCTCCACATCCGGACCCCTATAATCCACCACAGATCCCTGCTAACATGACCACATCCAATACGGTATGCAGCATTATGGACCCATTGCCCCCCCCACCTCTTCCCCAGGGGAAGAAAGTGCATTTCATGGAAGCAAGAGAGAATGGGCATTTATAAAGCTCAGACTGTGTGCCAGGCCCTGTGCTCATCTCAGTGACTGGCCCAGGATCACACAGCCAGGCAGATCTGAACTCAGGCCTCCCTGACAACCAGCCCAGCATTCTAGCCCCTGTGTGTATCTGTCGTCTCTCATGGAACAGGGCTGTTCTAGCTCATGCGTATGGCACTAAAAAAAAAAATCCTGGCCCTGCTCTCAGGGAACTTAGAATCTAGTGAGAGTCTTCCTTTACTCTCCCACCAGCAGTCTGAGCACCATACTCTACCCATCCCCTATCATCCTCCTGGCCCCCAGCATCTGGGTGGGCTTCCAACCTGACGTTCAGGGGGCCAGAGGATGGAAATTTCCAGACGAGATGAAACAAAGCTCAGGGAAAAGGCAGCCCCTTTGGTGGCTATCCATAAGAAAAAGGGAGGGGCCAAAGAGGCTTCATCTGGGGCTCTGAGACTCCCCCAATGGCCGCCTGCCTCTGAAGTCTCCATGGAGGCCAAGGTGATGAGAAACTTTTGTGTCTTTGTGAGTCCCAGGAGGACCGAGTGCCACCAGCAGAGTACGCTCGGCTGGCTGCACAGAGAGAGAATGCGCCCACAGAGGCCCCCAGGTGCGGAAGCAGGTGGCTCTGGTCCTTGGGGATGGAGAGAGGAGAAGAGAGGAGAGGAAGAGGAGGAAGAAGAGAGGAGAGGTGCTGGAACAACCTCCCAGGCTCAGAGTCAGGAAGACTGGGTGTGAATCCTGTAGCTGGTGCTCACGAGCTAGGGGAGCCCAGGCCCAGTCACCTAACGCACAGTCACACTAGCCTCATCCCTCCGTCTTGTCCCCAGACACTGCAGGAAAGCCTTGCTGGCTCCAGGGTCTAGAGGAAATCTAGGTGTCCTCTGTATGGTGATACTACCTTCCTGGTCAACAAGCCCAGTGATTCCTTTGTCACCAAGAGGAAATGAGGTTCTTTAGACGGCCTGCTCCTGATGAATCAACCAATCAACCAGTATTTCTTAAGAACAGCCTTGGGAATGCCAGCCCAAAGAGAGAAACAGCCCTAACTCTCCAGCTGACAAGTCCACATCCAAACAGAGAGCACATAAACATAAGTTAAAGAAATGCAGAGTGCAGAAAGTCCCATTCAAGGTCCCCATGGTGGCCTCCAACAGCTCACAGCCCATCCCTCGGACCGAGCAGCCCTGGGCTCCGCAGCTCCGCTCCCAGGACATGGGCCCCTCTCCACGCCGGTGCCTCCTCTCCAACTTTCCATCATCCCCCAGAAAACAGTGACTCACCTACCAGACACCAGAGCAGCAAACACACAGGCAGAGCACAGGCATCACCTTAGCGACCGAGAAACAAACACGGATGGCAGCGGGGAAGTTGTCTGGCCCGCTCTCGCGGCCTGACCTTGCTCAGAGCAGCCACTGAGAGCTCTCTCACCACGCTCATTTGGGGTTTTCCATTCTGAGCCTCCTATTTCAAAGAATCTGGCATTATTCAGTCACATCTGACTTTCCCGGACCCCATTTGGAGTTTTCTCCACAGACACTGGATGGGCTGGCCATTTCCTTCTCCAGATCATTTTACAGATGAGGAAACTGAGGCAGGAAGGACTAAGTAACCTGCCCAAGGTCACACAGTTAGTGAGCATCTGAGGCCAGATTTGAACTCGGGAAGACGAGTCTTTCTGACTCCAAGCCTGGCACTCTATCTACGGCAGTGCCACCTGGCTGCCCATTCCAAAGAATGCCATCCCACTAATGGCCAGCTTTTAGATACAAAGACTTTATGGATGTTATCCCTCCCCAAACAATGAGGTCAGTACCCATTTTAGAGATACGGAGACCAAACTGGGAGAGACCCGATGTCCTGCCCCTGGCCAGACAGAGAGGAGGGGTTTGAGCTGGGATCTGACTCCAAGTCCAGATTTCCCTCCCTACAGTCTGTTCCCACCCACCTCCCTTTTGTGATCTCTCCCAACAAGTAAAGGGATGCAAACACAGAAACAAGGGAAGAAGAAACGAGGGGATTGAAAATTATTTTACACACAACATTTTAACCCTGGCCATCAGATTCCCAAGAGGGAGGGGAATATGGTGGAGTGGACACTGAAGTCTTAGGTTTGAATGGCACCGGCTCTGAGACTGTGGGCAAGTCTCATCAGCCTGCTCATCTGTAAACTGAGAAAGCTGGATTAGCTAACCTAGCTGTGAATCAACATTACTGGGACGCCAGGCACACTGATGTTTACACAGCTAAAAAAGCCCTCGGGCATAGCACACCCAAGTCATGGGCCTCTGAAATCCAGGTACTGTGCTCAGACATGACCTTCTCCACCAGGGATTCGCTTCTCAAATCTGTCCTTTCTTGAAATCCCTACTCTCAATCAGCACGTACCACGACAGCATCACTGCGACCTAGGATCTTCCTCTTACGGCCCAGGATGTTGACAACCTCAAACCAAGCCAAGCCGCCTTCAGCTCGGCTTTGGGGAGAGAGGGCCCAGCATGGGTGTTTTTGACTATTCCAGTCTAAGAGGGCAAAGCCAAAAGCTGCTCCCTGAGTTCAACACTGCTCTGAAAGTTGTCCCCTCACTCCCACCACCTTTGATGGCCAGGAGACCACAGGCACCACCACTGCCCCAAGCAGGCCTAGGACTGGACCAGCAATGTGCACTCCCATCCCTCTTAACTGGTCCCACCCACTGCACACCCCTCCATCTTCCCTTCTGCCCCAGGCTCCAGCCAGGGAGAATGACAGATAACTGGGTACTTTCTCAGCTCCCCACTGCCCCAAAGGGGAATGAGCCTCAAGTCTACTTTTGAGGCTTGTGATATGTGAGAAAGTAGAGCTTGCAATGGCCAGGATGGGTCTGTGATGGGGGAGGGCAGGCACTGGGGTGCTCCAGGCTGAGCCTCACAAAGGGCCCTTCACAGCTACCAGGATCCCATGGAGACCCTCGCCCTGGCCAGGAAATTCTGACATGAAAGCTGCCACTACCACCAATTCAGCCAGATCTAAACTGGCACCTTTCTGGCAGGCCAGGCAGCTTTCTGCTGAAGCCGTTGTTATTAATCAGGAAGAAAAGTCACTCTCGCCAAAGAGCCAGGGAGGATGGCACAGGGCAGGAGGGGTTTTCCAGGAGAGCAGATCCATTTAAAATGGGCCCTGACAGAGAACAGGGGGAAAATAAGATTAAATTAAAGCGGGAAGGATGAGGGGAGCGCACTTCTGAGGGCTCACACCAGCCTGGGATCCAAGCTCACCCAGACACAAAGGAGGAGGGAAATTTCAAATTCAAGGAACTCGCCAGGTGGCCCAGTGGGTCAGGCGCTGGGCAGGGAGGCAGCAAGACCCGAGTTCAAATCCAGCCTCACACACTGTGTGACCCTGGGCAAGTCACCTGGCCTTTGTCTGCCTGAGTTTCCTGATCTGTAAAAAGGGGGTGTGATAATAATAGCAGGGCAACTGTGAGGACCAAGGGAGATAACGACTTTAAGTGCTTAGCGCAGCACCTGTCACTATTACAACGGTTTAAATTGAGGAAGGCGACTTCATGTCCTGTCTCTGTAACAGCTAAGAAAAAGTGAAAGCTAGAAAGGGGGCAGGGGGCCAGGCATCGCATGAGGGGGAGGGTCAGGAAGCCCAGGCATGAAGTGTGCCCCCACCTCCTGACAACCCTGGGAGGTACAGACCACTGTTATCCCTTTTTATAGATGAGGAGACTGAAGCAGAGGCTGATTTGCCCAGCACCACACAGCCAGCATGTGTGTGAGGCAGGATTGGAACTCGGTCTTCCCAAATTCAGCGCTAATCACCTCGTGGGCAAAGAGAAGAAGAACACAGCTCACTTCCTCAAGAACTTTACAGTCTCCCAGGGGGAGGGAATCTACCAGCACGTACAGAGATTAACCAATGCAGAATGCCCACAAGGTCACCTCTGCGGCAGATGGCCCAACACCTAAGGAAATCAGGACCCAGAAGGTGGCACTGAGAGACTGCAAGAGGGAGATGTGGGGAGGGAGAGCATTCCAGACAAGGGGCACAGCCTGGACAAAGGCACACAAGTGGGAGATGGATAAAGAGCCTAGACTCAAGGCAAGCATACAGATAATGAAAATTAGAATAAGACAGCGCATGAGAAGAGCAAACATAAAGGTTGCGAGAAGAAAGCCGAACTCAGTGGGAAAAATCCTGGGCCTGAAGTTGGAGAACCACGGCTGGAATCCTGGCTGAGGAACCTGTGTGTCTGTGGTCAGGTCACTGAACCTCCTGAATCTCGGCAGCCTTGAGTATAAAGTGAGGAGGGGGCACTAGATCAGGGGTCAGGAACTGCGGGTCGCCAGGCTCCCGAGCAGGCGGCAGAAACATAGCATTGCTTTCCCTTAGGAACACTAACAACAAAACGTGATTCTGTGGAGGAGCCTGTGACCTAAAAAAGGTGAAGAATCCCTGGTCAAGTTCATTGTGGGCCCTCCCACCTCTGACATTCCATGGTCTGAGCAAAGGTCCCTTCTAGCTCTGACAATCTCTGTTCATCGTTCTAAGCTCCCTTTCACTTCTGACATTCCATGTTCTAAGCTCCCTCCCAGCTCTGACTCTCCGTGTTCTAAGTGGGAAGGCTGTGTGGCCTCTGAGCTGTGGCCTCAGACACTGTACACACCTGACACTCTGGAGAGCCCCAGTACAGGCGGCACCCCCTGCCCTCCCCCAATGCTGCTTCTCTCTCCACCCTCTCCGCTTAGCTGCCAGGGGGCTATGACCTCATCGGTCTCATCCCCTCTCTAGAGCTTGGTGGAAATTGCCAATTATAATTGGGAGAAGCGTGGCAGTGGCAGCAGCTCTCACAGCCTGCCCTGCCCGGCCTCCCAGCTGCTGACAGGGTGACCTGGAAGGAGCCGGCTTCCAGGACCCCACATCTGGACCCACCCGGACTTAGCACCCCTGTCCTTCAGAGGCCAACCAGCCTTTGCTTTTGAGAAGGGGGTGGGGAGAGAAGGGACAAGAGGAAGCTGATGTATTCCCTGGTGAGTGCCTGCCCTCAAGGAGCTTCCATTCTGCTAGAACCAACCCAGATGAGAAGATACAAAATATGTACTAGACAAATGCAACGTAGCTGGGGGTAACAGCAATGAAGGGAATCAAGGAGGGCCACCTGGAGGAGGCAGAATTTGAGCAGTCCTGACAGGGAAGGAAACTGACGCACAGCACGGATGAATGAACTGCTCGGGACAATGCCAGAGCTGGATTCACACTCGGACCTCTCCTGTGTCCAAGGCGAAGGATGGGTATGTACCTGGATGTGCCGGGGCAAGCCTTACCCTCGACATTCCCGGCGGTAAGCAGTGGACCACACCCTGCGGATGCCTATGGCCCAAAGTCCATATGTTTCAGCCACACTGGGCTATGTAGGGAGAGCTGTTACGGGAGCACGGGGGAGATCCCAAGTCTAAATCCCTCATGGAGATCACAGTCCAGCGACACACAGAGAAGCGTGAGGTGTAAGATCGTGAAACAAGTGCATGGAGAAGAGTGGACAGGTCTGGAGGGTTCCCTGGAGGGGTGGCATTTACTCTGGGCTTCACGTGACAGCTGGGAATTCAGGGTTGTAGGAAAAGCTTATTTCCTGGATGTATGGGATGGAGGGACCAGTTTTGTGCCTCCTGGCTTATACGGCTGGCGTTGCTCACCCGGGGATCAGGCAGAGGACGTGGAGGGAGCAAAGGAATCAGCATTTGGTTCCTCCTTCCTAGCTTCACACACATCCTGAATCCTCACCCAAGTGTCTTGGGAGAAACGAGGATGGATGAGGGCTTTGGAAGGAAGGGGTTCCATACCTCAGCCTCTTCCCAGCCAAGATGGCAGCCTAGCCTCGTAAAGCCTGGCTGCCACTTACTGAGACAAGCTCAGACCAGAAAGATTCCCTTTGGCAGAGCGTCTGAGTGATCTGTATCATTCAGAACATTTTTGTAAACTTGACTCCATCCCAACAAATCTTTGCTGAACCAGGCTGGGACCTGGTTTGAGGAAGGAGTTAAGTGGGTGGGCATCCAAGGAGAGATGGCCTGGGGGCAGAAGAAGGAGGAGGGGGTCCTGGAGCATCGTGGCTTAGGGGGGCAAGATCGATAAAATCAAAGGACAACCCCTCAGAGGGAAAAGGGTCCTCATGGGCCATAGGACCATGCCAACCTTAACATCATCCCAAACAAACAGGCAGCCAAGCTTTGCTTGAAGACCCTCAGCGATGAGAACTTACCAACTCCAAGACAGCCTCCTCGAGGCACTGTGGGATTTCCTAACTCGGCCTCTCCACAGCTCTCCTTTGCTGCTCCTGGTTCTGATCTCAGAAGCCAAAGAGAACTTAAGCATTTCCATCTCCCACCTTCACACCTTTGAGCAGGCTGTTCCCCCATGCCTGGAAGGCACTCCATCCTCACCTGTGCCTTGAACTTCCTTCAAAGTTCACCTCAAGGGGCAACTCCCAAGGAAAACCTTTAGTGAATCTCCATCCCCCAACCTGTCCCTGCTTTCCCTCTCCCTCCTCATGTTATCCTGTATATTCTTATATGTTCCTAACATTAGGAGGCACAGTGCTGGGCTTAGATTCAGGAAGACCCGGGTTCAAATGCTGCCTCAGACCCTTAGTGTCTGGGTGACCCTGGCCAAGGCAATCACACTCAGCCTCAGTTTTCTCATCTATAAACTCAGAATAGTAATTTACGGACGAAATAAGATAACGCAAAGACCTTCACAAATCTCACAGTGCCGTGTGAAGGCAGGGCAGATGATGAAGACGATGGTGACGGTGGCATCCTGTTCCTTCCCCCAGCCGCCGCAGGAGGATGGGAGCTGGGGCCCGGCCAGGTTCATTTCTGGAGCCTCGGTGCTTGGGCTGGATTCTGATCCAGGGTGTGTGAGGGAGAGGCCCTGGGGCCTCAGGGGGCTGCAGGCAGCGCCGCCCTGAAAAGCTCTGCACATGGGAGCTCCCATAATTACTGCAGAGGGCGATCCTAGGCACACCTGCCAAGTATGTGAACCTGACAAAGCCTCTGGGCCTCAGTTTCCTACTCTAAAAAAAGGCAGTCAGTGATCTGGACTGGTGGTTCAGCCTCTTAGTCTCCAGGGGACTCTCTGCGCCTGACAGGGTACAATTTGCACTGGTGAAGGGAGTCTCCCAGCCTGGGAGGCCTCATACCCCTGACCTCATGGGGTTGTTGCAACAAAAGCGCTTCTGACACCTCTAAAACGCCAGCAGACCTTCCTGGCCTGGGAGCCGCGACCTCTCCCTGGGTCTTGGTCAGTGTGGGAGATGAAGCCAGCAGGGCAGAGCCCCTCTGGTTCCCACACAGGGAGACCCACGCTGGCCCTGGCAGCCAGGACTCTGCTCATTCACGTCTGTGCCTGATGGAATTCACATATGACCACCAGGTGGGGGCTCGGAGGGCTCTGAATTGTTTTTTTTCCCCTTCTCCTGGAATCTTTCCCATCCTTTTCACTTCTTTCATGAAAAAGAGGGGGAAGACTGGGGGGAAGGGCTTTGTATAGACAGCTGTCTACGCGAGCGAGTCAGCACCGAGTTTGTAAAAATAAGGGGAGGGCAGAGGAGACGGGGAGAGTGAGGAGAAGATGGGGGGCGGTGTGGTGCCAAGGCAGGAGCTCTTTGGAGATCAGCAGGGGGGAGTGGCCCCGCTCAGAGCATCCTCTGACCCCTGACCTTCGGCCACCACCAGGGAGGAATTGATAGGGCTTACTCAACAGGCAAGTCTCTAAATCCCCCCAGCTCAGATCCTTGTCTTTTTTTTGGCAGGCGAAAAAGCAGGAAAGCGTGGAAGACGCGGGCATCCTTTGGGGGCCAGATGCTCCGGGGGATGAGCCCCGGGGAAAGCTCAGCTCCAGCTTTCCATCAGCGGGAGCCCTCATCCTAAGCAGGAGCAGCCAGGCGGAGAGGAGCCTCGGGCCCGGCCCCCCGGCAGGCTTCTCTCCAGAACGGGGCGCAGGGGCCTGACAGCTCAGCGTCACATGTCAAACGGATCAGAGAGAGGGAGGTTAACATCTGAACTCCACAGCTGGGTAATGGACCACCTCCTTCTCCCAGGAGACACATCCTGAGCCTTGCATACAGATGCACTGGCTGTTCGCGGGCTGAGCAGGCCAGGGTGAGCTCTCCTCACTGTCATGCAAGAGCGCTCCCGTCGCCCGCACCCATCTCCTGCTGCCAAGTGACTTTAAAGGGACCGAGGAGGGGAAAGGGAAAAGCCAGCCTCATTGGGAAGGAAAAGAGGAGATCAGCGTGAGCCTGCCCAGAAGAGGTGGGCAGCCACCAAGGGCCACAAGAGGAGGAAGTTTGCCCACCTCTCCTGCAGCCCAGTGGGCTTCGGGGATGGGAGCCAACCCCTAGGGGATGAAGGGGAGGTGTGGGGAGGAGAGCACCTCCAGGAGACAGCACTGGGCCGCTTCTGCCCTTCATCCCAGATGGATTCAGCACGCCCCGCGCCCTGGAAGCCCCTCACGATGCTGCCCTAGAGCGGCCAGAGAGACAGGAGAGCAGGGCTCCAGGGCCCTGGCTGAGGTGGTGGCTGCCTCGGTCAGGGAAGATCTGTGGCCAGGCTCCAGAACAAGTGTGGGCTCTGAAGCCAAGCCACCCCAGCCTAGGTGTGTCCCCCACTCAGGCTGAAGCCCGAGCTTCACGGCCGGCAGTCAGGAGAAGCAGAGCGTGTACCCAGCCTCTGGGATGCCCCAGCATCAGGGAAACTGACCCGAGCGCCCTGACAGCATCTCGGTCGAGGTCTCCTGGAGTGAAGGTAAGGCTGGGACCATAGGGCGGGGTGGGGGATCATCATACCCATTCTATAGACCAAGAAACTAAGGCAAGCAAAGTGACAGCCAGTGAGCGTCTAAGGCAGAACCAGGGCCTCCCGCCTCCACACTCAGCGCTCACCGTGCTACATGAAAGCCAGCACTCCCAATTCTCTTCTCGATCCAACCCTCAGTTCGTGTCCAGACCAGATGAAGGCAGCTAGGCCAGGGGCGGCGAAGTGGCAGGAAGAGCACTCACTGCATCTATGCCCTGAGTCCTGGGTTCAAACTGGTCATAGCTGTTCTCTTGGCCCCCATTTCCTCCTCTTTAAAACATCTGGAGTTGGCCTGGTTCCTTCCTGTTCTGAAGACTGGGCATCCCATAAACACTCGAGGCTCAGGCAGATCCAGAGGCCTGGGGTCCAGGCCCAGTGCTGCCTCCTGCTCTCCAGGCACCCTGGGCAGGCAGGGCTGCAAAATGGGCAAGGGGAGTTGAACCAACAGCCTCTGATGTCATTTCTAGTTCTAAATCAGTCCTCTCAGGCTGGCTCTGGAAAGCACCAGGATGGGCCTGGATCAGAGGGCTGCTGGGCCGTGGTCCCAAGATGCCCTGCCTGGGTAGACTGGGGGGAAGGAGGGGGAGCGCAGAGAGAGGTGGCTCCTCGATCAAAGAAAATGAATAGGGCGACGCTGATCATGATGGGTCAGGGGGTCTGGTGGGCACGAAATGCAGGATTCTTTTTTTCTTGTTAAAAACGGGTCCTTAGATTAAAACATGTTGGGAGGTAGTGAGCAGGATGGCTCCTGAGTGCTCAGGGGCTGGCCCTATCCCATTGTGGTGGACACCCAGGCCTGTCTCGCACAGACTAAGGCATCCTGGACCACCCACGAAGCTCCCTCATCCCCCTTCCCCTCGGCTCCATGGGAGTAGCAGCCTTGCAGAACCGAGGGGCCCGATGAAAGGCTGAGGAAGCTTCCCAGAAGATGTGGAGGGGCTGCCCAGTGGTCTGACCAATCCCGAGGGAGGGCCCCTGCGGTGGATGCCATAAGGGACACTCACCCCAAATTCAGCACCTGCCCTGAGCCTGGAGGAGCACAGGCCCCCTGCTCCCTGGAGGGACCATCACCCTGGCCAGAGGGGGAAGGGGAAATACAGGTGGACCAAGGGCAGGGGCCCCAGGACAAAGCAGCCTGCCCAGCCTCCATCCCTCTCCAGCCTCTGCCTCTCTGCTCAAGGTGGAGGACCACGACTCAGTGGGAAGAATCCCAGGCATAAAATCGAGGGCTCCAGATTGAAAGCTCAGCTCTGCCACTCAGAGGCTGGGTGGTCCTGGACAAGCCACTTCCATTTCTGCTCTAGTCAACGAGCAGATTCCTAAGGTCCCTTCTAGCTCTAAGGAGGCGGGGCACCCAACACCCACTACTTATAGAGCTCAAAGGGGGCCAACTGTCTCCCAGCCCAGGCAGGAGGGGGGGAGAGAAACCAAGACCCTCCCCACCCCAGAGCTCTGCAGCTTCAAGAGAAAAAAAAGAGAGGTAAGTGGAAGGTAGAGCCGACGAGAGCTCTGGCACACTGGCTTGGCACTGCCCACCTCCCTCCCTGGTCTACCCACGATGTCAGATGCACTCTGAGCTTCCTTCCAGGGCCTATGGCCGCCAGTAACAACAGCGAGCAGCTACAAAGACAAGAAAAAGAAGTAGCGACAAAGGGGCAGCTAGGTGGCGCAGTGAATGGAGCACCGGCCCTGGAGTCGGGAGGACCTGAGTTCAAATCCGAACTCAGACACTTACTAGCCACGCAACTTTGGGCAGGTCACTTAACCCCAACTGCCCTCCAAAGAAGTAACGATGCCGTGTTACCGAAGGCAGCTTTCATTTACATAGGAGCTCAGGGCATGTACCAAGTGCTACAACTCTGTGAGGGCCCTCCCATCTAACAGACACGGAAACCAAGGCTCAGGGCTGGCCTAGCTGGTTAAGTGTCAGAAGCAGCACTGGAACCCAGAGCTTCCTGAGGCCACGTAACTAGCTAGGCTGCGTCAGTGCAGGGAGATACTCAGTGCAGGGAGATGCAGCGTACACTTTAGCATCAGGAGAGCCCTAGCAGGAGCCCTAGCAGGAGCCCTGCAAACTGTCTGGGGCGCTGCCCTGGGGTCA
This sequence comes from Pseudochirops corinnae, assembly GCA_028646515.1. NCBI lineage: Eukaryota > Metazoa > Chordata > Mammalia > Diprotodontia > Pseudocheiridae > Pseudochirops > Pseudochirops corinnae. The sequence continues at coordinate 189,507,585 of CM053592.1, forward strand.
GACCGTGGCCATCCCTGCGAGGAAGAGGCCCTCCCTTGCTCTCAGACACCAATCCGCTGCAACCTCCCCAGGCAGGGCAGGGAAACCCCAATCTATTAAAAATATGGAAAATGCCATTTTCTCTCCCCCGAGCACAAGGAAAGAGGTTTGATTTATGAGTGCGCCAGGCCCTGGCCCATCCGTCAGGCCACCCAGCGTGCCTCCATCTGCGAGGGCATTAATAGCTGGGATATTAGGCACCAGCATGAAGGATGCCCCGCAGATGAGCCATTGCCAGTTATTTATTAGGAAGGCAGATCCTGCCTGGTGGGGCCGAGGCTGGAGCGAGAAGTCAGTGGCATCTGTGGATCACTGTCCCCGGCCGAGGGAGAGATGCCCTCCCCCTGCGTGCTGCCTTGGCTCCCTCTTCCTGCTGGAATTTTAGTCCCGGGGCCACCTACCCCTGGACAGACTGCCCTCTTGTCATCTCCAGCCTTCATTTCATTTCTCCCTACAGGGACTGAGGCCTGAGCGAGGGAGGGTGGGACAGGGGATCCAGACCACTGTACCTATACCCTAATCCAGCTACTATTTAGGACTGCCACTGAATGCTTCCTCATCCCTTCACATCTAAAGGCTGCCCCTTCCAGAAAGCCTGCCTTGATCTCCCCGGGAGCTCACGTAGCATTGTGCATTTGGGGAGAACTGGAGCTGTCATCTCCACACTGTAAGGTTTCCCAGATGGAGAACGTCCCCTGTACTCATGCAGGTGACAACACTGCAGGCTCGTCCTGAGAGACGCATGAGGCATGGGAAGCCACAGAAGCAGGACCACTCAGAGTTCCAGCCTCATGAAGCCCCCAGCCCGGGCTCCTTGCAATGCCCTGACCCAGGGAAATCTCTGAACTCAAACAGTTTCTTGGCTCAGAAGGCATTTACCTTCCTCCCTCTAGCCCACACAGCCTGATGCCAGATTGTCCCACCTGGGGAGAGGGTCCTGAGAGTCTGAGGGCAGACACAAGTATGGCTTGAAGCACTGATTAAATGCCACCTGTATAATTGGTGCTGCAGATGTACCAATGAAGACTAGAGGCCCTGCCCTCAGGGAGCTTAGGTGCAAAGAAGAAATGCAGGCCAAGGGTGGGGAAGGGAGAGACAGAGACAGGAGGGAGGAAGGGGGATCCCTTTCTGGGGATAATCGGGAACTTGAATGAAGGCAGAGACAGCTGTTACCAAATCTGCAGATTCAAAAAGTGTCTATCAATAAAACACCCACTATGTGTCTGGCTGGAGGGTACAAAGACAAAGCAAAACCAGGGAGCTTACATGCTACTGAAGGTCACAATGCCAAGAGGAGGGGACAGAGTGATCCCAGAAGGCAAGGACATTGTGCCAAAGCTAATAATGTGGAACGCACTGGAGATGAAGGTAAAGTCTGAGACTGGCGTCCAAAAAATCAACTTCCCAATTACAAAAGGTGGAAGATGTGGCTGGATCACAGTTTCAAAAAGGACTGGGGGGTTTTCCTGGCCTGCAAGCTCAATGTAGTGATACAGCAGCTCCCCCAAAGCCCAAGGGCCCAAGGGGGACCCCGGGAAGGATCAAGAGGGGTCCGACACTCAGGACTGGAGAGGCAAGGGCTCCACCGTACTGTGCCCTTATCCGACCTCCACCTTGGCTGGCAGCTTCTTTGTGGGAGCTGAGCCCTGAAGACAGAGGTGAGCAGGGAGGGTATTGCAGGCATACATCCCTCTGGGAATGCGTGTTCCTGCACCTTAAAGCTCCAGGGCCAGGTCCTTCAAAATCTACAGGAAAGAGGGGAATGGAGCTCTGGGGCTCTCCCCCTCTGGAGGCTTCCCTGGCTTCTGCCACACCAGCCCAGGAATCACAGCCCTGGGCAGGGAATGACATCCACAACAGCCACCTTTCTTTAGCCTGTCACTGTTTCTAAAGAGCTTTACAGAGGTGATTTCATTTGGTTTTCACAACAGGAGAGCAACGTGCCATCGTTGTACCCATTTAACAGCTGAGGGAACTGAGGCCAGGAGGAGGTAAAAAACTCGGCCAGGGTCATACAGCTAGGATTGTGGCAGGATCTGAACCCAGGACCTTGCAGACCCCCCAGTCTAGTACTCCACTGACCACACCACACTACGTTTATGGTAGTGAAGGACACACTGGTCACTCCCTGAAGCCCGAAGGAGGGCTACCCATATGGTCATAAGACTAGTTAAGCTGCGGCTGACTCCAGAGAGGAGCTGGTGTTGTGGAGAGTACTTGAAGGTTCAGAGTCAAAAGATCTGGGTTCAAATTCTGACTCATCGTTTACTATCCACATGATGTATGAGCAAATCACATGGCTTCTCTGGGCCTCAGTTTCCCCACCTGTAAAATGGAAGGGTTGAAGTAGATGGCCTCTGATCCTATGGCCTCAGTTTCCCTGTCTGTAAGATGGAGATAGATGACATGATCTCTGAGGACCCTCCAGGCTCTGGAATCATTAACCTAGGGTCCCCTGCAAACCTGCTCTGCTATTCACTGCCAGAGTGATCTGGAACTAATCACTGCCGCCCTCTGGGCCTCGGTTTCCCCTCCTGCAAACGCAACAGCTGGAACTCCAGCTTCTGTGCTTTGCCAGAGACCCAGCCCAGAAGCTCCTCTGCTTTCAAGTGAGGGGCCAGAAGCCCTGGGGGTGATGGTGGGGTTCAAGGCAGGGGCTCCCCTTCTTTGCAGCCCCATCTCTCCCCTCCCCCATGTCTGGGCAGAAATCCGGCCTCTGACTGACACCCAGTGAGCATGAGTAGTAGGGGCCCTTCCTGGGGAAGCCAGCGGCTTCTCTTGCCCCCTCGCAGCCTTGTGGCTCTGGGGCTCCCTCCAGGAGGAGGAGGAGGAGGTAACTCCCAAGCTCCCCCTCATCCCACAATCCCCCACCCAGACTCCACCCTCTGCCCTCCCTCCCACTTTCTCTACGGAGGGGCAGCTGGGGTTAAGTGACTTGCCCAAGGTCACAGGGCTAGGGAGTGTTAAGCGGCTGAGGTCAAATTTGAACTCAGGTCCTCCTGACTCCAGGGCAAGTGCTCTATTCACTGCACCACTTAGCGGCCCCTCCCCCCTACTTTCTCTTCTTCTTTGTCAAGACAACAAACATATACTAAGCAGCCTAGTGTATGCCAGGCCCTGTGCTAAGGCCAGGAGGAAAGAGCCTCCGCCCTCCTGGCGCTCACCATCGAAGATCCCACCTGAGGAGGCAACGCGGTCACCTCGGATGCTGAGCAGGAATGGAGAGAGGCTTGAGGCAGAGAGGTGACCCTGGATCAGTCCCTTCCCTCCCCCGGCCCCAGGGCTCTCCTCCAGGCTTTAAGGCTTGGGTTTTTCTGAGCCCCTGGGTGCCCAGCCCCTGGAACCAAAAGCGCCACGCTTCGGCATCCCACCAGCTGTCCGGATGATGGACAGAGGCCCGGCACGGATGATTCAGTTCTGAAGAATCCGGAGGCGACGGGCCTCCCTTCATCTCGAACCCTTCTGCCCCAGAAGCTCCTTATCGAAGGCAGTTATCCAATTCATTAACCTCTGCAGAGCCCTCCTGGAAGCCTCCCTCCCTCCCTCGGAAGTCCAGGTCGGCCCATGCAGCCCAGACCGTGAGCAGGGAGCGCCTTGGGTTACCAAGTGCTCTGCAGATCTGCATACCTGCCTGTGATGAGGGCTGATGCATGATGCATGTGGCATGAAACTAGGAAAATAATTAACTTAAGGTTTCAAAAAAATACCCACATCCTGCATGTCCATTACCAGCGAAGGGATCGGGCAGAGGGGCAGGAAACCCAGGGCCTGCCTGACAGCTGCCGCCCAGGGTCAGGGCAAGGCTAGGACTTCCCCGCCCTGGGTTCAAATCCTGCTGGTGACCTTGGGCAACTCCCTTCCCCTTCAGGGAGAACATTCACCTACAAGCCCACCCAGCTCACCTGGGATGGGGGCCATGAGGAAGAGGCATCCCTGAGCAGGGAGCAGGCTTCTTCAGAGCTTAGGGGCCCAGAGTGGGGCTTCCCAGGAGGGGAAAAGCGCCCCCTCCACCTTCTTCTCAGCTGGCTGGCGGCTCCTTGGGGCAGGGCCTGCTGAACCATTAGCAGGTGACACTTTAAGGGGTCACCCGCACAGGGGGCACCTGCCTTTTCAATAGAGATTTAAAATGAGAGACTGACAGTGACAAGTGACATGGGGACAGGGAGAAGGAGAAGGGGCTTTCCCCATGTCGGGATGCATCTAGGCCCTGGATACCTGTGGCCTTGCCATTCCTGGTGCCCCCTGCTCCCAACAGCGAGTCCAGAAACCCCTCACCCCTGCCTCCGGATCTGTGACTTCAAAGACTATATGGAGAGGATCCCTGCCCCAAAGGGCTTCCATCCTCCTGAGGGACAGAGCACAGATTGGGAACAACCGCATTTATGTCAGCAAGTCCAGGAACCCTAAGGAGGAAGCTGTGTCTGGTGGTTTCTGACTCTCTGTGACCCCGTCTGGCAAAGACACTGGTCTGCCAGTCCCTTCTTCAGCTCATTCTATGGATCAGGAAACTGAGGCAAACAGGGCGAAGTGACTCTTCCAAGGTGACACTAGGAAGGGTCCGAGGATGGATCTGAACACAGGAAGAGGAGTCTTTCCGACTCCAGTCTCACTGTGCCACAGAAAAGGCCTTCTGTCCCAGGGAGCACTGGGCCCTGGGAGATGGCACGGCCCACATTCTTCATCCTCTCTGGGCCTAAGGTGGTGGGAACCCACTCTGGGATCACCACAGTTCTAGCTGTGAAGAGAGTATACAATCCTTGAGGGCAAACTGGGTTTTGGCCTCTCTTTGTATTCTGAGCCCTTGGCACGGTGCCTGGTACATGCTGACCGCATGCCCGTGGACCTGAGTGCCAGGGTGTACGTGCTCCTCTGGAGAGCTTCATTTCCCTGGGATTCAGGCTGGATTTTGGGGCCTTCCTGAGCTGTTTGCCCCCAGGAAGGGACCCCCTCCAACACCTCGTCCAACCCTCTGCTCCCACCCCCGGCCAGTCAGGGGTCTCTCCGCTTCAGCCCACCTCATCCTGCACAACAAGCAGCACTCCCAGCCCGCCCAGCCCATCCAGGGCTAAACAGCAGTAATTAATAACGATGCTTAGTACTGAAACAGGGCCCTTTATCTTCAAAGAGACTCATCCCTCCAGAAACTCAATTTCTGCAAACAAGGAAGGGAGGGGCATCCTCCTTGGATCTGAAGCTGAGCAGGGAGGCAGGCAGAGGAAGCTGCAGCCTTGAAGGAGCTGTTAGGTCCCTGGAAAGATAAAAGTTTCTGCCCCCAAATCCATCAAAAAGAGAAAAATGAAAAACCTCCCCCCTGAGTGGAGATGGCCCTGGCAGGGCCTAGAAGCCAAGCCTGTGCCATGGGGGATGTAAATCCTGACAGCAGAGACAGCTAATAGTGGGCAACCTTCAAGGTAAGACAAATGCAGCCTTTAAAGGGCCCCCTCCTCTGGAAAGGGAAGATGGGCAGCTTTCCCATGCCCTGCAAGGACCAGGCTGTACCCCGAACCGAACCGAGGGTCCAAAGGTCTCCCCAGCACTCCCTGGGGCCGCCAGCCACGGTGGTTGTTGGGGCACCAGAGGAGGGCATGGGAGAAGCAATGTGAAGAGGAAGAGGCCTTGGGGAAGGGAGGAAGGAGGCCAGCTCTCGTCAGCCCGACAATCAGCCAGGCTGCATGGCCACAAAAAAGCCCCCATCGGGGCATCCGCACCTGTATTGCTCCCTGTGCTCACCGCGTAAGTCAGAGAGGATGACACGATGCCCTGTATATTGTCTCAATCCCTTCTCTCTGGGCTTCCATCTCTGACTGACACCCAGCTCTTGGACACCCAGGCTCCTGCTACGTGGCAAAGACTAACAGGATCGACGGAAGGAGGAGCTGAGAGCATCCAGCCTGAAGAGGGGAAGAAACTGGGGCAAGAGAGTGGAAGTGACTTGTCCGAGGTCACCCTTGGATAAGTCCCACTAACGTTAGGGAAAAGTGGCATATAAAATAGGGGAAAAGTCTCACTCACTCAACAAACATTTGTTAAAACTTCTTACTGAGGAGAAAAACGACTTCTTACTGAACGAGCCACGGGAACCAAGAACCCAACTGGCCAAGCTGCCCCAGGGGGAAAGGAAGCACATCCCCCAGTGGCCTTTGGAGGCTGGGCATCAGGGAAATCTGCCCAGTCCACCACCCCTAGACCACCCCACCCTGGCACAGGGCAGAGGGCACTGAACCGGAATTCTGAGGACCTGCTGGTGACTGACCTTGGGCAAGCGTCCTTCTCCTACCCCACACAGCTCTAACCAGCCCAGCGCCTGGTGCATGGTAGACACGGCTTGTGCACTTGGCCTGGCTCCAGTGACCTCCAAGGTACCTGCCAGCTCTTAATCTATGGCCTTGTGATCCTCATAAATAGGAAGGAAAGCTGGGGCTGTGGAATCTGGCTGATGACCAGTGAGCCAGAGGCCACACCCCTTCCTAATTTATCTGCCACTTAACATCCATGATCTCATAGCAAGCCAGAGAGATAACTATTATCACCCCCATTTCACAGAGAAGAAAACAGAGGCCCAGGGGGTTGAGTGATTTGCCCCGGCCACAAAGCTAGCCCTACGTCTCCTACAATAACCCACATGAAGTCAGCTGCACTGCAGGGAGCCTCTCACTAACGAGATTAGCCAGATAACTCTGACACTAGCCAGAGAAGTCTGGCTCACCACCAGCTCTCTTATACTCCAAGTGTGTGGCGATGCTTCTTAAGTTCAATTAACAGCGCATGAAGGGGATGGGAGGAGAGGGGGTGCAGGGACAGGTCCGACCCTTAGGAGAGCCCCTGGGCCCATGAGGGGGGCCCCGAAGCTCAGGGAGGGGCCAGGCCGGCTTTTCTCCTGCTCTCTCCAGCTTTCTCTTGCCTCTGGGCCCATGTGGGGGGTGTGTGAGTGGTTGAGGTAGGAGGGAGGGAGCCGCGGGGCTCCTGCTGCCTGTCATCCCTCTCTGGCAGGACATAACTCACTCTGTGCTAAAGCCTGCAGGATCACAGAGACTGAAATGATCCCATAAAGAAAAGCGATTTAGTGGGTCTAATTTGATGGACCACATAAACCGCCTAACACCACAGCAAGGGAGTGGAAGGGGCTCTTGGCAAACGGATAGGCCAATTAGCCAGTTAAACCAACAAGAGGTGTTTTACTGTTAGATCGCCACTCCACCCCCTCCTCGGGATCCGCTGCCCCTACAGGCTGGGCCGGGAGGCAGTACAGGTCGGAAGGGTCAGCCAGGGAGGCCCATGGGCAGCAGGGGGCTGGGGGCAGCAGAGCAAAGCTGCCCAAGATGAATGAGGCCAGCGCTGTGGCAGGGGAGCAGCAAGGCCGCCCATCCCGGCCTCCACTTACACTGCGGTCGTCCATCAAGCCTCTGTGAAAGGCGCGATTTAGATTTCATAATGACTCCGGGTCCTCTGGAGGCTGAAGGAGCGTCAGGACACTCGGCAAAAGCTCCAAGTGACATACGACCAGCCCTGGACAGTCCAGCCTCGTCCTCAGAGGGGCCAGAGCCTCGAGGAGTCGGTGCTCAGCTACCCGCCGTGGATGAGCAGGACTGGGGGAGCACTAGTCTCTGAAAGGCCAGGCTGGGGCTCTGTGTGTAGCTGGGGGCTCAACACCCAGGGGACCCAAGGAAGAGACTCCTGAGAAATGTGATGGAGAAGCCCACCCACAGGAGGGGATGAAGGCGACCCCCAAACACTCCAACAAGTCCCCAAGCAGAGAGACGGGCCGGGCCTCCATACAGCCCTGTCTCGGGACAGCCCACAGCCTGGTCCTGTGCCTCAACCTCCTAACATGGGTAAAGAACCCAGAACCCATCCCTGTACGACCTGAAGACCACCTTCCTGACCGCTCGTCTCTACATCACTTCAGGGCTTGCGGAGGGATTTCCGGGTATCACCTCAGGTAGGAAACCAAGGCTGAGAGCCATCACATGGCTTACCCAGTGTCTGGGGCCAGATTTGAACTCAGATCTTCCTGACCCCAAGTCTAGCATTCAACCCATCACATCAAGCAGCCTCTAAAAATGGGGCTGGGGGGAGCATGTCGATCTTCAGGGAGGGAAGGTGAGGTGACAAGCATCTGAAGCCCCTACTACGTGCCAGCCATGATGCTAAGCACAGGGGACACAAGGGAAGACTATAACAGGGTCTGCCCTCAAGGAGCTTCCAGTCCAGAACAAGATGTCGAGTGACACACGGAGATGTTCGGTCACATTCCTTAGGAAGCAAAGTTAGGTCAGGATCTGAACTTGGGTCCTCTGATAACCAGAGCTCTGCCCCAGGACATGACTCCTCTCTGTGTGTCTCTGTCTCTCCCTGCCCCCCATACATGTGCCAACAGGGCATGACGGTGCACTGACTGTGAAGACAGCTCCTGTCCCCACCTTTCTCCAAGGAGCCGGTGGACACAGAGGCTTCCAGCGGCTGCCTCAGACAAAGAGGTTTTTGCAGCATTTTTTTCCCAGTATCTCACTTGAGGCTCACAGCAACCCTGGGCGGTAGCATTCTGCCCACTCCGCAGATGAAGAAACAGAGATGCAGAGGTCTGAGTGGCCCCCAGCGAAGAGCGCCTGAGGTGGGTCCGAGCTGCGTCTCCCTGGCAAGTCCAGCATCTGATGCCCTGGGGCCCCCCACAGACTCACAGGCTACAGGTCTCTAAGGAGAGCTCTCCATGGCAAACCCTGGGAGCATTGAGACCTTGAGCTCCTCCACTGACGCCAGAAATACCGATGCAAAAAGGAAGCTACCAGAAGGCTGGGAGGGCCACGCTCACAAATCTGCACAGTCTCCTGTCACAGAAGGCCAGGATTTGCCACTGTCTTCTGAGGGCTGGCCTGCCTTGGGTTTGGCAGGTACAGGGGGCATACACAAGCGGGATGGGCACCCCGGCCTGGGTGCCAGGGCAGACAGACAGGAGGAGGGACACCCTGGCCTGGGTACCAGGGGCAGAGAAAGAGAAGGAAGGGTGTCCCAGCCTGGGTGCCTGGGCAGACAGACAGAAAGGAGGTGTGTCCTGGCGTGGGTGCCGGGGGCAGACAGACAGAAGGAAGGGCACCACGGCCTGAGTTCCAGGGCAGACAGACTGAAGGAGGGGAACCCCAGCCTGGATGCCAGGGGCAGAGAAACAGAAGGAAAGGAGCCCCAGACTGGGTGCTATGGGGAGACAAACAGGAGGAGGGGTGCCCTGGCTTGGGTGCCTGGGCAGACAGACAGAGGAATTATACTCCCCCCCCCCCCCCGCCTGAAGGTAGGAGGGGGGCTGACCTCACAGGGCTCCAGGCCATCTCTGGCACTCCAGTTTCTCAGAGAAAGATGACGCCTCCCCAAAGAGGTGGGAGATAATTTTTCCTTAATTGATTTTTACCTCTATTCATTGTGAAAGAAGATGAGAAATATGAGAGAAAAAATCCATTTTTATCATTTTTTCATTTGCAAAAATTGAAATGATACCTCGTAGGCAATTGCTCAGGCTGTGGACC
>CM053592.1:189517638-189545603 GCA_028646515.1 Pseudochirops corinnae
CAAGAGAATCCCCCCATCTGCCCACCCACCCACCCGACAGAGGTTCTTATGTTCTGGGAGGCAGCAGATACGTTGACAAAATGTGGTAGGGGATGGGGGGAGGAAAGAGGATTCCCAGTCCGAAGGTAGGGAAGTGGAAAAAACGGGAGTTGGGGGTTCGGGGAGGGAAGAAAGGGGCACCTTTGGGTTTCTATCATGGCTCTCCTGTGCCAGTGGTACGATGACTTCCCGGGACTCCCAGGGTCCCCTCCACTCTATCCAACCACAAGCCAATCCACCCACAGTCAATATCAAGCATCTTTTACCCACAACGTTCTCTGTTCCAGGGCAGGGAACTGCTCAGGTTTTCAAACGGCACAATCGGCATGTGACAACGGTTTCTTGGCTGCCCAAAAGCAGGCTGAGAAAGATGAAAATTTCTCAGGAAAACCCTGGGAGAAAAACAACCCCAGAGAAGGGGAGAAGACCTGCGCTCAGCCTGCCTGTCCCATAACCCTCTGGTCTCCGCAGAGTGCTGCTTGCTCCCTTTCTAAAATACAAACCCCCGCCTTCTACAAGTATGTGCTCCCAGCGCTGGGAGGCGCTAAGCTTTCTGTTCCCAGCTCTGGCGTCCATGTCACCACTGATCAGCGGATGGTGCAACTGCTGGAGAAATAAACGAAGGGGGCTCCAGAGAGAGGAGCAGAAAGAACACTCTGCGGCATTGTAGCTCAGTGCCCCCACGCCTGCTCCAGCCCACAACACAACTGCCAAGGTGTCCCTGCCTGCCCTCCACCAATAAAGATGCTTCTGGAAAGGAAACACCATTCTGAGGACAGGGAGGAGGAAGAGTGGTCGGGCTTGGGGTGATCACATCCCAGCTTCACCTGGGCTCCCCGAGGTCAAAACACCCCCTTCTCTGAGGGGCAAAACCCAAACGATCTCACAGAGAGCAGGTTGGAAGAAAGACACCAGGACCCTCAGAAGAGGGAGGAGAGAAGAGGCCCGGGAGACGCTCAGCCAAGCTGGCGGGTCCTTCCCTGGCGCCCATGCCAGTTCTCTTCCCAGACAAAGCGCTGAAAGAGCTCATCCACATTTCCTTCCCAACTGTCCCCCCCATCACCACCCCCTTCCCATTTAAATGGAAATAGCATGAGGTTGTGAGAGAAAATAGTAAAGCCTTAATTCCACAGTTGTAAATAAGCCAGACTCCATCCCCAGCCGCAGGCTTGCTCGCCCTCTCTCTCTTCTCTCCCTCTCTCTCCTCTCTGTTTCTCTCTCTCTTTCTCCTCTCTGTCTCCCCTCTCTCTCTCCACTCTCTGTCTCTGTCAGTGGGGACATGCTCCTATTTGGGGGGAGTCTAAAACTGCCGACGTCCCTTAGCCCCCGGGACAGCAGGACTTGGATGTGCAGCCATCCCTGTCTGCCAAGGAGGGGAGGCCAGCCTGATCCGTCTGTGAAGGGCAGAGGGCAGAGAAGCTGGACGTCAGTGCAAGCCCCGGCACTGCTTTTTACAAACAGGGTCACTCGTCCCCCCGCTCCCCCAAAGGGACCCTCTCTTTGCAGAACTTTGGGAGGAGTCAGGGTCCAAAAGTGCCCCCAGAGCAGGGGCTGTTCCATGGCATTAGTGGTCCAAGGTCCGGCTTTCCCCCAAGCCCTTTTCGAAGCTGTCTGAGATCAGCATCAACTCAAATGAGGTTTTCTGATGCCCAGATGCTGTCCCTGGAGTCAGGTAATGCCCTCAGGGAGAGGCCAGAGGCTACTGGGAGGAGGGACCATCTGCCTGCCCTCAGGGAGCTGCCAGTCTAACAACTCCATCACTGTGCTCCGGGGACATCTGGCGGGATCTGGGATGGGAGGGCATGAGCCTGGGCAAGTCACTTCCTGTCTGGGCCTCAGTTCCTTCCTCTGTAAGAAGAGGGGGCTGGGCCTCTTCCAGCTCTCAGTCTGTGCAAAGGGCAGTCACCCAGAGGGCAGAATCCGGAGCCATGAGGCTCCAACTCAGACTCCAGGCCAGGGGAAACTCCCTAACCACTGAGACTGTCCAAAGGGGGCGTGAGCCACCTCAGGGAGGTAGTGAGTGGCCTGTCACTCAGGGTATTCAAGCAAAGGAGGTACTACCATTTGTGGGGGTGCTGTAGAAAGATTTCTGGCTCAGCGTGGGGGAGACAAGATGTCCCTGAGGTCCCTTACGACTTTGAAATTTTATGAAATAGTAATAGAATCTCTATGGAACTTTAAGGTTAGCAAAGATATCGTTTGGTCAGGTTGATGCTGCTACCACACCCATTTTACAGATGAGGAAACTGAGGTTACTTTGAAGGGATGTGGCCCAGTGACAAGACAGGCGGTGTGGGAGGTGAGATCTGAACTCAGGACTCCCTGACTCCCAGTCTTGTGCTCAGGGCCAGGCTTCCTTCTGCCGTTCCCTGCCTCCCTCTCACGGGCCAGCCAGAGGGAGGCTGGGAGTCAGGGATCCGACCGCTCTGCTTCTCCAGGTTGGGCTGCCGACTCCTCTAGGGCCACACTGTCCCACCTGTAAATAAGGGCAACACTACCTGCCCCCTTCCCTCCCTCTCATGCTGGGAGGGCAGAAAGAAATACATGCGGGAAATCCAAAGGAGAGTTGGGCGCAAGCCGGGGAGACCCTGGCTCCGGTCCTGGCCACAGGGCTCTGGGGGGGGCCCTCAGACACAGACATAAGCCACGGTGCAGGTGCTTCCCACGCCAGGAGGGCTCAAGGAAGACGTCCCACCTCTGACCCCAAGGGGATCCTCACCCTGGGCACTCACAGACGTTGTCCCACCCTTCTGCCTCCCACCACAAAGGGCCCCAAACACCCCCCAGCTCTCCCACGACCTTCCATCTCCTAGAGAATCCACTTCCTGTCCACTTTATTAAGAAAAGGCAGGGGAAAGACCTCTGGAATTACAGAGAGTCTGGGTTCAAATCCTGCCCTGGTCACCTGCCTGCTGGCACTACACACACACACACACACACACACACACACACCTCGGGCCTCAGTTTACACCATCTGCACGATGAGAGGGTGGGACTAAGTGATCTCGGGGGTCCCTTTCCACTGTGAATCCTATAAACCTGTGATTGTGACCCGGGTTCAAATCCGAACTCTCCTTACTAGCTGTGTGATCCTGAGAAAATGGCTTTCTCTCTCTGTTCCCCACTGTTCTACAACACAAGAGATGCTCCCGTTGGAAGAGCGTGTCAAAGAACCAGCTAATCCCACAAGTGGAAGGGACGATGGACCTGGGGGCCGGTTGGCCCTCCTGCCTTCCAGTCATCTCCAGGCAAAAGGACAACTTGGTCAGTGAAGTCTGACTCTCCATGACCCCATTTCGGGGTTTTCTTGGCAAAGATACTGGAGGGGTCTGCCATTTCCTTCTCCAGCTCCTTTTTACAGACAGGGAAACCAAGGCAGCCAGGGTGAAGTGACTTGCCCAGGGTCACCCAGCTAGTAAAGGTCTGAGGCCACATTTGAGCTCAGATCTTCCCAACTCCAGGCCATGCTCTATCCACTATACAGTGCCACCTAGTTGCCCGCAAGGACATCTTGTCCAGCCTCAAAGATCTCTGGCAGAGACGCTGCCTTCAATCAATTCATAAGCATTTATTAAAAGCCTACCACGCGTCAGACATTGTGCTGAGCTGGGGCTAGCTTTGGAATTCTTAATCCATCAATCAATCAGCCAACAAGCATTGATTAAATGCCTACTGAGTACAGGCACGGTGCTAAGCACCAGAGGACCAGAGTTTGGAGGAAACCTGAGGATCGCCAGGGCAGCTTCCTCATGTTACGGATCCACAAATAAGCATTTATTAAAGACCTACTGCGTACCAGGCGGCCAGTGAACCAGGAGCTTGGAGGAAACTTGGGGATCTCTAGTCCAATGTCTTCACCTTACAGATCAATCAATCAACGAGCCGTCCTAGGGCCAGACAAAATCAAGTGGGCCCGGCCTTTGTGACACTGGCCCCAGCTCCGCAGAGGGGGCCACGGGAAAGAGTCTGCTGCAGGAGATGCAGGCGCCCAAGGCCACACGGGCCCTCCCCGGCCACACTCAGACTGGACGCCCCACACGGCAACCCCACCCTGGGCCGCAGCCTTGGCCAGAGGAGGCCGCCCCCCAGCCCGCCCAGCATCTGCTCCATTTCAGGGGGCTTTAAAAAAAGGCCACGTTTTTCTGGCTAAGTGGCTTGGCCTCGGTGGTAACTGCACTGGATGCAGTGATTAGAACCTCCTTTCTATCACGTTGCAATTTTCCTGTAAATTTTTTCTAGGAAAAAAAAAACCCAGCCCAGGGAAGCAAAGAAAGGAGGCTCCAGAAGCAGCCGCTTCATTTGCATTGGCGAATGAGGCCTCTTGTGCACCATTGCTCAGGAGAGGGGCCCAATGTATGGAATGCTTAAGAGATCACTAAGAATAAAATCTATTAATTAGTCAGACTCCATGCTGCACACATGATGCGCATCAAAAGACGCTTTTCTGCCTTTTTTTTCCTAAAGCCTCTACCCACAGGCTGCCGCCTCCATCTTCTGGTCTAAATTGGTTGTCGCTGCCTGCCAGGCTCCACATCAGAACAGGGGGGCTGAGGCTGGGATTCGGGGCCCAGCGCCCTGGCCAGAGGGACCCTGGAGGTCATCTACTCATCTCGTTCCCCAGGCCTGCTGACAGGGTGGGGAGGCTCAGGCCTAGGGAGAGGAGGCGAGGTCTGTGGGGCTCCCCAGACCTTTGGGCCTGAGTCAATCCTGCCCCTGTTCGCTCCTCCCCCAGCAAGGCTGGCCCTTTAGATCATGGCTTCTCAACCTGGGGTCCAAGGATCCCTGACTGTGGAGAGGGTGCACAGAATCTGGGAAATCGGAACAGAAATTAGACCTTTTTTCAATAATCTGTAACCGAAATTTAGCATCTCCTTCAAATTCTCAAAAACCCTTCCTCTGAGAAAGTGCCTAAGCTTCACGAGACAGCCGCCAACGGGATCCACGAGACCAGAAAGGCTAAGACAGGCAGGCCCCGGGAAAGGGAGCAAGAGACAAAAGGGAACGAGGGCATCGTCCTTTTCCATCTGATGCCCGGGCTACTCTCGGCCCCAATTTTATTTGATTTTATCTTTAAGTGTAAGAAAACGTAAGAATGGGCTGATGCTTCTAGGGAAGCAGGGAACCCCAGTGAGGCAAAACCCAAGGTTTGGGCATCATACCCGGTGACGGAGGGAGGAGAGATACCGGATGCCAGAAGCTGCTGCAAAAAGGAAGGGGCTGAGCGAATGCCCCTCTGCAGCTGGCCAGCCAGCGGCCTGTGACCGCTCAGCACAGCCCTTCCCGGAATGCTAAGTAACTGCTCAGCACTGCGGCCCCCTCCCAGATGCAGCACCCAGCAAGCATCCTTCCTAGGCCTCAGAACGCGAGCTGGAAGTCCAACATCCTGGTCACCAAGAGGGAGTTCTGCCTCCCACAGATGCTCCAGTGACGTTTGGAGGCGAGAAGACTGACTTGGACCTAGGCAGGGCCCTGGGCCTCTGTCCAATGGAAAGTTCAGCACAGAAAGTTCTGCGCTGCCCGCACTCTGGTCCAGAGGATGAAGGAAGTCCTATCAGGATGGGACGTGGATATTTATGAGACATGGTCCCGTTGTCTCCTCCCAATCAGCCCAGCGGGATGAGGACACAGGCTCAGAGCTCGGGGCTGGCCTCCCCAGGAAGTATGGGGGCCTAGATTTGAATCCAAGTCCATTTCTCTTCCACACTCAGAAGGTATGGGCCCCACTGACCCTCTGCTCAGATTCTAAAGGAAGATGTTTAGGCTTAGTCAACAAAGGCTGAAGGCAGGGAGAGATTTTAGGGCCAGGGCGGCCAGAGGAGCATCTCCTACCCCAGCTGGGCCTCACGCAGGCGCCAGGGAGGAGCCAAGTTGGCCCAGCCTCCCATCCACCATGGCCAGGAAAGGCCACCTGAGGCAGTGCGCCCCACGAAGAGGCCAGGTTGCTGCTTCCTTTCCCACTGCTGCCGTGTCAGGCGCCCACAGACCAGCATCATTCAGTGTCCACCCAGCCTCACCCTCCAGAAGCTCACGGTCAGATGTACCCTCTCTGCCCAGCCATCCCCTGCAGGAAGAGGGAGAGGGAAGGCCAAAGCTCAGCAGGAAGCAGAGAACAGAAAACCAAGACCCAGGAAGAAAGCTCTGTACTCCAAGGGAAGACTCTGGTCCCTCTGGCTGAGCTGCTAGTCCCCCTGGGGCTGGAGCCGGCCCCCGGGGCTCAACACAGGCTCTGGATCTGGGCAGCAGGCCTCACCTTCAGGAAGGAAAGGCCTTATCACGGCTAGTGCCCATCTGGGGAACACGGGTCACAGGCAGATGCCCAGCCTGCAAGACCGGGGCAGAGTCAGTTCATTTGTTCTTGGGGGACAAGGAGGATGTCATTGGCTTATTTGTGAGGGGAGAGGCTTGAGAATGCAAATCGCTACCTTTTACAACCCAGAGAGTCTCATAAGCCATGGGGAAGCATCTGGGCTGAGAGGCAGAGGACCCGAGTTCAAATCCTGACTTTGCCATTTACTCCTCCTGTGACCCGTGGGCCAATTAAGTCCAATCCTCGGGCCTTGATCTCCTCATCTGTAAGATAAAGGAATCAGACTAGACAGTTGCTAAGGGCCCTTGTGGCCCAAATCTGAGCCCAGTCCGGTGTGATTCAGCCCCTCGAAGGGGAAAGGCGAGGGGGGTTTAATCTGCCTGCCAACAGCAGCCGAGCTGAGACCTTCCAAGGCCAGCTGGGCGATGCCTCCTAAAGCCCCTGCAGCCCGAGCTGCCCTGGGGAGAACACTTGTGCAGGCCCTGCCCAGGCAAGCCAGGCAGGGCTGCTTCCCACTGACAGCTGGAAGGGCGGGCTGCTCCCAGTCTCTCCCTGCCCACACACACGAGGGCTTGGGCTCTGCCATGCCCTGTGCCTTTTCCAGAGGCTGCTGGCATAGGGAGGCTGGCCGCACAACTCAGGGTCTCCACTCCATCCTGGAAGACGCCATTTCCACAGAGAAATGGAGCAGAGAGTCCTCACCCCAGGGGTCCCTGAGGAGGATTGGTCTGCTTAGGAGAGAAGGCCCTGGGGCCTCTCTCTGGATCAGTTTTGGTCCCAAGCCCTTGGTGGATCCTGGCCCTACCCAACACGGGTGGGAAAAGGCTCCAAGGCTCCCATTCTGTTGGGGAGGCTGGGCGTGGGGAAAATCTGAAAGGCAGGAAAGAGAAACTGAGGTTCTCCCAAGAAGCAGCCAAAGGGCCCAGCCCAAGGAACGACTCAGGGACCTGGGAACTGCTGGCTCCCCTGCTCTAAAAACCCACCACCCTGAAATGAGAACCGGAATTTCAAGGGCTGGAGCCCCCTTTATGTAAACACATTAGCTCATCTGTGGCTCCCACCACAACCCCAGGCCTAACTGACTTATTCTCCCCGTTGTACAGGGAAGGAAATACGCAGCTGAACGCCTTCTAGGGAACAGGCACTGCACTAAACGCTCTCCAGAAATTATCCCATCAGATCCTCACCACTGCCTGGGGAGGGAAGGGACGAGGGCTTCCAGCCCTTGAGGGGCAGGGACTTGCCCAAGGTCTCGGGGCTGGCAAATGTCAGGTGAGATCTGAGCCCAAGTCCCTCCCGCCCGTCCCTGAAATAGAGGGGAATTTCTCTAAGTCAGCGACCCCCTCACCCTTAAAAATATGCTGTCCCCAGACCCGCACATCCACTCTGAAGGGCTCACTGCTGTCCCAACGAGCTTTTTTAAAAGTCCCAACGCCAGCCAGACCGTGGGTACCAGCCACATCTGTGCCAGCCCCCGGTGGGGGCTCAGAGAAGGAGCAGGGCAGGGGTGAAGCCTGGCCGAGAAGGGCCGAGATGAGGACAGTCGGCCCCCTACTCCCAGGACTGAGCGGCCCGACGTGGCGCGTGGAGCCCCCAGAAAGACAGGAAGGGCAGGGAGGGGCACAGCACTCCGCTCCCCACCACGATGGAGACAATCTCAGGCTTTCCTCGGCTCATAAAAGCGGGGGCCGTGAATCCAGCTGAGGAAAGAACAATGCAGCGGAGAGTTTCTGGCCCAAGGCAGCCCAGCACAGTAAGAAGACCTGGATACAAATCCAGCTAGCCGTGTGACTTCACTTCACTGGGCCTCAGTTTCCCCACCTGGGTGATCCTAAGGGCCCTTCCAGCAGGTATCTATGCTCTTCCTCTCAACACAACAATCACTGCCTAATGGACCCTGTCCCTTCACTGCTTCATGCCTCAATTTACCCATTTGTAAAATGAAGGGCTGAGGTCCTTTCCAGGTCTGGGGTCCCTCTCTCAAGCCAATGGCTCTCCCTAGTCAGATCCTAGCATCCTCCTCCTCCTCCTCCTCTCCAACACAGCACACTTCTCACTGGTCTAGTCCTTGGCTGCCTGGAGGCATTTTTATTTCTCATGCGTTTCTTTGAAATGTAGCTTGTCTTTGGCTAAAATCTCCCATTTGCTTTAAAAAAAAATTTCTCCTGGCTTTTTAAAAAAAAAACTCATTGTGTGTCCTGGTTTCAGAAATTCAATTATCCCAAGGACCGTACTCAATCCCACCATCATGCCATAAATCTGCCTCAGAGAGTTGCCAAGAGGCCTCCTAAAATCTCTCCTTTTCCAGTGGCAGCCAACAAGGCCAGGTGGGAGGCCTGTCCATCCATCCACGCTTGCTCCTTCCTTCTGTCCTTTGCAGACCCCGTCCAGGGAGCCTCTCACCTGCACAGGAGCCCTGAAGGCTCAAGGTCTCTGGATCTTGTTCCAAATTCTTCTGCTGAGCCTCCCAGCCCTTTGGGTGTCCCATAGGGCTCCGGGCCAACTAACCAATTTGGGTTAGGATTCTGCCATCTCGGGCAGACCCAGAAATCCAGGAGAAACCCCCACAGTCGGCCTTGCTTACCCATCTTGCCCCCAACTTCCCAATGATATATACATGTATATACATATATGTGTGCATGTGTATATGTGTATGTATATATGTATACGCAGACATATTTCAAATGAGTTAATACATGTAAAACATTTTGCGAATCTTAACACGTGATATAACTGTCAAAGCTAGGCCATGGATGCATCTGATTTGGGGATTCTTTTAGAGCTAACATCTGGCACCACCAAGACACTGCCCCGCTTTCCCCCTTCCTCCCACACCACGCCCATCTGTCCCCCAGACCTAGCCACCGTCTACAAGTGAAAACCAGCTGGCTGCCTGGCAGGGGCCTGGGCAGAGAGGTCATAGCTGCCACCACCCCCGAGGGCCTCTCACCCGTCATCAAGGGCCGGCTTTCGCCAGCCCCGGCTATCCCGGGTCCTGCCCCAGATGTCTGCCCTGAGGGAGCTTCTCCGCACAGGTGGTTCTCAGTGGGCGCACCCATCCAGAACTGACAAGTTCTGGGGGCTGCCCCGAGAACAGATGTCACGAGCAGGATTTGAACCCAAGTCTTGCTGATTCTAGGCCTAACCCTGCCTCCTGGAAGCCTCCTAAATCCATCAGATGAAAAGGCTGCGCTTTCTCCCTAATAGTGCTTCTTCTCTAGACCTATCAACAACCATTTACCACGAAAGGTGACTGAACAGATCTCAGCCAGCTCCTCCGTGACTTAGTTTCCCCTCTCAGAGGAGAGGGTCGTGCCTGCCAGGTGGGTGAGGAGAACAGGTGTCAACTGGATGCAGATAGGCCGGAAGAGGGGAGGAGACCTCCTCATAACTGAGAAGCTGTAGCGGTTTTCCTGGAGCCCCCCTGCAGGGTTTGCCATGGCTCCAGAGCCCAACCGCCTGGGAAAGTTGATTAAGCTCATTCTCCTTACAATTAAAAAGAAAAGGCAACAAACCAATCGTGGAGAGAACTAGCGAGTGGATAGATTGACCAGCAGCCAGAGGGGCCTCCTCCCTGGGCTAATGAGCCAGAGCAACCCACAAGCCAGCCCTGACCTTCCACCCTGATCTCCAAAAAACAGCGCTACTCTTGTGGGGGAGAATGAGGAAAGCCCACCTTTGGCCATTCCCCTTCTAACGGGCATCCATGCCAGCAAAAAGCCGGGCGCTCCCTGGCCAGACATGCCTCCAGGGGCCAGGCCTCTCACTCACTGCGAGTCTGCTCGGGGGGCTGCGGACACAGAGGCTCCTGTACCATCCTGTGGGCAGGGAGGGCTGGAAAGAGAGGCCAACAAGTATCTACAGGGAAGGTGGCGTCTGACCTAGTAACTAATCGTGTCCCTGAGTGTCTTTGCTGAAGAATGGGATGGATGGATGGATGGATGGATGGATGGATAGATGAGAGAGATGGATAGATGGGGGAGGGAGGGAGAGGGAGAAAGAGAGAGGGGAGAGAGAGGGAGGGAGAGAGTTTTTAGGAGGGAGAAAGAAGGGGAGAGAGGGGAGAGGGGCAAGGAGAGAGAACGAGAATGTTGGGAAGGCGGCTGTGGTTGGGGTTACAAACACAGTTTCTTCTAGAAAGATGGCCTCACTGCATGGCGCTGTCACTGTCACTGAGGCTCAGTCATTATATGAATGTCAGAAGGGGGAGTGAACAGGGATGTGGAGCAACTAGAGGGGAGAAAATGAAATGAACCCCAACCCCCATCTGCAGGCCCCGTAGAGGGATGTGTCCCAGCCCCAACTCCCAGGCCCCTTTGCGGGCTTCAGAGAAGGCTGGCCAGCCCTGCCCTGGAACATCTCCAAAGGGGGCAGATGCCCCTCTTGGAAGCCGGACCGGCCACTCCTTCCCCTCTGCCCAGCTCCCTCCTCCTCCCCCCGGGTCCCTTTCTCTCTGTCCCCCATCTCACACACACAGCTACACTCACCGCAGCCCTTCCTTCTGTGCCACTCAGAGACCAGAGCAGGGGTCCCCAAGAGCAGCAGCCTGCTGGGCGGTGAGAACAGGTAACACACAGGACCAGGCCACCCGGCCGTGGACAGGGCATTCAGCCACCCCCCCCCCCTTTTCTCCTATTTTGGATGGCAGACTCTTGCTGCTACGGAGCAGGCCTGGGCATCTGCAGAGCCCTCAGGAGGTGGCTTGATGGGAGCAAGATGTCTTGTTTCTACCCAGCCAGGGCTTCCCTCCAACCTCACCACCCAGAAAATGGGGGTTTTCAGAAAACAGAGACCACAAGCCCTCAGAGGCCCCCACAAACCAAAGTGCCCGGCTGCCCACCTTCCAGCCGCCCACCTTCCGGCTGCCGCCCTCTGGCCGTCTGCCCTCCGGCCTCTTTCTTTGTAGGTGCCTTGAAATTCTCACTGTTGAAACGAATGTGTTTAATCACTCTGTCTTTTTTTCATATAAAATGTACAAGTTACACATCCTTGTCCTTTCTTGAAATAAATAGAAGGATTTAACTTTTACAGTCGTCTCAAGCCCGTGTGTGCAGCCGTCTGCCCCATCTTCTCCAGCCTCAGACATGGCTTGCTGCTTCTACCAAATGTTGCCCCCAAGGGCAAAGCCTGCAATGAGGGGCTGGCTATGGGCTGTGCTGGCAAATAATGAGCTCCCCGTCACAGGCTGGATGACCACTGGTCAGGCTCCTCTTCTGGTCCATGCTGAATCAGACGGCCCCCAAGGTCCCCTCCACCCAGATTTAAATATCCTCCAGCCACGCTTGCTCACCCACATCCCTTTACGCTCATTCAGTTGACTGACAAGCAACTCACCAACAAGCATTTATTAATCACCTACAAAAGCGAGAGGCTCATCTAGACAGTGTGTGCGTCTCAAGTTCTAGCTTAGGGTACAACAGGTTATTTGTGATGTGGGCATTTCTACCCAGGCAGCTCACATCAACCTCAGAAAGAACCCCAGAGGTCAAGTCCAACCCACCCATTCTGCACACGAGGAAACCCAGGGCCAGGTCCCACAGCCGGTGCCCTGCCCATGACACCACACTCCTGCCTGCCTCACAAACCCTTTGCTCCCTTTCCCCCTGATAGATTCTGGTCCCTCTATTTCCAAAAATCCTTTGTGGAGAATTGCCCCGAACCCCAGAGGCTTCTGTCTCTGGACTCCAGAAAGCCCTGGGCATTCTGGCCTCATCTTCCTCTATCCCAGCCAATGCCCAACCTCCTCTCTGGGACCCACTCCTCCTGCTCTCAGCTGACTGGGGGTCTCCCAGCCCAGGCTTTCAGAGGGAGGATGCCAATCCCACTCATCTTAACAGGCCCCACCATCTCCCTTGAAACAGAACCTCTGGGCTGCTCTGATGCCACTAGGGTGGTCCATCCATTAGCTCCTGCCCTGGCCATGTGACCGGGGGACCCCCTTTCTGGTCCGCCAGGGGCCAGAAGAAGCCAGGTGCAGGCAGGTGGCAGCCCACTCCCCAACACACACTTCTCTCCCCTCTGCCCACCGGGCCCCCCATAATTCTGATTTTTTTGGGGTCCTGCATTGAGCTCCCTCAAGATTACTGCCCCCCTTCACAGGGGGACACTTAGGCTCACCCCCCTTTTTTCTCTTTCCCATGAGATCAGAGGGGCTAAGTGAGCATCCAAGCCTCCCACAGCCAGTCAGTATGAGAGCCAGGACAGACCCAGAGCCTCTGGTTAGAATGTCCAAAGCTCCTTACTGATGAGCATGGCTGATACTTCAATAGAATGGGGACACTTCAAGCTACAGCCCGTTAAGTTGGTTTTCTCTATATTCTGATAACAATTCATGCTGTAATCTACGGCATTTCACAACATGCCTTTAAAAACAAGATTCCGAGAAGGCGGCCCACAGCCTAGGGGGCTCCAATGCAAAGGGGGTGAAGAACCCCAACTCTGGAGCATGGAAGCTCGCAAAGCAGCACACAGAGATTGTCTCACGTGGGCCTCACAACCACTCATGAGCCAGGCATCACGGGCACCATTATCCCCATTTTAAAGGTGAGAAAACTCAGTGTCAGAGGTTGACTGACCAGCCAGAGTCATATAAATGACTAAGCACTGGATGTGGGGGCAGCTAGGGGCGCCACAGTGGACAGAGCAACTTGCCTGAAGACTCCTCCAGCCTCAGTCACTTCCTAGCTGTGTGGCCCTGGGCAAGCCACTTCACCCTGTTTGCCTCCGTTTCCCCCTCCGTAAAGTGAGCTGGAGAAGGAAAGTGCGTATCACTCTAGCATCTTTGCTAAGAAGATTCCAAGAAAACTTGACTTCAGGCCTCCGGCTCTAGCCACTGTCCTGTACCTGTCATTTTACAAAACTCCAATCAGTAAGCCAGAGGTGTTTACTAAGCATGCATTATGCTCCCTGGGTGCCGGGGAATGGAGAGATAAACCCCTCCGCCCTGAGAAGCTCTGGTCCATCAGG
Source organism: Pseudochirops corinnae (assembly GCA_028646515.1). NCBI lineage: Eukaryota > Metazoa > Chordata > Mammalia > Diprotodontia > Pseudocheiridae > Pseudochirops > Pseudochirops corinnae. Next base: position 189,530,951 of record CM053592.1, read on the forward strand.
GAGACAGACAGACAGGGTCGACAAAGGGCTTTGTCCCCCATTTCCAGCACTTTGCAAAGACAGATCAGCCAGAGCCCTGAACGACAGGAGAGGCAAAGAGCAGGAGGGGAGAGAGAAGTGGGGGAACATCTGGGAGACTGGGGAGCCCCCCGGATGTCCTGCCTCCCGGGGCCCTCAGGCCCACACCCGTCTGCTCCCTCAAGAAAATGACTCCTAGCACATTTCACAGCAGTCTCGGTGCTTACCTGCACCTCCCACGTCCAAAATGAGGGGGAGAAGAGGAAAAAAAACAGGCTTTTTCATCAGGCTCCCAGGCGTTAATGCTAAATTTAACATAAAATAAGAGCTCATTACTTTTGCATTAGATCTGATTTCATGTCTGGTTACAGGTTAATGGGTTTTTCCTTCTGCTCAAATGAAACAGAGATATTTCTCAACCTGAAAAACATGACATGATGATAGCTGGTCCCCGTCAAACGGTGACGCGGACAGGGACGCAGCAGAGCAGGGAAGGCCTGGAAGCTCTGGGCTCGCTCCCCCCCCTCTGGTGCTCCCCCATGCTCAAGAGCACCACCCTGGGACCCCCAGAAGGCACCAGGCTCTGAAGACACAGACAGCAGCAACTAAGGCCTGACCTTGGCCTGGCCTGCTCTGGCCCCTTCGGGCAGGCTCCTGGGGCCTCCCCTGCTCTCTCCCAGTGACCGCTCCCATTTACTTCCTACTTAGATCCAACATCTCCCAACAAGGGCCCCTGGTCACAGAGGAGCAGCCTCCCAGAAAGCCATGGGCTCTGAACTGCAGGAGAGTCACATCCAAGCCCTGAGAACACAGAAGAGCTGGGAGGGTCTTAGAACAGGGGAGGTCAGAGCTGGGAGGGCCTTAGAACAGATGGGGGATGGTGTCCTTAGAAACCATCTAGTCCAACTGCCTTTAGAGAGGAAGATACGCAGGCTCAGACCTATGAGGTCCTGGAGGGAAGTGGCACAGCTGGGGTCTGTCGTGCCACATCCCTCTGGGGACACTGAAGGCCAGAGACAGACGGTCCCTGCAGCCCCCCGGCCCTGGGCTCAGGGCCCCTCCCTTCCCCTCCACCTCCCCAGGGTCACCTTGTCTGACTTTTACGGAGGCTATTTCTTCGTTTAAAGTGATTTATTTTCTTTTCCCATAGCCTTAGCTTCCTAACAGACCCATTCTATTTCCCCACTCAGAAAACCATCAGGGCAACCTGTCCTAGTGGAGAGAAAAATGGACTTGGGTTCAAATCCTGCCTTAGAAACTTACTGTGGGCTCCTAAATGGTCATTTCTACCTCCCTGTGCCCTGAGGTCAGGGTCTCTCCCAGCTCTGGATGTATGAGTCTCTGATCTCGGCTTTTTCTCAGCTCTAGAACCTGGGATGCGGAAGAACAGTAACCAGCAGAATGTTCACTGGGGAGCAAAACCCCAGCCTGGGACAGCCCAGGCCAGCATGGGGAATCCCTCAGCCCTGGCAGGGTCCTGGCCAAGGCTGCCACCCCCAGGGCTGGGCGAGGCAGGCCTGAGACCGCTGCAATGCCCACAGGAAGGCACCATCCACGTGCCTTAAATTTCCCCCTTCTGGGGTGAAGGCCCAGCTGCCTACTCTAGTTAGACTCTGGGCCTAGGACTTTCTGGGACTGGCCCAGGTCTAGCACACTTCTCATTCTCATGCTTCCATGAGTCCCCAAGAGAAAATGGCTCCCCCAACCCGAGCCCACCTTTCTTTCCTCCTCCACAGCCCACTCCATCTCATCAGTTCTGACTTGGCCACTTGATCCACCATTAATGCCAACATCCCTCTTGCGCCCTCGCAGCTGAGCAAAGGCGCTCCCCTGGCTGCTGACAGGCTCCATACCACCGCCCACCCGCCTGGAGACGGGCTCACTACAGGCGGCTGGCCAGATTTCAGGTGTTAAGTAATTTACTGCCAGAATCCATGGCGGCGGGCTGTTATCATCTTTATGTACACAGGCCGTGAAAGGGCCCAGATCTGCCCACTCTGGAGAGAAGACAGGCCCAGCCGCCCCCCACCACGCCCCACTGGCGGCCCCCTGCCACTCCCCCACCAGATGTTCCCCTCCCACAGGACTGAGAGACGCACTCCCCTCTGGAAGGCCTTGCTTCGGGCCCAGCCCCTCCATGGAGGCTTCCCTGTTCCCATCATACAGGCATGCACACACCTATACACACGGAGAAATGACCTGTCCATGGGCACGCAGCACCAGAGCCCAGATTCCAACCCAGGCTTCCCAAGGCTAAGAATCTTATTTACATGACTTCACAGGCTACAAGAGAAACCCTCAAGGCCATGAGGCTGCCATAGGGCAGCAAGGAAAGGGCCTGCAGGGGAAGAGGAGGCTGTTAGACCCCCTTGAGGACCTCAGTGGGCAAATGGGAGAGCTGCCCCCAACAGGAGAGTGGCCCCTTCAATGGGAGAGCAGCCCCCTCAATGGGAGAGCAGCCCCCCAATGGGAGACCTGCCCCCAATGGGAGAGTGGCCCCCTCAATGGGAGAGCAGCCCCCCAATAGGAGAGCTTACCCCAATGGGAGAGTGGCCCCCTCAATGGGAGAGCAGCCCCCCAACGGGAGAGTGGCCCCCTTAATGGGAGAGCTGCCCCCCAATGGAAGAGCTGCCCCCCACATATAGTGCAGCTGCCCCCAATACACTAACATCCCTCCAAACCATGTACTACCTAGGGAAAGCCTTGGATATCAAGAGCCCCTGGATGGAGACACAAAGGGCCAGCCCTGGGGCACCTTCCTGGGGTCTGCCAGGCTCTGCCAGTGGCCACAGACTGTCCCCCAGGGCTCCTAGAGGAGGGCTGGGCTAGGAGCAGAGGCCTCCCGCTGCCTCCTCTCCCTCACCTGTTGGCTGATCCCCCAGAACAATACGACGGGTCTTCAAGGTCCAGGCCGAGCGGGGAGAGGCAAGTCTTTAATTAGCTCACTCCTGGCACCCAGCCCTTGCAAATGGATTAGTAGCAGAGGAGGGGCAAGACAAAGAGAGATTTTATTTCTCTCTTAAACTGGGATTACAAGACCCAGGGTGAGGGGCCAGAGCCCTCCAGAGGCCGCCCCAAGCCTCCCCCCAGACCGCTACCACCCACCAGGAGTGGGTGAGGAAAGGAAGCCCCGAGGAGAGACAGGAAGAGACCTGGAGTCAGGACCATACCCACCCGTGGGTCAATCTCTACGGGCCTCAATTTCCCCGTATGTGAAATGGGCAGGTGTAAGGACCAAATGGGGGGTGGTGGGGGGGAAGTGCTCTGCAAGGCTCAGAATTCCAGATAAATGCACGCCTTGGTCGCCAGGAACAATTCCTCTGCAGCACACAGAGAACGACCAGCAGAAAGCAGATCTGAGTTAGAGCCCCGGCCCACCCAACCGGTCTGCAGAACGGGGCATCGCTCCTGGTCGCCAAGGTGCTTTCTGATTCTAAGGCTGTGGAGCTACAACCCCATTAAGCGCTCTGGGCCACAATGCCCCGCCCTGGTAAACTGAGGGAGGGGCCACCTACCACCGTAAAAGCCTAGAAGGCAATGACCCTCTCTGGGCCCCGTTCCCTGCTCTCTGAAATGAGAAGGCTAGACTTGGAGGTCTCTGAGTCCAGACAAGAGAAGGCATCCCCAGTTATAACAAGGGTGGGGCAACAGGAACTCTGCCCCAGGGCATCAAATTTTGAGAGTGACAGAATTATTCCAATCCACAGTAACACAGAAAAATAGTTTAACACCTAATTAGCCAGGATAATGAAAGCCGGAAGCTACTAAATGGTGAGTCGATTCATTTCTGGGGACCAGACTAGAAAGGCCATTACCCAGCTACCCGGAAGGACGAGGCAAGACAGTGGTCCATGATGGCAAGGGCCCCATAAGACAATGCTGTGAGCAAGCAAGGAAGAGAAGCCTGGGGAAGGGTTGGTGCTCCTAGAAAGGGAGGAAGGGAGGATGGCGACCACGGCACCAGTGTCAGCTGGGGGTCACTGAGGGATGCTGCAGGAGGGCTGAGCCCCGTGCTAGCCATCCCCTCCGGGGAGCTGGCCTCGACTCTGGGCTGCTTTGCAGAGAGCAGCGCAGAGAGCCAGGAGATGCCCAGCACGGGCCGGCAAGATGATTCATAGACTCCGAGGCCTGAGTTTCCCCAGGACGGCGGCTGCTTGAAATACGTCTTGCGCTTCCTCCTCTCTCTAACTCAGCATCAGAGGCAGCTCGGAGGGAGCTGAATCACCTCCTGCCTCCTAGGAGGGAGGGAAGGGAAGACAGGAAAGGCAGCAGCGATACAGCCACCTGCTTCAGGCCTAAATGCCGGGAGGCTGCACCTGAGAGCCTACAACAGGGTGGCCCAGTGGAAAGAGCCCAAAGGGCTGGGCTGAGAGTCAAGAAGATCCAGTGGCAAGCATCTTACCAGCGGGGTGGCCCTGGGCGAGTCATTTCACCATGTGCCTGAGTTTCCTCAACTGTCAAATGATGTGGTTGGAGCAGGGAAGGGAGTAAGTATTTCTCTAACACTCACACTGTGCTAAGGGCAGGAAGACTGAGGCCTCCTTGCAGTAGCCTGGGTGGAGGCTGAGAATACTGAGAATCAGCAGCTTCTCACTGGAAAGAAGACCTCAGGAGCACCCCTGAGCAGCCACAGAAATGCAAGGCAGCTCCCAGGCCCATCCCCTTCTGCCCCAGATCCCCAGCAGGTCAACTCAGCTGAGGGGGAGAAGCCTTCACCAAGGTTCCGTCCACAACCCCCAGAACCCAAAAGGCTGATGGTTAAACACCCTCAGGCTCAGTTGCGTGCTCTGTCCAATACAAGCAATGAACTGAGTGACCTTCCGAGTTCCCTTCTAGCTCTAGAATCCATATCAGAAATGACAGGAAGCTTCTGGATGGCAAAAGGCAGGAAATAAAGGCCTCTGCAGGATAAGTGCCTCCGCACTCCAGCATGAGCTCACTTAATACTCACAACAACCCTGGAAGGGGGTGCAACTATTACCCAATTTTACAGAGGGGAGGGCTTTCAGAAGCTCAGACAGATTATCAGGTCACGCGCCCAAGGGCACACCACTGGAAAGCATATGAGAAGGGATCTGAACCCCAGGCTTCTGGGCTTCAACTCCATGAATCCATCAACAACCAGTAGGTGTGTATGAAGAGCCTACTACGTGCCAGGCACTAAACCAGAAGGAAACTGTCTGTGCCCTCGAGGACCTTACATTCCACACATGCTCACAGACGAGTATGCACAAAAGTAATGGGGGGAAGGGGTGCATCAGAGGCCAGGAGAGATCAGGAAAGAATTAGGAGAAAAGGCAGTGCAGCTGAACCACCAGGACTTCCGCCTTGCTCAACAAGTGCCGTCAGCGCCCTCTCAACTTTGGCACCTAGGACAGAGCCCTAGCACCCCCCTCCTTACAGCAGTGCCTCCAGACCCTAAGAATTCTAGCCCCACAGCCTCAGCAGATGTCCCTTTAAAAATGACGATGTTTGGGGCAGCTAGGTGGTACAGTGAACAGAGCACCAGCCCTGAAGTCAGACGGGTCTCAGTTCAAATCCAGCCTCAGACACTTAACATTAGCCATGTGACCTTGGGCAAGTCACTTAACCCCAACTGCCCTGCCCTCTCCCCTCCAGAAAGAAAAAGAATGACAATGTTAGGGCGATACACGGGGGTTTTCCTGCCCCAGGAACCCCCCTCAACCCAGAGGCTGGAAATCTGCCTCCTGTTTATTTCCCATAAAATGCATTCCACGTTTCGGCGAGCAAACAGCGCCGCTCATAAAGCTGATTTCCCCAAGCCTGTAAAGGCAATAAGAGTTAGGGAAAAAGACAACGGAAGGCCCCCGTTTGCTGCGGCAGCAGCCTGGCTCCACCAGCTGGGAACATCGCTTGAGCAGGGCTGCCATGTGGCGAACGTGGAGCCCACGGCGCCCCAGGGACCAGGGCTGGGGGGCCGGGTCAGCGGCAGCTCCGATGCCTGCAGACAGTCTGTCTGAGACCCTCCCGGCTCCTTAAACTGCTCACCTCCCCGACCCTCTTTAAATTGTCCTTTTAATTACACAATTAGCAGAGAAAGGGGGGAGGCATGGGGAGCTGTGAACCCCTCTCATGTGCAGTTTAAGTGCATGTGAATTTAACACAACGTTCCCCCAATGGCCAGGCTTGTCTGTACCCCCTTCAGGAAAGCCTGGAAGAGGTCGGGAGCTCCCTCCTCCCGGGGTGGAGATCACAAGCACCCTCCTGGGAGGGGGTCGGAAACCAGATCCTCCCAAGCACCCCCTCCCCGGCCCTCTCTGGCCTTTACAACCAAGGTCCCTGCAGAGGTCACTACCCATGGAGGAGATGATCCTGGGAAATGCCGGAAGGGGCACCCTGGCGACAGCGGGGGATGCCACAGCATCCAAGCAGGCCCACTCCTGATGAATGGGGGTTACGGGGGGTGGGGCTGCCAACAAAGCCCCTTTCAAGAATCAAAGGCCTGTGTCCAGTGTGGTATTTCCATGTGACGCTGGGAGGGCCCCTGCAGGGGCTCCAGGAAGCCTCCTGGCCTCTGCAAACCAGGACTCCCTGTGACCACGGCCTGGGGTGAGCAGGAAGAAGAGGAGTGGGGCGGTTCTGACCTGGCACCTGGCTCTGGCACAAGGGGGGGACGGGAGGCTGGGCCAGGTGCTAAGAGAGAAGGGCGGGGGGAGTTACCTGGAGCCAGGGAGTCTCCAGCAAAGTCACAAGCACAGGACAGACCCACATCAGAGGAAGTTCCATGTGCCAGACTCCTGGGCTTGGAGTCTGAATGAATGTACAAGTGCACGCAGGAATGAATGAACCACTTCCTGCCTCAGTCTTCCCATCTGTGAAATGGAGATCATAACAGCACCTCCCTCCCAGAGAGGATCAGTCAGCTCCATCGGGATGCCCCAAAGCCTGGCCAGGAAAGGCACCGCCCCATTTTCTTTTCTGAGGCAGGGGTGTGTAATAGCGCATACAAAGCGGGTCTGGTTGGTCTGACTGAGCTGTTTCTTATTCTAGGCTTTGTTAGCAGAGAGCAAGGGCTCTGGGGGAGAGGAGGGAAGGGTTGAGGTCAGGAAAGAGAACAAAGAGTGTGGATGAGAAGCTGTGAAGGAGGTAACTTTGTATCCTCCGGGAGAAGGGAAACCCTCTGAGGCAGGCCCTGCTACCCTTACCCCAACGCGGGACTACGTGGTGGGGCGCCAGCATGACCCACCTGCCCGAGGTCAGAGGATATGGGGTGCAAGCAGCCCCAGGGAGGATCCAGGAGCTGGAGGGGCTCAGCCTGGCGAGGCCCAGCCTGGTGCAGCGAGGCTTTTCATCAAACACTTCACTGGGGGGGGGGGGGGGGGCTTCTCCCACGTGGCCCTCAGAGCCTTCAGGAGGGTGGCGGATGAAAGGACACCCCAGAAAGAAATGGGAATGAAGCAACAACCTTTCTCCATCAACTCCAAGGTGCCACGGGCCGTGCCAGGCCCTACAGGCATGAACTGGGCAATGGACCCCTTCCTCTCCTCTGACTCTGAGCATCCCGGATGTCCTTTGGGGCTCAGTCTCTGGCGGTGCCTCTTGTGATCTGCCAGCTTGCTCCTGCCTTCCCTCCCAGAATGACTAGGAGCTGTATGGATTCTGCAAGGCCTTACACAACGTGAGCGCCATCTGCCCTGTAGAACCTAAGCTCCCTGAGGGCAGCCCCAGCACCACCTGGGAGACTTAATAAATGTCGGCTGATCTGCCAACTGCTATGTTTTGTAGCAACTCTGACGGGGTCAGGAAGAGCCGAGTTCAGATCCGGCCGTGTGGCCCCAGGCAGGTCACTGAACGTCTCTGGGCCTGTCTCAGGAATGACACTGGTCACGGCCTCCCCGGGCTACCTGGAGCTCCACCTGAGATCATATTTGTACAGCACTTAGTCTGGTCCTTGGCACATAGTAGGTGTTTAACGAATGGACAGCCAAGGTGTGGCCGGATACTGGGGCCAGCTGAGGGGGAGTCACAGGACCTGTCCCTGCACCCCCCACCCTGTATGACCCTGAACATGACAACATCTCTGAGGCTACAGGCCGGGGTGAGGGGCACCCTGAACCAGCGATCCCCAGAGAAGCAGAGAGAAAGGGCAGGGGAGGCCTCGTCGTGGGCTGGCAGCCACTCCCAGCTCCCAGACCCCCTCCCCAACTCGCGCCTGAACCACCTGCCCTCCACGGCTCTGTTGCCTTCCCAAAGCTAGGCCGGAACCCAGGAGTCCTGGGCCCCAGGTACCCCCTCTCTGGGGAAGAGCCTCCCTCTCTCCTTATTAACAGGGATAATGAGGCCTGGCTCCAGCTCAGGGGTGTCAAGAGGATTAATTAGCAGTAATCAGCTTACTCTGCAGCAACAATAACAAAGCTCAGTCCCTTCCCCCTCCTCAGGTGCCTGGGCCACCTCATTCCCCCTCCCAGGCTGCCCCTGCCCCCCATGGTAGCCCCCACCCCACCCGCTAGCCCCTCACAGCCCAGGTAGCAGCACCAGCACCCCACGAGGCCACTGTGGCCCCCTGGAAGGACATCCACCCACGGAGGCTGGTGAACCTCGGGTGAGAAGAGGCAGAGGGGATGGGGCGCCCGGACGGCCCCCCCTGCCCCAGAGGACCCACTGCTTGGGGGAGCCGGGGCTCTCACCAGCCAGCTGGTCCAGGCCTCTCTCAGACCCCAGACGTGGTTTCCCATTTTATAAAATGAAAAGGCTTCTTTCCAACTCTGCATCTGTGAAGAGGAAGAGGAAGAGGAAGAAAGAGAGGAAGAGAAGGAGGAGAAGGGGGAAGGAGAGGAAGGGGGAGGAGGGAGAGGAGGAGGAGGGGGAGGAGGGGGAGGAGGAGGAGGGGGAGGGGAAGGAAGAGGAAGGGGAAGGGAAGGCGGAGGGGGAGGAGGAAGAAGGGGGGGAGGAGAAGCCGCATGGCTCTGGACGGCCCCATTGGTGATGCTCAGCCCCCGTCCCCAGGGCTGAGGTCTCCCCAGCTGCAGGGGGGGCCCTGCTTCTCCCATGGCGTATGAGCACTGAGGGCTGGGACCCTTCCTGACTTAGATCCCCCGTGCCGGCCGGACAGTCAGCATTTCACAAATGCTGGCTGCCTGAACGCTGACTCCCGGAAGGCAGGGCCTGTCCCACGGTGTCTTTGCTGCCCCAGCCCCTCGCACACAGGGGTAGTTAAGAAATGCTGAAGGACCCCCTACCCCAGCCACATGCTCCCCATCGGGAGGCAGAGGCCTCCTGGCTGCTTGACGCCCCACCCCTCACTGTGGCCTCCCCAGAGCCTCAGCTCCGTCCCCTTGCTGCCTGGGCCTCCTCTCTGCTGATTGTCACCAACGTATCCTGGGTACAGGGTGTCCCAAGTCTCTAAAAGTGATGTGACCAAGGTGAAACGGCTCTTCAAGTGACCAGAGCCCAAACGGCCCCATGCCTTTCAGGATGCTCCAGGTCCTGTTTGTCCCTAAGTGCGCCGGCATGCTGGGGAACTCCTTGGGGGGCGATCTCTGCCTTTCTCTGTGTCCCCCCCCACACTCAACCCGGGGCCTGGCATGCAGCAGGGGCTTAATAAGTGGTCAGTGACTAAGAGACAGACAGAGGCCGCTCAGTCCTGCCTCTGTTCAACTGTGTCTGACTCATCATGACCTCATCTGGGGTTTCTGGGCAGAGATCCCATAGTGGTTTGCCATTTCCTTCTCCAGCTCATCCTATCGGTGAGGAAACAGCAAACAGGGTGAAGTGACTTGCCCAGGGTCACACAGCCAGGAAGTGTCTGAGGCCAGATCTGAACTTGGGTCTTTCTGACTCCAGGCCCGGCACTCTGGGCGCTTGGTGCCACCCGGCTGCCCCCAGGCCACACTCACACATTTTGGCTGTGACTCTGTTGGGGGTTTTTCTCAGCAAAGATACTGGAGGGGTTTGCCATGATTAATGACCACAGACATGAAGCCGGGACAGCGTTCTGAGGCTCTCCAGGCCGACCCCCTGCTTTTAAAGGGAAGTGCACAGAGGCCCAGGCTGGTGGAAGAGCTGGGCCAGCTGCACAGCTACTAAGTGGCTGAGGCAAGATTCGAACCCAGGCCTCGAGGATTCCTGGCACAGGACTCCAGCCACTGCTCCACGATGCCCTTCACCCCCTGTGCCCTCACCCTAGCTTGTGCTAAAAGCCTTCCCTCAACTCAGCAGCTGCATCCGGCTCGGTCACCACCAGGAAAGTTCAGCCCGTTATGGCAAACAGCAGCTGCCACCGGGGGGCTGAAGAGAAGAAACTGCTAGAGAGAGAGCGATGTGGACAGGTGGGTGGTGGATGGACAGATGGATGAATGGACAGATGAGACAAAGAGAGGGGGAGGGAGGGAGAGATAGAGGGAGGGATACATAGTGGATGGCTAGGTAGAGGGGTGAATGGAAAGATGGACGGATGGACAGATAAATGAGGTCCTGAGGCGAGTTTCTGAAACATGGGGGCCCCAGAAGAGAAGAAGGAAGGGAAGGGGAGGGAGGGGGCTCCAGGGCATCTTGTGATGGGAGGCCTTGTGCACAGGCTACCAAAGACGGGAGCCAGGCCCCGCCAGGGTGACAGCCGAGCCCTCCAGCATCCTCCCAGGAGCAGTCCAGTTACAGGCAGCCCGCCACCCCTCCTCACCCTCCCCTGCCTGCCCCAGTCTCATGGGCACTCCCCTTCCCTTCAGAAAGCCAGAAATGCCAGACACGGCCCGGTCTCAGCCGGCCCTGCCCGGAACGGGCAGACCAGGCTGGATTTCATCTTGAGTTACACACCCAGGGAAGGGGAAGGCTGATGTCACCCCAGCTTGTCCAGAAAGGGAGGGGATGTTTCCCAAATCTCCATCCTCCAACTCCTCTGCCAAGCAGGTCCTTCCATTACAAACGAAGAGACAAGAGATGCCGACCCACCTTGCCCCCGGGGGCTTCTCAGATTCGGTGCCACAGCAGGAAGGTCTGCAGGACACTGGACAGAGGCCAGTCCACGTGACCATCACGACCTTAGGAAGAAGGACCATAAGCATCATCATTCCTACTTCCCATTCAGGCTCAGAGCAGTGACCCTGGGCAAGCCACCGAACCTGTTTGCCTCAGTTTCCCTGCAGGGTTGTTGTGAGGATGAAGTGTGATAAGGCACACAGTGGGCCTACATAAGTGCCTCTTCCCTTCCCCTTCCCCAACCTGCACTGGCAGAGGGCTTTTCCTCCTCTGGGAACCTCCAGGCCACATTCTTGGGCATGCTGCCTCTCTTGATAGGCCGGAGGCTAGGAGGCAGGGATGGCTTCACTGATGGCTCCGTACCCCTGGCAATGGCAGTGCTGGGCATAAGAGGGATCTTTAATAAAGCCTGGGGGCTGGACATCCCCTCTGCACTCCAGGGAGGCTCTGGCCAGCCCACCAAAGTGCATCGCAGCTTCAGTGAGAGCGCCCAGAAGGAATGACCGTGGGAGGAGGAGCCCACGCCCGCGCCACCTTTGGATGGAGCCCCACTGCATGATGTCACCCCTAGTCAGGCCCGGCCCCTTTTCACGCGTGTTCAATTTAATTTTCCCCCACTAACTGAAAACCAGAGATGGGCACGTACAAAGGCTAAGGGCTCTGGCCGCTGTTGGGAAGGGGGGAGGGGAATTCAACCATGGGGTGAAGCAGGAAGAGACTGGAGTGTTCCTTGACAGGATCCTGCTCTAGCTCTGAAAGGGGCCTCAGAGGCCTTTGAGACCAACCCCCTGACTTCAGAGAGGGCCAGAGAGAAGCAGAGTGACTTGTCTAAGGTCACACAGGCAATAAGTGATGAAGGGCAGAATTTGAACTCAGATCCTGGGATTCCAAGTTCAATTCTCTCTGTCCACTGCCAAAAGAAAAAGAAAAGCCCCTCTGCCCACAGGAGGGAGACAGAAGGGGCCTCGGAGGCCTCCGCTCTCCTCCCTCCCTATGACTTCACTGGGTGAGCTCATCAGCTCCCAGGGACTTAATTACCATCTGCCCACTGATTCTCAAATCCACTTAACCTCTCTGCTGACCTCCAATCTCACATCTCCAATCGCCTTTCTGACATCTGGAAACAGACGGCCAGTAGACATCGTAAACCCAGTGTGGCCAAAGCAGAACTCATCCTCTTTCCCCAGCCCCTCCCCAGAGGAGCACAGTCCCTCAGGCTCACAAGCTAGGAGTCAGCCTAGACCCCTCACTCCCCCTCTGTCCACCAGCCCCGTATCCAACATGGCACCAGGGCCTGTGGATCTCCCCTCTGCAGCATGCCTCCTCTCCAAGCCCCTGGTGTAGACCCTCACCCCCTCACGTTTGGACCACTGCACCAGCCTGAGACGGATCTATCTGCCTCTCCCCACTGCAGTCCACCCCCCATTCAGCCACTAAAATGGTCTTCCAAAAGCCCAAGTCCAACCATGTCATCCCTTTATCCAGTAAACTCCAGCGGCTCCCTATCACCCCCAAGATCAAATATAAAACCGTCTGTTTGGCATTCAAAGCCCTTTCCCCTGGTTACCAATGAACTGTGCCATAGCCCCTCCCAAGCATTCCTTCCAGTCTCTAAACCTGTTCTGAAGACGGACAGGTGAGCCAATCTTTCACCCATCATTAAGGGACAGAAACCCAATATTCTCCAAGGAATGCTAGACAGCTGGGAATCAAGACTCAAATCAGGGGTGGCCCAAGGGGGTCTGGAAAGATTCCCAGGGTGGGCGGGGGGCACAAATCGTCTCAGCACATTAGCAACATGGCCCATGCACGAAGAGGCCAATCAGGACACGAGCAATGGGCAAAGGCTGGTCATCTACCACAAACGAGGGCTAGCCAACAGCCCCCCAAGTGCCATACTCATACTCGGACAACACCGAGAGACATCGGGCAGGGCCACTATTGAGGAAGGGTGGGAGGACCTGGGACGAGAATTACAAGGTGACAAGGCTGCAATCTGCAGTGGTGGAAGGAGTAGGCTCTGTGAGGGCAGGGAGGGCTGCTTAATTTCTGGTTCTGTGACTCTCTGCTCTAGCACATGGCCGGCACACAGTAGCTTCTTAGCAATTGTCTGGTGTTGACCTGAACTGGTAAGATAACGGAACCACTGAAGTGTCAAAAGGCCCAGAAAAGGGCCCCATGAAGCTCAGACTGGGATCACCATGGTGGGCTTCCCGGAAAAGCTGGCATCCGAGCCGCTGACAGACGGTCAGTTTCCAAAGGGCAAATGGCTCCCTGGAGGCAGAGACGGTTTTCCCGTTATCATGACATCCCCAGCACCCAGCACGGGGCCCAGGACGTGGCAGACAAGAGAGAAAGGGGCTGGGGAAAGAGGATGAGTTCTGCTTTGGCCACACTGGGTTTACGATGTCTGCTGGCCGTCTGTTTCCAGATGTCAGAAAGGCGATTGGAGACGTGAGATCGGAGGTCATAACTCATAACTGAGTGACTGAGGGAGGGGAAAAGAAAGCACCCTGACTTGAAGTAGGACCCGTCTCTCCAAGGATCATGTCATTCCAGAGGAGGAAGATGAGAGCCAGGCGGGACCTGCCCAAGACCCCACAGCCAGTAAATAAGGAGTCAGGACACAAAGCCAAGCATCTTGAGTCTTCTGGCTCCAAGTTCAGGCCTCTCTCCATCACACAACGCTTCCTCCCTCAGAGGGAGCCACACCTGTGCAAGAACATGCCCACTTGGGGCGGCCAGGTGGTGCAGCGAATAGAGCCCCGGCCCTAGAGTCAGGAGGACCTGAGTTCAAATCCGACCTCAGACACCTAACACCTAACCTTGGGCAAGTCAATTAATCCCAACTGCCCTACCTTGCCCCCTCCAAAAAGCCAAAAAAAAAAGAACAGGTCCACTCAAGCATCCAGATACACCCATTCATCTGTACAATGTGAGGCAAACTACTAGCCTAGAACCCTCATCCAGACTACCTTGGGGAAGAGAGCACAGGAGCCAAGAACCAAACCTGGCAATCCCCAATGCCCCAAATGGTCAGGGCCTTCCGCCCACCCTAACAAAACAATAATCCTTATCTGCGGCACAATCAGAAGAGCAGGATCTCAGGCCAGGCCAACCCAAACCTCAATGTGACTCCTCTAGACCCTCCCCGAGAAGCCATCATTCAGCCTGCAGATCCCAGCAACGGGAGGCCAACTACTTCCCCAGGGGATCTGCTGGTCACAGACCACTCTTTCTCTGGTCCCTGTGCACGGCAGAACGTCGGGTGAGGAACAAGTAACAAGGACGGAGGCCAGTCACCCCAGGAGCTCAATATTCCAGGAAAAAAGGCAAGGATCAAGAGGGTCTCTCCCCTTCTCTCTCCCTCCCCCTCTCCTCCCCCCTTCTCCCTCTCCCTCTCCCTCTCCATCTCTCTCTGTCTCTGTCTCTCTCTCACTCACTTCCCCTCGCCCTCTCCCTCTTCCCCGTCACATCCATACCCCAAGACTGTTATGGATCAGGGATCTCATTAATGCGACTATCCTGCCCAACAATACAGATGAAACCCACTCGATGCCCGTGACCACACACACACACACACACACACACACACACACACACACACACACTCACACACACACACACTCTCACTCACACACACACACACATACTCACACACACACACACACACACACACACACTCTCACTCACACACACA
>CM053592.1:189546103-189561798 GCA_028646515.1 Pseudochirops corinnae
GACATAAACTCTAAACTGGGTATCTTGCCACACAGGAGAGTAGGGGGGATGGAGATGAGAGGTGGGATGATGGAGGGAAGGGCAGGGTCGGGAGGAGGGTTGATGAAAGTGCACACTTCTGTAGAGGGACAGGGACAGGGACAGGGTAGAGAATAGAAGGGGGGAGCGGGAGAGGAAGGAGAGACATATAATCAGTCTCTCACAATATGTCCACTGTGGAGAGGTTCTGCGTAACTTCACATGTTCAGACTGTATTTAATTGCTTGTCCCTCCAGTGGGGGTGGGTGATGAGGGAGGAAGAGAAAGAATCTAGAATTTAAAGTTCTATAATCAAATGTTAAAAATATATATGTATATGTATACAATTATTATTATTATTATTATTAACTACATCCAACTGGAACTTGAGAAACACAGGCACTGTGGTAGTGAGATCTATCCTGCCCTACTGGAAAGTCAGAGGGGCAATGGGGGAGGACATAGGAGAGAATAGAATGGGGGAGGGGGGATACACTGGGACGGCTGTTTTGGGGAGGTGGGTAGGAGAAAGATGGGGAGAAAATTTGTAACTCAAAATTTCTTGGAAATGAATGATGTAAACTAAAATAAATAAAAGTTTTAATTAAAAAAAAAAAGTGAGAAACTGAAGTTGGGAGAGCTGGAGGCAGCAAAGGCTGAGCTGCCTCGGTCCGGTCCAGCCCAGTGACCGTCCCTGTTCCCCCTCCTCAGCTTTCCTCAGGCCCCTAAGCACGGACTCCACCAGTCCGGGGGCTTGGGGCAATACGCTGCATTGCACAGGATCCTAAGCTTTACAGACATCTTCAACAACCTTGTGGGATGGGTACAGTGATGGGGCCCATTATATAGATGCAGGCACTGAGGCTGGGCCTAGAATCACACCACTGCACAGCATCTGAATCTAAGTCTTCCACACCAATCCATCTGTCAAGAGGAGGCTGGGTATGAGAGCACATGTGCCATGTCTAAGCAGGGAATGGGCCCCCCCCAGGATCAGGTGGCTCATGGTATCCAGGAATTTCACATGAACAGATGACTGCTCCCACAGTGGCTGCTGGTGGTTATCCGGGGAGACACAACTAGGCCAGGCAACCGGTGCCTTGCTCCAGGGTGCTAAATTTCGAGGGTGCTGAAAGCAGAACAGTAACCCAGCTTAATATCTGGTTGGCAGGAATAATTAGTGGGAATGGGAAGCCACCTGATGGCAGGGCTGGGGGAGCACCTCCCCCATCACACCTGGTGTCCACAGGACCTGCTCCTGGGGGGGCCCTCCTCCTCTCCTGGCCACCCATCCTCTGAGACAGCCCTACCCCAAAGTGCCCAGCCCAGCTCCCAGGGGCCAGGCCCAACACAATCCAGCCCTAAAGTGCTCCCAAAAGGCTGAGAAGCAAGGCCACACCCCTGGCCACCCTTTTGGGAGTCTGCTCAGCTCTCCCCATGACCTTCCCTGTGCTGAGTGGGGAGACTGTGGGGGCTGGGGCCCTTGACCAAGCCCCCTTCCCTCCTCAGTTTCTTCATCCGTTAGATGAACGGACTGGGCCATATGATCTCAAAAGGCCCCTCCAGGCCCTGACATTCCACGTTCTCCGCCCAGCCCTGATATTCAGTGTTCTAAGACCCACCAGCTCTGATGGCCTATGTTCTTCAGTCCCTCCTGGGCCTAAATCTACTATGCTCCCAGGGTCTCAGAACAAGGGGTTCAAGTCTGTAATTCCCCACCCACTGCAGCCCTGCTTCTCTTCCTGGCCTGGGCCTGCAGGTCGGGGGCCCTGGTCACATTCCCAGCAGGAGTCCAGAGCCCCTCCATGCCACTCTGCAAGGGCTTCTGCCCCTCAGGGCCCTGCCAGGCAGTATGCCCGATGCTGCCCAGTGCCAAGAGGGGGTGGGTGAGCAGGCTTCCCCCAGCTGGGGGAGAAGATGGATAGGCTGGGGCTCCAGCTCTGTGATTTGAAATTCATTATTGAGTGAGAGCAGCTCCTTAAATGGGGATTTGAAAACATTAAGGCTTCATTATGGATATGATGGCCGGGCCCCATTCATCATGCAAAAATCACTCCCGTTATTAAAAAGAGCCTCATGGCAGCTGCCGACGCCGGCCTGACGGTGGGCACCAGCCAGGGGCCTTGGGTGGGCCCAGGGAGCAGCCTAGCCTCCACATGGACCTCCCTTGCCTGGGGCAGGTGGGGAAGCTGGAGCCTCGGTGTGCCCCAAGGCCTGATGGGTGAGGCCTGGGTGGGGGGTGGGGCCTACCTCTGAAGGCTACCCCCTGCTTCCCTCAAGGTTGGCCTAAGACCCTTCCCCAGGAAGCCTTCCCTGCCCCCAGACTCCAGAGCCTGCTCTGCCAGTGCCTTCCTGCTGGTCCTGTCTGGGGCTTGCTTACAGGTTCCGTGTGCGTGTTGTTGTGTGTTATTACGTGGGGGGTCCCTGAGGGCAGGGGCTGTCTTTCGCCTCTCATGGTGTCCCTAATGCCCGGCACACAGACAGGGGTTGAATAATGAGTGGCCTCGGCGTGCCTCAGCTTCTGCATCTGTAAAATGGGTCTCATGGCCCCTGAGGCTCCTCTAGCTGCCTGGGCTCCCTCTGCCACAGCAGGCACTGCCCACATCTCCCTAAAGCACTTTGCAAGGCACACACTGGCCAGACCCCATACTCCCTCATCTTCCCCTTAGCCAGAAAGACAGTGTGGCGTAGTGGTTAACTGGGCCTCAAGCTCCTGGGAGCACCAGTGTCAGAAGCTGAGGCTTCATCTGGTCCAGTCTGTTCACTCTGAAGAAGAGGAGACTGAGGGTCAGAGAGGTTTGTGTAAGTGTCAGTGTGGGACTACAGGGGAGCTTCCAACAAAGCACCCTGGGAAACAGGAGGAGGGGGAGGAAGAAGTGGCTATTACTGAGGCAGGCAGGCAGGCAGGCAGGCCCAAAGCACCTCACTCAGGATCACACAGCTATTATGTGTCTGAGGCTGGATTTGAACTCAGGCCTTCTAGATTCCAGGGCTCTCTCCAGGGAGCCAACTGGCTGCCTGTGAATAACTGATTATTGTTCTTACTCACCAGTCCTATTCTCCACTAGACTACAAGCGCCCTGAGGGCAGGGACTGTCATTCCAGACCTTGGGATGCTAAGCAGAAATGTCTGCTGACCAGAGCTGAGCCTGGATGGGGCCAGGTGAGGGGAGCCCCTGCTTATTATTCTCCAGCCTTCTGGCCTTGTGGCACTCTGGTAATTTCCAGGGTGCGGAGCAGCAGACCAGGAGAAGAGGGGTGGCCTGGGGGGCCAGCAGGGAAGGCACTCTGCTTGGGAGAGCCTGCTTGGGGACAGCCAGGCTGAACATCCTGGGCTCCAGTCAGTTCTTTGCGGGCTGGGTCTGGAGTTTGTGATGGGAGCGGCCTGCAGACCATGGCACCCTGGGAGCCCCTGCAGCACTGATCTCAACAACCAGAGCAGAGCATTGCCTGAGCCAAGCTGGCAGCAGTAAGGGATTAGCTGGGCCTGGCCAATGGGGTGATAGCGGCTTGGGCACAGGGGGCATCGGGAGGATCAGGAAATGGAGTGAGCAGGAGTCACAGCCTGAATACACAGCAGCCCCTGAGCTAATCTTCACAGGCAGCAGGGGAATGTGGGAGAGGGAGAACCAGGGAGGGGTGGGAGAAAGGGAGGGAGGGAGAGGGAGAGAGAGGGAGAGAGAGGGAAAGAGAGGGAGAGGGAGGGGGAGAGAGAGAGAGAGAGAGAGAGAGAGAGAGAGAGAGAGAGAGAAGGAGAGAAGGAAGAGAGAGGGAGGAGAGAGAGAGAGAGAGGAAGAGAGAGAGAGAGAGAGAGGAGAGGAGAGGGAGGGAGGAGACAGAGAATAAGAAAGGGAGAGAGGCAGAGAAAGGAGACACAGAAAGGAGAGAGAAGGGAAGAGTGGAGGGAGCTCTTGCCGTGGGAGCCTGGGGCAAGGGAGGGAGGCCTAGGGTGTGGGCAGGGTCTTGAGGGAGGACAGTCCTGGGTGGGAGCTGTGGCCACGGGGAGGCCTGTGGCATAAATAATCAGTGTGGGGAGGTTCCGTGCATGGAAACCCTTCACTGACACAGGCCAGCAGCTCCTGGGCCCCCCAGTCTTAGAGCTGCCATAAGGTTAGTTGTGTGCGTGTGTGCAGGTTGGGCACAGATGGTTCCAGGAGTCCTAAACAAATCTCCCCTCAGATGGGCCCAGTACCAGGCACACCACAGGTGCCTAATAAATGCTCGCTGATGCCTGAGCCACTTAAAGGTGGGGAGGAAAGTTAAGAGAACAAGCATCACGCTAGAAGCTGGCAGGACGATGCCTTGGATCCAGGCTGGTGCTGTGGGTCAGAGGGGTGCCAGTGCCAGCCATGCCCTGGGCATCCTGCTCTGTGCCTCATGAACCTGCCCACTGACAGCTGGGAATCAAAGTGAGGCAAGCTGAGGGCAGGCTCATCATTGATTCTGTTCTTGGGGAAGACCACAGACCAACTACCTGAACCCCCAGCAGCCTGACTTATATGGTAAATGCAGGGGCAGCGGGCAGGGCCCTGGCACCGCTCACATGGGCACTCCTGGAACGCCTCCTGGCTTGTGGCAGATTCTTGATAGGCACATCCTCATCACCAATGGCTTCTCAAAGCCCTGGGATGGGCCCCGAGACCCCTCCATTGCTCTCTCACCTTCTGCCCCCTTCCCCGGCCACACCTGGCACTCTCTCCTCCTGCTCTCCACCAGAGGCATCCTTCAAGGCTCAGCTAAAATCCCATCTTCTGCAAATGGCCTTTCCCGGCCCCTTTCCCTCAGAGATGCCCTCCAATCTCTCTGGCCTTCAGCTTGTTTGTTCAGAGCTCTTCCAGTGGGGTCTCCCCCCTCAGACTGGGAGCTCCTTGAGGGCAGGGGCTGGTTTGGCCTTTCTAGGTATCCTTAACCCTCAGCAAAGTGCCTGGCAGACAGAAGCGCTTACGAAATAATAATAATGTATCAATGGAACAGCCTATAACAGTGACACAGCAACACAAAACATAGGATATTAACCCACGCGACTGCTGTAACTCATATGAATACAGTAACAGATTAACGGAATGCAGAATACCAGAATAAATAATGGGTCAGTAATGCTATTGACACAATGATACATGGTATTAATATAAACGATGTTCATATGAGAATATAGTGATAATATTGACACATCATATGTATTAATATAAATTAGTCACCTGTAACATAAATGATACTCTTGTTACAACATTTACTATTAATATATCTAAACACCGTGTTAATGCAACGTATCAACATATACTGCAGCGCCACATCGTGGTAATGTAACGATACATTAATACGCTGCTAGATCGGTGTAACGCGTAGTAACGCCAGAGCATGACGTAAGCAGAATGTCACAGTGACATGCTGTTTGATGTAAACACCATATTAACATAAAGCATTCACGTAAATAATATATTAATACAGTAATACCTTACCGAGAGCTTGTCTCGTGTAGGCGGTGCAGTCTGAGCCATGCCTGAAGGAAGCCGGGCATTCTGTGGGGTGTACGTGAGGACAGAATCCCTTCCACACCTGCCCACTTGGGCAAAGGCTTGGAGATGGGAAATCGAGTCACGTCTGGAGCGTGACTGTCAAGCCAGCGTAACTGGAGCAGAGAGTATGGGCCAGGGAGTGATCAGAAAGAGGCTGGGAGCCATGGGTGGACGCTGACAGGGTCCGGGGCCTGGGCAGGAGCTGGGGGGCCACAGAGCCAGCCAGCGGTGGAGCGGAAGGAAGCACTGAATTAATCTGTCACTAGGCCAGGCGGCAGTGGCAGCAAAGTTGTGATTTAGGTGAATAATTGAAACGCTCCGATACATTTGTTATCCCGTTAGTGCAAAAGTGGCAGAAGAAGACGAGGGATAATTGAAAAATAGAGCACAAATCTCTCAGTGAAAGCCCACTGTTTATCGCCGAGTAAACATTTCAGTCCTAATAAACAAGAAGGACTCTTGTCAGGGGTGTGTTGATTTAGTTTCTGATTTAAAGCCCCTGTCTCTCTTTTTTAACAGACAATGGGAGAGCTTTTTAAAAAAAATTTTATGGACCCAGTAAAAGGCTTTCACTGTGGTAGTAAAAGTTGGAGTGGGCTTGGCATGGCCCAGCAGCTCTGCAGATCCGGGCTCGGGGCATGCTGGGAAGGCAGCCCCATCATCCCAGCTTGGGCTGAGGAGCCTCTGGATGCAGGAGTGAAAGGACCAGGGTTTCCTGGGGCCACTGAGTTAGATAGAAATGGAAGGGCCCTTGAAGACCAACCTACTCACTTTACATGGGGCAGGTAAACTGAGGCCCAGAGAGAAGTGCCTTACCCAAGGTCACACAGTAGCAGAGCCAGAGGTTTCAACCAGGTAGTCTGACCATGTTCTGCCTGATATTTCAGATCTGCTTAAGGGCAGTAGAACCAGATCAGTGTCATCAGATCAGTGTGTCAGGGGCTCCCGGCAGCTAGATTCCCACAGTCAACCAAGTCAGTACCAAGGACAGAGTCTGGCCAGAGGTCACTGTGTCTTCTGCAGGGAGTTGTGGTACTTTTAGCTAGTCCTCCTTTTTCTGGTCTGGCCAAACTGACCTCCTCTCTGTGCCTTACACGCCAGACCTCGCCCCCTCTCCTTTGTAAGAGTTGGGGAGGCAGCGAGTGGGCAACAGGATGGGGAGAGAGAAAGGGGACCATGGCGGATGAGAGCTGACCAGAACGAGGCTATTTATTCATCATACCAAGAGCCAGGAACATTGTAGGGTGTGCCCAGGTTTGCAAAGTGGTTTCAAATTGAGGCTCTGCCCTTACTCCTTGGGTAATCCTTTCTGCCCTTGGGCCTCAGTTTACACATCTGTAATCTGAGAGGACTGGATCTGTTGACTTCCTAGATCTCTTCACTCTCTTGTAGCCCCTGCTACAAGCATTATCAGAATTCTACTGAAGAGGAAGGGAGTGGCTTCCCACCCAGCAGGGGGGTGGTACCGTGGCTAAAGTGACCCTCGGAAAGACCCCAGTTCAAACCCTGCCTGGGAAACTGTCCAGCTGTTTGATCCTGGGCAAATCACTTAACCTCTCAGCCTCAGTTTCCCCTTCAGTACAACAGGGTGGTGGTAAGTACTCAACAAGAACACAGACACAAAGCATTCTGCAAGGCTTGAAGCAGGTCTAAGTGCTGGCTGTCACTAGCAGCAGCAGCAGCAGCAGCAGTGGTGATCACAGCAGGGGGGATAGTAGTAATCTTGGTAACAGCAACAGTATCAGCAAGAGCAACAGTAGCAACAGTAGTGCCCACAGCAGAAGTGACACTAGTAGGAATCGCAGCAGCAGCAGCAGCAGCAGTAGTAGTACTACTACTAGTAGTAAGAGGCAGAATGGGGATTTGAACCCGTATCTTCCTTACCCCAAATTCAGAGCTTTCTCCACATTGCACCCTCCCACAATATAAAGGACCACGAGGCTGGGGCTCAGGGTTCACACTCCAGGGGTCCTCGGAAGGGGAGCTGCCTAAGTGGGGTGGTGACTTCTGGGGACCAGAGAAGAGAGCCAGGTTTTGAGGAGAGATGGGCCACAAAAGTCAGCCTTGCAAATCGCTGACCAAGTTACTCATTCCGGTATCCCTCCAGCAAACACTGAGCATGTGCATGCTCTGGGCAGAGCCCTTCACTGGGCATTGGGGAGAGAAAGTTTGGAGGAAAGGGTCCCTGCCCTCATGGAGCTCACCATCTAGCTTATGGAGCCAGTGGGGGGAAAGTTTGGAGGAAAGGGTCCCTGCCTTCATGGAGCTCACCATCTAGTGGGGCGCTGACAGAGAGAGGGAGAGCTCTCCTAAGCAATCTTATGTTGCAGATCCTGATGGGAAGGGAGGCATCAGGGAAGGCTCCCTGGAGAAGGTAGTGTCGGAGCTGTTATCTGTGGTGCCCTTCTCTGCCCCGTGCCCCATCTCCTGCAGAGTACTGTGTGTGTAACCCTACATTTACAGGCAGAGACACAGGGTCCTGGGGAGAGAGGGGCACCCTCACCTCAGAGGAGCCTGGTTAGGGCTCCTGGGGTGTGTGGGCACACCCATCTTTCCGCCCCTCAGTTTGCCGTCCTGTTCCCTGCTCCTGTCTGCAGACGGCCGCCCAACACCCTTCTGTTGGCTGCTCTCCTTCCACCTTGTTCTGCAATCCCATTTACAGACTAACAGCCCCTCTCTGACCTGCCCCCCACTGGCTCCATAAATCTCATGCTGACGTTAAAAAGCCGGACCTGGGCCCACTTCCTCCCAGCGCCGTCTTCCTGCCGTAGGAACCCATCCATCTCTGTCATGAGCCTACAGCTTCTGTAAACACCTGCCCCTCCCCACCCCCTGTTCATTACAGCCAGGGAGGGCTGGCTTCAGTGGCCCCTGACCACTACGGCTACATGGCTGGGGGCACCTTACTCCATCCACACTGCTGCCCCAGGAGAGGTAGGGGAGCTGGCTTCTCTAGAGTCTATCCAGAGGGCCCTCTGACCCTGAGAACCCCCTTCTCCCCCAGGCCCTGTCCGCTGGGCAGGGACTGTCCTGTCCTCCCCAGCCCTAGTCCTGGGACGTCCCTACCTCTGGTCTCTCCTCTTGCCCCATTCTCCCAATCTCACAGAACGGATGTAAAAATGATGTTCAGTGTATGTCCTGGGACACATACTAGAGGCTGGAAGAAAACAGTGGCTTCAGCATCAGTCAGTCAAGAAGCCTTTAGCGAGCTATTCCCACGTGCCAGGCTCCATTCTAAGAGCCCTGCCTTCTGGGAATGCCAACATCTTGCCATGTGGGGTCAGAAGGACTGGCCTTGGCTCCTGCTCTCCCTCCTAACACAGTGATCTCGGGGACAATCCCTCCTCTACTGGAGTCTCTGCTTCCCTGTCTAAGAAAAGGGTGGTCCTCATGGCCTTTGGGGTCTCTTCCAGTCCCAGGAATGGGGGCTGCAATCCTATGAATGCCAATGATTTGTTTAGAGCGCAAGGCTGGGAGTCAGGGAGGTCGTAGCTCAAATCCAGTCTCAGTCTCACTAGATAAGGGACATGGGGCATGTTACTTAATCATGCCCCACCTCAGTTTCCCCATCTGTAAAGTGGCAACAATAATGTCCCCAGGACTCACCCCCACAAAGATACTGAGGGCTCCACTGAGAATGTGGCAAGCCTTGGATCGTACACAGGAGTCAGATGGTCACGTCCTCCCCACGCCCCATCTGCAGATAAGGGCAGCTCGGCAGCTCAGAGGTGGATCCCAACAGGAAACATTGCTTATTAGGATGACTTTGGCCCCCAGGGACCCTCCCCCAGACTGTTTCTTCTCCATTCTCTCTACCCCAGAAATCTTCCTCCGACTTCTCCAGGCCCTTGGGTGCATCCTCTGAGCCAAACAGTCCTAGGGACCTGGCCCACAGGGTCCCCTAAAACTGGGCATTCATTCTGCTCTGGTTTTGGAGGCTCTTGGGGCTTAGATGTTTGACCTGAAACTCAGGAAAACAGGTTTGAAGCCAGAAGAATCAAATACAGACTCATCACTTCTGACCTGTGGGACCCTGGCACTTAACACCATCAGGGCCTTTGTCTCCTTACAAGAAAAAGGGAGGACTAGCTGATTTCCAAGGTGCTGCCCTGATCTCTTGGAGGGCAGAGAGGGTTTCCTTTCTGTCCTCGTATTCTAGTGCCTAGCACCGTGCCTGGTGAGTGAGGACAGGGCCTGGACCCATGTTTCTCATGAAAAGGAACCCCTTCTACTAATGCAGGTTGTTTAGGAGAAGTTAGTGACTTACCTCTAGGGTCAGTGGCAGGCCTGGAACGCAGGCCTTCCTGTTGACTTCTTGGTATTTCTAACTCAGCCCATAGTAAGGACTTAGTAAATGCTTGTTGAATAAACGATCGCATGCATGAATGCGTGCGTGAGTGAGCAAGTGAGCTGGGATGGCATGGGAGAGGGGGTTGACTTGAGACCTGAGTTTGAATCTTGCCTCTGACACTAGTTGGCTGAGCAAGCACCCCAACTCCTCTGAGCCTCAGTTCCCACACCTTCAACATGAGGAGACTTAAGACCTATGTCACGAGACTGTCACCTGGCTCACACGAGACAACGACTGTGAAGCGTTTTGCAAATATCACCCAATGCGATTGATTCCATTTAAACTCTTGTGTGCCAGGCCCCAGGAAGCCAGAGCCAGGAACCAGCCTAGGCGCCCACGACATGCCGCCTGCCCAGTCAGGAATGTCCTCCACACCTCAGCTCAGGACCAGAGGGGGCTAGGGGGGGGAGGGTAGGCTGCATTGTTGGGAAGGGAAGGAAAACAGGAACAAACAGGCTCCCAGCGTGGACAGCTCTTAATGCCCGTCTTATTTATTCCTGACCCGCGACCCTTTTATTTTTCCCCCTTTTAAAACCTGGCCACGGCCCCGCCACCCGCCCGCCCGCTGCGGTAAACACAGCCCCCAGGATTTATCCTCCAGCCCATTAACCTCTGCTCCCTGGCTCACCAATCACTTCTGTGCACCACCACGGGAGCCCAGGAGGGAGGCTGGGGTGGCCCAGGCCCTCCACAGGAGCAGGAGCCCGGGGATGCAGGGAGGCACCACTCCCTGGCCCTTGCCTTGGCATCTGGGGTATGGCCAGGGCCCCGGGCCACAGCAGAATCTGAGGTTCCGCCCCTTCCAGCCCCAGTCACCAAACACCCGCCCTCTTTTGGGATGGGACCAAAGCAAGGCATCTTGGCATCAGGGCCACACTCTCCCTGTGACCTGAGCCTATCGCCCAGGACTCCTTTGGGAGCCTGATGGGGTCACAATCTTTCAGACTCCCAAGTCTGAACACCTCAGCCCCAGGCAGCAAGAATGAACAAAGGCCAAGATGTTAGGCTGGCCTAGACAGGGTTCGAGTCTGGAATGTCGTCTATCCCAAACCTCTGAGGGAACACACCTGAGTGACTCTGGAAAGGACACTTAGCCCAGGACAGGGGAGAGTGTGACTGGCTTAATGTCCTGGGTGTAAGCCCTCTCTGGCTCCTTAGTAGATGAGAGACCTTGAACTAACTGGCTCCTGGGCCTGAGTCTCAGTCTCCTCTATAAAATTGAGGCCTGGATTCCAAGGCCCCTTCCAGGTCTATGCACACAACAGGAGATTATGGGGACCCCTGGGAACAAAGTGAGAGGCCGGGGACAGAGGAGACGCCAAGAGAGGAACGGGTAGAGAGAGGTGTGGATGTGGATGGAGGGGGAGGAACCCCAAATGGGAAGGGCCTCAGAGGCCACCGGCAGAAGATGAAACTAAGGAGAACTGGAACTTCCCTCCATCCAGGCAGATGAGCCCTGGCACCATTAGCTGATGTGCCCAGCGCCACAGCAGGACTTGAACCTGGGTCTCCCAGGGTCTGAGGCAGCTCTCTATGCAGCCTCGAGAGTAATTTACCAGCTAGCATTCTCGGAAAACTTTAGAGTTTGGTTTACAAAGCCCTTGGAGGAAGGGAACGCACATTTATTAGGCACCCACCACGTACTAGACTCTTCACATGCATTAGCTGATTTCACGCTCACACCAGCCCTGGGGTGGAGGTGGTCGCACCCTTCCCAATTTATAAAAGAGAAACTGATGGACAGGGCAGCCACGTGACCTCCCAGGTCCCACAGCTAGGAGGTTTCTGGGTCTGGATCAGAACTCAGGACTTCTACACTCCAGGGCCATCCCTCTATTCACCGTGGCACCAGCAATCCCAGTCAGCTTTAGCTTGAATGCTCCCAAAGACGAGAAGCTCACTACAGACTGTGGTACCTCGTCAGGGATTCTGGGGGCTAAAATCTATGTACATCTCTTGGGTCCACACAACAGTCTGATCCTTTCATGGGATAAACCTTCAGACACTCAAAGGCTCCCCGCTTCTTCCCCCAATTGCTCCTAACACCCAAGTTTCTCCTTTTAGGCCAGACACCCCCAGTCTCTGAACTGATCCTCAAACAGGAAAGAACGGGCAGGAGGCAGTCAATCGGTGTGCAAACACCAAAGATGGGATGGCTATCTGGGCCAGGCATGGCTGAAGAGAGGGGAAGAGGTGGGGGAGGACCCCAGGGAGCCCCAAAGCCAGAGCAAGGTCACACTCACCGCCACCGCCTCCGAGCAGGGAGCTGTTGGCTGGAAGAGAAGAACACAAGGTTAGTGAGAGGCATCAGACCGCAGGGCCAGCCTCTTCCTATGGGGCGTCTGGCCGGGCAGAGACGCCAGGCGGGGGGCCTCGGGCACAAGAAGTGCCAGGTGGTGAAGGAGGAGCCGGCAAGCTGCTGTGACCCTGAGTCTGACTCTTCTTGGCCGACTAAGGACAAGGGTTCCTGGGTACGGGGACGTGGCCATCCGGGCCTGGCCAGAGATGGGCAGCAGCAGGAGCATGAGAAGAAGACCTGGAGATTTCACTCCTGCACTGGGCAGGACTCTGCTGGGCAGGGCTGGGGAAGCCTGGAGGTCCTCAGGTGTGGCCTTCTGACTGAGTCCAAGTTTTCCAGAACAAATCCTTTTATGAAGGGGATCTGGTCTGTGAAGTTTGGATTTAGTCAAAGGGCTGAACCTGAGGGCCTAGAGGGCCAAACCTAGGCTGGGGCGGTGAGGACTTGAGACCAGGCAGCCAACACCCAGGGGTCACATCAGAACCTCAGGGTCTTTCCCAAGCCCTGCCTTGTCAGGCTCCCCAGACATCTGGCCCTCTTCTCCCTCACTGCCACTCCCTCCAGGGCTCCCTTCCCCTGCCAGGCTTCTCTCAGGAGCTGCCTGTCTCCTGGGATCCCCACCCTGGGACTGCCTGCCATGGCTGCAGGCCACCTTCTGTCCACTGTCCCCTTTGCATCTTCCCGGGGCCCTGACTCCAATTGGGGTCAAGTGTCTTGTGCAATATAACTCCCCAACCGCCCTCAAATCTGAGCCAGCATCAGCGCTCTGGTTAAGAATTCAGGTAATTTAACACAGTATGACAGTTCAGAAAACACAACACAACACACATTTATTCTGCCCCTACTGTATGCAGAGCCAGAGAGAGCTCAGATCATGCCTGGTCCCTGTCTTCATGAAGCTCCCAGTCTAGTGGCAGATAGGAGGCCAGCGCCGACAATGAGAATATACAAGTTCCTGTGATGAGGGTACATCAAAGGACCCTGAAATGAGCCTCTGCCTGAGGAAGAAGGAAGCTGGCTGGAAAGCTGAGGAGGGCTTCCTGGAGGAGTGAGCATCTGGCTCAGGCTTGGCTTAGGTGTGTACACACCACACACACACACACACACACACACACACACACGCGCGCGCACGCGTGCGCGTGCCAGGATGATGGCACCGTGCCAGGTGTGGAACATGGCCAGCTCCCCCCACTCTGCATCCTACCCTCCGTGATATCCCTGGGCCCCACATCTCATCACAGCCTGGGCTGAAGCTGAGGCTCAGACCCCCATTTTCAGTACCAACCAAACCTCTTGGTCTGTCCAGGACAAAGAGGGAAGGGGCTCCCTTTGCAGCTTGGGCCACTGTCTGGGCCAGACCCGGGCCCTTAACATGGAAGGAAAGGGGGGCACACAGCCCGAGCCAGGGGCGCTCCCCCCAGCCTGACCAGGTTATCGGAGGCGGCCCAAGCAGCTGCTGCTGTCCCAGGATGGACCATGGGGCTCAGCCTCCCACAACATCCTCCCTGCATGAGCACCTCAGTCCCCCAGAGGATCCTGGGGCCCAGGGTAGCTATGGGGTAATGGAGCTCAGGAACCCACGTAATCTTTCTCTGCTCTTTCCTTAAATGACCCCACCTTTACAGTGAGTGCTCTGGATACATCCTTTTCTGAAACTCAGAATGGCATTATTTCTGGATGGATGAATGAGCTGAGCCAAGACAGGGTTCTGGGTGGGCAGAGATGCCAGGATGGAAGGCACCCCACTGCCCCCATCTCCCCTGGGATTCAGGGCCCTGCACCCTGGACATGAGCTACTCAGAAAGCTGCCCCCCAGCATGGCTACATTTTGGGGGTCTCAGAAGCCAGAGGAGATAATGACCCATGAAAGGAAGGCCTGAGTGCCTCCCACCCCCAATCCTCCACTTAGCCCCTTTCTCAGCTCCCCCCCCACTCCAGTCTCTGAATCCAATCACCTGCCTGGTTGGCAGGCCAGGCCAGAGCTGACAGACCTTCAGGAGGCCGCCAGCTTCCAGAGTGAGCCCTGTCAATCTCCATGACGGCGCTTAATCGGATGCCCCCTTCTTTCTCCTGCTGAGAGTGGCCAGAAGGAATTGAGGCTGTCTGTCTTTCCAGGCCTCCCAGGCTCCCAGGTGGCCCCCACAGCTGCAGGCCTGGCATCCCTGGCATTCCTGAGCTCCTTCACCCCAGCCTGCATCCTGGGGGGCAGGCCCTGGGCCAGCTGGGTGGGGGTCTGTGCAGAGCGCTGGATCTGGCGTTCAGAGATGCCTCAGGCGGAAAGTGATGAATATTAAAGGTTGATAAAGATCAGAGTGAGAGTTTAAAACCTGCCTCAGCAGCAGGCTGCCAGCCAGGCAGGATCGACCCCGCCAGGCAGCCGATGGGCAGCCGGATAAGGGAGGTTCCCACCGGGGGAGAAGAGCCAAGCCATCCAGCCCCATCATTTTACGAGTGGGAAAGCTGCGGCCTTGGGAGGAGGCCCTCGGGCCTTCACAGAGTCACCCCACTGGGCAGGCAGGGCAGGGGCTGCAGCCGGCAGGGGTGGGGACCAAACTTGAAGACCACTAACGGGGAGCTAAACACTTTGTCTGCCCCCCACCGGATGCGGCCCATCCCACCGATCATCGAGCTCGGATCTGCATCTCTGCAGTTTCCCTGCTGTGCCTGGCTCTGCCTTCTGGGCTCACGCAGCACAAGGCGGATCCTTCTTACCAACACTTATTAAGTGCCTGCTGGATGCCAGCTGCTACAAAAGGGCCTCTGCATTCGCAGAACTTCCATTCCTACAGGGGAGGAGACGTATCCAAAGAGAGTGAAGACACAAAGCACCAGGAATCAGGGGAGCAGGAAAGGCCACACATGAGCCCAGATGGCCAGAGGTCCAGAAGCTAGGGACGGCATTCCAGGCATGGAGAAACAGCTTGGGCAAAGGCACAGAGGTGGGAAATGGAATGCCAAGTTTTGAGGACCATGTGGTTTGAATGTGGAGGACACCTCTATCTCCTGCCCTGTAAAAGGGTACCTGACCAGGTGACAGCTGTGGCACTTCCTAAGGAGGTTCTCTGGACCCATGGACTCTCATTTCACCATATACACTCCAGGGTCTGCAAAGCACTTTGCAGAGGATGGATGGATAAGGGAGGCTGAGGGAGGCCTAGGGCTGAGAACGTGCAGAGGGAGAGGAGGCTGGAGGAGGGAAGGGGCCATGCAGGATGCTGCGGCTGAAGGGAGGGGGCCCTGCCAGGGCCATGGGGCAACTGGGAGCCAGGCCCGTCTCCTGGAGCTGACGGCTCCTCACTCGGGGAGTAATTAATTCCACGGTTGAAAACCCAGGGCTGCGCGCTGCTGCGTTACTTGGGGGATTAATACATGGAGCTAATTAAGATGGAGAGTGAAGGAACAGCACGGCCTCCCTGAGTGAGGGAGGGGCACCGTGGGGGGGCGGAAGCAGAGACGGAGGAGGAAGGAGAAGGGGAGAGGAGAGGGTGGGAGAGAAAGAGAGAGAGTATGA
>CM053592.1:189561898-189592260 GCA_028646515.1 Pseudochirops corinnae
TCAGATGCAGGAAGGCGTGCTAACGGGCTGGCAGCTGGCCTCTGAGAGGAGGGGGGCAGGGAGGCCCACCCAGCCTGCTCCCTCCAGGGGGCTGAGGCTCAAGGAGACTCTGACCCTCAGCTTGTGCCGGCCCCAAGCTTCTCAGAGCCCCTTGGAGCCCCCAAAGGAGCGGGGAGGAGGAGCAAAGGTGTGGCTCCAGCCCCCTCCCCAGCTGCTCCCTGGGTGCCAGACACAGGGGGCTTGTCCAGACACAGCCTGAGGCTGACAGGCCTGTGCTCTGCAGCCTCTCTCTTCAAAGCATCTGCCCCCTGAAGAAGGGGACCGAGAGAGAAGCCAGAACCTTCTGCTGGCCAAGGAGAGGGGCAGGAAATAGTGACAGTTTAGAGTGATGGATGTCAGAGGTGGGAGGAGCCTCAGAACAGGGGATGTCAGGGGTGGGAGGGGCCTCAGAACAGGGGAGGTCAGGGCTGGGAGGGACCTAGAACAGGGGATGTCAGGGGTGGGAGGGCCTTATAACAGGGGAGGTCAGGGCTGGGAGGGACCTAGAACAGGGGATGTCAGGGCTGGGAGGGGCCTCAGAACAGGGGATGTCAGGGCTGGGAGGGCCTTATAACAGGGGAGGTCAGGGCTGGGAGGGGCCTCAGAACAGGGGATGGCAGGGCTGGGAGGGCCTTATAACAGGGGATGGCAGGGCTGGGAGGGGCCTCAGAACAGGGGATGGCAGGGCTGGGAGGGGCCTCAGAACAGGGGATGGCAGGGCTGGGAGGGGCCTCAGAGCACCTTTCCTCAGCCCGGCCCCAGTGGGCCTGAGGTCCTTTCCAGCTGTGAGTCTGTGTGGGCCTCTGATGCCCGGACCCTTGAGCCGTGGTGCAGGCAGACATTTTCTCCTGGGCAGGATCCAGCCCTGGGGTCCAGCTGCCCCAAACCCTATGAGGTTTTGAGATCACAGACATCAGAGCCTGGTCCTTGTTCTTCATTTGCCAGATGGGGAAACTTGCCCAAGAGAAGACACTGGCTAAGGGTCACACTAGTCAAGAGGACGTGGTGAGGATGGGTCAGGATTCAAACCCAGACCCTTGGACTTCTGCCTCCAGTGCTTTCCCCTTTGACAGTTCTCTAAGCCCCTGGAGAGCTCGGAAGCACAGGCTGGGGGCTCCCGAGTCAAGCAGGGATATACTCAATGCTGAAAACCTTAAATGATTCTGTTTAGCCAAGGGGGAAAATCTGACCCACGGGCCCCGCTCTGGGCTGAGAGGATGCCAAGCTTGCCTTCTCACACGACTGCCCTCCACACAGTCCATGGCTCAGAGATGCTGGCCTTCTGGAGGAACCCATCTCCGGACTCCAGGCCTTTGCACTGGCTGGTCCTCACCCCTCACATGCCCTTCCTCCTCACCTCTGCCCCTGGTTTTCTCAGCTTCCATCAACGATCAGCTCAAAGCCCACTTTCTTCTGAGGGAGGCCTCTCCTGACCCCGGTGCCTGCGTCTAGTGCCTCCCCACCCCCACCCTGCCCCCGCTACTCTGCACCTCCTTGTGAGTGTGCCTGGGGGCTCCTGAGGGGAGGGACCACCACCTGTGCCTTTGTTTGTGTCCCCAGCACGGAGCGCAATGTCTGGGAAACAGCAGGCACTTAATAAATGTTCACCCACTGACAGACTGGATCACCTAGCTACAGCTGGAAGGGCTCTCAGGTCTCCACTGAGCCCATCCCCTTCATTTCACAGAGAAGGAAACTGAGGCCTGGAGAGGCTAAGCAGACTCACCCAGGGTCACACAGCTGGGGTCTGAGGCTGGATTGGACCCAGGGCTCCTGACTCCCAGCTACAGCCCTGGGCTGCCGGCTCCACCCTGTGCCCTTCCTCCCTGTGCCCCGCTGTCCCTCTGTCTTTGTCCATCTCCCCCTCTTCCTGCCCTCCCTGTCTCCCTCTGTCTCTCTGTCTCCCTCCATCCCTCTGTCCCTGTATGTCTCCCTCCATCCCTGTCTCTCTCTCTCCATCCCTGTCTCTCTCCCTCCATCCCTGTCTCTCTCCCTCCATCTCTCTCCCTGTCTCTCTCCCTCCATCCCTGTCTCTCCTTGTATCTCTCCCTCCATCTGTCTCTCCCTGTATCTCTCCCTCCATCTCTATATCTCCCCCTTCATCTCTGTGCCTGTATCTCCCCACCTTTTCCTCTGTACCCACATACACCCCATCGTTCTGCCTGATTTGGGCCACGCTGCCCTGAATGTGGCCCCAGAAAGGCCTCCGGAAGGGGGGGGTCTGAAAAGCCAGGAAGCCTGGGTTCCCTAGCTGTCCGGTGCTGGCTGTGTGACCCTAAGAAGGCCTCTTAACTCCCTGGTGCTCTGGGCAAGTTCTAGGACTGCCTCTTGCCTCAGTCTCCCCATCTATTAAACTGAGGGAGTTGGGCTACACAGACTTGGAGGCCCTGTCCCACTCCAGACCTACCAGGCTCTGCTACCACCCCAGTGGCCGGAGCAGCCTTCCCTTCCCACCGCCACCCTGTCCATTCCTCAGGGTGTAGGTAAGGACTAAAATCACTTCTGACTCTCAGACCCCCCAGTCCATCTCTTCCCCGCCTCGAGCCCCTCACTCCAGCCCCAGAGCAGTGGGGAGAGGAAGGCCCAGGGACCCAGCTGGACAGTCAGGACGCTGACGCCAGGTGACCTCTGGAAGGAGACCAAATGGCACCCCCCCCCCACCCGCCACAGTGGGCTGAGCTGCCCACAGACTGTCCAGCTGTCCCTTCTCCTCCAGAAATGCTGCTTGGTTGTTTGCTGATGAGGGAATAAATCCTTCTGGGGCATGTCTGCATGTGTGGGTGTTTGTGGGCAGTGCCTGGCACCAAGGTGCCCTGTGCTGGGGAGGAGAGGAGAGTGGGAGCCCAGTGACCCAAGGAAATCGCTGAGACTGGTGACTGGAGGAGGGGAGCAGCCCGGGCGCAGAGAGAGCAGACCACCCTCTGCTGTGAGGGACCGGGACTAGGGAATAACCCAGCCCAGGGATTTTGGACCAGATCTTCCAAGCCCAGCATCCTGATGAGGGTCACCCTTCAGAGACTGACCTTGGAAACTGGATGCTAATTGGGATGAAACCAGATGGTCACAGCTCGGATCATGTCTGGAATTCCTCTCTGGGCTTGGCAACCGAGAGCCCTCAGTTTGTCATCAGAGGGCCCGGGGTCAGATCCTGGATCTGTTCCTCACTGTGGGACTTGGGGCCTAGGGGCCTGTGGGGTCCTTCCCAGCTCGGACACTCGGCACTCTGCACCCACAGCACTGGGCTCCCAGAAACTCAGAGGAAGGAGGGCCTTCCTCCAATCTGTACTTGGACCTGAAGGCCCTTGGTGGTACCTGAGCCTCTGCACCAAAGCTGACAAGGAGGGGGAGGCTGCCAGCTCCTGAGGAGGGCCGCTCCACTCTGGGACAGCACCAATTCTCAAAGACAACCGTCACACTCCTCTCCCCCTTCTCATCTCTTGGCCTGACATCGCCAGCGCTTTCAGTCTCATGTCAGGAACTCCAGGCCCCCATCAACCTGTCCATTCTCCCGATGCTCTCCAGCTGCTTGGTCAGTAAGGCAAGAAGCATTTAATAAACCTACTATATGCCAAGCACCAGTGATACAAAAAAGGCTAAATACAGCCCCCACCCCCAAAGAGCCCAGTCTCATGGTGGAGACAACAGCTGGTGCCAATTAGCAGGAGCCGGGGGACGCTGGGAATGCCCAAGCAGGAGGAGGGATCAGGAAAAGCTGCCGTGGAAGCGGAGACTTTACCTGGGCCCTGAACCAAGTCAGCAAAGGCCGGATCGCTGAGCGACACGCCGGCACAAAGTGAGAACCGCTTGCTGACTGACTCACTGCGGAGCTCGGAGCCCTCGACTTCTCTGGATGACTTCTGAAGGAACTGGTGCCAGGTGCTCTGCCCTCCCCCTCTCTGCACTCTGACTGTCTGAGCCCACCTAGGAGAGCTGACTTTTACTGTGGTGAATCTCATCTGAGTCTGCCTCTCCTGGCCTTGTCTGGATTCCGGGCCGGCCTCCAGGAGAGAGGAGAGGAAGCCTCCATAAGTACCGCGTTGGTATTTTCACATGTTACCATAACGGCCCTCATCCCAACGTGGGCCACCTGAGAACCAGACAGGAGGTCCTGGGGGGTTCCAGAAGCCTTTTCTCATTGGCCCGTTAGTGGAGGGATGTGGTCAGTTAGCCAATGGTTACTGCAGAGAGAGGGACGGCCCTGGTTCTGAGGGCACAAGATGGGAACAGGACAGAGCTCCAGAGGGGCTGAGATGGGGGGCAGGGAAGTAGGAAGGGAGGCCCAAACAAACCCCCCTACCACATGGGTGAATGACAATGACCCCAGCCTGACAAGGTCATTGCTGAACCCCGATGCTCCTGACATAAGATCCACATGATGGGATTCTGAACACAAACCTCTTCTAGCCCATGGATAGGTCTCAGGATGGCCTCTTTGTGGGTGGTAGGTGGTTATCAAATGCCCAAGCCTGGCAAGGGTCTGGGTCTGGCTTATTCCCAGCTCCACCCAAGCCCACCCAAGGCCAGATCTGTTCTCCCTCAGTTCTTGTGGGAACAGGGCAGGAAGACCCTTTTCTGTCTGGACTCCAGGCTCAAGCTGCTCCATTCCTGGCCACTCCCACTAAGATTCTGAGCAAAGAAAGCCTTTCAAGGTGCTGGAGACCTGGAGACCAACTGAAGGGTAGCTGTCCTTGGGACGCTTACATCTTACTGAGGATCTACCAGGTGGGCCTAGCCCTGCCTACTCACTCCTGGGTGCCTTGCCTCCCAGGGCCAGCCCTAATGAGGGGATCATAACCTCTGCTGGTGCCAGTGAAGCTGAGAGACCCTTTTCAGAAGAGGCTTCTAAATACTCTAAGGAAAGGCTGAATTTCTGCTAGAAGTTAGTGAAACTAAGATGTGACTTTTTTTAATCCCCATCCAAGATCACAGATCTATCCATGGATCTCCAAGGTTAGCAAACCCTGGACTGGATCAGGTTTCTGTTCAAAATCCCATCATGCTCTGATCTGGCCCAACCTTCCTTCTACAGAGAATAGAATGGTCAGAAGTCAAGTGACTTGCCCAGGGTCACACAGTAAGGCAGAGGCAGGGGGTAGGATTAGAACCCAGAGCTGTTGTGACCTGAGATTTCTATGCATTCAAGTCCCTCCTTCTGAAGAGGCACCTGGGTCTGCATTCAGCTCTGGCTTTGAGGCTTCATTATTATCCTTTCTGAATCAACATTTTCTCTAAAAGCTCTAAGGTTCTTTCCGATGCTCACCACCCCCTCCCTGGTCCCCTCAAATGGCTCAGTACTCCAAGAATTACTGGCTGGCTCTCATCTCCTGGTCTAGACTGCTCCTTCTCAGTAGAAGAACATTAACATAACCCTTAGCATCTCAAAAACCTAATTACCTAGTGAGGACTCTGCCCCAGCCAGACTGGGTCCCCATATGGGTTTTACAGAGAGGTTTGGGTTTATTTGGGGGGCTAGGGCCATGGGGGAATGTTGGGGCACACATTGGACAGCTGGAGGCATAAAGCTGAAAGCCTTGTCATCGGGTGACATGAGAAGGAAGGCTTCTCAGAGAGGCAAGAGGAGACAAAACCAGGTGGGGACAGCTCCACGGTACTGAGTGGCACCTTCGAGGTAGCAAGTTGTTGAGGAAGAGGGGCTAAGAGGGGCCCTTCAGGCTTTTGGGAGTATGGTGTCTAGTACATGAGAGGCTTCAGAAGATGAAGGGACCTGAAGGCTGCTGAGAGAAGGACCCGAATGCAGACCCCCTGAGGAAGAGAAGGACAGACAGTCCAGAGCATCTGGACAACGATCCTTGTACTTCCTACCTCCCATAATGCGGTTGGTTGTTAGGAAGAAAGTACTTTGGGAACCTTATGTGACTACAGAAATGGCAGTGATTAATCACTAATATCATGTGTGTGTATTTACATATGTGTATGTATATGTGTATATATGTACATGTATGTGTATGTACACACACACAATATTGTCAGTCAGTTGTGTCTGACTCTTTGTGACCCCATGGACTGTATGTGGGCTTTTCTTGTCAAGGAAACTGCAGTGTTTTGACAGTTCCTTCTCCAGTAAATTAAGTCAAACAGAGGTTAAGTGACTTGCCCAAGGTCACACAGCTAGTAAGTATCTGAGGCTGTATTTTAACTCAAGCCTTCCCAACTCTGGGCCATCCACTGAGCCATCCAGCCACTGTGTGTGTGTGTGTATGTGTGTGTGTGATAGCAAATACCATGTTTCCCTATCTGCCAGTCATAACTACAATTTACTATTAAAGAGAGGGCCTGAAGCTGTGATTTCACTGACAAAGGAACTCCCAGGTGAGCTAAGTCTCTTCACCAATGCAGGTCAACACCTTTTCTGTAAGTTATAGTCAGAATTTCCTAGAGTAATGATTTACCCAGACTTGTAGTGCCAGTATATGTTGGAGGAGGAGGAGGGGCTCAGGGCCCAGGTCTTCACAGCTTTCCAGACAACTTTCTACCCTT
This sequence comes from Pseudochirops corinnae, assembly GCA_028646515.1. Classification (NCBI taxonomy): domain Eukaryota; kingdom Metazoa; phylum Chordata; class Mammalia; order Diprotodontia; family Pseudocheiridae; genus Pseudochirops; species Pseudochirops corinnae. Next base: position 189,568,436 of record CM053592.1, read on the forward strand.
TACACCACGCTGCAATTCCTTACAATATGTTATGGCAAACATCTGTTACTGTTACTGTCATGACCTATTCCAGTGATTACATAACACCCAATACTCCCCAGGATCTCACTGATACGGATAGTGCCTTCTCACCTGGCATGACTCCGGTCTGTGCCCTTTGAAGGGTCCTCCACAGAGGATGCACCCCCTCTGCATGTGGTAGAAGCCTTACCCTAGGTCTTTCCCTAGGCTGTGGGGCCCACAGAGCTCTCAGGCTGCCCATCTGTCACCCCTCACACTTCCCACATGACCAAGCAGCCCACCTCTTCTTCAAGGTCATCCCTTCTGTCTTCAAAGAACCAAAAGATCCCAGGAAGCAGTAGCAGTAAGAGCTCCTGGGTGCTTTCTCTGGCTAATCCCATCTTCAGTGGATGGCCAGCCTCACTACAGCCAGGAGCTTAGAGCTAGGGAGGACCAGCCTCATTTTAGCCCTAGGGGACCAGAGGCTCCCAAGGGCCAGTCACTGGCCCAGGCCGGAAGGATCAGGACCCAGCACTCGCTCAAGGCTGGGCCTGTGGAAGGGGCAATCTGAGTGCCAGGGGAGAGCCCACTCCTGCCGGCGGTCAGGACGGCCAGGGGGCTTCCTTCACAGGGGGTGCAGAGCACCAGGCTGCCAAGACCTAGGCTTCCCAAAGAAGATTTGGTCAAATCTCAGATTAAAGATACAGCAGGCTCCGTGGCTGGCCCTGGACAGCTCCTGACCTCGGGGGCTGGCGGCTGGCCATTCACTGAGCCTGGTCACGCCGGGCAGAGATGGGGGCTGAGTGGGGAAGAGAATGGGCATTTCTGGGGGGCTAGGGAGCTCGCTGGACAGACATCTTTGACATCAGCCCAAACACACCCTGGCTGACACCCTCATGGTCGCCTGTCAAGACCACTGGGGAGGCAGAGCGGAGCCATAGAAAAGACATCAAAGGACCCCAGGCCTCAGTTTCCCCATCTGTAAAACAAAGCACTTACTCACCCTGAGATAAGGTGCTTACTACGAGCCACAAATGAGACGCAGGGAAAGTGCCCCGGGACACGACGCCCCATACGTGTACACACGTTGGGATTCTTCCCTCCCAGACCGCCAGATCCACCTTCCCAAGGTACAGGTCTGACAACAGCACCTGTCGCACTCTGAAGCCATCCATGGCTCCCCACCGGCCAGTGAATAAATTCCTGCCTCCTTGGCTTGAGTTAAATCTTTTCCCAACTGGATTCTGGCCAAATGAGATGATTTCAGGTTCGCCTCCCCCAGCTTTCCCACCTCCATACCTTTGCTGTTCTCTATGCTCCCCTCCCAGGCCTTGGTCCTTGCCTGTGGATGTCCTACCCAAGCTTCAAAGCCTCTGTACACTCATCATAACAAGGGGAGGGAGCCTGGGGATGAAAGAGATCTCCTCAGATCCTCAGGGAAGCTCCCTGCCAGCTGGACCAGTTCCCCGGCCTCCAGGGTATTGGGAAAAGAAGGGGACCCTGGGACAACCCATAAGGAGAGCTGCTGGCAAGGTGGGAAGAGGGGAGCAGACTCTCTTGGCTGGGTCACTCCTTAGGGTGTTAAGAACAGAAGGGGCTTCTCGTACAAAAGGAGAAACTGAGGCCCAGACAGGGAACATGATCTATTCAGAATGGGTAGATGGCCTGGCCCAAGCACCTGAGTGTGGCTTCACTGCAAGGACCCAGGAAAGGAGGAGGGGCAGTGCCAGGCACACACGCTGCATCCTCTTTGTAGCAACAGACCCACATTTATAAAGCACCTATTGTGTGCTAGGCTCTGATCTAGGCCCAAGCGGGTGACCCGCTACCACCTCGAGGGTGAAAGACCCGAGCCTGAGCTGAGCCTTCCCACCACAACCCGGCCAGCCTCTTGGCTCCTCACACACAGCATGGCACCTGCTCACCTCTGGAATGTGCTGTGCTCGGCCTGCCCTTCCCCAAGCACCACCTTCTACACGGTCCCCTTCTGATCCTGGCACAGGAGTGCCCTGTGCCTGCTGTGCTCCATCTGGCATTTAGCCTGAGTATCCTGATTCTGTGTGTGTACACACATGCACTCACACACATGCACACACACACATTCACTCACACACACATACACCCACACACAAATACACTCACATGCACACACACACGCACACACACACGTGCACACACTCGCACTCATGCACACACTCACACACACACATCCATGGTCTATCCCCCAGCAGAACACAAGCTCTCTGAGGCCAGGCAGGAGCCACTGCGCTTTGTCTGAGAGCAGAAGTTGCCTTACCTGTTTGTGTGAGTGGTGCCTAGAGCCAGGCCTGGTATACAATCAGTGCCTAATAATGGGCAGGTGACTGACTGTGAGCCTTACAGGGTACAGATGTGAGCCCCCATCTGAGATGGTCACAGTACAGAAGAGGACCACTCCTGTAGTGGGATGTGGTAAAAAGGGTCCTTGGCTGCAACCTTGGGCGAGGTCTGTCTGAGCCTCAGAGTTCTCATCCACCCAATGGGCCTGGCCATCTCAGGTGCCCACCAGCCAGCCTTGCCTGCGAGAGGGCTGGCAGCCACCTGCCAGGGGCCATTGTTTTCTCCCTCGTGGGCTCCCTGGAGAGGAGGCAGGCAGCCATGGGATGCAGCCTACGGAGCAGCCCCTGCGGCCCAGCACAGGGAGGCCCCGGCTCCCTGGCCCTGCCCGAGGCCGAGGCTGCTGCCGGGCATGCCATTGGTATGCAGAGCCACTGCCCAGGCTCCTTCCAAGCCCCGTCTTTATGCTCCGACGCCTGTTTTAAGAATCCCTCCTTGGCACTGGCGTTGCGGTTGCCAGGCAACCACCTCACAGACATCCTCCCTCAATGGTCCAGCCCCTCCCTGCCTTCCTCCCCAGTTCTCTCCTTCCCTCCCCTCCTGCTGCTGGTTTATGGCTGGTCTCAGATCAATTATATTTGTCACTGGCAGGCTCCTACCTCCTCCCCAGCCCTCGCAGCTCACTCCACCTGCGGCCCCCCCTACCCCCGAACACGGCTTGTGGACCTCCGGCCTATGGCTCCGGCATTCTCAAAGCCCAAAGTGTGCGTGCCCTGGCTCTTTGAGCACACAGACACATCAGGCTCCCTGGGGAAGGGAGCCGCTGGGGACTGCTGAGCTGGGGAGTGCACCTGCCTCTATCCCAGCCTTGCTCTCCTGCACAGACTATGGCTTCTTATCCGAGACAGGGGCTGTCAACTGGTCAGCTCTTCACCAGCAGGGGAACGGCTCTTCTGGAGGGAGAAGGAGAAAATCGGAGGAGGGTAGGGGCAGGAAGCACAGAGAGTGAGAGACAGAGATAGAGAGGAGGGGGAGAGAGAGAGATGGGTGAGGGGGGGGGGGCTGCTTCCTCACCTTTTAAGCCAGAGGGAACCTGGGAGAACACCCAGGTCATGCCTTTCTTCCCTCAGAGGAGAAAGCCAGTGTCTCCAGAGGGCAAATACCTTCCCTAAAGTCACACACACAGCAACAAAGTCAGGAGTCTGAATCCCAGGGGCCCCCAAACGCAGCACGGCTGCCCTGCGACCTGGGCCAGGGACCCCTGCCGTTTCCTGAAGGCTGACATCAAGGAACGGGCGGATCTCAGATGGCCCGTTTGGATTTCTGGCTGGGATGCTGATGCCCTGGCCATGGCAGAGCCAGCACTTGGGGGCAGGAATGCAGGCCGCTTCCAGCCCTTTTTGTAACTGGGCCTATTTTCAATACCAGAGAACACCACTCGCTGAAGCTCTTTGAGAGAAGTCAAGTCACACACATCCCAGGGCAGGCTCACACCCTCCCGGTGGACAGCAAACCTGGGGCTGGAATTAATAAGTCACGTGCAGGTCCCACTGAGGCCTTTGTTTGCATACTAAGAGTCTTTGAGGTTGTATTTATTTTATCCAAAAGGCAGGTGTCCCAACATCTCTAGTCCCACAGAAGAGAGATATCTGTGTTTGTCTGGAGATAGAGAAAGCCATTCCCGTGGCCCCAGACCAGGTCTCTCCTGGCCTGCCCCAGGTGCAAGAGCTGGACCCAGCTTCCCCAGGGTCCCTTCAGATGGGGGGGGGGGCGCTCAGGCAGTCAGCCCCACCCATCACTAATCCCCGGGGGGTTTTCTCACCACTTATTTTCCAGGGGGTAGATTCTGACAAGAGAATGAGGGGCCTGGCAGGATGTAAGCAAACAAAAGGGGAGGGAGGCTGTTCTAAAAAAGGATGGGGGAGGGAATCTTGAGTGTGGTGTGATGGAAAGGACCCCAGATTTAGAGACAGAGGCCCAGAGTTCAGATCTGGGTCCAACACAGTTAGACATCTAACAGAGAAGAAACATAATGCACCAAATGTGAGCTTAAAAGTGGAGTGGGCCAAAGTGCCCTTGGATGCCTGGTCATATCATAGGCTTGGGAGTGACCAGCATCCTTGAAGGCTGTGCCCAAGCAGTTTCTACCAGGCCGAAAAGGCTGGAAGCACTGTCCTGGTGAGAGGCTGTGCCTGCTGGCCTAGAGTGAGCTTACCTAAGCATGGGAAGGCTCATTATCTGGAGGTTGGCTGAGACCCAATGAATCTGTTGGGCATTCACAACCCAACGGACAAAGAACAATCCAAAATGGTCCTCGGGCCTGCACGGTTCCCCTGTGCTTCTACCTGGAGAAGGATGGAAGGCTCGTCAAGGGGTGCCAGACTGTCAACTGTCAGTACACATTAACAGCTCATACGCTAAGTGGCATGTCCTTAGCCAATGACCAATGAGTTGACATTATTGGAGGCACCAGACCATGTCTGTATTGAAGTTCTCCTGATAAATGAAGTCAGGAGATACGAGGAAGATGCAGACAGACAGACAGAAGACAAACAGAAGAGCTGGCAGGGTTGGTTTCATCATGGACCCAAAGATGAGAAATCCTTGGCTGTTTCACATTCATTGGGATGAGAAGAGGGAAGTTACCAGCCGCTTAGGAGCCACTTGGAGTGGCCTACAACAGAGACAGAAAAATTCTATGGAGAGGTTGACAAGATGGCGCACACCAACGAGGTCATGTCCCAGACTCTGAGGGCTGAAACTGGCCCTGGTGGCCACTGAATCCAACCCATTCCTGAGGGGGAAGAATCAGCTGTAAGAGAACCCTGACAAGCTGGGTAACTCTGAGGGGCAGTTTGAAGAGCCCATACAAGAAGGGACTCGCTCCCTCTACTCTGGAACAGCCCCAACTGTTTGGAAACGTTTCCTGACATCAGCCTAAACCTCCTCTTGGCCACTTCTACCCTCTTTCATACATAGCCTTTCAAATTCTTGAAAACAGCCAAGCTGTGCCCCCTGAGCCCTCTCTTCTATAGGCCAAATGTCCCCACACTCTTCTAACTGGTGATCTTATGTCATGAGTGTGCGGGCCCCAATATGTGAGACAAGGGAGGGAGGTAAACTGAGGTCTGACGCAAGAAAAGTTTCTGGATTCATCAGTTCATTACAGCAAATTACAAAAATTAATGCTCAATTAGAAGAAAGGACACTGAAGTTAACAGCTGCTATATAACCTGGCTGCTGCTGGCCCTAAATGGGAAACAGATAAAGGACAAGACGTCAATATGGACGAGCACAATTTCCTGCTGAATTCTGACACAGAAAACAACCACCATAAAAGTACATTTACAGGATGCATTTAAGGTTTGCAAAGCACTTTATTCGTGTTATCTCATTTGAGCCTCACAGTCATTCTATGAGGGAGGTGCTGCTATTATTTATAGATGGAAACAGGCACAGAAAGGTTGTCCAGCAACACCCAGACAGGAAGGATCTGAGGCTGGATTTGAACTCAGGTCTTCCTGACTCCAAATCCAATGCTCTGTCCACTGTACCACCTAATGTCCCTAAAACAAACCACCTCAGTTAGCAGGAACATGAGGCAGAGAGAGAGAGAGAGAGAGAGAGAGAGAGAGAGAGAGAGAGAAGAGCTATCGGCAATATCACTTTAGAATATAAGACTCAATTCTGAAATTTAAGGAAGAGGATTATGAGCCACATTTGCTCACTGAACACAGCGAAGAACAGTGATACAAGAGAAAACAAATTGCTGGCTAACGAGATGCCAAAACCAGGCCCGATTATGCCCAAGAATATTTAGAGACAAAACTGAGAGAGGCAGAGACAAGGAGAAAAGCGAAGCAGACCCATCCGTGTTGCTCACCGGCGATGGGATCACAACACTGGGACTCCGTCCCTGATGGGTCCCGAAAAGGCAGAAATGGCACCGATGAAGGTGGGACAAATAGCCAAATCGCACCAAATACACCCAGAAGAAATCAGTGCCAGAGGCGGCATCATTCTGAAAGTGCTGAGAGGCCCAAAAAGATTGCGACAGGTTAAAGCACTAGGCTGAATCTCCTAAGATCCAGTTCAATCAGTCAGTCAATCAAATCAATGTTTACTGAGTGCCTACTCTGTGCTGGAGATACAAAAGGACGCAAATCACAGTTGCTGCCCTAAAGGAGCTTATTATAATCTGATGTAAAGTCTCACCCTTTTGTTCAAAAAATCAATTTTATAAGTATAAGCATGGAGAGGTAGGGTTAGTCAGCAGCTTGTCTGAGAAAGGTCTGTGGGTCTCAGTGGACTGCACCTTCGATAGGAAACGGTGTTAAATATGATGGCAGTGTGATGTGGAAACCCCAAAACCCTAAAGTGATGATGGACTATGACCGGAGAGGAACATTCTCTAGGAATAAGGAGATTGGAGTTCCTGTGTCTTCTCTCTTGGTCTGAGCCCATCTGGAGTATTGCCTTTAGTCCTGAGTGCTGTGTTTTAGAAGGGACAGTGATGTGCTGGAACGTATCTGGTGCATGGTTGGACCAGATGGCTGATGACATACCTTCCAGCTCTGACATTCTATGATTTGGAACTTGGAAAAGATGACCTAAGAAAAGTGATCAAGGCAGCTAGGTGGCACAGTGAATAAAGCGCTGGCCCTGGAGTCAGGAGGACCTGAGTTCAAATCCAACCTCAGACACTTAACACAAAAACTAGCCATGTGACCTTGGGCCAGTCACTTAACCTCAATTGCCCTCCAAAAAGAAAAAAGAAAAAAAGTGATCAAGGGCACCGATCAATGACTGATCAGTAGTGACTAAGCCATACTTTTCTTCTTGTCCTTATGGAATCTTTAAGAGAATGGCCAACATATAAACAGTGGATTTTCTTGATGAAAACAGGCAGGCTTTCCCATTTATTTTAAATAGCAGATCACATCTTAAATAGCAGATCACATCTTCATAGTCACCCAAATGACTGAATGATGCAAAGAATATAAGATCCAACTGTGTTTATAATTTGTTGATCACAACTAACTCCGTAGACAAAACGGCGCCCAAAGGTGTCTTCTTCAATGAGGAGTCTCATCCAGCTAGATTCCTTGATTCCAACAGAATGTGAACTCCCTGAAGACAGGGATTGTTTCTGCCTTTCTCTGGGTCCCCGGGACTTAGCATGGTGCCAGGTACATGGTAGCCCCTTAAATGCTCGTGAGCTTGATGTGACAGATACAAGCCCCGGGAATAACTTTTATTCAACAGTTCTTTGCTATCAACAAAAGGAAAGATGAATACCCAGTGTCAGAGGTGCTCACCCTGGTCACAGAACATATTCTGCACAGAACTGAAATAGAATCAAATTTGTCCTACATCCCTACAGATGATGAAGTCCTCCAGTGACCCCTGTTTTCAGGAGGTACCGTGTGGATGCCACCAACCTCCAGAAGATGATGGAGCCTCTTCCCTGAGATCCAGGACCCTTCCAAAGAGATCGAGTAGCAGCCTCTGGGAGAAAAGCTAAATGAACAAGCTTCGCAATGTTGAAGCTTTGCCCACTAAGCTGTACATCAAACTGGACTGGGCTCTGCAGATGGACGAGCAGGGTCCAGAACAGCACTGAAGGAAGGGGGTGGGATAGATTGCATTTGGGGAACAGTGTAGAATTTTCAGTGGTGCCAGGCTGATCCCTGAGACAAAAGCTCATTTTGCTAACACCAAGAGTTGTCTTACAATGCAAGATGGCTGTGAGTCATGGCCCCCCACAAGCTCTGGAGATTCTAAACCACGGGGGACCCAAAAGGCAATGGAGAGACAAGAGTGGGTCTAAATAGACTAGAAGACATTACGTATTATATGCACAGGAAATGCCTTCAAGAGATTATCCAGGAAATGGATGACCAGAAAGTGAAGCGGGCTGCTCACGTCCAGCAGAGAAGAAAGCAGACACAGAGAAATGTAGAGATTTGGGGGATGGGCATTCTGCACTGGGGGGACTGAGAAGGGCCCCCCCAGGAAAAGGTACTGCTTGACGGGACAGGGCCCCATCCTCCACCACTCAGCTGGCCTCCCAGATCTTTGGCCTTCTCCGAGCACCCCAGGCTCAGTCGCTCCCAGGCGCCTCTGATCTCCTACAATAATTACTGCTTGGGCTGTTCATCTGACAATCTGATCATGCACTGCCTTGGACCCTGCTCTTCCTTTTGTTGCCTCCTACTCTTATTTAAAATATTTTATTGTCATTTAAATGAGAAAGCAATCTGCAAGTTCCCAAGTGAAATCAGCTTCTCTTCTCTTCTGCCTTTTCAATGCCCAGCCGGGCTTGCTGTCCATCTGCAGGGTCTGGCTCAGCCATTTGATGGCACCTCCCAATCTGGGCAGGGCAGGGGGCATCCTGCGCCATCCTGCACCAGTTACCCCGGGGATGCTGATCTCTTAAGAGATTCCATCAAAAAGGCCCTTGATGAGGATGCCATTCATGCCCACCTGTTGCTTCTGGTCCCCATCTTCTGAATACGAACGTCCTGGTAAAGATTCAAGGCTGCATGATGGAAGGCCAAAAGCCCCAGGGGAGCCACACTGCAGGTGACCCAAAGGGCAGCAGAGAGACACAGGATGGGTACCAGGAAGTGGAGCATGTGACCAAGGCTAAGTCATGGGCATGAAGAGGCACGAGGCCCAAAGGATAACAGACAGCCTGGACGTGGCATCCTCCGACTACTGGCTGACCTGGGGGTAAAAGGCCTCCAGCATGCTAGGTGAGTGAATGGGCCAGAAAGTGACCCCAGGAGGGCATCCTGGGTGGCGAAGGGCCTCCAGGTCACACCAGGTAAAGCCCAGCTGAAGAGCTAGTGATGTTTAACTTGGAGATGACAAGACCGGGGCTGGGGGTCAGCTGTCTTGAGATCCTGGGGGCAGCACACGGCCCGCTTCAATAGGAAATGGAGAGACGTCTATTTCCTCCCCCCTCCTGCAGGGCAAGACTGGTCAGAACGTCAGGCAAGATTCCGCTGCCCCTCGGGATGCTTCCTTTGGCATTGTAAATGCCATCCAACCATGGTTCTGCTGAGACTTCTCCATGGCCTGCATCTGTCCAGAGAAGGTTTCCTGAAGTTCTCTAAACTGCTCATATTTGAATAGATCTGCTGCTCTACTAACACACAATCTGTTCCTAGGCTGTTTCTCAAGGCTCAATGACAGCCCAGGCTCTATCCCTGGGTGCCTGAGGGTCTCCAGTTCTTTGCTGACATACAGAAGGGATTCCCCTAGCCTGGGTTTCTGACTTGAGCCTTTCCCTGGGGGGCTGTGTAGCATGAGGGGTGGATTTCCCAAGCTGTCTTCCTTTGTAATGGAGGAGTGGAGGCTGGTGGGGGAACAGTGACCAGGAGATGGGGTTCTCCGAGGGGAGGGGCTGTAGAATGGGGGGACAATTGGGCTGCCAGAGGAACAGCAGGAGGGGATGCTGAGGGAAGCAGGAAAGTCTGGCCACTCTTTGCTCCATATCAGTGGATGTGCAGGACAACATCACCTCCAGGCCTCTGGTTACGGCCACCCTGGGAACCTGGAGAGCCCAGGCTTGTCATGTTCAAGGTCAAAGTCACAAATCTCCAGGGTCATTTCTTATGGCTATGATCCTCCTCACCGTTCACTGAGGGCCCCTGGGCCCAGCCCTGCATGCAGCAAGGCCCCGGATCCCCCCAGCCCTCTCTCTTCCTTCTCTTTATTAGGAGGGGAGGGGATGTATGTGTAAGGTCAAGGTGTTGAGGAGGCGGTTCATTTATGAGATTGCGACACCTTCCACATTTTGTCAGTAAGATACACACATCATGTAATACCGTCCATAGCATTCAGGGCTTCCCCACTTCCCTAGTTCTCTGCCTGGCATTCGAGGCCCTTCCTGACACGGCACTGGCCTGACTTTCCAGCTTGTCCCTCATGACTCTCTTTCGGGAGAGTCCAGTCTGCAGACAATGCTGACCCATGAACCTCCTTCTCCTAATGCCTCGAATGCCCTTCTGCCCCATCCTCAAACACTAGACTTCTACTGACTCACCAAACCCCAGTGGAAATGCTGCCTCCTCCAGGGAGCCTTCCCTGATTCCCCTGTCAGGTTTCAAGCTCTACTCTCTTCTTCTGCTCTCTAATACACAGATCATGTAGTAGTGTCTCTTACAGTTACCCCTGTTGGGGGCTCATCCCACTGCCTGCCTCCGTCTCCACACCCTCTGCAGATGGTGAGCTCTAGGAAGATGGGACTGAGCCTCACGTCTCATCTAAACTCTGTACATCTCCCAGCCCAGCAGAGTATTCAGCGTTCAGCAGGTGATTAATAAACGCAGTTGTACTGCATTATGCCGGCACATCTGAATTGGGGATCTGTGGCACCATTGTGGGCTACAAGACATCTTGTAGGGAAGCCAGACTAAAGGGAAATGGGGAGAAGATAAGGAAGATTATCGGTAAAGGGCAAGTCACCAGGAGATCGAGGAAACATCTCCCAAGTCCCAGGGAAAGAAAGCTGTGCATCAACATGACTGGCTGATCTGTGAGGCAGTGAGCTCCCCACGACGAAGGCTTCTTGATATATACCTGCCAAGGACGCTGTTTGGGGGGAATTCTTGCTTGGGGAATGGAGTATGACTGGAGGATTCCAAAGGTCCCTCCGACACCTGATGGTTCTGTGGAGGGGGGAAAAAGACAAGGAAAAAAGAGGAGCTGCAGCCAGGAGAGACCAGCATGAGTGAAGGGCCTGACTAAGCGGCTGGGATGGAGAGCTCCTGTGTGCAAACGTCTGTGCATCTGAGATGGGGGAGGCTGTGGGTGGACAGATACAGGTAGATCCCGACTCCCATGTGCACTGGGGAGAGGGGCAATGATGCCAAGAGATGCTCTGATTCTCTTGGCCGTGACTGTGCCCAGGCTGCCATCGCGCAGGGCTCCAGGCCACGGCCTCCCAGCACGCTGAGGGCCTTCCCTGACCTGCAGCCACAAGCCCTCATACCCAGCAAGGTGTCCACAACACACTTTGTAGTGGGCTCTGTGAGGCAGATCAAAGGCTCTGGCCTTCCTCCCAGCCAGGCCTGGACCACAAGTCCTGGGGTCCCCTGCCTTGGTGGCCCTGCCCTCTGTCACACAATTGGCTCTTAACTGGAGTGCTGAATGCAAGCAGTCCTCACCACTCACCTAGATCTACTTTAGCTGAGTGTGGCCCTCCTGTCCCCCCCCAGTTAAAGTTTTGTTTTGCTGTCAGTGGAGCTCAGCGCAGGGCACTGCACATAGCAGGTGACTTGTGAAACTGAAGTGAATGGCAGGGAGGCACCCGTGCCCACGCTCTGGTCTGCTCCTCCCAGCTAAGAGGGCAGATTGGATGTGGGGAAGCAGGGAGGATCAGGGTCCTGAGCCCGAAGGGGAGTGGGAACGAGCCAGCTGGACCCTGCTGCTGCTCACCAGCTGGGGGAGACCAAAGAGGGGGCCTGGACGAGGGGGAGGCCAGGGCTCCCCAGAAACCAGGGAGCCTTTGGTGGAAGTGGAGAGCGCTGGGCCCTGCTCCCCCCGACACCCCATACACCCCGGCTGTGTTACCTTAGCCAGGTTACTATGGTTCTCTAGATCTTACCCTTCTCCCCGACAAAAGGAGGGGAGCATAGGATTTAGATGTGGTAGGGACTCTAGGGAATCTGGAATCCAGCATAGACATTTTGCAGATGGGGAAACCGAGGCCCAGAGAGGAGCCAGAGATGGAGAAGATCTGGCCTCTGCTCTTTCCACGTGATGTCAGCCAGCTCACCTTCCCCCCTCGGGCCTCAGTTTCCCCTTCTGTCCAAATGATCTCCAAGGCCCCCTCCAGTTCTAGACTTCACCTCTGACCTATGATCACAGGAGACTTTCCATGAAAAGTGCTCTGGGTCAGCATTAGATATTTACTGTCCCTCACTGGCTGACCAAGAACCAAGGGCTAAGGGTGGCAGGAAGCCAAGGAGCGCCAAGAAGGGAAGATCAGCAATCGCCCTGCCCCATCCAAGGGAGTGGGGCCAGCTGGGAGGCACCGCGGGCAGAGCGCTGGCCTGGAGTCAGGAAGAATCATCTTCAGGAGTTCAAATCCGGCCTCAGACCCTGACTAGCTGTGTGATCCTGGGCAAGTCACTTAACCCTGTTTGCCTCAGTCTCCTCATCTGTAAAATGAACAGGAAGAGGAAAAGGTGAACCACTCCTCTATCTTTGCCAAGAAAACCCCAAATGGGGTCACAAAAGGTCAGACGTGACTGAAAAATGGCAACAACGATCCTAGGGAGCACATGAGCCACTGCCCCCCCAATAACCTTATGAGGCAGGCAGGAGCTGCACCCCGACCCCCACTTGAGGCACCGAGAGGCTTCAAATGGCTTTGCCCATAGGTCGGACCCCGAATGGGGTGCGTGGTTGGAGCCCTGTGTATGCAGTCGGTGCTTAAATGCAGTGATGATCTGGAGCCATCCAGTGGGAGGGCAGCAGCTGCACCCAGATCTGGGCTCCTGGCTGCTTTCTGCAGAGTTGGGGCAGGGGGCAGGGATGGAAGAAGAGGAGATGAAGCCATGTCTGCTACTCTGCCTCAGTTTCCCCTTCTTGAGAAGAATGGAATGACTCCCACTCAGGAGGGCCTGATGCTCTACGATGTGCCTGGAGTGAAGCAGTGGCAGGTGGAGAGGCCCTCTGAGAAAACGCCAGAGCTGAGGAAGGGGTTTTCTGCAAGGGAAGCTAGGGGGGCTGGGTGGGGACAAGGGGAGCCTTACTCCTGCATCTTCTCTGCCCTCAGTCTTGGGATCTGAACAATAATAATAATGATATCTAACTCTGATACAAAACATTAGGGTCTGCAAAGCACTTTTTATAGAAAGTCTCCTGTGATCACAGGGTCGGAGATAAAGTCTAGAACTGGAAGGGGCCTTGGAGATCATTAGGACAGAAGGAGAAACTGAGGCCCGAGGGGGGAAGGTGAGCTGGCTAACGTCACGTGGAAAGAGCAGAAGCCAGATTCCAAGCAGGGTCTTCAGGGTTCTCTTCTCCATCCCTGGTGCCTCTGGGCCTCGGTTTCCCCATCTGTAAAATGTCTAAGCTGGATTCCAGTCTCTAGAGTCCCTACCACATCTAAATCCTATGCTCCCCACCTTTTGTCGGGGAGAAAGGTGAGGTCTAGAAAACCATAGTAACCTGGCTAAGGTAATACAGCGGGGGTGTATGGGGGGTCGGGGGTCGGGGGAGCAGGGCCCAGCGCTCTCCACAAAGGCTCCCTGGTTTTCTGGGGAACCCTGGCCTCCCCCTCGTCCAGGCCCCCTCTTTGGTCTCCCCCGGCCGGGGAGCAGCAGAAGGGTCCAGCCAGCTCCTTCCCTCTCCCCCTCGGGCTCAGGACCCTGATCCTCCCTCTTTCCCCACGGTCCAATCTGCCATTTTAGCTGGGAGGAGCAGACCAGAGCGTGGGCGTAGGCACCTCCCCTCTTGCCTTTCCAGTAGGGACGTGGCTGCTTCTTGGGGTCCCCACGCGCCACCGTTTGGGGGAGTCCTCTTAGCCTCGCGTGCCCACATTCCCTCCTGCTGCCTCTCTCCACCGCCTGCCTCCCTCCCTATCAGGATGCTCCGTTGCTGCCTGAGAGCCGCCACAGTCCCGGAGTAGCCTGGCCAAGGCCAAGGCCGCCCCACTACTGATCCCCACTGGCCTGTGCGCGCTAGCGCAGCCTCCCTCCCCAGCCTGGCTCAGCGCCTGCTCCTTGGGCTGGAGGGAGGGAGGGAGAGAGGGAAGGGGGAGGAAGAGGAGGGGGGTGGTGGAGGAAAGGCAAGGCAGGGGAGGGTTGGTTTTTTTCCTTCCCTCCCTCCCTCCCTCCCTCCCTCCCTCTCCTTCCCTCTCTCCCTCCTTGCTGGCTTTCTCGCGCACACAGACCCACAGAGGCGCGCACCCATACTCCCATCCATCCATCCATCCATCCATCTATCCATCCATCCCTGCATCTCACCGGTTAGGTTCAGAGCCAGTCGCTATGTACACCGGCAGCGGGTGATGCGCTGCTGCTGCTGCCAAGGGCTGGTCCCCAGCGCCCCCGGCCCTGCCAGCCTCCTCGGAGTCCTTTGCCCGGCATCCTCCGGCGGAGAGGGGGCCGCCGCACGCCCAGCCCTTCCCGGTCTGCCTGGCTTCCCAGCACGCCTACCTCTTCGTCCCCCCGCCCAGCTTGGGCTTGCTTACCTGGAGTAACCACGGAACACAGACCGGATGCCTAGGATAACAAACTTTCCCGAGGAGGGCTGACGCCTGCAGCCCGCCTGCCCACCCGCTGCCTGACTGCCCACCCGCCTGCGGAGCCCGGGAACCTGCAGGTAAGCTAGCCCGGCCCGAGGCGCCGCAGGGGCCGGGCCGGGCTCGGGGTGCCTGGGTCTGGTTTTCCACTGTGTGTGTGTGTGTGTGTGTGTGTGTGTGTGTGTATGTGCGCGCGCAGGGAGCGGGTACAGACTCCCCTCCGAGCTGAGATCCCGGCTGGCAGCCAGGGACCGGGGCTCTGGGCCGGCCAAGGCGCTGTAAACACCTGAGGTCTGAGCCCCACATGAAAGCTGGGGAAGGGCTGGGGTCCTGGTGGTCGTGAAGGGTGGGTGGGCGCTAAGAGTTCCCCCTCGCCTTCATTCGGCTGACTTTGTGCATTGGATGTGTGTGTGGTGGGGGGAAGACGTCAAACGGCGCGCAGAAGGTGGGTTTGGGGTACAGAGGGTACCCTGGTTTCAACATGCTACCCCAGAAGGAACAGGGAGCCACGCAGGGTCTGGGAGAGCCAATGGGGCTGCCAGGGGCCAGCCTTGGCGGCGGAGCTGGGACGGATTATTGCGACATTTGGGGCGGGGGAGGGGGACGAGGCACCTGGCGGGGGAAGGGGATTCTGTCCTGGCACCGACAGCTGTTTTGGGGAGCTGGGATGAGAGTGGAGAGGAGCTCTGAGCCCCAAAAAGGATGTCTCAGGCGTGGCAGAAAAGGCAAGAGAGAGACAGAGCCCATGTCAGGTTGGGGGCCAAGGGGCAAGAAGGGGGTGAGGGCGGCCAGGACTTCGCCTCCAGCCTTAAGGCTGCTAAGTTGCTCCCTACACTAACTCCTGGTCTCAGCGCCCTCCG
The DNA here is from genome assembly GCA_028646515.1 of Pseudochirops corinnae. Taxonomy (NCBI): domain Eukaryota; kingdom Metazoa; phylum Chordata; class Mammalia; order Diprotodontia; family Pseudocheiridae; genus Pseudochirops; species Pseudochirops corinnae. The sequence continues at coordinate 189,583,874 of CM053592.1, forward strand.
TGGGGCTAGGGGCGGCCTGGGAACTGGGGACTGGGGGGTAAGTGGGGAGGAAGTGGTGCATTTCTCAGTTGGGCAGGCGATGGAGGCCCGGTCCCTGCCCCGAGGCCACGGCCGTGCTGCCTGCGGGCAGGCGGAGAGCGCCTTCTCCTGTCTGACTCTCTGGAAGGTCTAGCTGCGGACTCAGGGGGCCAGGATCCCCAAGCACAGGCAGACCCTCCATTTCCTTGTACAGGACTAGATGGAAGCAACGCGTCTTAGGCTGAGACCCCGGGCCCCCTCAGATGCAACACAGCCCCAGACACACGCATTCACACACTCACCACCAGTCGCTCTGAGACAGCTCGGTAAGAGTGGAAGGGAGAAAGGAATGGGATTCCGCCCAGGCTGGGGGCTTTGCTGACATGAGAGCAGCAGCGAGTGCCTCGGTTCCCTCCTGGGCAGCAGAGACAGCTCGGATTCCGCTGAGGCCAGTGGGGAAATGTAAGAGGAAAGAGCAAGAGAAGGAGAGGGGAGGAAGAGAGAAAGAAGGCGGAGGGAGAGAGGGAGAGAAGAGGGGGAAGGGACAGAGAGAGAGAAGGAGAGGGGAGGAAGAGAGAAAGAAGGCGGAGGGAGAGAGGGAGAGAAGAGGAGGAGGGAGAGAGAGAGGAGAGAGAGAGGAGAGGGGAAGACGAGAGAAAGAGGGGGGAGGGAGAGATGGAAAGAAGAGGAGGCAGCAGAGGAGAGACAGAGAGGAGAGGGAGAAGAGAGGGGAGGAAGAGCGAGAGAAAGGGAGAGGGAGAGAGGGAGAGAGACTCAGAGCAAGACGGAGAGCCCAGCCGCTGGGCCAGACTGGCTCTCAGATCTGTGAATGCCTATTTCCGACCAGTGGGATGAATCACAGCTGGAGAGCAGGGGGTTATTTATAAAAAGGATTAAAAGGAAACAAAAAAAAGGGGAGCCTCAAACTTGTCTCCTGGCCCCTTCCCCAGGAGTGTTGATCCTGGTGGGTTTGAAGGTGGGCTAGGCTGGTGGGAGGGGGGAAGATGTCAGAGGAAGACAGAAGAAGGATATGGGCACTGGGGCCAAAGGTCTAAGGTCTGACTGTCTACACTGGCTGTTCACATGTAAGAGGTTTTAGGCAAAGCACTTGCCCTCTCAGGCCTCAGTTTCCTCAAGTATAAAAAAAGGGGGGAGAGTAAGCCAGATGACATCTGGGGTTCCCCCTAGGATTCCTCTTTAAAAGAAGGGGAGGCAGTAAGGAGTTACAAAAGAGACTTTCCTGAGCTCCTACTGTGTGCCTGGCACTGGATACAGAGGCAGAAGTGAGCCGGTCCCCAAGGCCCGGGGGGCCGGAATGGCGGGGGCACAGCTGTAGTCATGCTAATACTTGTTTAGGCAGCGTTTTATGCCCATCTGTTTCACTGGAGCTTCACCATCAAAAGTAGGTATTGTCCCCAGACAGAGGACAGAGGGTCAGATCGGTGGCATGGCCAGGGCCACGCAGCGATGAAGTGTCAAAGGCAGAAAACAAATCCGGTCTTCTCAGAAGAGGGCAGGGCCGTCCAAATGAGGTGGGGGATTCTGGGACAAGCACCTCTAGCTCCCCGCAGGGGTCCTGAGGCAGAGAGGGGGATGCTCAGTAGAAGGCAGCTGGGAGACTAGGAGGATGAATGGCCAGACCGCCCCCCCCCCCAGCTGTGGTTATGGGGAAAGTTGCCCAGCTGGAATCCTAAAGAGGTGGGCGGCTATCACACCCATTGAGCCTGCAGATGCCTCCCAAGCCAGCGGGGGGTGGGGGGGGACTTTTTTGAGGAGGGGTGTCATTTGAGGGAGCCAGAGCTCATCTCCTGGCGTCAGCCCAGATGCCGGGCACCTGGCACCAACAAGGCTGCCCTCAGCAGCCTCGCCATACTGTTAGTAAGTCACACTGAGGCAGATGAGAGGCAGGCTGGTCCTGCTTGTTTCCACAGAGGTGAAATGTAGTGACCTGGGATTGAGCGCGGCATGTATGTGCATGTCTGGGGGAGAGAGAGAGGAGGTGCATCTGCTTCTATGGAGACTGGGGGGGGGGGGGGCGGGAAGCCGCCAGCCTCCATCCCATAAATCAGCCCAGAGCCCTCCCTCCTCAGATCGATACATGATTGAGTTACTGAGACGGCAGCTGGCGGGAGTTTTGGAGGAGATGCTGGGTGCTCCTTGGTGGAGAAGGGAAGAGAGGAGCGTGGCAAGGAGGGCAGAGAGTGCTGGCTGGGGGGGGGGTGTCCTCGCTCCCCCCCAACATGGAGCTAGGCCAGCAGCTGCTGGCAAGCTCTTTCTGCTCTATTTTCTAGAATCTGGAAATAACAGCTCCGGCTCCCGCTGGCCCGGTGAGCCTCAGCGAGACCGCCACATCACCTGTCATTTTGTTCTTTCTCCTTGGGTGACTGGTTTGGTGCTTCCAAACACAGCTTAAAATAAAAATTGGCTGGAGCCGCAGCCCCGCTCCCAGGGATGTGGGGCTTGCAGGGAGAAAGACAGCTTGGAAATGACTCCTGGAAACTAGCCAAGCAGTGAGGGTAGTGGGAGATGCGCTAAGGAGGTGACCCCCCCAGGCCCTGAGGTCCCATGTCTAAGGGATGGGAGGAGTGGCCGTGCCTTCCAACCTGGGGCAGAAAATCCATTCGATGTGGCAATTCTGACTGTGTTGGCTCCAGAGCAAATAGAAAGGCTCGGATGGGGACAGTGAGTGAGCCACAGGCTGGTGTGAGGGGGAGGGCAGAGACATTGCAGTGACTTTGCTTTTTGCCTGGGAAAATAATTGATGTTGCCACACCAACACACACACGTATCTAGAAAAGTCCACAAACTTGTCCCCCATTACAAGACATAAATATAGAAAGCGATGGTACTAAGACGTGTGTACACGCATGCAGACATGAACACACACACACACACACACACATATACAACCTTCCCCCAAAAGCACTGTCAACTAAATGCTCATCTTCCCCCTACGAATTCCAAGCAAACTCATGCTGAGTCTTGGGGATTTGGGGGTTTTGGTCCAGACTTCCAGATACAGGCCAGGCCCTCCTGAGGGAAGGAAATCTCCCCCCAGAGCCAAAGCAGCCTCCTTTCAGGCTGGCCCAGACCTGGCAGTCATTCGCAAAGGCCTCCTCTATCAGGCACTAAAGGGATGGGTCCCCCTTGGGGTCCAGCTTCAGATTCGAGTGCCCCAGGGGGCCAGAAGCAAAGGATCCTGGACCGTGACTGAGCCCGCTCCGCTCCTCCAGTAACCTCCCTCCCCTTCCCTTTCATGCTTCTAATGTTGCACTCATCTCTTCCCAGAAAGCTCAAAACCTGCCAGACACGTCCCTCTGCATGCTGTGAACAGGGGCCGGGTGGTAGGAAATCAGGAAACCTAGGTTGATGTAGGCCCCACCTCTCACTCAGGAGCAGGGTGGGGCAGTCAGGGCTCTGCTCCAGGGTGCCAATGCTGCTCCGCTTTCCCTGTCCGCTGGACCCTGGGCCGCTGCTGCCCATGCCCTGTGGCCATCATGCCTCTGTAGCAGCGCCACATGCCACGATCATGGGTCCTGGGGTCTCCATCTCCCGGTCCATCCCTAGGATCTGTCTGCCCCTAGTGCTAGAACCCTAACTAAATCACAGAGTAATCCTAGGCCAGCACCCTTCCACCTTTGAACTTGTTTCCACCTTTGTAAACTGAGGGCTTTGGGTGAGTCTCTCTACCTCCCAGCACTCATCTCTTCTCTGGTTTCTGCAGAGCAGGCATGTGTGGAGCTGGGGGTGGAGATGGGGGACCACCCGATCACATTTACCTCCTGCCAGCACTCCCCTCCAAGCTGGAGAGAAAGGAGCCAGCTGGGCAGCCCTCTATGCCTGAATACGCCTAGTGAGATCCATGGAGGCTTCTGGGAAAGAGACTTAGGGTCTTTGCATGCAGAATCTGTACAGAGGAGGGGCGGACCAAGAGATGCTTTGAACAGCCAAGGAGGAAGCGCCATTCAAGGGAAGGGGGCAGGGGCATGGAGTGTCTGAAGGGAACAGGCTCAGACCCACGCTGCTGAGGGAGGGGCATAAAGGAGGGGGAAGCTGCTGGCTAACTGGGCCCCTCACAGCCTTGCAGGGGCCGCTGGGCCTTGCTCATCCGCCGTGCAAGGGGATGGGACCAAGAGGAAACAATGCTGTTCACAGCGACGCCCCACTCTCCCCCTATCGCCAGGCTCTCCAGGGCACAGGCAGGCAGAGAGGCCATGGGAGCTGGGGTCACTCCTAGGTTTGGGGAGCCCGGGGTTGACAGCTCTCCTACATCAAGGTTAACAATGCAGCATCAGGTGGGCACATTGTCAGGAAGGGCTCTGGATGTCAGGAGAGAGGGGCTGGCATCCCAGCTCCCCCTCCCTGTCCCTGGGCTCTGTCTCATGTTACATCGGAAGGACTGCGTCCAGCTCGGGGGACCACATTTTAGGCAGGACGTTGGTCATCTGGAGTTTGTCCAGAGGAAGGCAATCGGCACAGTGAAGGGCCTGGCACACATCCTATACAAGGGAAAAATCAAAGGATCTGGGCCAGTCAAGGCTGGACTGGAGGTGGGGTGGGGAGCGGGCCAGTCCCTTCTGCTCGACTCCAGAGGGCAGACAAGAAGCAGCTCTGGGCTGATGGTAAGAAAGCCTTCCCAGCCGGCAGAGCTGCCCCAGGGGGCTGCAACCAAGCCCCCCTGCCAAGGCTGTCAGAGAGGCTGCTGCTGGCATTCTGACTCAGGCAGGGCTGGAGGGAAGGGGCTCCTGAAGGCCCTCCCAGCTCTGGGAGCCGGGCATCCAGTAGTGAGCGCCTCCCAAGGGGCTGCTCGGCCCGGGCACAAGGGGGTCCAGACCCCCTCTGAACCCGCCTCTTTGCGCCGGTCTCCTCACTGAGCTAGAGCCACCGAGCATTCCCCAGCCGGCAACCAAAGGCTCCGCTATTTCTATGAAAGGGATGGCGATTTCTGGGGAGTGGCTGGGGAAGCCCCTGTGAGCAGAGTCTGGGTGCAAGTTAAGAGGGTATCACTGGCACTGTGGGGAGCTAGACCATGGGCAGTTCACTTTACCTCTGTTTGCCAATCTGCAAAATGGGCTAATCCTATGCATAACACCTACCCTGAAAGGCCAAGCGAAGGACACTGTGAAGCTGCTGCTAAAGGAATGGGGGGAGGTGTCTTTCACTGGGGGGTCGGGAGTCCCAGGGGCCTCCTAGATCAGCTGGTTTGGGGCGTTGGGATGAGCTGCTGGAAACAGAATTGAGGGAAGGGCAAGCTAGACTCCTGAGGTGTTCTGAAGGCTCTGGGCTAGCTTAGGCCTCAAAGCTGCCCCCAGACCACAAAGGCTGATTCTGTGGCCATGAAATGGCAGGAGGCCAGGCCCACCCTGGGCCCAGGCTCTGTGGTTTGCTCTTGGGCTCTGCAAGAAGAACGTGACCCCCTCAACAAGCCGCACTCCAAGAGCTGGACCCAAACAAGGCCTCTGGGCAGCAGTTGCTGGGCAAACAGGACAGAGGCTTAGCAGGGGGCACAGAGAGCAAGGAGCAGGCAGGAGAGGCCAGGCACGAGGTTGTTCAACAAACAGACGGCTGGGGGACAAGGGGAAACTGTCTGGGTCTTTGTTATATTTTTATAGGAGAAGAATTATAATTAGGGAGACAGAGAGAGAGGAGGGAGGGGAAGAAAGAAAACAGAGAAAGAGGGGAGAGAGAGAGAGGGAGGGAGGGAGAGGAGGAGGAGAGATGGGAGAGAGGAGAGAGACAGAGAGAGAAGAGGGAAGAGAGAGACAGAGAGAGAAGAGGAGAGAGAGAGAGGAGAGAGAGAAGAGGAGAGAGAAAGGGAGGGAGAGGAGGAGGAGAGATGGGAGAGAGAAGGAGAGAGACAGAGAGAGAGAAGGAGAGAGACACAGAGAGAGAAGGAGAGAGAGAGAGAGGAGAGGGAGAGGGAGGAGGGAGAGAGGAGGGAGAGGAGAGGGAGGGAGAGAGGAAGGGAGAGGAGAGGGAGGGAGAGGAGGGAGAGAGGGAGGGAGAGGAGAGGGAGGGAGAGAGGAAGGGAGAGGAGAGGGAGGGAGAGGAGGAGGAGGGAGGGCTATCGCCTGAATCCCTTTCAGCAAGCTCTTCTAGCTGGGTAAGTGGCATTAAATCGCTCGCCAGGACACACAGAATTTCACACTGACTGTGCATGAGATTTGAGGAGAGCGCCCTTCTGCCAGCTTTCTCACCACTCTGAGCTTGTGCCCAGAGAGAAGGATCCCAGAACATGACAAAGAAGCACAGTGCCCAGGAATCTGGATTTAGAGTCATAGACCCTGGGTTCAAATCGTGGCCCCTTCACTTTGATCAGCTGTGAGGCCTCTCTGGGCCTCATTTTTCTCAGGTGTAAAGGGAGGGGGCTGCACCTGGTGGCCTCTCCCATCCCTCGGGGGTCCTACACAATGGGCAGCAGCACCCTTGTCTTCCATGGGCTTTGGCTGACAACGTATGCCCTATTCTGGACCGTGGCCCCCCACCTCTGTTCCACAAGGGGAGAGGACGTCTGTTATTCATAACTTTAGAGCTGGATGAGGCTCTGGGGGTCAGTGAGCCTAAGTCCCTCACTTTGCAGATGAGGAAAGAGGCTGGGAGAGGCCCCAGGGCTCTGGGCCCTCCAGACGCGGATCCAGAGCACTCTCCCTTCATGGCCTTGTTCATTATTCTTTCTCTGGGATCTTCCCCATTACTCAACATTCTGTAGAATCTTGGATCTCAGAAGGGACCATGGAGGTCATGTGGTTCAATGTCCTTGGTTTTATAGAGGAGAAACTGAGGCCCAAGGAAAGGACCCCCAGTAAGAAGGGGCAGATCTGTTTGTTTTGTCTTTTTGGAGGGCGGAAGGCAGGGCAATTGGGGTTAAGTGACTTGCCCAAGGTCACACAGCTAGTAAGTGAGAAGGGGCAGATCTGAAGGCAGGCCCTGATGCCCATCAACCCTGGAAAAGTGGCAGCTACCAGAGGGCAGGAGATAGCTTTTTCACTCTCGTCACCCAACTGCCAAACATCGGGACCTGTATACAGCAGGTGCCTAATCAATCAACAAGCATTTATTAAATACCTCCTAGTGTGGAAGAAACAAAGAAAATATGAAGTCTTTTCTCAAGGAACTTCCACTGGAATGGGGTAGACAAGAGGTGTGTCACGGGTCCTTAGAGAGAAGACAGCAGGTGACCCGAGAGGGAAGAGACGTTGCAGCTGCAGGGATCAGAAGGGCTCATGTTGGAGTTCAGCTCTGAAGAAAGCTAGGAGCAGAGCTTGGGAGGAAAAGCATTCCCGGTAGGGGGCACAACCTATGCAAAGGCACGGTGCTAGGAGATGGAATTTCACATATGAGGAATAGCAAGCTGGCCAGTTTGGTTGGAATATAGAGAGTCCTTGGCTGGAAGTAAGGCGTAAGAAGCCTGGAAAGGCGGCTGGGGCCAGACTGTGAAGAATAAGTTGTAGACATGGCTACAGATGGATGGACCCAAAAGGGTACAATGGGCGGTGGCCTTGGGATCAAAAAGCCCCAGGGCAGGGGAGATGCTCATCAGTGGTGTGACTCCCTCTCTGGGCCTGTTTCCACATGCAGAAATGGGAACAAAGATCTCTCCAGTACCTGCCTCCTAGGTGGTTAATCTGAGGTTAGAACCCTGAGCCAGGCTGACCCCTGGGCAGTCTCCCAACATCCCAGACCCCCACACGAGGGGCCCCTCCTGTTCCAAATCTACGATTCCCAACTTAGCGAATCACTCCAATGCCAGGAAGCATGTTAGTCACCCACATTAACAGTGTATGCTGAGCGCCGCCCTGCCCTCAGGGAGCTTACACTCTCCTGTGTATGGTGTGTGTCTGTCTGTCTGTGAGATGTGCGCAGATAACGTTAGCTCATGAACTTGAGAAAGAACACTGACCACAGCCACGAGTTCTGGGTTCAAATCCCACCCCAGACTGTACCAACTTGTGGGATGTCAGGCCAGCCTCAGTTTCCCCATCTGTAAATGAGGGGGGCTGCACTAGATGGTGCCTGGGGTCCCCTTCTAGCTCTGGAGCCGGGCCTGTGTGCATGTGTATGTTTACCCCTGGCCCTGCCCTGCTCCAGTGAAGCGGCAGCTGGCCGGCAGCTCAAAGGGGATGATGTAACCAAGCTCCATCATTGGGTCACTTCATCCAAGTGGTGTTCTCGCTGCGGCCTTGTTTGTTCCACTTCCAACTCCTTCCTGGCTCCCCTCCCCCTCAGAATTGCCGCCGCGGGGGGGAGAGATGAATGGGGAGCCCTGGAAAGCCCAGCCGGCCTCTGGCCACTGGCCACTGGGCCTGGGCAGGGATGCCCCAAGAGGGCCTGGGGCATGAGGTCAGCTGGGAGAGTCCTGGGCCCTCAGA
>CM053592.1:189592760-189633405 GCA_028646515.1 Pseudochirops corinnae
GGGGGTCTCAGTGCAGGTGCCAAGCCGTGGGTCAGGAGGTGGGGGGCACTGGGGAAGGCAAGCACAGGGACGCCATGCTGGATGCTGCTCTGTGTGGGTGGGTTTTTTGTGCGTCCTGTGGGCTGCCTGTCTGCCCGCATCCCTTTCCACAGCCACACCCCCAGAGATGCTCAAGGTTAGGGGTCTCTACAGGGGCAGATGGGGTGCCAAGGAGAGCCCAGGGAAGGCTGGGCCCAGCAGGGCACAGGATGCCCCTGGCCCACCTGCTCCAGGGGCTGGGGCCGGCCCAGCTCCCCAGTCCCTCTCCTGGGGCCAGGGCCACAAGGATGGGCAAAGGTAGCTGGGGTGAGGCCTGCCCAGACCCTATGGGGGGCAGGTGTGGCGTGGGGCTTTGTAAAGGAGGAAGTGGGGCCTGGGGCAGAGCTGGGAAGAGGGGACAGCCCTAATTCTGTGACTGCAGCTCTGGGTCCTGACCAGGCCACGGGCATCATAGCCATGGTTTTACAGATGAGGAAGCTGAGCATCACAAGTGAAATGCTTTGTCCTAGGCCCCTCAGCCAGTGAGCATCAGGGCTGGGGTGGGGCCAGGTGTGCCTGGGCTCACAGGCAGCATGCCAGCCACCGTCCCATCCCACCTCCTTAGAGGCCCTGTCCTCCCCCAGCAAAGGCCCAGGCAGGGGAAGCAGGCCAGGCCCAGGTGGTCACACGGTCACCTCCCTGGGCCTGAGATTGGCACCCCGAGACGGCAGTGTGCAGCAACTGGGAACGATGGCCGGTATTCGTCTGTCATGTCAGGATAGCCGCATTTTCTGTCTCTTATCTCATTGGTCATCCCAGTTAGCTCGTGGGGCGCGCACGACTGTTATTCCCAGGAAACTAAGGCAAAGAGGGCTTAAGTGACCTGTCCAGGGCCACCCATCCAGGCTGTGTCCTAGCAGGGATTCGCACCCAGGTCCAGTCCGGAGCTCACCCACTGAGCCTCCTCACTGGCTGGGCCTCTGGGTGCCAGGCTCTGACCTTTGCCAGGCCCGCCTGCCCGGGCAGCTGCTCCAGCTTCAGAGACCAGGGAGAGTCAGCTGTTCTGGGTTATTTTCAGGCCGGTTTTGGATTTAATTAAAACTGGGGTCACTGGGGTGCTAATCCCAGCTATTTCTGCCTCCGTGGCTTTTAAGAAACAGCTTCATGGCATTTCCCCACCCCCTCTCCTTCCTTCTGTCTGAATTAATCTCTGGCACCAGATTGCAACAGATTTAGCAAACTGTAAGAAAGGGGGGCGAGACGAGAAAAAAGCAGCGGCTTCTGAGAGCAGGGAAGGCATTTATCTCCTGTCAGAGCCCAGGACCCTGGGGGAGGAGGAGCAGAGGCAAGCTCCCCCTCCCCAGCCCAGCCACCCTGGCGCCGGCCAAGGCCTCGCAGCCCCACTGGACAGAGGAGAGCACTGAGGCTCCAGAGGGACAGGGGCCACACTGGGACCCCGGCCCTGGCCCTCTGACTCCAGGGGCCGACACGGAGCGGGCACTGTGCCCTAGGAGGCAGGTGCTGGCCATGGCTCCTCTGTTACAGAAGGGGAAACTGAGGCAGGAAGGCTCACCCAGCTAGGAAGGGTCCGACTCCCAGGCAGCACTCTCTCTGCTGCCCCTTTGATGCTCCAACCACCCTGTCATCCTCCCCATTTTACAGATGAGGAAACGGCCAGAGAGCCTGTGACTTGTCCAAGATCATACAGCTATTAAGCATCTAAGGCAGGATTTGAACCAAGGTTTTCCTGACCCCCAAGCCCAGCCCTCTAGCTGTCCTGGAGCCTGGCTGTTCAGACCGCCTCTAAGGCATCATCTCTTCTGCTGTGCCAGGGCAGGAGGGTCTCTGTTTGACTGCGGGATCTCTGGGGCTTGGTATTGATCCCATCCATCCAGGTCCATGGAGAAGCACGAAAGCTTCCTCTTAGATGGAGGATGGGCCCGTGTGAGCCTGGCTTCAGACCTCAGCTCTGCCTCTTCCTGCCTGGGGGTCCTTGGGCAGGGGCTCTGGCACTAGCCTGGGCCTCAGTTCCCTCCTGTGTAAAGCAGGGACAAGGATACCAACATGGGGCTGAGGGGAGGGACTGTGTCATCCCTTGCACCATATCCCCTGGCACACAGTGGTGCCTAATAAATGCTGGCTGACTGACGGGGACTGGGAGGGGGGGGGTCTATCCAACACCTTCACCTTCCAGGGTGAGAAACCAAGGCTGAGGGGCTTGAAGGGAGGTACCGTGGTCATTAATCTGCTCTTCCCGGGTTGTCCCCTCCAGCTCCCTGGCCAGCTGTCACTGAGACAGGAGTGAGCCCGTGGGGGTGACAGCCCCAGGGGGGAGGAGGGGCCAGGGACCAAGGCCTGCCTGACCCTCCCCTCCCCCAGGCAGCTGGCAGCAGCTCCTCTGGGAGCGGAGACATGAAAGGGGCTAACCAGCAGGGCCCCCCTCAAAAAGCAAAGCCTGTGAATCTGTGAGCCCCTGAAAAGGACTGGCCCAGGGGCTTCTGGGCCCCTCCGCAAGGCTCCCCTCTCCCTCCTCCACCCTCAGCTGCCCCACCAGAGCTGGCTATAGAGTGTGGCTCCACAGTCCGAGGCTCTGGGTTCAAGTCCTGCCCTTCCTGCCTCTGTGACCCTGGCTAGACCTCAGTTTCCTCTCCTGTCAGATCGCCTCCTGCACAGGCCCTAACTGAGGCCCAAGAGGCAGGGGACTCACCCCAGGTCTGTCCGCCAGTCAGAGGCTGGGCCCGATCTACAGTGACCGTCCTTGCCCAGGTTCTAGTGCTCCTAGCCTCAGTTTCCCCAGCTGTGCACTGGAGCGTCCACAACGCCACAAGGTTTGCAAAGCCCTTTACAAATCTGTGTTATTTTCTAGAATTTACAATGACTAAAACAGCAATTACGAAAATTACAGAAATAATTGCACTCGATCCTTGTGACAGTTTCTGGGGGGGTGTTATTATGATCATTTTCATTCTGCGGATGAGGAAACTGAGGCAAGCAGCAGTGAAATGTCTGGGGAAGGATTCGAACTCTGGTCTTCCTGACTCCAGGTGTGGTATGCATCCCTGGACGCCTCGGTCTCTTCCGGCTTTAGCTCCAGGAGCTCGTGATGCCTCAGTTTACCCATCTGTACAATGAGAAGCATGGACCAGATGGACTCTCTGGGGCTTCTCTGGTGGTCTGAGGGGGGGTAAGGAAAAGCTTCCTGATGGAGGGAGCAGGCCAGGGAAGGAAGGCAGAGGAGAGGCCTGAGAAGGGGCTGGATGGGGGGCCGGCCCAGAGTGCCCACCTAAGGGGATGGGAAACCCTGGAGACAGTCGGATGATCTGGGTTCAAGTCCTGCCTTGGTCCCTTATTTGCAGTATCACCCCGGACCAATCCCCTCCCTTGTCTCAATGGCAGTTCCCTAAGGCCAGAACGGTCTCCTTTCTGGCCTCTGGAGCCAGGGGCCAAGCACAATTCCAGGCACTCATGTGCCTGCTGAATTGGCTTGAGTAGGTCAGACTGACCCAGCTCCACTGTCTCCCGGCTCTGACCTCCTGTGGCTCTGCAAAGTCGGGGCAGTGATGGATGGAGCTGAGGACCTGGGACCCGGGCAGGGAGCGGCCGGCCTCTCCTGCCCGCCCAGGGGACATCCCCTCTCTCCTTTCCTCCTCCTTCTCTCCCTCCAATTCTTTCCCTCCTTCCCTAGTGCCCTCCTCCTTCCCTCCCCTAATTCTTTCCTTCATTGAATGGGGAACAGAGAAGTGAGCTGGGATGGAATGGGAAGGTCACATCCACATAGTGGGATGCTTTGGGGGATACTTTGTAGGGAAAAAAGAATCTGGAGTAAGAAAAACCTGGGTTTCAATCCCTGCTCTGCAGCTTACTGTGTGACCTTGGGCAAGTCCCTTTCCTCTGGGCCTCAGTTTCCTCTTTTGTAGAGTGTGCAACCTCTCTGGTCCCTGTTCCTTCTCCTTCAGCTGGATCTTGAGGCCAGTGATGTCATGGAGCTGGGGCCTTATCCCCTGCTCTGTGCCAGGCGAGAAGCTGGCAAGAAAGGGGGGAGGAGCTGAGGGAGGGAGCCCACATCGGCTCATCGAGAATAGATGAGAAGGGATGGATGATGGAGTGTGGCTCACTGGAGTCATTCTCTCCATCCTCCTTAGCAACTTCCAGGAGACGCAGCCATCTCCATTAGGGGAGAGCCAGGGGGGCTGCGACGCCCAGCCCTCTAAAGCCCATTAGAAGGGTTTTCATTGTTCAGAGCCATTGGCTCAAGTCCACTGGAACCTGGTCATGTTGACCATTTATTTGTGAAAGGGAAAGGGGTGAAAAGCAGAGAGAAAACTGAAAAGTCATTATTCACTTAGACGCTTTTCTGCAGGTGTGCCAGGGGCTGCTTCTTCCTGATTTCCCTTCTTTTCTCTTTCTGCCCCCATCCTCAAATGTGAGGAGGGGTGTTGAGGTGCTCTCCTCCTGGCACAGAAAATGGCAAGGAAATACCTCTGTGTGTGTGTATGTGTGCACGCGTGCGTGTGTGTGTGTGTGTGCGCGTGCGTGTGTGTGTGAGTGTATGTGTGTGTGTATGTGAGAGTGTGTGTGTGTGAGTGTGTGTGTGAGTGTGTGTGTGTGCACGCGTGTGTGTGTGTGAGTGTGTGTGCACGCGTGTGTGTGTGTGCACGCGTGTGTGAGTGTGTGTGTGTGTGTGAGTGTGAGTGTGAAGATCCCATCCGGTTTAAGTTAATAAATATTTACGAAGCACATCCATATGCTGCCCTGTAGATCGTGGGGAGGCGAAGAAGAAGAGTGGGAGCCTTCCTGCTCCCGTAACTCACACTGTACTTGTAAAGGAAATGATGAGAGGCCTTTTTCCCAATCGACAGTTTTTCTTCTTATCTTAGCTGCATTGATTTTGTTTATGCAGAGGCATTTTAATGCTGGGTCATCAGAATTACCTCTTTTATCTTCTGTGGTCTGAGGCTCGGCTGAGCATTCTTCCCCAACCACAGCTGTGGAAGGAGCGCCTTGGCTTTTTGTCTCTTTCTCTAAACGAAGTGACCTTTTATATTTAGGTCACATATCACACATGTGTGTTTGGAACTACTGGCAGCACGTGGCTGGCTGCCACGATTGTACTTTCCCACAGCAGCTGTCAAAGGGGAGCCTTTCCCTCAGTTTGGGTGGTCCTCAGCTCCTGAGTCTGACTGCTTCTGATTGGCACTTAGCTGGTGTGTCTGGAGGGAAGATAACAGGTACACGGATGAGCTCAAGGGACAGTGTGAGGCAAACAAAGTGGATGAGGGGCCAGGGACATGAGAGGGGAAGAGAGAGTGCCATCAGCTGGGGCTGGGAGGAGGAGGAGGAAGAAAGGGGGAGGCTCTAGACATGGCGGAGGGCCCTCGGATGGGAAAATGCGGGACAAGCCCCTGGTGGGCTATAGCACAGGGCCAGGAAGGCTGGGAAAGTGGGCCGGAGCCAGGCTGGGGGGCCTTTGGGCTAAGAGACTGGGGTTTACTCTAGAGGAACAGAAGGTGTGTGGAGGGCATGGGTTGACAGATTAAGTGGAGGAGAAAGGGGGGCTGGTCTCGAAGCCAGGGGCTTCCACAGCTGGACACAAGCGTTGGCCCCAGCTGCTGAAAGACTTCCCAAAGTCCTGACACTGGGGAGGTCACGTCCCAGCCCCGAGCCTCAGTTTCCCCATATGTAGAATGAGGGGTTGGACTAGACGGTCTTCGAGGTGGGGCAGGGGAGTGGGCTGCGCTCTCCTCTCCAGGACCCTCTGTCCTCACTCGGCCCCCCAGGCTGCGCCCTGTCCAGCCCGTTCCCAGGAGGCCGCTCCTGGTCCCGGATCAAGGCTGTATTCTCAGCCCGCTCCCTACTGTTCCCACGAGGTGTGATCCTGCAGAGCCCAGCAGGGTCGGCGGGTCCCCAGGGACGGAGCTGTGGCTGGCGGCCAGCATCCTGAGACTATCGAGAGCTAATATCAAACGCTAAGTAAGGTGCCTCCCCTGGGTCCCGCTCCGGCCAGCTCTTTGCTGAGGCCTCCAGGCAGGTTGACGGCGGGTGGAAGGCCACGCACGGGCAGAGCTGGCAGGGCCGGAGCCGGGGCACCTGCACCAGCTGGCCAGGCGCCCCTCCTCAGCTGAGCCGCCCACTAACAAGAAAGAAATTAATAATACACATTTCAGTAGCACCTTAAGCTTGACATAGAGCTCGCCTCATCACGGATAAATCGCAGCCGATTCAGGGCTAGACGCCGCCCCCCATTCCTGTTGAGAACTCCTAGTGGTCCTCCAGCCTCTGCTCACATACCTCCGTGACCATGATGGGGAGCCACTACTTCCTGAGGCCACGCATCCGGCCTGGGGGCACCTCTCATTGTTAGGAACAGGCCTCCCTGCCTTCTGGCAGGTGGTGTGTGGTTGGCCCATCTTACAGATTCATGGCAATATTGTGTGCCAGCCACGGGGGATGCAACCAAAACCAGTCTCTGCCCTCAGGGTGGTCACTTAAGGAAGGAACTTAACCCACTCAGCTTAGAAGCCCCAAAAGGCATCCTGTAGAGTGAGTGGCCACAGGCTGGCCCAGCCCAGTCTGGACTTCACGGCCCATCCATTCTGCCCCCCCCCCCCACCCCAGCAAATCCATCTCCCCCTCTCCTCAGAGCTAGCATCTGCAGACCTCACCTCATCCTCAGGGCAGCCCTAGGGGGCAGAGGCCATGACTATGTGGAAAATGAGGGAAATGGGCAAGCGTCTGAGGCTGGATTTGAACTCGGGTCTTCCCAGTTCCAGGCCAACACGGCACTCTTGCTAAGCATTGCTCAAACGATTTCTCTGGCCACCCACCGACGACCCTGTGAGGTGGGCAAAGCACCTTGTGAAACGAGGCCCATTTCACAGATGGGGGGGACGGAGCTCAGGAGACCAGGGGGGATGGAGCTCAGGAGACCAGGGGAGCCCAAACTCTGGCCTCAGTTCTTCTGGTTTTGAGCCCCTCCTTCAGACTGTGCTGTGTCCCACAGTGAGATGGTGGGGCCTGGCCTCCGCCAGGACTGCCACTGTGGACAAGCTTTCTTCATTTGAGACATGGAGTCTTTCCTAGGGAGAAGCACACAGCCCAGTGGGTGGGGAGGGCTAGATCTGACTTCAGACAAGACCCAGGTGTAAACCCGTGTGACTGTAGAGACCGTAAGCTTCTGCGCCTCAGACAACTCTGCGTCTGATCCCAGTGAAAACAGAACCTCCTGCACTGGCCATTAACATCTATCCCCACCTGGCCACCTGGCCGCCAGCCACCTTCTCCCCTACACACACCCAGGCTGGGGGGCCTACCTCATACGTGCCCCCCACGTGGGACCTTCCCTAGGCATCCTCCACTGATAGTCGACACTCCCAAGTGCCTGCCGCGGTCCCACAAATTGGCGATACAAAGACAAAAATGCACGGGTCCTGCCCTCAGTGGGCTTACGCTCCATCAGAGGAAACATGTATGAGCATATATAGACACAAGGGGCTTCCAAAGAGCGGGCCCATCAGGGAAGGTTCCATGGAGAAGGCGGTGCTGGCGCCGAGTCTTGGGAGGAGTCAAGGGGTCTAGGAGGGGTCCTGAAGAGCCGGAGGGTCCTGGGTGAGGAGCTGAGGGGGGCTGGCTAGGAGAGTGATGGAGGACAGGGAGGGAAAGAGAGCTGGGGCTCTGAGAGTCAGAGGACTGTACATTCTGGGAGCTGCCTCAGGCCTTGCCAGTCACCGGCACATTGCGCTGCTGCGCCAGCTCACAGCTCCCCTGTGTGTGGGAGAGAGAGGAAGGATCCCCAAGGGCCAAGAATGCCGTGTTGTACTGGCCTCCTCAGTCGTCAGCGCACTAAACGCCCCAAATGCCCCCCCCCATCCACTCCCATCACTCTCATTTATAGCGTATGAATTGTCTGTCTGTGCCGATCCGATAAAACCACAGGTCCCTGGCACATCTACTCCCACAAAGTCAGGGAGAAGGGGTCAGAGGGGGGAGTCGGAGCTAAAAGATGAGTCATTAACACTCCAGCCATTACCTGTTCCTTAGAGGACAAAGTCCAAGCCTAGGACGCCCTGGCCCAGGGTGATTCGAATCCCTCACCTCTGGAGAAACTCTTCTCAGACGGCTCTCATGTACACAATCTCACTGCACCCTTTAAGGTAGGGGAGCCAAGCTTTGAGATCCCCATTTGACAGATGGGGAAACTGAGGTGAAGAGGAAGAGTCCTGACTTGGACGTGTCCCAGAGCCATTCTGGGCCTCAGTTCCCTTGTGCTGGTCATCTAGACTGGGACGTCCTGTCGGCGTCTCCAGCTCGGCATGTCTAAACTGGAACTCGTGGACCCTTCCTTCTAAAATGACTCCTCCTGTCTTTCAGAGCCCCTGTTTCTAGGGAGGGCACCCCATCCTTCCAGGCACTCAGGTCCATCTTCCTTTTGACTCCTCCCTGCCATTGCTGGACCCACAGCCAGCGGGTTTCCAAGCCTTTCTGATCTTGCCTTTACATTCTCTTCTCGGGGTCTTCCTCCTCACCGCTCACATGGCTGCAACTCTAGCCCAGGGACTGTTCATCTCTCAATTGGGCTACTGCACCAGTCTCCAGTAAGATCTTCGCTCCCTCCCTGCAAGCCCCTGCTCTTTGAAAAACTACTAATCGCCTTCCAAGGCACAGATCTGACCCTGTGACTTCCTCACTCAAAAGGCTTCTGTGGTTCCTTGCTGACTCCCAAACAAAATCCATCCTCCTTGGCCTTCCCCCATCAGCCCCTAGCTGGCTGTTCCCCAAACTGCTCCTCACCACTGTTAAGCCTACAGGCCACCTTCACTGCCACCCCGTTCTTTGGACTTTCCTCGCCTTCTCCGTAAGATGAGGTCCCCTTCTTCACCCCATACACACGACTGCTCTTGGCCCCTAAAATGGAACAGAGAGAGGGAGCCAGGACACTGTGCCCAGCAGAGAGGGGAGATGCCAGCGATGGCCCTCCAGGACTGGCAGCAAAACTCTGTTCCTGGATTCACTGTGGACACTTGGGCTCTGCCCAGTGGCCAGCTCCGGGGCAGCCCTGTCACAGCCCCCAGGCGGCCTCTGCCACCCATGGGCCGGGGATGCCCCACCTGGGCTCTACCCCTTGTACTCTCTGTGGGTTAGCCAGGTCAGCTGTGTAAAAGCCACAGGGCTGTGATCAGAGGCCATCCCAGCTTTGCCCAACTCGACTGATGGTCTCTACCTGGGCTTGGCACAGAGTCAAAGGAAGAGACAGAAAGAAAGCGCTGAGCCTGAATCATCCTAGGAACGGCCGGCCTAGGCAGCCGCCGCCAATCACTTACAAGGATGTCAGGCTGTTTCCTGAAAACATCCATGCGGCTTTTGATGGATGGTGTCCTTGGCAAGCCTGAGACACAGTGAGGGGCCGAGAGGAGGGTCCCAGGCTGGAAACGGGTTGGGGAGGAAGGAGCCGGACAGGTCTCTATGCAGGTTTCTGCCCGTGGCTTTCATGTCTAGGCTGAATACATGATCTCAAAGCGCCCGTCCAACTTTTACATCCTAGGAGGAAAAAACCTGCCCTTCCTGTGGCTATGCACATTTATACATGTCAATATATATGTGTGTGTATGTGTGTGTATACACACATAACCCCTGTTCCCCCAAAAAACCTGCCAGGGAGATGGAGCCGGGAGCCGAGTTCAGGGTGGGCACTAGAGCAAGGGACAACAAAACACGTGGAGAAATATTTAGGGGGTAGAGGTGTCTTAGGGGGTGTCCTGGCTGTATGCTGAAGGCCAATGGGCCAGCCAGGGGATGAGAGAGAAGGTAGCCCATGTGCCTTACTGGTACCGCCCTCCCCCAGTATCCAGAAAAGGTGAGGAGGTGCCCAGCCTGCTGGGGGCACAGTGCCAAATTAATGGAAAGACACAGAAAAGAGTCTCATGGGATGAGTGGCAATATGTATCACGAGATGGAAGCTTCATTGCAGTGAGGTCCCATATCTGTTGGAGAGATGAGGAGCTCAGCAGGATAGGAAGCAGAGGGCTGGTCTGGGAGAGACAGGATTCCAGAGGAGCCTCAGCTGGAGCCAAAAGGGCCCCCCAAACACCACCTACGTTCATGTATAGAGGCTAGTCTGTCTGGACCCAAACACCAACAAGAGCAAACCAATATGGTAGCATCAGGGACTTGTGCTGGACATGAGGAAGGTCTTTCTGCCAGACAGCCAGACAGACACCAGACACCAGGGGGGGCAGGGATGTTTTTCTGGTGCTCTCCTAAGAGCCAATTCCAGAGTCTGGGGGGCAGTTGGCAAGGGTGGGGACCAGCCCCAGTCATTTGGGGCATCTTGGGGGGGAACAAGTGGAACAGGAGACCCCTCGGGGCAGGGGTCATCTGGTCTTTCCCTCTCTACCCTTAGCCTGGATGCCGCTTATTAGATTAAAATGAATTGGGATCACAGTTTTCGCAGGTGAGGAAAAGGAGGCCCAGAAGTTAGGTGACTTGCCCAGGGTCACACAGCTAGTAAGGGGTCTGAGGCAGAAGTCAATGCCAGGCCTTTCTGACTTTAAGGCTACATGACTTGGCCCAGCTCCACGGGGTACTACCTGCCACTCCTGGGAATTACAATGACGGTGGTGATGGTGAGCATTTACGTGGCATTCAAAGGTTTGAAAGTGTGTTACAAATATTTGATGCTCACAGTCTTGGGAAGGGAGGAAATTGGGAATTGCCCCCACTTTACAGATAAGGACACTGAGGCCAAGAGAGGGCTTTAAGTGACTTGCCCAGGATCCCACAATGGATAAATGTCTAAGGTGGGATTCGTACTCAAGTCTGTCTGACTCAGAGCCCAGGGCTCTCTCCTGCTCTGCAGAGAGAAGGGGCTGAATCAGACAGCCCAAAAGGTCCCTTCCAGCTCGGCAGCTCTGCTCCTGTGGGCACATCTTTAGCATACACATGTAACTGTTTAACGAGTATGGCGTACGATGCTCTGACTGGTCCAGGAAAGACAAGGTCTCTGGGTTCCAAAGAACCAAAGTCCTGGAGGGAACCCAGGGGGCCAGGTAGGAGGCAGATGCCCTGACCCAGGAGAGAAAAGATTTTCAGCTCTTTGGGAGTCAGGGACCTGGCGAGACGGGCTGGGGAGGAGCTGGGGCAGCGCCGCTCAGCCTGGCCAGGACCAGGAGGGGCCAAGTGACTGTTCCAGGATCCAGCCAGGGCCCAGGAGCTCTGCCCAGACTGGAGAAAAGCTCAGAGGAAGAGGGAGAGAAGATGGTCTTCTCAGGAGGCCAGGTGGGCATGAGAGGCCTGGGGGGCCAGGGGCAGGAGGCCAGTGCTTAGCCTGGGTCTGCCTATGGGAATCACAGGATCTCAGGTCTGCAGAGAGCTTAGTAGCTATGCCCCAATACTCCTGCCTACAGCGTGGCCTTTGGGTGAAGCCCACCAGTGAAGATCCCCTACCCCGCTGGACAGCTCCTCAAGTCTGGAGCCTCTCTGCCATTCCCCCAGTGCTACCCAGTCCATCCCCTGGGGTCAAGAACACAGCCAAGCCTTCTGCTATAGGACAGTCTAGGGAACACTCTGGTTCCTTCTATCAACCTTTAAGTGACTGGGACTCTGGGCCTTTCACTGTCTTTGGCCACCCCCCTAACATCAGCATCCTCAGGAAGGTGAGGACTGGGGGGTTTGGGGAGCACTTCCCATGGGTCTGGGCACCTGCAGGCCCCTTCTGCTGAGAAACATGCTTGAGACTCTTGCAAAGGGCTCCAGGCCAAGCCCAGACACCAGACTCAGTCCTGATGCAGTCCAGGGCCAAGTTAAGGCTTCTTGGCCGCCATATTGTTCTGGTGACTTGGCAAAGTTCCGCCCCTTGGCTTGGGCCTCACTCTCCTCAACTGTAAACCACCGAGGTTGGACTCAGTGACATAAGGAGATGTATGTCCTATGGTCCTAGGCTGACCAAAGGGTTAGCGCTAATCCAATGACCTTCCATGGGGGGCATCCTTCCCCTAGTCCCTACTGGTAGGGCAGCTCTGTTCTTGCTCCCCAGCATCCTGGCCAGCTCCCATGCCCCCATCTCTGGGCCCGCAGCCCCAAACCACTCATCACACCTGCTTCTCCAAGAGTGCTTTCTGGCGGAGATCATCATTTGAGATGAGGGCATTTCTGTGACCAGTTTCCTCTCACACAAAGAAACCAAGGCTACAGGAGTGATGGCCTGGATTCTGGAGGAAGAAAGGGCTGCCAGTTTGGAGAGCCCACTCCAGTGTGCCCATCCAGGGAACCTGCTCCGGGGGGGGCTTAGGGCTTGGGGGCTGCCCCTTTCCTGCTGGGGGAAGCAGCCAGTGACAAGGAGGCACCCCCAGACTCTCAACCACACCAGCGTGGCTACCACCAGCCTAGTATAGAGCCCAATCCTAGGCACTCTGGGCAGTGAAAGTGAGTGTGCTCCCAATCCCAGGCTGGAGAGGAATCTGAGGAGCTGGGACAGAGGAGCGGGGTGTGGGCTTGGTCCAGATCTCCAAGGACCTGCTCATCTCCAGATCTGGAAGGCATCCTTGCTGCCCCCACCCGGTCCCTAGGTCCATGTTACAGATAAGGGCAGAGATGTTCCAAGGGTCACTCACATTCAGAAATGCTGGCTAAATGGAACTGCTGTCTCCCTGTGGGGGTGCCCACCCAGCTCTATGAGAAGAACCCAAATCTCATTCCCCCAAGGAGACAGATGAGCTAGGAGGACCTTGGGCCTGGGCTTTTCCCTGCATGGCCCTGGCCAGCCTCAGGGCCCCTGAGCCAGGAAGGAGGCCTAGACCTTTCCTCCCCCCAGGCTCCAGCTGCCTCCCTCGCTGGGGGGTGAGAGGGAAGCTGGGGCCCCTCCACCACCGCTGCCTCCCCTCAGGGGGCCCACAGAAGCCTCACACAGGCTGGGCTTGTGAGGGGGCAGGCTTCTGAAGGAAGCCTTCTCCTGCCTGGAGCAGCTCAAAGCTTCCATTGTGGGAGCCCCAGAGCCCCCACTCAGCTCTGTCGGGCCCTCAGACAGAGGGCAGCCTTTAAGTAGCCCTGACCCTAGGGCAGGCGGGCCTGGTAGGAGATGTGGCCTGAGGGTCTCTCTCATAAAGAGTCCCTGTATCCTGCTGCACTCTGAGGCCTGACCTTCTGGTCTGACCAGGGTCTAACAGGATGTGTGGGCCTCAGGGCTGGGAGAGCCCTGCTCAGCCCCCAGGCTCAGCTAGGATGCCTGGTGCTCCCCTCTCCAAGCAGGGAATGAGGAGGCATGAGAGGGGGAGCTTGGGGTGGGGTGAAGGAGGGGGAGAGGGGAGCTGCTCTCAGTCCACAGCTGGCAGCAGCCCCTGCAAGAGAGAAGACCTGGGAGCCAGATCTGGGGGTTGGGTAGAGGGGGCAGACAGAGGCCAGCAGTCAGGACAAGCTTCCTAAGCCTTAGAGCTGATGTATAAGCAGGGCCCAGAGCGGGTGCTCGGATGGAGGGTGGGGAACGCGGGTGTCCAGCTCTTTCATGGAAAAAGCAAAAGGCAAGGGACAAGAACCAGAACCCCCTACCCGCCAGGAACAGCTCTGCAGAGGCCTCAGAATCTATCTCCTGTCCAGACCAACGTCCCTATCTGGGAAATGAAGATAAGCTGTGATGTTCTCAGTGTGGGGAACTGTCCAGTGTAGAAAAGTCTGGCAGAATGTGCTGCCCAGGGTCTTGAAAGGAGTCAGAGAGAAACCCAGGTCCCTTAGCTCCAAACCCAGCACCCTATCACTATATGTCACACCACCTCTTAGAAATGAAAATCAGGGGCAGCTACGTGGCTCAGTGAATAGAGCACCAGTCCTGGAGTCAGGAGGACCTGAGTTCAAATCCAGCCTTGGACACTTAACACACAAAAAAGCTAGCCATGTGACCTTAGACAAGTCATTTTATCCCAATTGCCCTACCTTCCCCCCTCCAGAAACAAAAAAACAATGAAAATCATCATGGTATAAGCAGGAAACTCTGGAATCAGAGGAAATGAGCTCATGTCCCACCTCTGTGGGCCTCAGTTTCCCCATCTGTAAAGTGAGGGGACTGGACTGGGTGCCCTGAGGTCCCTCCCAGCTGTGGATCTTCAGGAAGGATTTGGAGCAGCAGACTTCCCATCCCTGTGAATGTCTTACCAGCGCTAAATCTTGTTCACATCCTGGTGAGGGAAGCCGTGCACCTATCACTGACCCACCAAATGGAAGAAGAAACAGAGGCTCAGAAAAGGGCCGCGACTAGGCTAAGGCCAGTCCTTTCTTATACTAATATGTCCACTGCGTGGACACAAGCACCAATTGGGGGGGCACAAAGCCCCTTCAGGAATCTCTGGGCCTCGCCCCTCCCACGAGGAAAGCCTGAGGCCCTGGCAGGGAGTCAGTCTCTCTGCCATCCCTTTAAAAGCCAGGCAGTAGTGACCCTGACCAGAGACCATGCAGAATAAGCTTACTGAATTATAAATAATTAATGAGATTAATATTAATAACAAGCGTTCCCAGGAAAATGATGATGACAGCAATTTACTCACTTCCCTTGTGGGTTTCACCTCAGGCTCTCCCCAGGCCCTCTGCAAACAAGTGGGTCTAAGACGAGAAGAATTCAATTCGATCAATTAACTGTCAAGTATTTATTAAGCCCTCATGGCCTGCCAGGCACTGCCATCACTGGGGATACACAGACAAAGTGAAAACAATCCCTGCCCTTGAGGAGCTTCCCTTCTGATAGGAAAGACAACACAGTGCAAACACAGAAACAGACAAGACACACACACACAGCAGATAATCCTATGCGAGGAAGGGTGAGTGGGCTAGCATGGTGCAGACCTCACAGTTCCAGAAAGGGAGTGTGGTCTAAGAAGGAGCATGCTTATCTAGGGGTTCTGAAGGGCTCTGAATGCCAAATGGAGAATTTCATACTTGATCCTAAAGGTTGTCAGTGAAGGTGGTCCTTCTATCTCCAAGAGGACCAATGACATCACTTGGACCAGTGACCCCAACTGAACCAAAGACATACTTCTGCATGAACTGGATTTAAGTGAGACAGAGTTACACATTCTCTTGCCACTAAACGTGACTAAGTAGAGGGAGGGCAGGGTCAGACCCGAGCCATAGGAAATTTATTTTGGGTGAGAAGAGGGTGGAATGGAGTGGGTAGAGAAGGGAGGCGGACAGACCCAACAACAGTGAGTACTTTCGTTAAGGCAGGGGATGGTGAGGGGATGATCAGAGCAGAGAGAAGGGGACCAGTGTGAAAGATGCAGAGACAGAAATAACAGCATTGGGCCACTGACTGGGTGGCTACATGGGTGATGATGCAGAGTGGGAGTACAGTTTTTAAACCTGGCTGACTGTAAGGACAGTGGTGCCCTTGGTGGTGACAAGGAAGTGCAGGAGTGGGGCACTTGTAGAGGGGTTGGCCTTGGCAAGAAGGGCCGCCTCATTGTCAGAGACTGAAGGAAGAGCTAGTGGAAAGGACATCAGGGATGTGTGAGGTGAGAAGGGAAGTGGTGAGGTCCTCACCCAAGAGGGATGTCAGAGGAGACGACGTAGGATGTCAGATGAGATAAGAGAAAGGCTGCGAGAGAAGATGAATGAGATGGAGAACCACTAAGGGAGTAGAAGAACTGCTTTGCTGTGGTGAGGGCCCAGTAGAGACTACATAACATACATCTGTAGTGGACCCCGTAAGAATGGTTCTGTGATTCCTGCCGGCCCCGCTCAGCAGGACATGAGAAGCAAAGGAGAAATTCTGGGCTGGGGTTTGGCGGGGCATGACTGGCAACAGAATTAGGGAGATTTTCAGAGCCAAGGGTTGCAGCAGAGTGGAACTGGTTCACCAGTGGTCAAGGTGGGGGTGAGAAGGGAATGGAACCAGGGATAGGCTGGGAAAGAACAGAGTCCAACTGACTGGAGGTCAAGAACGAGGTGATGAATAAGAACAGGGTTGGGGGAGGACGGAACGATAACAGATTCTGTTTGTATGAAAGAGTATTTGATTTCCTGACAATGGGAGTGGGTCCCATGAGGGAGATGGCCAGGGTGGAGCGGACAACGGAGCCGATTGAGGAAGTGGGGAATTTGGGAATTTGAAGGGAGATCAACGTCCATCCTGAAGACCTATAGAATGAGGGGAAGGTTCGAGGAAAGAGGCAGACTAAATCAGGCACTGAGCACGCTGAGGAAAGGAGGTCTGTCTGTGGCCTCTCGATAATGTCCACCGGGATCTGGACTGGGCAGTACGTTTACGCAAGTCCAGGGGGAGAAGGTGTGGAGCGGTGTCAGCAGAGGGAGAGGCTGGAAGGAGCCGGGAGGACCAGTGAGTTGGGAGGAAAAGATAAAGTGCCTCCGGGGTTGGAAACACCAGCCAGTGACATGTACCACTTTGGGTGAGAGAAGGATGCCAGAGGGCTGGGCTGCTGGCTTGTGCTGCTTGCTCTGTGAGGCCAAGACTATCAGGCATAGCCCTGTGCACTGGTGCTAGACAGAGGCAGCAGACAACACGGTCTGAGTCTCTCTGAGTCTCGATGCTGATGCTTACTAGGGGCATGACCTTGGCCAAATCCCTGAAACCTCAGTTGTGAGGTCAGTAAAACCGGGTAACAAAACTCTAATTAGCCCAATAGTGATGCTAATAAGAATAAGAGCTTTAAGGAGAGCCAGTGCTTGGTAAACCCAGGGGCAGGGCAGCATGACTGCGGCCAGGCAGTAGTAGTAGTTCCAGTAACAGTAGCAGTAGAGACAAGAGCAGCCAGCACTTACGGATGAAGTACTCAGTGGTTTCTCAAATGCTTTCCGTTTCGTCCACCATGCTCCATCACCGATAGCAGTCCTGAGCCTGGGGAACCAACGCCGCCAGTCGGAGGCCAGCATCAGAAGTGCTTTGCTTTTGGAATCATGAACTTTGCCCCGCATCTGCCCTCTTGGGCCCAGGCAGGGTCTGAGACAGGCTCACCGGGTAGGGGAGGAAATGCTGCCTGGAGTGGCCACCGGCACGGGGAGGAGAAGGAGGCAGCGCCATGCCCAGCTAGTGAATGGGGGCCTCTGGGCTGCCACATGCCACATTGCCGTGCCCAGTCTCATTCTGGGCACCGCGGGCTCTGCTGGCACACGCTGCCATACCCGTGGCAGAGGTCCAGGCCCCAGGAGCCTGAGTGAATTGAAGGACTAAGAATTGGCGTCCCCAGTTCTGCTGAAGATGTGGGAGGAGGCGTATCAGCATCCTGCAGCAGAGGAAGGGGCTAGCCCCAGGAAAAACAGAAGGGCAGGGACAGTTCCATTTCATAATTCACTTCTATTTCTGAGCATTTATTAAGTGCCTGCTGTGAACAAAATACTTATGCTGGGTGATGGGGAAAGAGTCAGCTTTTAAATGAGACACATTTCATGACCTTGGAGAGTTCATAGCCCAGCAGGGGGACAAGACAAGAACAGGAGGAAGAAAAAGCATTTATTCAGCATCTACTCTATACACAGCACTTCTGGTGGACCTTCAGGGGGATGAGCCTTTTACATAAAACAGGGACCATAGATGTGGAGCAGGAAGGCCCCTGGAAGGTCTCCATTACACAGACAGGCAAACAGAGGCCCAGAACAAGGAAGTGACGGGCAGCCTCTTGCCTAGTTCCTGCCCTCACAGAGCACACAGCAATTCGTCAATCAGTGGGCATTTTTTAATCATCTCCGACGTGCCTGGCACCGTGCTATAATCCCCAGGATTAGATGATCGGGGCACCGAGAGCTCCCTGAGGGGTGGCAGGGGTGGCAGGGGAGGCCGGAGGGAAAACCTCAGGAAGGAAGGTGCCTGGAGGAGGGGGCGTTGAATTGGGCTTGAAGGAAGGACGGGTATGGTGGGCAGAGAGAGCAGCTGCGGCAGGGAGGGAGGCACAGAGGGCATATACTGTCTGGCTAGGCCACACCACAGGAGAAGGTGAGACCACGCACAGCTGGAGAGAGAGGGCTGGCCCCATCATGGAGGTCTGCAACACCAGGCAGGGGAGTCAAAGTGTATTCAGAAGTCACTAGGGAGCCACGGAGGGTTTCAGAGCAGAGGAGTGGCATGACCAGTTCTCTGGCTAAGAAAATGATTTAATGTAGGGGAGAAAAGTAACTCCCTAAACCACAGGAAAAAACCTGGCCCTAGGTTCAATCAGGCATCCCTCACTCTATTCACTCACTACATGCTGGCCCTGGAGTCAGAAGACCCAGATTCAAATCTTGCTTCTGACTCTGTTCACAGTGACCTTGGGAGAGTCACCACACCCACACAGGGCTTGGTTTCCTCCCCTGTAACATGACTGGGTTGGACTGAACAGCCTCTGAGGCCCCTTAGATTGGACTCCCAGGGGTCCTAAGGACTGCACTAGAAAGTAAAGGGGGAAATTTTGCCTCAGACAATCGACAGCCCAGAGAAACTGAGGGACAGAGAGGCCCTGCCTGTCCCAAACTGGCGAGTGCTAAGATGCCAAGGGCCTGGTCCCTGTCCTGTGGGCAGCCAGCGCCCGGCTCTGCTCCCATAGTGCCCTCCCAGGAGGCTGCCCCCCCCCCCAAGAGGCCTCTCAGGCACTCTCTGGGCTGATCCTGGCACACTCTCCCATGTCCTATGGGCAGCCAGCACCTGGCTCTGCTCTGAGGGTGCTCCCCAGGAGGCTGCCCGGACACTCACTGGGCTGATTGTGGCACACTCTCCCAGGGGCCTGACCGCACCGGTTTGGCCCCTGCTGACCTCCCTGCCTAATCAGCGCCAATGAGATGATCTCTGTAATCCGGCCAGTTAGCACGGCGCCTGGCATGTAGGAGATGATTAATAATACTCATCCAATTCCCGTTTTTCTGTCTCTCTCTTTGTGGGACGGGGGACTTAACCCAGAGCCTGGAAACGCTGTCTCTGCCTCCAAAAAGGCCTGAAATTTTCATGTGGCTCCTCCCGCCGCTTCCCTCTAATTAACTCATTCAGCTCATCCAATTAGGTCTCGTTCCCACCTTCCCCTCTCCCCCTCCTCAATCTCAAAGGAACCTGTTAAACCGGCTCATTAGCAGGCCTTCTGGCTGCTTCCCCTGGCATCTCTGCCATCCATCTGCCACGTGAGCAAGAGTGGGAAGGAGGCCCGCCTGGGCCCCCACACCAGCCTGTGTCGCTGGGGTGACAACCCTGATCTCTCCGGGTGTCCCGTGGCACCATCCCCATGCCTACAGCCTCACCACACCAGGAGTGCCAGGGCTTCTAAGGGGAGAGTCTCTTGCCTCCTCACCTCCCAAGCAGAGCACTCAACCAGTGTCCCTCCCTTGATGTCTCTCATGAAATCACAGCTCGAATTGAGGGGCTTGGCCAGGAGCTCACGCATCTTGACCTGTTTGGTCAGACCCCTGTGAACACGGCCATATTCCCCCTCTCCAGTCAGGACCCAAGAGCAAGAATGTCCAGAAGAAGCCAACAGGCCAGTCCCAGTCCTTGCTGATAGGCCAGGGCCCTGTGGCCTCCCACTGACTGACCCCAGCCCTGTCTAGGACCAGATCCATTCTCTTTCCCCAAGTGCCCTTCTCCCTTTCTTCCTTTCTGCCAAAGGCACCAAAGCTACCCACAGAGGCAGCTGGATTCGCACCCTTAGCACCTCCTCTCTGCACACTCCCTGACACATTGTCCCACGCTTCCAGGGCACCCGCCCTCGTTCAGACCCTCTCTCAACTCCCCTCGGTGGCACTCACTTCTGTCCAGAGGGGCCTGTGCACACAGTGAGCCCTTAGTATGAGGCCCAGCGGGCTCTGGGGGCACCGCGCGGACCCAGAGTCCTGAGAAAGAGCAGGAGTGCAATGGGCAGATGTGCAGGTGCGTTTATTCCAAGCCCAAGGACAATCTGGATGAGAGGCAGACCCAGGAAGGATGGTCCGCCGGGCTGGATGGCAGCATGCCAGGGGACGATGCTGGGCTGGCAAAGCTGGCCAGAATGTGTTGGCAGAGCTGTTACTGTTTCACCTGAGGCGATGGGAGCCACAGAAGGTCCTGGAGTAGAGGGAACACAGGCAGGGCTGGGGAAGCCACCGGGCACAGCCACTCTCCTCTTCTCTCCTCACCTGGCGCGCTGCCTGGCCCGTGATGGAGGTTCATCATTACAGGGTGCGTAGGTGGTGCTGGCAGGAGGTGGGGGCTGTCGCCGGGGAAGAGCAGACTCACAGCTGTTTGCAGGGACTAAATGTGTGCTCCCTCTGACAGACGGGCCAGCTCTGCCCGCACAGCGCTAATTTCAATGTCAGAGAGCGCTGAGAAGCGTGGGGCTGTTTGTACACATGGCGCCTTCGCCAGCCCCACCGCAGCCAGTTGCCCAAGTGCCGGCACCCAGAGAGTCCTGGGAGGTCGGCACAGTCATCTCCAGATGAGACCTAAAATCCCAGAGAGGTAGGGGCTGGCATCACCCCCATTTATGGATGGGGAAACTGAGACTCAGAGAGGTCCGTCCACTCAGACATAGCTTCCAGGGTTCTGTCCACTGCTCATTGCTGGAGAGGAGAGCACAGGAGGGCCCGACTGGGGCCCCACAGAGATGGTGATGAGTGGGGACCCTGGCAGGAGCAGGGCCTCAGGAAAGCTCGGCGCTCCTGGCTTAGGGCCTGCTGAGGGCTAGGCCCAAGCCCCCCACTCCCTCCCATGCCACGGCCAAGCCAAGTACCGCTGGGTGCCAAGCCCGCCCGCCTGCCCTCTCTGATAACCTTTCACAGCAGAAACCTGCCTAATGCACTGGGCTGTTAATTACGTGGCCTCTGTATCCTGCCGCTTAACTCGGCCAAACAGCCCTCCCAGACAGAATGTAAATTAGAGACCACGGGCACGGAGAGACAGGAGAGGCCGGAGGGGATGCAGCCGGGGCACAGCTGGCAGAGAGGGGCAGAAGCCCCCATCCTGACCCCCGACCCAGCACGGGGAGAGGAGCCCCCTCCTGCTGTCCAGAGACCAGCCCAGGGGAGCCCACGGCCAGTACAGAAATCTCCATACAGCATGGCTGCCGAGGAGTCATCTGGGAGGGGGAACTGGCCGGCCAAGGGGGCAGCCCGCCCAGCTTCTGGGCAGATCTCATTGTTAGGAGGGCTTCCTTACATTGAGAACCAATGAGAACCTAAAACGAGAGAGAGCTAGGAAGGCCTTTAGGACATGGAATGTAAGAGTGGGGAGGGCCCTTAGAACAGGGGAGGGTAGAGCTGGGAGGGCCCTTAGAACAGGGGAGGGCAGAGCTGGGAGGGACCTTAGAACAAGGGATGTCAGAGCTGGGAGGGCCCTTAGAACAGAGGATGGCAAAGCTGGGAGGGCCCTTAGAACAGGGGATGGCAGAGCTGGGAGGGCCCTTAGAACAGGGGAGGGCAGAGCTGGGAGGGACCTTAGAACAAGGGATGTCAGAGCTGGGAGGGCCCTTAGAACAGGGAAGGGCAGAGCTGGGAGGGCCCTTAGAACAGAGGATGGCAAAGCTGAGAGGGCCCTTAGAACAGGGGATGGCAGAGCTGGGAGGGCCCTTAGAACAGAGAAGGGCAGAGCTGGGAGGGCCCTTAGAGCAGGGGATGGTAGAGCTGGGAGGCCCCTGGCCTGGTCTAACCTGAGCTTACTCCCAGCTCTGTGCCTCAGTCTCCTCAACTGTAAAATGGTGAATGCAATGCTGGTGCACAGCTAGTCCCACAGCATTTCCAGGGTTCAAGTGAGTGAAAGTGTGCAAAGCACCCTGGAGAGCTGAAGCCAGCCCCAACCCCTGAGTGATTAAAGCCTGGCCTTGAGACCCGACTCATTCGCAGCTTCAGGAACCAAGGGAAACCACCTGCCCCTCGCCACAGTCTCCTCGTTGGTAAAAAGGGGCGGGCGGTGTCCACCTCCTTTGGGTTGGGGGTCCCAAGGATGCCATGAGGTTGCAGCCCCTGGGGGGGGAAGGGGGACATGTGGAACACCCACTGAAAGGGGGACCAGGCAGGAATTCGGTTCTGTCCAGGGAACACTTACGACACCGGGAGTGAGTCAAAGAAGGGGCAGTGTGCCAGGGCCTGATAACCGCCAACACGGACAAAGCGCCTACTATGTGTCGGGCACCCGCTAAGTGTTTTGCCACCATTATCCCGCTGGACGGGTCTGGTGCTGTTATCATACCCATTTTGTAAACAGATGTTATAGGACTTGGCCAAGGTCACACAGCTGCAAAGGGTCTGAGGCTGGATTTGAAGTTGGGGGCACAGCATATGGAACACCAGACCTAGGGAAGCCTTTGGGGCCAGGGTCATGAGCTTCTGCCATGTGCCTCTGCTGAGAGACCTTAGGCGAGTCACTGGCTTCAGGTCTTCCTGGGGAGATAAAGGAGAATCACTGCCTTTCCTCCGCAGCCCCTTGATGCCCTTCTCTTTCCTTTATTCTCCCACACAGAAGCATGGGAAGAGGACTTGAATCTGAGTGCAGAGGGCCTGGGTTCAAATCCTGACTTTGATATGGGTGACCTTTGACCAGTCATTTCCCCTGTACTAGACTCGGTTTCCCTATCTATAAAATGGTGGTGGGACGGGAGTCGCCCTAGATCCTTCAGGAAATCCCACCTCTCCCAGGACAAGATCACGGCCCTTCGCCCTGCTCAGGCTGTGTTCATACACTTGCTTACACATGTCCCGTTGGACTGGGAGCTCCTTGAGGGCAGGCCAGGGGATGGTTTAGCCTTTCTCTGTACCCCCTACTCTCAGGGCAAGGCTTGGCACACAGTGGGCACTTTATCAATGACTGCCGGTGTGTGCTAGGTTGTGCAGATACAAAAGCCGTGCCTGCCCTCAAGGAGCTTACACTCTACTGGGGGAAGCATCGCGTTCTGGGGAGCTGACGTCATCAAAAACGAGGTAAAGAGCAGTGATGTGGGGGGCGGAGGGACGCGGAAGAGCCTCCCATAGGCCGGGGCCTTGGAGGAAGGGAGTCCCAGGCAGGAGAGCTGCTGTGTACAAAGGCCTGGAGATGGGAGATGGGATCTGGGGGACAGGAAGCAGCCAGTCTGCCAGAACGGGAGATTGACACCAGGAGCTAAAGCAAGCAGAAGGAGGGGGGTGGGGTGTTGGGACAGGAGGTGGCGCATCTGGGGTGCCAGGAGGCTTTCCTAGAGAGAATTCTGGGGAGAAAGGCCCCCGCATCCTCAGGCTCTGGCCCAAAGAGGGGGGGACGGGCCCTGCATATGGCAGGTGCAGATGGAGCTCCAAGGCCCAGGTGGGGGGGGGGAAGCCCCAAGGTCTACAGTGGCATCAGGGAAGGCTAACACATGACGAGGGGACCCAGGGGAGAGTCAGCGCAGGAGGCTCCCAGGGGCTGAGGGTCTCTCTCGGGCTACTGAAGTGGCCCCCAGAAAGGGCCCCTCTGAGTGAGGGGCTCCCACTCCAGACAAGTCTTGGGGCTCACGGCTCCAAGGTTTAGACAGAAGAGAGGGATCTCCTTATTTTACAGATAAGGAAGCTGAGGCCTGGGGAGGGAAGAATTATAGCATCACAGATTTAGCACAGGAAGGGGACCTCAGAGGCATGTGCGCCAGCCCCCCTCAGTTTACAGATGGGCAAACTGAGGCCCGGGTAAGCAGCTCACCCAAGGTCACGGGAAGACAGCAGCAGAGTACCACCCCCATGGCCTGGCTCAGACGTCCTGAGATCCAGAAGCTCTGGTTCTGTCCAATGACCCACATGGGGACCTGAGGATGTCTGACCGCAAACCCATTCTTCTGGCAAATGAGGCCCCCTCCCCTCCAGCTGTAGTCATATTTCTGAGCCACGCGGTAGCTGGTCGGGCCCCCCCCCCCATTCACCGCCAAGCACAATTGGCGCTATTGGTGCCCACCATAAGCAGAGGCTGGTGGCGGGGTTCACAGCAGACCTCTCCCCCTCAGGCCTGGGGCTGAGCACCTGAGAGGAGCCAGACATGAAGGGTGAGGACCCCCACGTGGCCAAGGTCCCTAAGCGCCACAGCAGGAGGGAGGGAGGAAGGAAGGCTGTGATGGCGAAGCCGGCTGCCAGGACCCTCCCCCAGCCAGGAGTCATCCAGGTGCAGGGCAGGGGAGGGCGCTTAGGCCAACACTGCCCACCAGCTGCACAGGAACCCCGGCCAGCCATGGGTGCAAAGGCGCAAAGGGAGGACACGCCACCTTCAGGTCCACGTTCTAGATCTGAGCTGAGTGTGGCACGGGGCCTACTGAATAAGGGGGCCAGTGCCCGGAAACTGACCCTAGAGCACCCAGAAACAGGGGCATCCCAGGCCCGAGAGAGGATAGACCCTCCTGGCCAGTTCTCGAGATTGACCCCAACTTGTGCAGCAGGAAGAGTGCAGCCTAGAGGGGGGAAGGCACTTGTCCAAGGCCACACATCAAACGAGAGCGCTTAGTGGGGGTGGACCCCTCCCTCCTGTCTGCTTCCCAACGCCACAGCACCCGCCACACCCTTCCTATGGCACCATGGCACCCAGCTGTGGCACCCGCCATACCCAATCCATTCTCATGCCCACTCTCACTGCACTCCCAATTCCTTGCTTGATGATGTGCCCCGCCGGTCTCTGCCATCACCCACAAATGCTGCTGGCAGTGTGTGGGTACAGCATGTGAGTACGTGTGGGTACCTCACCCTCATTCTTGGATTCCCTAAAGTCCTATCTCCGGGTCCGAGGACACACGGGCAACTTTGCGATTCGAGTTTAGGGACAAAACTCCAAAATACTGCCAGGGGTGGGGCCCTGCAGCCTTGAGGCCCCGTGTGGCCCTCAAGGTCCTCAAGTGTGGCCCTCTGACTGAGTCCAAACTTCAGACGAACGCTCTTCATAAGAGGATTTGTTCTGGAAAACTTGGACGCAGCCAAAAGGCTGCACCTGAGGACCTAGAAGGCCACACGTGACCTCGAGGCTTCAGGATCCCCAGCCCTGTGCCAGACCAACTTCTAGCTCCACCAGCAACATCGTTGGTGCCCTCCCTTTTTCTTGAAGTAAGAACCTTGAGATAAAGACGACAGCTGGGAAGACCTGTGTTCAAACCCAGCCTCAGACACTTACTAGCTGTGTGACCCTGGGCAAGTCACCTCCCTTTGCCTCAGTTTCCTCACCTGTAAAGTGGAAGTGACAGCACCTCTCCCATGGGGTTGCTGTGAGCATTAAAGGAGATAACATCTGGAAAGTGCTTAGGCCAGTGCCTGGCATACAGCAGGGTTCCGTTCCACTGCAAAGGTGTGGGGACAGGCCCTGACATTGCACTGGTGGAGGGTCGTGAGGTCTAATGGGGCTGTGAGAGCAGCTTGCAGCCGGCCAGGGACCAGGTCCAAGGACAAGGGCAGGAAAGGGACCCGAGGAACCCAGGCAGGCTTCTGGCAGGAGGCGGCACCAGCTTCGTCTTGGAGCAAAAGCTTCCTGGGAGGTGGGATGGGAAGGGCGTGGAGGGGAAGGGACGGGGCCACTGGGGACGTCCAGGAGGGACAGTGCAGAGGTGCCCCGTCCTTCTGTGCCCTCACAGGCCCCCGCTGAGGCCGCTAGGGTCTGGAAGGGAGAGATGCAGGGAGCAGGAGGAGGGGGCAGGGGAGAGGACAAGGAAGGCCAGGCCGGGCCGGGGCTCCCAGACTGACCTGGGCCAGCTGAGGTCCCAGCCCCGCTCCCCTCCCCAGTGCCAGGGGCCACACAGCTCCCCATGGGGCAGCTAACAGACCAATTAAACTGCCAATAAAAAATTTAATCAAGTAATAATGCACCTGACTTTGTTTAATTAGCGTTCTGTCAAGTGAATGAATATTTAAGGCACGGAGGCTGTGGCTGCTGCCAGGATCTGCCCAGCGGGCAGACGGGTGAGGCGGGCAGCAGCCGGGGAGGCCGGGGCCACATTTCAAAGGCTGTGGCAGCCTCCCTTCCCCCTCCCTCCAGGACTCGTGGGGGGCAGAGAGGGCCCCTCAGCCTTTACACTAGAGGTGTAGGTCCTGGGCACGAGGGGCAAACCTCCAGCCCTAGGGAGAAAAGCTCCAGGAGCCTGGGCAGTCTTCCCCCAGGCCGACCAGGGCCGGGGCCGCCAACTGGGTCCAGGGCCACCCGGGTCAGTGACCCGGGCACCCCCCAGCACTGAAGTTAGAGGGCCGGGGCTCACATCACCGCAGATAAGTCACTTCTCACATGGGGGCTCAGTCTTCACATCTGTACGAGGGGAGAGAGGCTGGAGGAGTGCTAAGGCTCCCCTATTTGCTGGCTAAGGCAGCCTCCAAGCAAAGAGATCACCAGATCAGAAATCATGAGAGACCAGGGTTCAAATCTTCCCCTCTCGACAGGGCATGCCCCCAGAAGAAGGAGATCTGAGTTCAGAATGACTGAGGGGCATTTACTGAGCCCATATCAAAGGCCAAGCACTCTGGGCCTCAGTTTCCCAATCTGTAAAAGAAGCAGCTGGCCTAAACAACCTCAGAGGTCCTTCCCAGCTACAAATCTGAGACCTGGTGACTGTGAGCACACCTCACCCCTGGGGAACTCAGGCTGATGAGGGGGAGAGCCCTTAGTGGGGTAGGGAGGAGGGGGGAGTGCTCCAGTCACCCCCCCCCCCCAGCTCCCAGGCCCTGGGGGGAGGGCCCAGCTGAGCATCATTTGCAGTTCCTGAGGGAGGCCAGCCTCCTGGCCCTAGGAGAGGAGGACTCAAACTCATAACCCGAGGGTCCCCCAGGGCAGCCCAGCTCCCAGGTGTGCAGAGGCAAAGGGGGATGGATGCACCACCCCAAACTCTTGCTCTTAATGGAAAAAGGCCTGGCTCCCCCTCGGCTGCCCACCGCTCGCCGCTGCCAAGTACCTGCAAGCAGCCGCACGCGGGAAGGACGGGTAATTATTTGTCTCACTTGAGCTGTTTTCGGCTCAGGGTAGGCTGAGTCTTGTAATGAGTATGGATTTACCAGTAAATAAGTCTCCTGCTCCTAACCCCTGTAATAAATGCATTTGGAGTAATCTCGCTATCACACGGTGTAATTGCTAGCTGTCAGGGTGAATGCATGTGGCGTCGGCGCTGACTTTGCTGCTCGTCTGCCCTTCCCTGACGGCCGCCAGGGGCTCAGAGCACCTGCGCAGGTGCCAAGGCCGCCTTGGCCAGGCTGCCGGAACGTGGCAGGGGAGGAAACTGAGGAAAGAGACTTACCCAAGGTCCCACGGCCAGCCCAGCTCGGTGACAAAGCCAGTGCTCTTTCCCCTATTCTGGGGGAGGCAGTCCTTTTGCTAAGGGCCAGGGTCTTCCCCCTCCCCCTCTCCCCTTCCTTGATCTGAAGCTGAATGCTCAGACCCCTCCTCTGCCCCTCACCACCATCCCATCCCCTCCAAGCCTGGCAGCCTCAGTTTCCCCCAGAGGATTGAGCGGCTAATCTGTAAAGCCTGAGGATAAAGCCACAGGAGTGGCTGGGGGGGGGGGGGGCAGGAAGGACTGGGCGAGGGGGGTGCTGCAAGGGAGCGAGGACCACAGAAGGCAGCAGGCACCTACTGTGCGCCAGGTGGTAAGCACCTACTGTGTGCCAGGCACTGAGTCCTAGGGCTGGCTCAGCAAGGAAGGGAGGGAGGGAAGGAAGGAGGGAGGAAAGGAGACACAAGCACAGTGTGTCCATTCAGGATTCAGGCCCTCCTCTGGGACTGACAGCCACCCTGAGCCCCACCGGCCATGAAGGAAAACTAGGCCAATCCAAGGGCTGATGGTGCAGGCACTGGCCAAGCCAGGGTCAGGCTCTGGGGCCCCCCAGCTCCAGCTTGGGGAGGCCGTCGTTGTCATGACCCAGAAGCTCTCCCCCGCGGGGGATGTGGCCTGCCGGGTTCTCACTGCCCCCAGGCCTGGGCTCAGGGCAGAGAGTTCCAAATCCTTCTAAGCCAATCCATAGCATGGCAAGGACAGCAGGAAGGGTGCTAGCTCCCAAGTCAAACGACCCAGGTTCAAATCCTGCCCCACATGTACTATCTGGGTGACCTTGGGCCACTGAATCCACCCCTCTAGGCCTCAGTTTCCACCTCTCAAACCTGGAGGCTGTAGGGAAGGCCTCTAAATCTAGGACCCTCAAAGCAGGGAATTAGGGTGTGGCCCCCACAGGTGATGGGCAGGATCCTGACCCATCTGCCCCCCTGCTCTGCCCCCTACCCCACCGCAGCTCCTGCCACAGCTGCCCCAGTAGGAGTCCGGCCTCTCTGACTCCCACCTTCCTGTCCACAGCAGGCGCCTTTCATGCTCAGCTCATAAAGCCAGGTGCCACCTGCCCCAGGTACAGATTCCTCATTACTGCTCAGCAGGGAGCCACGTGAAACAGCCCAGTGCAGAGGCAGGAACTGACCCTGGGCAAGAGCACAGCTCTCCACTCCCCTGCACCCCAGCATCCGCCGCCATCTGGAAGCTTGG
Organism: Pseudochirops corinnae; assembly: GCA_028646515.1. Lineage (NCBI taxonomy): Eukaryota > Metazoa > Chordata > Mammalia > Diprotodontia > Pseudocheiridae > Pseudochirops > Pseudochirops corinnae. The sequence continues at coordinate 189,621,122 of CM053592.1, forward strand.
TGGGGTGGAGTGGGGGTGAAGGAGCCGGGGAGGACAGACAGACAGACAGGCCCTGGGTGCTCCCCTCCCCTCCCATCTCACTCCCCCATTAGGAGGCGCTCGGCTCCTCACCGCCAGGCCCACATGGCTGTCAGCCAGCACTCATGTTTAATAAAGGCACCAAACGAGACAGCCCAACATGCCTACCTCGGTCTAACAATGCAATTAGTGCAGACAATGCCTCCTCCTCCAGCCGCCAGTGCCAGAGGTGTGTGGGAGGGGCGGGGTTCTGCTGGGGGGAGCATGCATCGCAGGGAGCCAGAGGTTTGCAAAGAGAACCGTAACAGGCTAATAGTGACAATGAAGCTCATCATGGCCAGGCCTGCCTCTGTCAGCGCCTGGGGAGGGGAAGGAAAAACCAGCTCCCAGCATCTTTGGGGTTCTAAGCCGTGAAGGCAGCCTGGTGCATCGCTGTCTGCCCGGCTCCTGTGCCTTCTGCTCAGGGCAGGGGCAGGCTGGATGCACGTGATTGGAGCGTCTTTGGGGGGCTACAAATGCCTGGCCTCAGGGTGGGGACCACACACGCACACACATGTGCACGCACACACACACACATACACACACAGAGGCACACACACAATCTCCTCCTTCAAGATTCAATGTCACCCAGGACCCTGAGCAGGGAGCGGCTGCGGCGGGGCGGGGACCCCTCACTCATCGCCCCCCAGCCTTCTCCTGCAGCCCTGAGCCCAGGTCTCTGCCTTCTTCCCACCAAGGAGCCTCCGGCTCCAGGAGCATCCGGGCTTGGCCACCTCTCACCAGAGACCTGCCTGATTAACATTTGGTTTTCCTTTTCCGGCCCCATTAAAACCCAAAGCATGTCCCAACAACTGACGGTCTGATGAAGGGAGCTGGAACCCCAGGCAGGCAGGCGGTGGCAGAGGAGGGGGACCCTGCACTAGCAGCACCTGCTCTTACTCCATCCCCCGCCCTCGGCCCTCCCCGGGAAAGGCCGGGCGGCAGAGAGGCCCCAAAACATGCTCCCTCCAAAGAGGGGGAGCCAGGCTTCACCCTCTGGGGCCTGTGTGCGTCCTCTATTCCTCCCTCCTTCTCTGAGGGTACCCCTGAGATCAGAGGCCTAACACGAGTCCTTCAGGGGTCAGAATTTAATATCTGCTAAATCCACCATCCAGCCTCGCCTGGTGGCTCTAGGACATGGGTGCGAGTCCTGCCTGACCTGGCCAAGGGACTCTACCTTCTTGTAAGGCAAGCCTCTAAGACAGGAGTTCTTGTTGGGTCATGGACCCCTCCCTAGTACACTGTTTTTATGTGACTGGAGAAAATACTAAATTTCATGTAAAAGCAAGGAAAATAAAGATGTAGCTTTTGTCCCCCAGCTAAGTCCAAGGATCCCAGCGTATGACCCCTGCTTTGTCATTAGCCAACCTACATTGGTGGAGGGCACTTCCTCACTGGGAGGCCCATACACCCCAAACAAACACTACCCACAATGCCAAGAAACAAGGCATCCCTGCCCTCTGTGGAGATGGGCAGCACATCCTAGCACACGTGTCAGGAGGGGACCCATAGGCAGGCTTTGGGGGTGACACTCGTCTGATCCCTGACATCACCAGCTAGGGCTTGTCCTCCACGTTTCGGCAAAGGCCCCGCAGAACGCAGAGCACTAGAGGCCTGCGCCAGGCTCCTGGCCCGTTTTATGGAGATGAGCAGCATGTGGTGGGTTGCCGCCACTCTGCTTTCTGTCACTCATCTCCCCCAGCAGTCACAGGCGGCCTGGCCGGGGTCTCTCAGGCTCCTTCTGTGGCATCCCCGCAGCCTTCCATTGTGCGCTCCTCACACCTATCTCGTGTCTCTCCATTGTCCCCAGTCTGGCTGCCATCTTGATTCTTCTGAAACCCTGGTGCTCTGGGATGTGATGCCTCTGGGAGGAGACTGACTGGCCCGGGACCATTGCAAGCCACGGGCATTTCCCACAATTTGTCTCCCTCCAGACAAACGTGCTTCCCTGCGGGAAGCCTTTTGTCCAGTCCTCTGGAATTGGAAGCGGTGACTGCACTGGGTCCAGGCTTCAGTCCCTTTTACTGTGGTTTCAAGACCTTTACTGAAATCGCTGGACATGCTGTTCTCCCAGCGGCGCTTACTTTGCCCTGCATCAGTCCAAGGACTCTTCCTAAGCTTCTCTCACTCTTTCTGAAGGCGCATTGATGGTACATTCATAGCTACAGATTCCCCAGTGCTGGGCAACCACTTGGCTTCCACTTCTTGGCTCCTATGAATGTTTGGGTGTGTACAGCCCATTCCTGGCTTTGATTTCCTTAGGGTATGTTCTCAATGGCACCAATCCTCTCATTTGACAGAAGAGGAAACTGAGGCTGAGGGAGGGGAAATTATGTTCCCGAGAACACAGGCAGGCCGTTTCAGGGTACAGACCCAAACCCAGGGCTTCCGGCTCCACATTCATTGCTTAGAGCAGAATCTGGATCGCGACATCGTAAGTTTGGGGTTGGAAGGGACCTCGGAGGTCATCTAGGGCAAATTTTACAGTTCAGGAAACTGAGGCTTAGAGGAGGTTTTGCAGTCACACTGCAAGCAAGGTCAAGAGGCAGAATTTGATTCCAGGTCCTAGGACTCTAAATCTGGCATTCTTTCATGACAACACGGGGGAAATGATCTTGCCCACGTCTTCCCCTACAAGCCCAGAGCTGTGCAATTCACGCCCAGTCTGGATTTACTCGTATACACTGAAGACAGCAAGCTCCTCGAGGGCAGGAGCCCCAGATTTGCTGGACTCGGAAAGGGCCTGACGCATGGACTTTAGAGACGCTTACAGAACAGAAGTCAAGTGAGGGAAGATCCTGGAGCTTAGGGGCAGCTGGGTGCTGCAGAGGAGAGAGCCAGACACAGTCAGGAGCCTCAGACACCAGCTGGGTGACCCTGGAGAAGTCACCTAATCTCTTGCCTCAGTTTCCCCTCTGGAAAAGATGGGTAACAACAACACCAGCTTCCCAGAGCTGCGAGGATCGCGCGAGATGAACCTGGTCAAGTGCCCAGCACAGCGCCCAGGAGCTCATTCATACATTCTGGTGTTCTCTGTCATCAGGGGCCGGGTCATGGGAGCCAGGGCAGAAGAGCGGCCGCCAGCCCAGGCCAGGGGAGCAGAGAAGCAGGGCTCATTAAGATGACGAGGGACCTCCCCCCCCACACGCACACACACACGTACGTACACACACACTCACACACACACACAGACACACACACTCACACACGCACAGACACACACAGCCACAGACACACCCCCAACCCCCCCACACACATACGTGCACACACACATATGCACACACACACTCACAGACACACACAGACACACACACCCCACACACATACAACCACACACACACACCCCCAAACCCGACACGCACACACATACATGCACACACACACATGCACACACGCATACACACCCACAGACACACCCCCAACCCCCCCACACACATACGTGCACACACACACATGCACACACACTCACAGACACACACAGACACACACACCTCACACACACATACACCCACACACACAGACACACCCCCCAAACCCCCCGACACGCACACACATACATGCACACACACATGCACACACACACTCACATGCACACACACAGACACACACGCCCCACACACACGCATACACCCCCCCACACACAGACACACCCCCAAACCCCACACACACATGCACGCACACACACACATGTATGCACATACATGCACACTCACACTCACACACACACTCACATACACACACACTCACACTTGCTCACACAGACACACACATGCACACACCCCCCAGACACACATGCACACACACTCTCACACAGACACACTCACATACACACACACAGACACACACACACACACTTGCTCACACAGACACACACATACACACTCACACACAGACACACACACATACCCCACACAAGACACAGACATATATACACATACACAAACACCAGCTTCCACTGTCTTTCCCGGATATCGGCGAGAGAGGAATCTATTATCGGGCCAAGCAGTGGCTGCTGACGTGAAAACGAAATACAGATCCGATGCCTGGCCTTTCAGCTCACCAATCATGCCCGTGGTCCAGGTGACAGTCCTGCTCTGGGCTCGCATCAGACATTTACTTCAGATAATGGAACAGAGGAGGGGGGAGGAAGGGAAGGCATGAGGCTGCGAGAATGTCTCCTGCCTGTGACCATGGCGATGCAGCCCTCTAAGACAGGTGGGAGAGAGCAGGCAGAGGCATAACTAGGACAAAACGAAGGGGGCTTTGGCCCAGAGAGCCCAGCATGGAGGGGGCATGGAGTTAAGCAAGAACCATGAGTTAGCTGGGAGGCTTCCCGAGCGTGATCCACAAAGAGGCCTCTATAGGGGTGGCCCCGAGTCACGTCCTCATCCTCTGTCTCACCCGTTTGCCCCAGCCCCTCCCTCCCTCAGCCATGTAAGGGCCCGCTCTAAGCCCCCTGCCCAGGATCTGCCTGGGGTACCTTCCCCAAGATTCTGGGTCTTCTCATGCGGTCCTTTGTCTGAATGGCATCCAGGAGGCAGGCACCTGGACTCCCAGTTCGGTCTGGAGGCGGGGAGGAGGGCATCAAGAGGGAGAGAAGGGGAGGACATTATGGGGGGCTGCAGGGAGGAGCACGTACCCCGTCCTCTCCCCTGCCAGGCTGGTGCCGGCGATTCCTCTCACCCCCACCCCCAACACCAGGTGAGGAGGGGTCTGGGAGCACTGTCACTCACCGAGCAGGTCCATTTGGCCAGTGGTCGGCTCAACTTTTACGTGTGGGATGGTGGTGAACTCATCCCCATTACAATGCGCTCTGGGACGCGGAGAACTAATTCAATTTGAAGCAGTTTTGCCATAAAAGCTAGGAATGGGAAAAACCCGGCGAGTCTGGGGGGTTATTTAACAAACTGCCTCGCAGATACATTAAGATGATTCTCCAAACGGGGGAGTGTGAACTTGAAGAGAAATTATGGAAGTAGAACCAAAATGTAAATTAGCAGCAGGAAGATGTGGGCATTGTAATGGGCAGGAGGGATGCGCTTGCGTCAGTGCCAGGCGGGAGCGGGTGGGCACTGGTGCCCCCTCCCTCGTCGAGGGCCCATCCTGTGCTCGCTCCCTCTCTTTCCTTGGGTGCCTGGAGCCTGGAAGGGTGGGCAGGCCTCCCTAACACTGATGTGCCTTTGGGGGGGCCCTGTTAGCGCCGCAAGATGCTTCCACACATGGTGTCGCATCTCATCTTTGGAGCAGCTGGCATGCCTCTGAGTGGGAAGGGGCTGGGGAGACCCTCTGGCCAGCTGTCACCTTAGCTGAAGCCCCCCCAACAAGGCCACCTTTGGCTGGAGACCTCCTGTGAGGCGGGAGCTGATTCCACTTGGGAACAGCTCTAAACCATGGGACCCTGTCCTTGACACCCCATCTCTGGGGACCCCTTGGCCACTGTCACCCGGGAAGTGCAGTTCTGCCTTTGGGGGCCAAGCAAAAACAGAACCAAAGACTGCAGGGAGGGCTGGACAGAACTTGGGACGTCTCCCAGGCCAAGGAGGCTTCCTGCTTCCACAGGACACACACTTAAGAGACAGGTGGCACGTCTTCCCTCCTCCAGGCCGAGCACACAGCAGGCATTTAATAAGCGCGGGCTGAGATGCCAGGCTCAATGCCCCCAACTCCTCCTTTCGCAGATCACAGATTTAGTGAGATGCCACCGTGTGTGTCTATGCATGTGCACGCACACACATGTGCCCAAGGTCACCCATACTGCCAGAAGCAAAGCCAAGATTAGAACTCATGTCTTCCGGCATCCTTCCCCAGGGATAGCATCTGCTGACGCCAGCCTCCTCCACACAACCCTTACAGCCAGCAGGCAGATGGGCGGCCGTGGGTTTTCTCCACTCCTAAGGAAGGGAAATAGAGTCACGGACCAGACAGGCTTGGACAAGAGAGGCAGAAAGGAGGTCTCTGGGGGAGGGAGATCTCGGGACCTGGGAGGGAGGCGCCAGGCTTCCCGGGACGGAGAATACCTCTGTGACCTGTGACCTGTGTCCAGAGAGGGATCTCACTGCCCCAGAGACCAGACTTCAAGGCAGTTCTCTCTAATGCCCCACGTGGCTCCGGGTACCGACAGATGTAAGCTAATGTTACCTGGGGAAAACCAGCTCTGCGGTCCTAACTGCGCCATGTTCCTTTGCCATAACAACTCTCTTCTCTGCCCAGGGAAGAGAGAGGGAGGGAGGAATCCACAGGAAGAGGAAGGGCGGGCACGGCCAGAAGTGGGCAGAGAGAGGGAGTCCCCCACCCAAATAAAGGGAAAGAACCCCGAGCAGAGGACAGGAGCGGGAAGGGGAGACACAGGTCCTCTGCCCAACCCATATGGCAGCTCCATTCCTAGAGGTAAAATGGCCCTGAGAAGCAGCTGCTGGTGGCAGGGCTGGGGCACTATCAGAGTCCCAAGACAAAGAAATGTGGCCAGGCCCAGGCAGGGCTCTCAAACTTTGGTGGGCACCTCCTTACTCCCCCTGGCAAAGGCAGGCAGAGGGGCCTCAGCTTCCCCATCTGTATGAGGAGACAGTTGGGCAAGATGACCTTTGGGCTGCCTTTCTGCTCTAAGGCAAAGAAAGGGCCTCCAGAACTCATGCCCAGAGGTGCCCTCTGCTTCCATCTGCTTCCTGGCTACTGGGCTGTTAGAGAAGTCTACCCTGAAATTGCTCTTGAGATGAAAGCAGAAATGGGGGGCAGCATCAGGAGGGCCTTCTTAGTCTGCCATGGTGTGCCAAGCCTCCTTCTATAGGAAGATACAGGATGCCAATGAGTTCTCAATGGGATTCAGAACCGTGGACTCATGCCCCAAAGGGCACCTAGTGAAAGGGTCACAGGTCTAGAGCTGGAGGAGACTGTAGAGACCACCCCCCATTTTACAGATGAGGAAACTGAGGCCCAAAGAGAGGTTTAAGGGCCTGGTCCCAATAAGGACTTAAAGTCAGATCTTCCTGACTGGAAGCCCCGGCTCCGTCCATGGGCATTTTAAAAAATCCCTGCGTTTTTAAAAAGAAGAAACTTATGTTCAAAGATGGGAGGGGCCTTGCCCAAGCAGCAGGACAGGAACTTGTAGTCTGACCCCTGAAAGTTAAGAAGCATCAATTCATTTGTTACTACATGCCAGGCTGGGCACTAGGTGCAGGGCATGCAAGAACCATAAGGAAAAAAAAAAGCAGGCCCTGCCCTCAGGAGCGTACATTCTGCCGCAGGGGGAACAGAACAGGTTAATACCAAATCCTCTGAGGGGGGAGCACACTGCCCCGGCCAGGCGGACTGGGGCAAAGCCTGCCTCCGCTACTGAGGTGGCACCCAGGCTGAGCCTTGACCAGGAGAGAGGGGAGACTGGCCAGCAGGCCAACACAGCTGGAAAGCAGAGCGGCATGGTGGAGAAAGACAGGAAGCTAGTCTGTAGGCAGAGATGTGCGCCCCCTGTGAACATCTTTACATGCCAGGCTGAGATTTCTGAACTTTGTCCTGCAGGTAACAGGGAACCACAGAAGGTCTTTGAGCCTGGGGAAAACATAGTCAGATGGCACCTTGGGAACATCGTTCTAGCAGCTGTGGAGGACGGGCTGGGCGGGGGATGGAACGCAGGGCAGAAAGCCGGAAGGAGGGCTGGCAGGGAGTGGAGGCCTCGCGGGGGGCCAGCAGTGCCAAGCATCGCTCTGGGACGAGGAGAGGGTTCCTGTTGTTCTGAGGGCCCCCTTCAAAGCAAAGGTGCAGAGATTCCCATCTACTCTCCAATCAAAGAAAGGACAGATGGCACTCAGGGGCAGGGGAAGCCTTGATGGCTGCTTTGGAGCCCGAGTCCCAGCTCTGTTACTGGCCTGTGTGACATTAGAGAAAGCCCCTGCCTCAATTTCCCTATCTGTTGAATTAAAAGGTCTGGGTAAGAAAAGTGAAAGGTGACCAGACGAGGGAACTCCCAGGTCCTTTCTAGGCCTCTGTCCCCTGAACATAAAGTAGGGTCTGGATGGGAAGGACTGACCCGGAATAGGTGGAACTTGTTTAGGCCAGTAAGGTCTGCCTGTCTCACGTGAGCTTCTCGACTCCCCTCCACCCCATCACTGCTGCGCTCAATGTACAAGGAAAGAAACTGAGGCCCAGGGCTCACAGCGAGCCAACATCAGGCCAGATTCCAGGCAGTTTCCCTTGTCATGTGGGTCATGGTGACCTGAGGGACAAAGGAGGGTGAGCCCAGGTCAGCACCACCCATCGAGGAGCAGAGAGAGGAGCCAGCAAGCCCAGACCCTCGGCCTGGAGTAGGAAAGAGGCGTCTCTAAGTGATAAAGCGCGGGTTCCCACAGCACTTTGAAGCCTCAAAGACCCCTGAGGCAGGCAGGATTTTCATGTCACAGAAAAGGCTATGTAGGCTTCAAAAGGCTAGGGGACCAGTCTAATGTCACAGCGTAAGCAAATCTCCAAGACAGGATTTGAACACAGGGCCGCATTTCCACGTCCAGCACTCTCAGCACGAGGCAGGCTAACCTCAATGTCCCACACAGCCTTTTCCTCCTGTCCCCAACACACGGGCCTACTCTGCAGGGAAGGCAGGCACATGCCGGTGCCACAAACACTGAACAGCAGGTGTGGGACCTCGCCAACGGGCGGCCCCCGCTCTCGGGGCACTCTCTGTTCAGGAAGGAGACGGGGGCAGCCTCAACACCAATCCTTTCAGGATAAGGGAGTCCTTCATGAATGCAATTCAGCAAGGTGCAAGGCCCCCAAACGCCCAAGTCCCAGGGGGCCCTGGAGGCCCTTACTAAGAGTGTGGCAGGTCTGGACGGGGGGAATCAGAGAGGGGCCAGAAGATCTCCAGGAGGGCCCACCTCCCCCAGTGTCCTCGCTCTAGCAGTAGAAAAGGTCCATCTCCGGGCGCAATGCGAGCGAGACAAACCCCATCAGTAAGCAGGACTTGCGGGGCTCGGCGGCATCCCAGCCGATCGCTGCAAGATTTAACGGGACTTTGAAAAATAAAGCAGGTAGAACACCAAACCACCACTGGCTCTTCTAGCTGCAATAAAAATGGATTTATTTTTTCATGGAATGAAATTTAATAACTTTGGTGGGAGATGAGGCGTGAACAAAAACAGGGGGTTTGTTGTGGGTTATTCCCCCTTCTCTCTTCGGAGAAGGAGGAGGGAAGGAAGGGTGGGGGAGGATCCTGGCCCAGCGCCAGCCCCCAGCCTGGCCCAGCCCAATTTAAAGAGCTGCACCGAGACTCAGGCAATGTGGAGCTCCACACCCCTGCCTTACTCAGGGGAAGGGGGGTCTAGGCCCACCCTGAGGAGCCCCTACCCATTTCTCTAGCTCCAGGCTACCAGGCCACACACTATGCAGGGTTCAAGAATCAGGGTTCCCCCACCCTGAGGCTGGGGAATGTCTGACCGTGGCCATCGCCTCCAGACAGGGTGAGGGGGGAATGGACCCGTCTGCTGTAAGAATGCCCTCCATCATGACATTGCCCTACTGGACAAAGGCTCGGGGAGGTGAAAGGGGGCAGAGGCTGAGAGAGGGGCCCCCGGCTTTGCTGGAGGGAGAGTCCTCTCCTCCTCCTTCCCCACTGATCTGGACATCGGAAGAGGGACGTCCAGGGGCATCCGCATGTTCCTAAGCAGTGCCAACCCTTGCATTTTACAAAGGAGCAAACTGAGTCCTGGAGGGTGAGGTGACCATGTGGCAAGGTCACCCAGGAAGCAGGAGGCAGAGCCAGGATCTTGACCCCAAATCCAGGCCTCCTTCAACAGAGCCTAGGCCAAAATGGTGCCCTCTTAGGACCTGCCACCAAGGAAACAGCTAGGCTATGTGAGACTTTGCTAATGACGGGTGCTGGGGTACAAGTGGGGTCCTGGCACTCCACAATGAAATGGATTTTCTGGCCTTAAAAGACATGCTGTTAAAAAAAAAAAAGGACCATTTTGGGGAATCTGAGCATGAAGTTTACACCTACTACCCGCTGCACCCTGGACAGATGCCTATCCTCCCTGCCCCTAGTTGTGCCACTCTGAGGACTAGGGGTGGCCCAGAAGGGATGCCATGCAGACTGGGGAGCTGGGCAAGCTGGCAAAGCAGGGGAATCCCAATCTGCTTTTTGCCTTTGTAACCTCAGCACCTGGCACCAGGCCTGACACATAGGCACTCACTGAAGACTTGTTTAGACAGAATTTAGAACCCGGGGGGAAAGGTCTCAGGCTGAGCCTCTGGGGGCTGGACATGGGCAGGATCCCACCATGCTGATGGTCTCTCGGGAGGGATGAGGGGCATCCTGGATGCCAGGTGAGGGAGGACCGAGGGGCTCACGGAAGACAGTGGCCTCTCTCTCAGCAAGCTTGGAGCGCCCGGGGTGGGGAAGCCAGCCGGCCGATTCTGCACAGCACTGGCCAGTCGATGAAAAAACAAGCGTGTTATTGACCGGCCTCACGCTAAATCCTGCTGGCAGACAAGACGATGGGGGGCTGTATTGACTGCTGAACTAATAACCCTCCGCCCTTCTGGGCTGCTCCGCTGGGCCAGGCAGGCTGGGGGCACCCAGGGCAGGGAGGGGCATGAGGGCCACGTCAGAAGGCAGGAAAGTCAGGACGACTCCTCCCCACCAAGAAAGGTCCAGTGCCCAGTGTCAGGAGGCAAGGAGGCCTGAAGCAGGTCCCTGCCCTCGGGGGACTGACAATCCAGAGAGGCAGGCAGGGATCCACCCAGGTCCTCAGACTCCGAATCCAGCTTCAGCAGGCTCCAGGGGGCCTGAGTTTGGATCAAGGTTTTCACTGCTTTCTGGGCCTCAGTTTCTCAATCTGTAAAACCAGGGGAGTTGGGCTGGATGAGTCTCAAAAGGCTATTTCTAGATGGAAATCTGTGACCTTAGGAAGAGTCGTATTCCAGATGTCTCTGCCACCCACCAACCAGCACCCCGTTTTCCCCTTAGCCTCCAAACAATGCACCTCACAAAAGTTCTCCTAAAATCTTTCCCAAGCAGAGTGCCCCATTTGCTGGCCCCTGCTGGAATAAGTGCTGGGCTTGGGAAGGCCTGGGTGGAGCTGTGATGCCAAGTAAAAGTCATGAAAGCTTTGGGAGCCTTGGTTTTCTTATCTGCTAAATGGGTGTAATGACAATCTTGGCACTATCTGCCCCTAGGAGGCCGTCAGCAGGAACATGAGGACAGTAAAGGGCTGGGAAGGAGGTGGTGACTTGGCCGGTAATTCCTAGAGGAGCTGCTGGTGAGGAAAACATCGTATGAACTGATATTCCGCATTCAGATCTAGGAGAAGGGATAGGGGTAGGAAAGTGAGAAGGGTTTCTTCTTGAAAACAGCCTCCAACACACCACATCAATTCACTTGTGTTGGGAGAGGATCTGGGTTCAGTTCCTACTTCTGAGCCTTACTACTGACTATGTGACCGTGAGAAGCTTTGTGATGGGAGAACGTTGCTGCGGTGGTGGCTGTCTGTGTCCCTTCAGGCCTGTGTCCCACAGGGCCTCCCATATAGTTTATTAATGTACTTTTGTTTTTGTTTGGACTTTTTGTGAGGAAATCAGGGTTCAGTGACTTGCCCAGGGTCACACAGCTAGTAAGTCTCTGAGGCCCGATCTGAACTCAGGTCCCCCCAACTCCAGATCCAGGATTCTATCCACTGTGCCACCTAGCTACCCTACCCTAGCAGGACCACAAGGGCCACACTAGGTTCTCTGTCTACTGTAAAAGCTTGACTGACCTCAGCAGTAGCAGCATCTGGACCGTGAGAAGGCAGGAAGACTCCAAAGACAAATTGTCATTTGTGGTTTTGCTCAAGGACTTGGGGGGGCAGCTGCAGACTCCATTCAACTAGCATTTATTCCTAATAGCCTATGCTAGTCTGGGAAGGCAAGGGCCAAACAAAATAGTCCCCCCCTTCAAAAAGTTTAAAGGGGGAGGGGCAGTTTACACATGAACGCAAGCGAATGCAAAGCATATTTGAAGTACACTTAGGGAGACTAGGAATTAGGTGGGGGGGCATTTATGGGGTTCAAGAAAACCCTAGGCATAGAAGGTGGCTCCAAGCTGTTTTCTGTTTGTCTATTGGATTTGTCTAAATTTGGAAAAGACACATTGAAGTTGCCGACAATTACCATTTTACCATCTAGATTTTCTTTTAATTCAATTGGCTTTGCCTTTGAGTACTTAAAAGCTACAACATTCCCAGCATATATATACATATATATAT
>CM053592.1:189633505-189644739 GCA_028646515.1 Pseudochirops corinnae
GAATCTCTGTATTTTAAGTGTTTTTCTCACATAGGACAAATGGCTGGGTTTTGCATTCTAATCCATGCTGCCGCCCTTCTTTATTTTATGGGAATAGTCATCCCATTTATAGTCACAGTTATGATTTTTAAGGTTGTTTTCCCCTTTATCAAATCCTTTTACATTACAGTATATTTCTTTTCTTAAAAAAAAAAACATCACCAAGTAGCTGCACTTTGTTTTGCTTAAGGCCATCGGGTCTCAGAAATCTCTCTCCCCCTTCTCCCCCTTGACTCCAGTCACTGCTTTTCCTCTCCCCACACCCATTTGTGCTATTAGACATTTCCATTTGGAGCCAGAGAGCCCGAGTTCAAATCTTGGTTTTGCTGCCTCCTGCTTCTGTGACCTTTTTGGCCTTCAGTCGCCTTATTTATATAATTAAGGAGGCTGGGTTCCTTCTACCTCAAAATCCTCTGATCCTGCAATCTCTGTTGTTTCATACACGTGTTCTAGCTTGCGTATACTCCCAGCACTCAGAAGAGAACAGCTCTCATCTGTTCACTACCCGCCTTCCTCTTCTCTGCTTCAGTTTACCTGTCCATCTATGGGGTTCACATGGAGGTCTGTTGAATAGGAAAATGGGGGAGGGGGGAAATTTGGAAACCTCTCAGTTTGGGGAGAGAGCTCCCAAACCACCCAAACGCATTTACAGTCAGGGCTCGCTTTATACTTAGATATACACTGTGATATAAGAATATTGTGATCCACAGCGTACCCTGTAAGCTTCTGGCACGAGGACTGTTTCTCTTTTCAGGTGTGTGCCCAGAACTTAGCCCGGCACCTGTCCCCTGGCGGGCACTCACAAAGGGGCCTCATTTCATTTACTCATCCATACACATGGCAATTATAGCCAAAGGAGGGGTTCTATTCCCCTTCTTAAGCCCGTCCCTAGGAAAGGCCCACATTGAAGGGGTGGGTTTAGGATAGAAATCTCCCTCCCGCCGACCTGCCAGAGATGGCTCTTTTGGAGCTGGCCCGCCAGGGAGCCAGGTCCGGGTGGGAGAGCCATAGAGACCACAGGTGGGAGGGGCCCCCCTGGCCTCCCGCCCCAGGACACTCACCCAGCTGTTCAGGCATTTCAGTTGTGTTCCACCCTCCCCTGGAGAGGTCTGCCATTTTATTCTCCAGCTCATTTTACGGATAAGGAAACCGAGGCCAACAGGGTAAAGTGATTTGCCCAGGGTCAACCTGATTTTACAGAACAGGAAGCTGAGGCTTGTCACTTGCCCATGGTCACCCACAGTCACTAATTAGAGGCAATATTCGAACCCAAGTCCTCCTGATCCCCATCCAGGGCTCTCTCTCTGGCCTGTTTGGACTGTTATGGCAGGGAGGTGACGGGATTATCTTTCTATTGCAGCACCTTACCCTGGGCCTTGAATGTTTGTTAAATAAGACTCTAGTTGTACCTCAGGCCCAAGCCAGGGTAGGGGAACATGGGGCTGCTCTGCCAACACTGGATGCAAGAGTCCCAGGTGCCCAGAAATCTGGGACCTGCAGGCCTGGCCCCCGGGGGCAGCAACAGGGCCGGCATTTCTACAGGCTCCTGGGAATGCTATCTGGGAGGGGCTTTTACTGTGCCCATTTCACAGAAGGGGAAACTGAGGCATGGGAGGCCCTGGGGCCATTTGGGTCATGTCAGAAGCAGAATTCAAACCTGCGCTCACTTGGTATTTACTGGTGGGAAGTCAGAAGGATACTCAGGAGGCAAGGAGGAAGCAGAGCCTCATGGGAAGCCTTGAAGAGTGCTGACCACGCACCTGTGTACCTAGCACTGTGCTGGGCACTGGAGATACAAAAGTCTCTCCCCTTTACAATTTTAAATTGGAGGCGGGGCAGGGAGAACCAATGTACTCTGATAAAACACGTACCAAGTAAAGCCAAGGAAAGATAGGGGCAGGGCCCCCAGAGAGCCCTGGGAGGGTGAGGAAGCCCCCCTCCAGCAACATCCCAATGATGAGACAACATTCGGCTCCACACAAGGCACAGGAGGCGTGTAGACGGAGGGGAGGTCAAGCAGCTGCCACCTGCTCTCAGAGTCTCCAGTGTCCATCCCCATCAGCCGGCCTCCTCCCGCTGCCCTGCCCCAGCCGCTAGCCCCGCTTCAGTCCACCCTGACCCCCCATCCACAGTCCAGGCAGCTGGGGGGGAGCTCTCCCTCCCCCTCCTTCTCCCCAATAAAATCTCAAATCCTCTCTTTGCACCTGGCCCTCCAGCCTCAGTGCCACCCTGGGATTTCCCCTCCTCACCTGGTTCCCCTGTTGCCTTCAGAACTCAGTTCAGGTGGACCCTCGCGCCTCCAGACCCTAGTGCTCCCCCCAGGCCAGACACCCAGCTTCTAGGTGCCAACTCCACTAGAATGTGAGCAACTTGAGGGCAGGGGCCAAAGCCTGGAACAGAAGCCCTTAATAAATGCCAGGTAAATGGTTGATTAGGGGTAGCCAGGTGGCACCACAGGGCACAGGGCCCTGGGCCTGCAGTCAGGAAAACTCTTCTTCCTAAGTTCAAATCCGGCCCCAGACATTTACTGGCTGTGTGACCCTGGGCAAGTCACTTTACCCTGTTTGCCTCAATTTCCTCATCTGTAAAATGAGCTGGAGAAGGAAATGGGAAAGCACTCTAGTGTCTCTCCAGAGAAAACCCCAAATGGGGTCACGGAGAGTCAGATGCGACTGAGCAACAATAACTGATTGACTGATGCTATAAAGCCAATCTGAGGCTTCACCGGCATTCAGCCCCCAATGCCATTCCTCTCTCCTCCTCCATTCCTGATTCTCCCATTCCCCCCTCCCTCCCCAGCTCCCTGGAACAGTCTCGTTTCCCACCAGGCAGCTTGCTCTCAGCTCTGGACTATTTACGTGGAAATGGGGATAATGGCAGGCAGCTAAACTGAGCCGGGTCTCAGGAGCCTGGCAACCCCTGCCCACTCAGGCCCCATTCAGGCAGCCAGGTAGAAGACAGAGAGAGACAGAGAGAGAGGGGGAGAGAGACAGAGACAGAGAAACAGAGACAAAGAGAGATGGGGGGGAGAGACAGAGAGAGGAGAGAGAGACAGAGAGAGAGGGAGAGAGAGAGAGACAGAGACAGAGACAGAGACAGAGAGAAGAGAGAGGGGGGGAAGAGAGAGAAAAGGCCAGGAGCCCAGACCCTGGGAGGTGAAGGTAGCTGGAGTGAGGCCAAGGTGGGTTGTGATCTGCATAGGTGGATGGCCTTTCTACCCGGAGTGAGGCAGAAGTCCTCTGGGGGAGAGATGAAGGACAGCCCTGGGAGGGTTTGGGGAGGGGGAAATCAGTGATGGTAGTCAATGATCAGAAAATCAAAGAAAAGAATCACAGCATCTTAGAAGTCGGGTCCAACCTCCTCGTTGCACAGAAAAGGAAGCAGGTCTGACGTGGTGTCCCCAGTGCAGCTGGGGGGGACCTCCCTTTCCACCTGTATTATCTCTCTGACCTCCTCTGCCAGCTCTGTCCTCCCACCCCATCTCCACCCCGGGTGCTGACCATCCCCATGTCCAGAAGGCGCTCCCCTCCAGCCCAGAATCCCTCCTTTCCTTCTAGACTCAGTGCAGGTCCCATATGCTACATGACCCCTCCAGAGACAAGTGCCCGCTGCTTCCCCCCATCCTGCCTCAATGCTCCTGCCATCTCCTCAGAAGGCAAGCTCCCCAAGGGCAGGCACTGGCTCGGCTGTGTTTGTGTACTCCCAAGTCTCCCTGAGTTGACGCCTTGCTGCCTCTCAGGGGGTGAGCCTGGGGATGAAGAGAAGGGTAAAGACAATGGGTTTCCATCTTGGAAATACTGAGTGCTAGGTGTCTCTGGGATAACTAGTCCAAAAGGACTAACCGCAGGTTCTGCACCATCTGACTAGAGATGGCCATTGGGCCCATGGGAGCTACCACGGGAGTGAGCATTCGGAGGGGGAAGAGAAGTACCCCAGGCAGATCCTCACTAGGAGGTACGAGATGGCCAAGGAGACTGAGAAGGAGGGGGGGGGGGGGAACAGGAGAGTCCCACCAACCCCGACAAGGGGAGGAGAGTGGCCAGGGTGACCCCACGCAGCTCAGAGGTCCAGGAGGGGGAGAAGAGAGCAATTTTGAAGAGGCCACCAACTCTGGGGAGAGTGGTTCCACAGGGTGATGGGGGGCAGGCAGTGTTCTCTTGGACCGGGAAGGACCTCAAGGGTTCTAGTCTCAGGACTGTGGCAGACATGACTGAGGACCCACAAAGGGCTTTCGTCTATGCGGACTATGAATGTTGTTAAGTCACAGAAGTGAAAATGTCCTAGTGCTCTAAGGAAGAGTCTTGACCTCACCAGTGGGCACCATTGGGAGGCTTCTTCCTGCCCCAGTCAGAAGCCTGTGAGGGGCAGTGGGGAGGGGGCAGTAATCCTGGCCTGGGGCTTGCCAGGGGGTTGGAGGGCAGGGAACAGTGGTGGCTGAACTAGCTAATGACAGGCCTGGGAACTGGAAGGGAGAAAAGTGAAATCAGAGCAGAGGTAACCGGAGAAAATCTTGAGGGATCAGAGAAGAAAGGGTAGGGGCAAAGAAGAGGCCTGGGGCCACCCAAAAGTAATGGTGAGAGAGGTAGGCAAAGTGCTCTGAGGAGTCTGAAGAGGAAGGAGAGGGTCACCTGTGGACTTTAAGAGAGCTTCCTGGAGGAGGCATTGTGAGCAGGGCCTTGAAGGATGGGAAAGGCTTCAGCTGATGGGGATGGGGTGTAGGAGAGGCAAAGACACACACAGCACTGGGTCTCCTTGGCACAGTCGGCCCTGTCTTTCAGAACCAAAGGCTGGGTAGGAATTCTTGCCTGAGCTCCCAGAGGGGCATCTTGGGGTTCCAGGGGCCATACCCCGAAGTCCCCCCAGCTTTCCGACAGCCTCCCCTCAGGTGCCTTCCTCCTCCTCTCCCTCCAGCTGCCTACCGTAATCCCCCCTTCAGAATGGCTCTGGGCTAAGCCTTCTACACACAAAGGAGCAGCATGAAGTGAATTTTCACAGCTGGGTTATAAACTCCTAAAAATAGAGATGGGTGATGGATCGGAGCTGTCGCTGAGCCGCCAGCCGTGGGGGGAAACGGGGAGCAGGGGAGAAACCAAGGGGCTGGGGGAGGGTCCAGAGCTGCCTGGGAGCCTGCCTCCTCCCTGGGAGGGTGACTGAGATTATCTCCAGGCTTCAGGTGGGAGTAAGACAAAGCATGATTCGATTCTGGTACCATGCGTGTACTGGGAGACAGCCACTTAGGGGGCCTCCCTCGGGCCAAGAGTGAGGGACTCGCTCACTCAGCATCTACTAAGCGCCTACTGCATGCCCAGCACTGGGGACAGCATAATGAAAGGCTGAAGGAAGAAATCCCCTCTGCCAAGGTTGACTGGCATCTGCCCTGTACCCCACAGGGTCTTAAAGAGTCAGTGGAAAGAGGATTATTTAGGGCTGGAAGGAATCTTAAGGGCATAGAGTTCAAACTCCTTGTTTTCAGAAGAAGTGAATGAGAACCAGAGCAACCTGCCCCAGCTACTAAGGCTGCTATAGCTCTTGCTATGTGTGGGAGGGAGGGGGCCTGGAGACCCCAGCCTTCTAGCCCTCCATCCTAGCCCTCCATCCACTGCCCCAGCTCCTGAGGCTGCTATGTATGAGAGGGAGGGCGCCTGGAGACCCTGGCCTTCTAGCTCTCCATCCACTGTCCCAGCAGCCTCTCCAATCTTGGGGATACAGAGACAAAAGTGGGTGCAGTCCTGCCTTCAGAAAGCCTACATTCTCCTTGGGGGAAACACATGCACACATATGCATATGTTATGAAGTCATCAATGGATGGGAACAACTAAGGCTGGGGAAGGGCGGGGGGCCAGTGCCTAGGCTGGCCTTTGGAGAGAGCTAGGGGCCCTCCTAGGCAGGTGGTGAGGCGCCCCACCTGGGGGACAGACGGCACAAGGCACTGAGGGGGTCAGTGGAACGTTGTATATAAGGAACAAGGAGAAGGGCAGCGGGGCCCGAAGCGCCAGCACGTGAGGGGCATCAGGCAGACCGCATTCTCTGTGGCCACACTGGGAAGGGAATAAGAAGCTGGAGAGCTTCCTTGAATAGGGGATGTGTTTGGGGAAGGAAGTGCCCTTTGGTGGCGGATGGACACCCAGAGAGTGGCGGGGGAGGGGGGCCTCCCCGACCCCTGAGAGTGGGGGGCCTGACAGGCTTCGCCGTCTGAACAGGGACGCCCCCCAGCCTCTTCCCCCGTCTCCATCCCCCTCCCCATGAGTAACAGAGCTGCCCAGGCCGCACCTCCAGAGACAGCTTTGATCCCTGCCCAAGGCTCAGACAATCTCAAGTATAGATCGTGTAGGATGAGTGAGTGAGTGTGTGTGTGTGTGTGTGTTCACACATGAGCCGGCTCCCTTTCTGCACAGTGAAAGGAGGCAGGCGACATTAACATTTAAATAAAGTTCTCGGATAACCAGCATCCTTTCAGGCCTGGGGGAATGGCTGCCTGGGCCTGATCTAGAGCAGAGGAAGGAGGGAGACCTCCCCAGCCAGCCACAGACTCTCCCCTTGTCTCAAAGCCGGCTCTTCCTCCCGGGCCTTTGGGCCCAGGGCTCTCCCCTGGGGGCCTGCCCCCACCCCACCAACATCAGACTCAGGGCCAGGGCCTTTCGTGGCCCCGGGTCCAACCTGCTCATTTCATAGACGTGCAAACCTAGGCCCAGCAAGGTTTGCTGGTGAGCCCGGGTTTGGAGCGGGAAGGGCCTTGAGAGGCCATCTCCAAAGCCTCAGTTTATGAACTGAGGCGTGGGGCGGGTAGATGCCTGGCCTAAGGTCCCCCAGGGCATCTGACTCTACATTCTGTGGTCTCCCCATTAGGCCAAGGTGGTACCTCATGGGAGGGGCCAGAACTCTGGGCTTGGGTTCAAATGTCGCCTCTGCCCCTAGTCCATAGACTGCTTCCTCATCTGCCAAAATGAGGATCGTAATTCCTACTGGATCCCCCCACACAAAGCTGCTGGGAGACTCCAGGGAAATGGTGCTTTGCACAGGGCTGTGCAATGTGGTCCAGGGCTACAGACCCATCGGTGCTGGGGTGGGGGGGTGGGGGGGAGATCCCAGAATTCCAAGGCTGCCGCCAAAGAGTGCTCGGTTCAGTCTGCCTCTGAACCGCCCCCGACCTGCTTCTCCAAAGGTCAGGGCTTAGTAATCAGTGTGTTCTCACGTGCCCCATTCTTTCCTGCCCTGTGACCCTTACGTTTGCCCATGCGTCCTACCTTGTGCCATCTGGATAAAGGCCCATTTCCCCCAATGTTAAATTCTCAAGGGCAAGGCTCTTGTGGCTCTGCGTCTGTGATGCCCCAATGCCCAGCCCTGGCACAGAGGATGACAAATAAGTGTTTGCTGATGAATTTAGAGAAGACTGAGTCTAACTCTGTCCTCTGACTGGTGAGGATACTGAGGATCAGAGGGGGCTGGACACTTGGGCAAGGTCACACAGAGGAGGCAAGCAAGCGGCACAGGGCGCTGCCTTCTGCCCCGGCCAGACTCCAAGAGGAGGAACATGTCAGTGCCCAGCTCTGTATCGTATTTTAGAAAGGACATTAATAAGCGGGAGCATCCCACAGAGGACCAGCGGGCTGGGGAAGGAAAGACTCAGGGAGACCTGAGAGCTGCCTTCAAGGATGCAAGGGCTGGACTGTAGAAGAAGGAGGCTTGGCAGTACTGGGCCCAGGAGGGCAGAACCGTGGATGCCGCAAAGAGGCATGTTTGGACTTGAGGTTGGTACAAGAGGGAGCTGGGCTGCCTTGGCAAGGGGAGGCTGCCTCCCTGGCCAGAGCAGCCCCTTCCCGCCGGCGCTAGGAGACTTGGATCAGGCCTCATCAGGCTCTCCTGGGCTGTGGAAGCCCCTCCAGCCTCCCTCACATCATGGCATGGGGGTCTCTCCAGAACCAGGGCACAGGAGTCAGAAGCTTTGCTGTTTAAGGAGCAGAACAAGCCCATCGAGACAATGGTTCATCCGTCCCCTGGTCTCCATACACATACACCCCTCTGTCCCCTGGTCTTGCTGGGAATAAAGAACATAGAAAAAGCAACCTTTTAAAGAAGGTGGCCACACGGACTCATTCAGCCTCACCCGTGTGAACTGGGACTCAGCTTACCAGCTGTGTGACCTTGGCTGAGTCACTCACCAGGAAAAAGAGGGCTGGATGTAATGGCCGCCAAGGACTCTTCCAGATCAGAGCCATGATCCCAGACTGACCATGTGGCCCCGGCTGCATCATGGCAGGCCAGGCTCTGCCTGGGAGGGCGAGCCCACCCAGGAATTAAGATATTAAATGCAGCTGCGCTGAAAACACGGATGAAATCCAATTACGCCAGGAAACATGGAGGGCCGTTTAGCCTAACTGGGTTATCCCGCCGGCCCCCGACTCAGCCTGAGTGGAATAAGCTCATTAAGTAGCCACCCTCCGTCTGAGGCAAAAGAAGGAAGTGGGTGGTCAGAGGGGCATAGAAGGGCCGTGTGTACTTAAGGCTGAGCTGAGCTCTCTGGCCTTTGCTGGAGGCCTCGGCTGCCCACCACCAGCCTTGGGCCTCCCCAGTTGGGGCACAGGTGGGAGGAGGTGGGATCGGCACATCTCTCCCTCTGATTTCTCACTCAGTGGAAAAGTCAGCTGACAGAAGGCTAACGTGGGGCGGAGATCCAGCTCTGGCCGGCCCTCCTGGCTTGCAGGGGCCCCTCTCTGCTCTGAGGACCTGCTGGGCTCCAGGCAGAGCAAAGGTCCTTGGCTACCCCCTCTCTGCCTCTGGTGGAGAGCGGGCATCCCGAAGCTGAGTCTCCTCCAAGAGCCAGCACGAATCTGGCCTCCTCCCACTGGCTTCCAGGACTCCAGGCCCCTCTTCCTGGGCTGGGACAGAGCAGGGAGTGGGGTGGAAGAGGGGGCAGTGGGGTCAGCATTTGGACTTGACTTAGAGGAGAGGACCACAATAGCCTGGAGCTCCCCTCCCCTGAAACAGTTTGCCAGGTGCCCCTCAGGAAAAGGGGCACAGGACCGCAGAATATCAGAGGAGCAAAGGATCTTGGAAGCAATCAGGCTCCTCCCTTCTCTTCAAACACCTTCCATGGCTCCCCAGTGCCTAGAAAGAGGAGTGAAGGAAGGCACTGCAGGTGGTGGGAACAACCAGAATGAAGGCTCAACTTGAGAGCTGGGCCAGGTCCAGGGCCCTTTTTACAGATAAAGAAACCAAGGCCCAGAAAGGCAGGAAGGTGTGGCTGACTCTGAATGGGGCACGGCCACCCCACGGCCAGCTCAGGCCCCCTGGGCCGGAAGACGTCTCCTCCAAACACCTCATTACTCAAGTTCAATGTGGGATCACTTCCCCCCACCCCAAAGTGGGGTGATGTGCCTTGTTGGGTTTCTGTTAATTACAGCGAACTAAAATTAATTTTGTTCTCAGAACCTGTTGAGATAATTGGGACACATCTGGGAATGTCACAAAACGCAGGGTTGGCATCAGGCCCCAGGAGGCCCGGGGAAGGGAATGCGCCTGCTTGGTTAGGATCTGGGGAGGGGCCAAGGGCCGAGGGCTGAGAGTCAGAAAGGCAGGGCTCAGGCGCGGCTTCTGACACTCAGTGCCTGTGTGACCCTGGGCCAGTCACGGGTACTACGGGTATCTGGGCTACAAAGAAAAATCGCCAACAACCCTGCCTTCAAGGAGCTCATAGTCTAGCGCAGGAGACAAAAGGGTCATATGAGATAGATACAAAGTGGATACAAAGTAGCGGACTGTGAACATACCCTTTTACCGATAAGGAAGCAGGCAGCTGCCAGGGCTTCCCTTTCAAACTTCACAGAACAAATCCTTTTAGGGACCGAAGTTTGGGTTCGGTCAAGGGGTCGCACTGAGGACCTAGAGGCTGCAGGTTCCCCAGCCCTGACTCATACTAACAGGAACAAAGGGTTATGGCCCAGAAAGTGCAAAGGATTATGGCCTGGAAAGTGCAAAGGATTATGGTCTGGGAAGTGCAAAGGATTATGGTCTGGAAAGTACAAAGGATTATGGTCTGGGAAGTGCTCTGTAGGGGCAGGGATGACTGCCTGCCTAAGGTTTGGCCAAGGGGGAATGGGACTGGGTGCATGGTAACGGTGGAGGCTGGGGCAGCCAGGGACCAGTGGGGCAGGACTGAGTGCCTCGGGGACATCCAAAGGCAGCTGGGGCAGGGACACCAGAGCTGAACCGACATGACTCATGGGGCAAGCTCTACTTTCCTGGCTGGTCTGCCCAGAGGCAGTTCTTTATCCATAAATATTAAGGAAGAAAATGAGCATTTATTAAGCACCTACTGGACTAAGCACATCACAACCATCTCATCTGATCCTCACAACAACTCGGTGAGGCAGGGGCCCATTTCACAGCTGAGGAAACTGAGGCAGGCAGTGGTTAAGACTCACAGCCAGTGCGAGAGGCTCTACCTACTGAGCCACCTGCACGTCCATATTTTTAAAAATAAAGTTTGGTGCCCATTGGCTCCTGATAGCTGGCTGATGTCCAACGTTAGCCACAGGGGCTGCCTCCTGCCTCACACTCAGCACTCAGTGTAAAGGAAACCTCAGAAATGCTCTCGAGAGGTGTGAACAGCTTAATTTACAGGGTCACCCAGGAAAAAAGGGAGCTGCACTGGCGCAGCAAGGGGGCATTTTCTGGAATTTTCCAGGGGTGGTAGAAAGAGAACAGGGTCCCAGCTCTACCACTTCCTAGTCAGGCCACCCTGGGCAAGACCCTTCATCTGTACAAGCCCCAGTCTGCTCCTCTGTGAAATGGGTGGTGCCTCACAGACAGGACAGAGGGGTGCTTCAGGATGCTGGATGCAGGGCCGGGGAAGCACTTACTAGGGCCCTGCCATTTCCAGGCCTCAGCTGAGTGGCCAGGACTCCAGGAAGGGCAGTCCCGCTCTATTCTGCTTCACTTAGGTCAAAGTCTGGTACCATGTTTTAAAAAGAAAAAGCTGGAGAGTGTTCAGATCAGAGTGACCAGGATGGACTCTAGTTTAGGACCTATGAGGAAGATCTGCTGAAGGGAAAGGGGCTGCGCATCCTTGGCAGATTTAGGATTGACGGAAGGAGAAATTTGACTGGGCCGTCTCCAAAGGCAGTGAACTCTCGAGTGCAGGTGGGCTGGCCACTGGCTGGAGGGGGAGAGAGAGGGAGAGAGAAAGAGAGAAAGGG
>CM053592.1:189645239-189724006 GCA_028646515.1 Pseudochirops corinnae
GGGCAGGGTCGGGAGAAAGGGGGAGAAGGGTCCGTGGGCCCAGGCCGGGCAGAGAGACCTGTAAGGCTTTGGGGGGTCCCCCGAGGTCCATGAGTAGTCGGGTGAGAGACAGGAAGTAAGTAGGGGGTCCGAGGTAGGCGTGGGCTCCCAGCAGGGTGCACGGGTCCAAGGGGGGCAGGCCCCAGGGGGTGCTCCTTGCTGGCTCCCGCGATGTTAACTGGGGTAAATGCAAGGAAGCCGGGCGCTGAGGTAGTGATGGAGCTCGGGGGACGCGCGACTTGACTGGGGCTAATGGGGGGGCTGCCCGGGGAGGGGGCGGGGGGGGGGACATGCGTCAAGAAGCCCCCCCCTTACCCCAGGCTGGCCCTTCTGCCGTCCTGCCGGCTGGAGGGAAGGAGCAGCAGTAGGGCGGGAGGTCCCTCCCCTCGGTCAGGACCCCCGACGCGACCATCACCCAGCCTCCCTCCCTTGTCCGACCCCCTGAGGGGCTCAGACCTTCAAGGCTCCTCCCGCCAATCCCGCTAGGACTGAGCGTGGCTCTGCCTGTGAAGGAGGAGGGGGCCCTTTCCCCGTGGGAGAGGCCCCCCCCTCAGCTCCCCTGGTCTGGGGTCCCCAGGGATGTCCTGAAGGGGTCCCCAGACTCTCCTTGGTGCAGCTCCTCCCCCGGTTACTTCAGCTGGAGGTCAGAGAATGAGTCACGCACTCGGCTGAGTTATAGGGGCAGGGGCAGGCTTCATTTTCATCCCCAAAGTGATCTTAGGGTACACCCCCTTCCCCTGTGCCTGGCCTGCGGATGCCTCATGACCACCTCGGGGAGCCCCAGAGCCCTGCCTGCCGGGGCCAGGCAAGTGGCATCTCTTCCATCTCTACTCCCCCCCCCCTCCAGAACCACAGCCCACATGCTCTTTTTGCTAAGGGGTTAATCCCTCTGCTGGACTCTTAGGAAGCAGGTGAAAATCAGAAGGGCCTTTTCCCAGGTTAATCCATAGGTCAGCCCCCAGTAGTCTTACTTCCAAGCTTAGTTTTGTGCCCAAACATCTTAGGTCTGTGGATCGGGGAAGAGTGGGGAGTCTGCAGAGAAATGAAGCTACTCCAGACAGGGAGGGAACCTCTCTGCCAGTGTTACCCAACAAATTTCAAGGTCCAGCCTTTTTGTTTTTTGGTACAGAAAGAGACAGTTAACTTTACATTGTGGCTCAAATAGAAAATGTTTTGGACTTGGCCTTCAGAGAGGTAGCTCTGCAGCTAATCCTGGAGCTTCCACTTACTCGCCCATGGTGCTTGACAGGGTGGTCCTGACATTTCAGTCTGGTGTGTATGTGCTTGGTCCTGCAGACACCACGGGCAGAGAAGGGGGAGCCCCACTGGGGGCAGGTTTCTATCTGGAGGACTGGCCATCTCTGTGGAAAAGCTCCAGACATGCAGAGGCCTTGTGTTCACACAAAGTGTGTGCAGGAGTGCAGACGGTCCCAGAACATGGCCTGGGTGACTGGCTTTCTGCTCCTGCCTTTCTCAGGTGAATGAGTTGAAGGAGAAGGGCAACAAGGCCCTGAGTGCCGGCAACATCGATGATGCACTGAGATGCTACTCGGAAGCCATCAAGCTGGACCCCCAGAACCACGTGCTGTACAGCAACCGCTCTGCTGCATATGCCAAGAAGGGAGACTACCAGAAGGCTTATGAAGACGGCTGCAAGACTGTGGACTTGAAGCCAGAATGGGGCAAGGTGAGCCGGGAAGGGGCCTTCCACTGGCAGCTGCCGGCCCCGCTGTCCTGGGTGTCCTGCCTCTCACCAGTGCTCTCCTCCCCTGCTTTTCAGGGCTATTCCCGGAAGGCGGCAGCTCTCGAGTTCTTAAACCGGTTTGAAGAAGCTAAGCGGACCTATGAGGAGGGTCTAAAGCATGAGGCCAGCAACTCTCAGCTCAAGGAGGGGCTGCAGAACATGGAGGCCCGCCTGGCCGGTGGGTGTCATGTGCTGTCCCTTCTCCCCTTGTCCTTGTGAATCCAAGGCCTCCCTTGGGGGATCCTTTGTAACAGAGAGTGATGGGCTTTGTTGCCATGTCTGGTGCAGAGAGGAAGTTCATGAACCCTTTCAACACCCCCCACCTGTACCAGAAGTTGGAGAATGACCCTCGGACTCGGGCCCTCTTGAATGACCCCAGCTACAAGGAGCTGATTGAGCAGCTCCGCAACAAACCCTCAGATTTGGGCACGTAAGTGAGGGCTTCTTTGCCCACCCTACCCCATTGAGAAAGGGCTGCCCAGTTAATGTGTCCTTAGTGAGAGATGCCTGTCAGAGTCTGAACAGTTTCTCCTGCCCAGGTTACCCTTTTAGACCTTTTTTTTTTTTTTTTTTTTTTTTTAAATTTTTGGTGCTAACCTGGTTTTGTTGGTGAGGAGTTGATTCATTGGTTCTTTTCGTTAAAGCTGATTGACAGCTCTTTTAAATTGTAACCTTTTGACTGCTTGGGGACACCGAGGTTGAAGGACCTGCTCGTGCATGGTTAGATCTGTAGTCCATTGTTAAAGGCAGGATCTGATCCCAAGGCTAGCTCTCTGTCCAGCATGCCACACTGCCAGACTCAGTGCCTTCCCTCAGACTAATCTGAAAGCTAGTGTTCCTCTTTGGATGTGTGGGGAGAGGAAGAAGCAGGGGCTCTTGGGAGTGGGAGTTGACTTCTCTGACAACAGACACGGCTCAGCCATAGGTCTGAGCTATGGGTCATTTGGGGACATCAACGGGCCCTCTTCTGTTTTGCCCATATTCCAGGAAGTTACAGGACCCCCGTGTTATGACCACACTGAGTGTGCTCCTTGGCGTGGATTTGGGCAGCATGGATGAGGAGGAGGAGGTGGTATCCCCACCGCCACCCCCTCCCCCCAAGAAGGAGACCAAGCCTGAGCCAATGGAGGAGGATCTTCCTGAGAACAAAAAGCAGGTATGGGCTTCCCATGACTGTCATCCTCCTCCCCATCTTCATCCCACACTAGCCAGCCTTGTCTTTCTGAAGGGGCTGTGGCAGGTATGTTCTGGAGGCTTCATTTTCAGAATTGGCCCCTGTTAAAGGCCATTAAGAAAGGGCATTTTTTGTTGGCTTTTAAAAGCAAATGGATGAATAGATGCATGGGGTGTTTATGACAGATCGAGACCTTCTGGGGGTGACTGTCCCTTTCGAGGACAATTACACTGAAGGTCTCAGCAGCCCTCCACAGTCACTGGCATCTGGAGCCTATTGGGTGTGACCAGGGACATGGCCCCTGCCTCAATTGGGAAGAAAGTTGTGAGGCTTCCTCTGCTGTTGTCTTTGAAACTCTGTGATAAAGCAGTGTTGGGGACGTGGAGTGTGGCACAAGCCTTGTGCTTCACAGCAGCGTCTGCCCCATTGGCATGTGCCAGGACACTTCACCATTTCTCTGCTGGTGGTAACAGCTGACCAACTGTTCCCAAGTTTAGCAGCCAGCACAGAGGGCTTTGCGTGGGCTGCATCAGGGTGTCTTGAAGCTGGGGTAACATCCCCACGGGCGCGAGCCAATCACTCTTGCCGTGGCTTCCAGTCCTTTTTCCAGGCCCTCCCACCGCTCCCTTGATCATTGTTCCCTGACGAGCAGAATCCTGTGGCAGTGTGGGTGGCCAGCAGCCATGAGCCAGAAATAAAGCCGTTGTCCCACTAAGTAGAGGGGACATGAGGAGTAGGGCACAACTTTCCACTCCCAGTTTTCTTGATAGGATTTACACAGTAGGTAGGAGGAAAGCTGCAGAGAGGAGTGCAGGAATGGGCAGCTTGGGAGGAGGGATCCCTGTTGCCCCAACCCCTGCCATCCAGCAGGCTGAGGCCCCTGAACCTGCTTGGTGTCCTGGATGGACCTTACCTTGTTCCTTCTTTTTCATCCTCCTTCAGGCTCTGAAAGAAAAAGAGCTGGGGAACGAGGCCTACAAGAAGAAAGACTTTGCCACAGCCCTGAAGCATTACGATCGAGCCAAGGACTTGGACCCTACGAACATGACCTACATCACCAATCAGGCCGGTGAGTGCCTAAGGGACCCTGGGCTGGGCGGGCAGGCCTCCCTTGGCGGCGTCCTGACTCTGCTGGCTTGGCAGCGGTATACTTTGAACAGGGAAACTACAATAAGTGCAGAGAGCTCTGTGAGAAGGCCATCGAGGTGGGGAGAGAGAATCGCGAGGACTACCGACAGATTGCGAAGTGAGTGTCCCCTGACCCCGGCTCGGGATGGCGGAGGGGGGGGGGGGGAGCCTGGCTAAGCCACCCCATATTTCCCCTTTCCAGAGCTTATGCCCGAATTGGCAACTCGTATTTCAAAGAGGAACAATACAAGGATGCCATCCACTTCTACAATAAGTCTCTGGCTGAGCACAGGACCCCAGACGTCCTCAAGAAGTGCCAGCAGGTCAGTGGGAGGGAGACGCCATGTTGTCTCTGCTTTCTGTCTGCTTAGAAAGGTTTCTTTCCCATTCCATTCCTTGGCACCTGTGGAGGGGACTAACGATAGCGCATTACCCGGCTTCCACGCAGTGTGGACAGGAGCCTCAAATGCAGCCTTCAGTCCCTATGGCCTAGTCAGCCTATCAGTTCCAAATATCTCAACGTACGTTTTCTTACAGAAAACCTTCTGTGATATTCTGCCCATTATCAGTTAAATTTTGTTTGAGAACTTTTCAGAATCAAAACCTCGCTGGGATGTCAGGTTGTGTTGCTCGTAGATGACTTTGGGGGCAGGTGCGCATAGAGTTGGAGGCTTGTTTTCTTAGTAAGGAATATCACATTTATGTGAACCTTGAACAAATGCCAGACTTAACTAGCCATCGTTTTGGAATGCCAAGGCCTCAGTGTTGCCTCGTTAGCATGCCTTTGTGAGGAGGGCTCCAGGCTGTTGTTCCAAACATCCACTCGGGTGTCCCCCCTCAGGCTGAGAAGATCCTGAAGGAGCAGGAGAGGCTGGCTTATATCAACCCAGACTTGGCCTTGGAGGAGAAGAACAAAGGGAATGAGTGCTTTCAGAAAGGTAGGAAGAGGAGGGTGGGCCCGAGCCCCAAGGGAGCAGCCACTAGATAGCTGCCATGGGGGAGGCGGTGATTCTGTCCCAGCTTTACAGAGGAGGAAACTGAGGCTGGCTATACTTAAGTGAGGGTGTGGATGAACTGGGTCTGACTGCCACGTCTAGCACCCTACACCCTGGGCACCCTATGGCAGTCTCTGGGATTCGATAGGTTTTTATTTCATAGAATTTCCATAGCTGCCTTCGTCTCCTATGACTGGCAGAGGCCTTCAGGTTCTCTCCCCTCCCCCAGGGGACTACCCTCAGGCCATGAAGCATTACACAGAAGCCATCAAAAGGAATCCAAAAGATGCCAAGCTGTACAGCAACCGAGCCGCTTGTTACACCAAGCTTCTGGAGTTCCAGCTGGCACTCAAGGTCAGGCGGAAGAGGCATGGGTAGGGGCCCTGCAGCTGGGGAGCCCCTCACTGGAGGCAGGGCAGAAGAGCTAGCATCAGAACTTCTCTTCTGCCCCATGGGATTCCTTGTCACCCCATAACTGCCTCATTGAGGGCCCATGTACACGTAGCAGACTTGTTATCCTTGATCACTCGCATCTTGCCCTGTGCACACCTTTGGGGAACACGCTCTGTTCCCTTGTTCTAAGAAGTGGAAGCTAACAGGCAGGTGCGGGGGAAGGCCAAGCCCTGTGCCTCTCTGCTGGGCTGTTCTGAGGGGAAGGGGCTTTTTCTGTGCCCACAGTGCCAGCAGGGACAGGGAGACCCTTCAGCTACTGCTCTGCCTACCCAAGGTGGGGAGGGCTGTGGCCTGGGGCCAGCACAGGCCCAGAGAGAGGTGTAGGGGCACAGGGTGAGAAGCATTCTGATCTCGTGGACAGATGAGCTGAAACGCTGGCCGTGAGGTTGTGTAGTTGGCTCTTTCCAAGTCCCAGGTTTCTTGATTTGGCGAGCTTTCAGGTGCCCCACATTGGGGGGGACTTGGGAGGCATGAGGACCCAAGCCCTTGATGAGGCTGGTACTGACCTTGGCGTTCTCTCTTTAGGACTGTGAGGAGTGCATCCAGCTGGAGCCCACCTTCAGTGAGTATTGCGGCCACTGCCTTAGAGGAGGTCTTGCTACTATGTTGTGTCTTTGGACTGCCAAGGCTAGAGGCAGCTTGTGCCACAGCTCTGGCACAGTGTGGCATGAGGGAGGGTCACTTCGTTCTCCCCTTGCCCTGCCTCAGTAGAGGGGGGATGCTCACGTAGGGAGGGGCTCGGGCTCCCTTAGGGTCTGGGCCTTGGCCCCAATCCAACCCCTTCATTCTACCCACAGTCAAAGGGTACACCCGGAAAGCAGCAGCTCTCGAAGCCATGAAGGACTATACGAAAGCTATGGACGTGTACCAGAAGGCCCTAGACCTGGACTCCAACTGTAAGGTTGTGGCCTGCCCCTGAGCCCGGCCCCTCCTGCTGCCCCCTGCCTCCTCTCACCACATTCCACTTCCTCTCTTTTGTCCCCCGGATGTGCACAGTGGAGGCTCCTGCTGACAGTATGTCCTTCTCTCCCATTCCTGGGAGTACAGGAGGCGGCAGATGGCTACCAGCGCTGTGTGATGGCTCAGTACAATCGGCACGACAACCCCGAGGACGTGAAGCGGCGAGCCATGGCTGACCCTGAGGTGCAGCAGATCATGAGTGACCCAGCCATGCGGCTGATCCTGGAGCAGATGCAGAAGGACCCGCAGGCGCTCAGCGAGTACATTGGGGCTGGGGCGTGTGGGCACATGTGGTCGGGGCTCAGGAGAGGCCTGGCAGGGCTGGGCTGGCCCGCAAGGCTGGGCTGGCCCCCAGGGCAGTCTGGAAAACCCTACCAACCCCTTCTCAGAAGAAGGCCTTTGGGCTGGGCTGGCGCCTTTGGGCTGGCACGCTTTGTTGGACTGAGGCAGGCTGGCTTTTTGCTTTCTGTCTCTAAACATGACTAATATGGAAATAGGTTTTGCATGACTGAATGTGTATAACCTTTATCAAATTGCTTTCTCAATAAGGGAGGGAAAGAATTTGAAACCAAGAATTGTTTAGCATGAAGGTTAAAAATTGTTTTTACTTGTAATTGGAAAAAATGTAATATTAAAATAAAAATGTTTTAAGTAAAAGGCCTTTAAAGGCATCAAAGGAAGTACATCAGGTTGCAAAGGAAACCAGTTATTTTGTCCTAGAATGGTCTGAGGAGGCCCAGGGCAGAGGGCTATGATCAGCCACTCTCCTCACCCATGTTCAGCCCACCTAGAAAAGCCGTCAGCTCGATTGGGGGGGTGGTGGAGGCTGGGGGCATCTTGGGACAGGGAGAGCAGAGGTGGGCAGGGCAGGCTTTGGGGCCCAGGCTCCATCCAGGGCAGTCACATCTTGGTCTTTCCTTCTAGACATTTAAAGAACCCTGTAATCGCCCAGAAGATCCAGAAGCTGATGGACGTGGGTCTTATTGCAATTCGGTGATGACTTGTGGAGCCCCCGTCCCTTCCCCCTCATCTGTGGAAAGAGAAGCTGGGACTGCCGCAGGAGCAGAGAAGGGGAAAGAAGAGACCCACACCTTGTCTCTGTGTATACATATATACACACATATATGTGTGGAAGACATAGGCTCAGCCGCCTCATCTGTACAGCCACCGCTGCCTCGGGGCTCCCCCAGCACATGCATGGTCTCTTCACTGCTGCCCCTTCGGCCCAGGGCCTCCCTCCCCCTGCGCTGTCCCAGCTGCTCTCCTCTCCCTTAGTTGGTTTTGGTTTTTTATTCAGGGCAGTGGGTGTGTCAGGGGAGTCCCTTCCCTCCCTTGGGTCCCGGCTGCCTCTGCTCATTGTTAAATCCACGCCCCCATCACCTCCAAATAAAACAAGCCAGTTGGCGTGGTTAAGGGTTGCTGTGGCTTTGATTCGTTTTTTATCTGCGGTGTGCGTCTGTGTGTACCTGTTCCATCGTCTCCGTGGGTCTCTGCACGTCTCCTTTGAGGGCAGACCTGTGCAAAGGAGATGAGGGTCATGGTGCACAATTGGAGGCCTGGTCTGGGATGGGAAATAGGGTCCCTGGTCACTAGGGGGTGCTGTCATCACTCCGTTGTGGCCTAATGGGTCGGGGAGGAAACACCCAGCCTGCACCCTCCTGATGGCCCAAGGTGATTGGAGGAGGGAAGAGGCTTTCTCCTGCTTCCCTCTCCCCTTTACCCTAGTGGGGCGGCCCCAGATGAGTTCTCTGAGGGTAAGGGCGTTTCCTGGTGGTCTGCTGGGTGGCTGAGTGAGCGTTGGGGTGGCAGAGAACTTCCTTATTGACTGCCAGGAAGAAGCTGCTGCGTCCCCTGCTGGCTGTCTAGCCACTTGGTATCTCCAGCTGGGTGACTGCTCTGAGGGGCAGGCTGGCCGGCCTTCTGACCAGCCCCATGGCTGCCTGAGGGCTTGGTTACTCCTGCCATCCAGTGAAGCCGAGGGCCCCAGCAGCACCCGATCAGTGCATTGGAAGGGCCTCACGCCCATCTGCCACGCGATGCGTTCAGCAGCATATTTGCTCTTCAGTGACCCCTGGAGCTTTGTCGTTCAGTCTTTTCAGTCATGTCTGACTCCGGGCCCTCGTTTAAGGCTTTCTTGGCAGAGACAGTGTGGGGGTTCACTGTTTTCTTCAGCTCATTGTACAGATGCACTGAGACAGATGGTGAAGTGGCTTGCCCAGGGTCCCACAGTGAATAAGCATCTAAGGCTGGATTTGAACTCACAAATATGAACCTTCCTGACTCCAAGCCTGGTGCTCCATCCACTGTGCCCCCAAGCCACCCCCATTCAATCCTGAGGAAATGAACAGTTGTAAGTGATTTGGCCAGAGCACACAACCAGCAATGCGCGAGGTTGCCTTTGGCTTCTGCCTCCAGGCCTGGCCCTCTGCAGGGCAGCGCCAGCACCAGTGGTGCCCTGTGGGGGGGGGGGGGGGCCTTCTACCTGGCCTCTCTTCCCAGAGCTCCTTCATTTCCTCTTTAAAAACTGTTCATGACTGCCATTCTCCCCAAAATGCCAGGATTCTGGCCAAGGGTCCTGACCCCTTTTTCCCCACTGTTTTCTCCATTTGTTGCCCTGTCGCTTGGAGCCTTGGGTGCTGTGAGTGACAGGCACTTGGTGGCTTCCTGGACCCAGGGGCCTCCCTCCCCAAGGGGTGGAGCTGGCCTTGGTGCAGATAAGGCTTAGCCTGGGGGCAGCCCCAAAGAGAAAGCACCAGGACCAGGACCGGGAAGGGAAGGGGCAGCCAAGGCTTCTTGGCCTGAAAAGGAGCAAAGGGGCAGAAGCCCCACGTTCGGCTCCCCCAGGCCAGGTGAGTGGGGCCCGGAGGCTGTGGGACCCAGCCCAATGCCGTTCCCCTTACTCAGCATCCCGCCATGTGCCCAGCCCCAAGACCAGCTCTCCCTCGATTGGAAGGGTGGAGATGAAACGCGGGCAGGAGGGAGGGACTGGGCAATGTCCCCAGGACTGTTTTTCTTAGCTGGATGTAAGAACTAGACCTGAGCAGCATTGTCCTCTGCAGAGGGGAGCTGAGAAGGCTGGCCACCCTGGCCTCTCTGCTCCCACCAGTTAGCTGGTAATGGCCCAGTACCCCACGAGACCAGGGCTCCTGGGGAGGCCGTTGGAGGCGGGTCTGCAAGCCCCCCGGGTTCCCCTATAGGACCCAGCCAGCAGCCATGGCCACCTGGGAGCTGCAAGTGCTTGTGGGGGACCAAGAAGGCCAAGAGGAGTCTGTTACTCTGCGGGTCACTGGCGAGTCCCACATCGGCGGCGTCATCCTCAAGATCGTCGAGGAGATCAGTGAGTAGGACCAGCACTGCCCACAGAGTGCCCCTATCTGCCGGCCCAGACCCCGGCTCTTCCTGCTCTCCTCTTCCACTCTGGGGCGCGTGATAAGGCCCTTCAGTGACTCAGGCTCTACCCCGACTTCCCCTGCCGCTCCCCCAAATCACCAGCCCCTGCTTCAGCCTGCTCTGCTGTGTCTCCCCCACCCCAGGGAGCCGGGCTGCCTTTCTGCCATGTTTTCTACAAGCCATGATGCTTAGCCAGAGCAAAGGGCCTGGGGGAAATTCCCAGTTTCTTGGATCCCAGACCTAATGGTCCACAGAGGGCTACAGAGACTCCGCTCACCCTTGGGCCCAATGCAAGGTTGGGGTCTGGGGACATGTCCTTTTGTGGGGCTGGCAACACAGGGTAGCCCCTAGCTAAGTGGGTGCCTTCTTATTCATTCTACCCCCCACCCATCCACACTTCCCCCAAAAGAAAAAAATGCCTGACGGAAGGAAGCTGTAGGGGCTGGAAAGGCCCTTCCCTGCCCCCACAGGAAGTTACAGCAGAGTGGCTTGTGGTATCAGAGGGGCGCAGCTGGGTACTGCAGGGGGCAGGGGCCTGGCATGGGTGGGCACTCCCCATGCACCCTCAGTCAGAGCAGCTGCTTCTGCCCTCTCAATAGGCTCTAGAAGCCAGCCCCAGCCTGAGGAGCCGCATGTCCCACGGTGGGGTCTCTCTCCACTGTTCGCAGCTCCCCTCCACCAACCCTGGGCACATGTCACCACTAGACGGGGCTGGCACCAATATCTCACCCAGGTCCTGCAGGGAGCTTAACTGGGCTCCAAACACCAGATAAGACCCTCAAAGGGGAAGCTGGGCAGAAAGCCACAGGGGAGCCCGGGCCACAGTGGGACCCTCCCTTGGACCTCCAGCGGCACTTCCTCCCCTGCCTGTATTACTTAGCTGGTCTGGGACATCCAGGGATGATTGCCTCTGTTCTACAGGTAGGGAGACTGAGGCCTAGTGTGGGCAAGTCAACCACCCTGAGGCACAGTGCTGGTGAATGTCCCACAGGACTCACACCCAGAGCCTCAGACTCCCTCCCGAGCCCGGGGACCCCTATAGTCCTGCTCCACATGTGTGGAGTACTGGGGGTAGATAGGTAGAAATAATGGTGACCCGCTTCTCTCTATCTCGTGTGTATGTGCACATATATGTATAAACACATGTGCATATATGTGTGTGCATGTCTGCCTTATACCTGTGTATGTGTGGATACACATTGACTTCGGTGCTGTGGGCCCTTGGAGGGTTTGCTGGGCCTCGCTGATGTGGAAGTGACTTGCCCAGGGTCACTCAGTCAGCAGGCATTTGTTAAACACTTAGTGTTTGCCCAGCCCTGTGCTAAGGGCCGAGGATCCGAAGCAAGGTAAGAGTCAGTCCGTGCTCTTAGGGAGATGGCACACCGACGGCTCTGTATGTAGGTCTGTCTGGAATAGAGGAAAGGTGTTCTGAGAACAGTGGCTGCGTTATCTGGAAGGGTGAGGAAAGCCCAACAGGAAGTGAGGCTTGACCTGTCCTGAAGGCAGCCGAGAGGCAGAGGTGAGGAGGGACAGCATACCTGGCATCAGGGATGGCCAGGGCAAAGGCCTGGAGTCGGGAGATGGTGGGATAGTCTAGGAAATGCAGGTAGTTCAGTGTGTGAGGACACAGAGTGCCCAGAGGCAAGGCGGGTCAAGGGTGAGAAGCTTCTAGAAGCAGGAAGAGGAACTAGGAATGCCAAACGGGAGCTGAAATTGGCACCAAATGAGTCAGATGAGTTCATGGTAAAGCCGGGCCTAGGGCCTGGCGCGTAGTAGGTGTGCTTGGTGCACGTAGTAGGAAATGCTTATTCCCCTTCCCCGCTAATCTTGAATGTAATGGGGAGACAGTTGTTGATAAGGGGATCAGTCCATGCTTTAGAAAAGCCCCCCTGATGACCAGTCTGAATTACAAAGGAAAGAGGCCCCAGGTACCCTGCCCTTGAGCACAGGACAGCTTTCCTGGCTGCCAGGCCAGTGTGGCCCTGCCACTGCCTCTGCCCTGCACACAGCTATGGAGCCACGGGTCTAATTCTGCTAGCCGGCGTGCCTGTGGCCCTCCCCAGCCCCACGGGCGGAGGCTGTGACCAATCTCTGTGTGGGTCTCTTTGGCCCAGTCAGCTCTCAAAGCTGCCCGCTGAGGGGGCGTTTTCTAGGCTGGAGCATCACTGCCCCGCATCCAGCCTCCCCACACACACACACACTGGCTTTGTTACAGTAGCTGGTGGTTATGTGAGTCTCTGTGGCCTCATAATGGGGCCATTGCCTCTGTCCTCCATGGGAGGCAGGATTGGGATCATTATTCCCATTTAGCACAGGAGAACACTGAGGCCCAGAAAGCAGTGACTTGCCCAGGCTCACACAAGCCGGGAGCAGAGGCTCAGCTGGGCCCACAGTCCTCCCGAGGCCACCTCTCTCTAGGGAATGTGCTTCACAAAGGGCTGTCCGGCCTCTTCCTCAGTGCCCGGTCCTGAGTCTGGCCTGGCTTTGCTGGGAGGCATCTGTGAATGGTCAGCTTAGGGGTAGGAGCCAGAAGGGCCGCTGTCACAGGCTGAAGGTTTCCTCCGAGCTGGGGCCCCACCTGAGGGCATCTCTGCTCACTCTGAAGCATGCCTGGAGGAGTGACCGGGCATTACCCACCTGGGGTGACCGTGGAGTTGGCTGCCAGAACGAGGTGTCTGAGGCTGCTGAGTTCTGAGGTCTAGGCCTGGCTTGGACCCCATCGACTGCAGGGAGGCTGGCCAAGATGGTGGAGGGCCATGGCCTCCTTCCCATGGGAGGCTGGAGAAGAGAAGGCTCAGGGAGGGCAGAACTGGCAGCTTGGGGGAAGTTACAAAGAGGAAAAAGTCCCTAACTAGAGAAGTGGTCCAGAAATAGACTGGGCAGCCTCCCCAGGCGCTGACTTCCCCCTCGAGGAAGGGCCTGGAGCATAGCCGAGATGACCACTGAGAGCCCCGCTAGCTTGGGGAGCCAGTGGTACACGGGCTCCTGGACACTGGAGAAGAAGTCCAGGGCAGAGCCCAGGCAGCGGACTGCGGGGGGGCAGGAATCAGTCGCCTCCACTGCGTATCTCCAACTCACTGATGCTCCCCTGAAAGGGCGGGGAAGGAGGCGGGGGCCTCTCTCTCACTGTGAGCTTGGCCCTCCCCATCCCAGCTCCCTCCTCTGAGCCCCAGCTGGCTCGGGCCTCAGGCAAGGGATCCTTGGCTCATCCCAGTGAAAAATCAAAGTGACCTCAGGGCCGGCTTGTCCAGCCTTCTCCATTTACCAAGAACAAAACTGAGGCCAGAAGAGGGTGCCATGCTCACCCAAAGCCCCCAGACTAGGAAGGTCTGAAGCAGGATTCAAACCCAGGTCCTCCTGACCCCAGTCCATAACTTTCCAAGGGGGGGGAGGGGCCCGGGGGAAACAGCCCCCAGGTCTCAGCTGCCCCCTCCCTTTGACAGAGCGGAAACAGGACTGGTCAGACCATGGGCTGTGGTGGGAGCAGAAGAAGATGTGGCTTCTACAGACCCACTGGACACTGGACAAATACGGCGTCTTGGCTGATGCTCGGTTGTACTTCGGGCCTCAGCACTGGCCCATCACTCTCCGGCTGCCCAACCGCCGTGCCCTGCGTCTGCGTGCCAGCTTCTCTCAGCCCCTCTTCCGGACTGTGGCTGCCATATGCCGCATCCTCAGTGAGCGTCTCCGGCCCAACTCCCCTCCCAGCTCGGAGGAGTCCCTGCCCCTGTCCCAGGCCCCAGTCCCTGCTCTTGGGGAGCCTGGCCCAGGAGGGAGGAGGCAAGGCTGAAGGGGAGAGAGAGCCTCAGGGTTTGCCAAGCCCCATACATGGCCTCCCTCCTTTGCCCTGGGCGGGAGCTGCCCCCATTTCACAGATTAGCCAAGCAGGGCACGGTGATGATGGGAGGGGGATTCGAGCACAGGCTTGTCTGCCTCCGCTCTACAGGCATCCGTCACCCCGAGGAGCTGTCCCTGCTCCGGGCTCCAGACAAGAAGGAGAAGAAGAAGAAGGATAAGGAACGGGAAGAAGGAGTCTTTGACCTGACCAAGGTTGTCCTGGCTGCGGGTGAGCTGCAGGGATGGGGGCCAGCTGGGGTAGGGGAGGCTGGTGGGGGCAGCCGGCAGGGCAGCCCGGGTCCTGACCACCCCCTGCCCAACCCAGGCGTGGCCCCAGCCCAGTTCCGGGGAATGCCGGCTCACTTCTCTGATAGCCCTGAGACAGAGGCCTGTTACCGGATGCTCAGCCTTCCCCAGCCTCCCCCGGACCCAGCCCAGCTGCTCCGCCTGCCCAGACCCAGCAGCCTGGCTGACAAGACCCAGCTGCACAGCAGGTATGAGCCCTGTGCCCCCTGGCACCTCCCAGGCCTCTCCCACCACCCCTCTGAGGCTGGGCAGCCACCAGGAGAATGCTTAGGGCAGGCCCTGGCCGGGTGGTCTGGAGAGGCCAAGAGGGGTCAGATGCTGCACTCAACCCTGGCTAGCTGTGGCCTCTGGGGCTTCAGTCTCCTAGTTTGTAAAATGGGGGTAATAGTG
The DNA here is from genome assembly GCA_028646515.1 of Pseudochirops corinnae. Lineage (NCBI taxonomy): Eukaryota > Metazoa > Chordata > Mammalia > Diprotodontia > Pseudocheiridae > Pseudochirops > Pseudochirops corinnae. The sequence goes on from CM053592.1 coordinate 189,659,656, forward strand.
CCTGTTGTAGCTCCCTCCCAGGGCTATTGAGGCCACCCAGGTAATGCCATAGCAAGATCAACCCTGTGCAGAGCTGGGCAGCTGTTACTACCCAGAGAAGGCTCAGAGTCACACCGGGAAGGAACTCGGGGTGCCGTGTAATCCAGCTCACTTCTTTTATATATGAGGCCAGAAGGGAGATGACTTGTCCAGGTCACACAGCTCTCTGAAGGCCTCCGCCTTGCAGCCTCAGTTTTCTCATCTGAGCCCCTTAGCTCTAAATCCTAAACAGGGAGGGAGGAGAGGGAGGCTCTGAACCCAGGCCCAAGCCCCTGGGCACACTGACTTGTGAGTCCTTGCTCCCTCCCCTTCCCAGGTGGCTGGACTCATCCAGGTGCTTAATGCAGCAAGGAGTCAAACCCGGGGACACTCTCTGGCTGCGTTTCAAATACTACAGTTTCTTCGACCTGGACCCCAAGGTGAGGGCAGCCTGAGAGGCTGCGCAAGGAGCAGGGGAAGTTGGGGAGATGGGGGAGTCCGGCGGTGGGGGGCAGAGGGGCTCAGCGGGAGAACATGAGCAGGGCCAGGGCCAGAAGGAAGCCTCACACACTCTAGTACAAAAGACATCTCCCATCTCTCCCCTGCTCATGGACCTGCCTGGGCTCCCCATTGCCTAGAGGACTGAGGCTGCTCCAGCCATCAAACCTTCCTTCCCCAGCCTGATCAGCTGACCACCTCCCCCTCCCCAGACCACAGACTCCAGGCCCCTCTCCAGAGTTTTTCCTGCCAGTGAAGACAGGAGCGCTGCAAGACTTTGTTCCTGTTGGCTGTAGGGTGGTTGTGATTAATGAGAGCAATTGCTGGCATTTCTGGAGTGATAATAAAAGCTAACATTTACACATCTCTGGGCAGCCTGGGAGGTTGGTGCTCTCCTCGCCCTCCCAGAGATGAGGAAGGAGCCCAGGGGAGCTCAGGTCACCTGGCCCAGGGTCCCAGGGAGTCTGAGGCGGGATCCAAATCTGGGTCTTCCTGACTCCAGGCCCTGCGTTCTGGCCACCCCTAGATGCTGTAGCAGCACAAAGGTTGCTATGCTCTTTTACAGAGGTTCATGAAGGGAGCTAGACCTACCGAGGTAAGGGTCAGGCACACCCAGGTTCCTGGCTCCTAGGGCCTTTGGCCACTGCCCCCCATCAGCTGCCCTGTATGCCCTGCAGAGAGAGCCCTGGGCTCTGTGCTCCTTGGTCTAGTACCTGCTCGCTGCTTGGGCAAGGGCTGTCTCTGCTGATTCTTGGGCTGTGGGGGGCTGGGCACCCAGTGGGTGCTTCCTAAACTGACCTATCTGACCTGGCCCCTGCCTTCCTGCCCCCCGCCCTCCCCAGGCAGACCCTGTGCGCCTCACACAGCTCTACGAACAGGCTCGCTGGGATCTGCTATTAGAGGAGACAGACTGTACAGAGGAGGAGATGATGGTCTTTGCAGCACTGCAGGTAGAGGCCACTGCTCCCCCAACTTAAGGGCCACCTCCTCTGGAAAGTCTGCCCTGACTGCTCCTGGTCCTGGGCAGCAGTATTGTCATCGGTTATTAGTGGAGGGACCTAAGCCCCTTCTAGATGGTAGGAGAGAAGGCAGAGGGGAGAAGACAGGGGGAGTGGAGCAGGGACCCCCCAGATCTCACTGCCTGCCCTCCAGTGCCACGTTGGAGGGGGAGTGGAGCAGGGACCCCCAGTTCTCACTGCCTGCCCCACCCCCAGTACCACATTAACAAGCTGGCCCTGAGCGGGGATCTGGATGAGCCCTCAGGTGGCAGTGGCCTGGACGATCTGGAGGCTGCCCTGAATAACTTGGAGGTGAAGCTAGAAGGCTCAGCCCCCACGGACATGCTGGTGAGGAGATGGGGCCAGAGAGGAGATGGGGCCAGAGATGGGCCAGGGGCTGAGGCTCCAGGGGTCTGGCCAACTTTGCATTGAATGTCCCCCTCAACCCACAGGACAGCCTAACAGCCATCCCTGAGCTCAAGGACCATCTTCGCATCTTCCGGTGAGGCCCTGACCAGAGCAAGTGTGTCCTCAGGCCCAGAGATAGGGGGCTGCTTTGGTGCCCCCAGCTGTGATCCCAGGCAGACCTCCCATCCCTCCCTCCCTTCTCCCTTCAGGCCCCGCAAACTCACCCTGAAGGGATACCGCCAGTACTGGGTTGTGTTTAAGGAGACCACCCTCTCCTATTACAAGAGCCAAGAGGAGGCCCCCGGAGACCCCATCCAGCAGCTGCATCTCAAGGGTGAGCCAACCGCAGGGGTGCCACAGTGCAAAGACTGGCCGGGGGCAGGGGGAGGTGGGAGGGTCGCATCTAACAGACAAAGATGTACAGGGTCACCAGAGAAGAAGAGAACACGGGGGGATCAGGTGGCCCTTGCAGGGGATATTGAGATAGAGAGAGAGGTGATTCTGAGGTTTCTAGCTTAGGCTTCTAAAATGAGAAAAGTGGCTAGAACCAACACTTCCAGATGTGGAGTCAGAGGCCCTGGGCCTGCAGCCTGCACTCTTGAGCCCTCTCTGGGCTTCCTTGGATTCTTTGTGTTTAAAATGAAGGGGTTGGGCCATCGGGTCCCTTCTTTTTCCCTGGCACCTAATCCTCTCCCTGCCACACTACGCCTCCTATCATCTCCACTCTCCTTTTTGGCCCAGGCTGTGAGGTCGTACCCGACGTCAACGTCTCCGGGCAGAAATTTTGCATCAAACTCTTGGTGCCTTCACCAGAGGGCATGAGTGAGCTCTACCTGCGTTGCCAGGACGTGAGTGGGACAGATGGGGCTTGGGGTGATGATAAGCAGGGAGTGGCGTGGGCCTGAATTTCACTAGTCCTTCACCACCCCTGCCGTCTCCAGGAACAGCAGTATGCCCAGTGGATGGCTGGCTGCCGGCTGGCCTCTAAGGGACGCACCATGGCCGATAGCAGCTACCAGAGTGAAGTTCAGGGCATCCTGGCATTCCTTAGCCTGCAGCGGACAGGGGGAGGGGGAGGAGCTGGCCCCACCAACCCTCAGGGCCCTGATGCCAGCGGGGAGATGCTCAATCCACATGGCCTTGTCGCCCCTCGATTCCAGCGGAAGCTAAAGGCCAAACAGGTGTGCACCCAGGGGAATCAGAGGTCCAGTTCTGGAGAGAGGAGTGTAGCCCACAGGATAGGGAGTGAAGGGGAGAGGCAGGCAAAAGGCAGGTGAGGGACCCCAGGAGAAAAGTGAACAGAGATAGAAACCATTACTAACCACATGGAAAAATGATCCAAATCACTAGGAGAGATGCAAATCAGAACTGCTCTGTGGCTTCATTTTCCACCCATGCATCCATCACAATGAGGGCAAAAAGATGAAGTCAGTGCCTGAGACACACTCATGCATTGTCAGTGGAGCTGTGATTTGGTCCAGTCTGTCATGGAGAATTAACCAAGAAAAGTCTCCCAACTCTTGATTTCCCCTAACACCACAGTCCAGCCCCTGGACTTTTGCCCAAGGAAGTGCAACTTGTACCAACTTGTACCAACATGCCGATAGTAGCAGGGAAGCTTGAGTGGTTTAAGAATCAGAAGACTCAGAGAAAGGGATAGGAGGGTGGCCTAGTAGACAGGACCCTGGGCTTGGAGGCAGGGAGACCTGAGTTTGATTCCCACCTCAAAGGCTTACTAGCCCGTGCCTCGGTTTCTTCATTTGTAAAACAAGGGGATTGATTGTACATGGTGCCCTTTAAGGCATCTTCTAGCCCTCAAGTCACTCCACTCCTTAACAGCTGACCCCTCGAATCCTGGAGGCACACCAGAATGTGGCCCAGCTCTCTCTGTCAGAGGCCAAGCTCCGATTCATCCAGGCCTGGCAGTCCCTGCCCGACTTCGGCATCTCCTACTTCATTGTCAGGTATCTGGGCTACCCTCCAGCCACTGGCTGCCTCTTCTCAAAGAGGCTCTAAACAGGTGGTTCCTGGGCCAAGTTTGCTCTGTTCCCAACAGTCTACAAGTGCCTGAGTGGACACTGGGTGCCCTCCCCAAGACCTGCAGCCCTCACTCTCTGGGTTCAGTGGCATGGGCTCATCTGAAGGGACAGGTGATATAAGAAAAAGATCTGGGGGTCTCAGATGTTTGCAAACTCAATACAACTCAACAGCGGGGCTCTAAGAAAACTGATGGGATCCTAGGGAGAATAACCAGGATTCTGAAGGGCATGGTGCCAGTGTCATCTGTCCTGATCAGTTCTGGGCATCACATTTTAGGAAGAACTCAGATCAATTAGAGGACATCCAAAGGGGATCAATTAGAATGAAGAGCCTTAGCAATCAGCTGAAGGAACTGGGGGTGTTAAGCCTGGAGAAGCCTGGGGTGGAGGGATAGCCCACCTGCCTCCAAGTACTTGTAGGGTTTAATATGAGGTGCTGAGAGAGCTCCCTCCCCCCTTCACACACTCCCAGGTTTAAGGGCAGCAGGAAGGATGAGATCCTGGGCATCGCCAACAATCGCCTGATCCGCATTGACCTGACCGTGGGCGATGTCATGAAGACTTGGCGGTTCAGTAACATGCGCCAGTGGAATGTCAACTGGGACATCCGCCAGGTGGGAGGAGGGCCGGGGGATGGAGGAGTCACCCAGGGCTGCTGCCCGGCGCTCTCTGCTCTATCATACGCATGGTCTGCCCACAGGTGGCCATTGAATTTGACGAGCACATCAACGTGGCCTTCAGCTGTGTGTCAGCCGGCTGCCGCGTCCTGCACGAGTACATTGGCGGCTACATCTTCCTGTCCACCCGGGAGCGTGCTCGTGGTGAGGACTTGGATGAAGACCTCTTCCTGCAGCTTACTGGGGGCCACGAAGCCTTCTGAGACCCCCCGAGGGTCTCCTCTGCCCCTGCACTGTCTCCAAGCAAGGCCTGGCTCTTTCACAAAAGCTTCCCCTCACTCCATTCACCCCCTCCCCAACACAGACACAGAGGCACGCACATTGCGGCCATCACCCTGGCACCCTCTTGGAGGGGGGCCCAAGCCTCGCCTTGTGTCTTGCTTCTCCCCAGGGCTCCCCACTTACTTTGTGTGAGGAAAAGGGGGAGGCTGAGCCGAATGGCCTCCCCCTCCGGGACCCAGCCAGAGGCTGCTCACGCCTGCCTAGGGCATCAAGCACTCTCCTGCTCGGGAGCTGAGTGAGGTCCCCAGGACCCCATTGCCTTCTGCCTGCCACACTGCAGGGCAGTCTTTGGACTCAGGCCTGCAGAGATGCTCGGGCACAGCCATAAAAAGGAGATGTGTTTTCTATATTAGTTTTTATTTGTCTTTTTATAAATAAATATTTCGTAGTTGGACACTCCCCATGCTCTTTCTTCAGCTGTTGGTGGAGGCACCCTGGCAACCGCTCTAACCCTCTCTCTCCTCTTCAGCCAGAGAAAGAGGCCTCCCTGTGGCAGAGAAAGGGTTGGGATAAGGGGAGAGAGGAGATGACACCATAGAGGTGGTGGGAGGTGGTGGGAGCAGGGAGAGAGTGGCCTGATAGCCGGCTTTAGGGGCCTGGAAGTCCAAAGTGGAGGGTACTCACTTGGGGAGCCCAGCTGCAAGGCTTCTTTGAAGTACCTGGGAGACAAGAAACCCCTGGCATCGCCCGGAGTCAAGATCACCCCATTGGCTGAGCGGAAGAACAAGATACCCTCTGTGGGGAGGGTCAGATTTTAGGCTGGGTCCTCCTTCCTCTCCCCACCCCACTCCTGGCCAGCTAGACTCACCAGCCAGGGCCAAGGGCCCGTCGATGAACACAGCCACCTCACAGTCCTGACGCATGCCTAAGGGACAGGGTCACGAGTGACACCCAGGCACTAGAGGAGTCTCCCAATGCTCTGGGAAGGGGCCAAAGTGCAGTCTACTAACCACTGAGGACCTGGGGGTCCCCAGGCAGGCCGGGGGACAGGTGGATGTGGGTTCTCCCACAACGAGACAGACCCTCCTGCCGGATGGAAGGCCAGTGGTGCCGGTATGTTCCGTGGACCAGAATGGGGGGCAGGTCTTGGGGGCTTCTTAGGGGCATCAGCTCCAGGTCAGTCACCTTCCATGAGAAATGAGGAGGGGGTCACTTCAGAATCATTCCTTATCCCCCTAATATAACTACCATCTTATAGCACTTTCCTTGAAACAGTCCTGGGAAATACAGTTTGGAGATTACTGCCACCACTTTACAGATAAGGAAACTGAGGCAGAGACTTTTCTAACTTCACTCAGTGAGGAAGTCTCTGAGCTGAGATTCAATCCAAGGTCAGAGATTTGCAGCTGGAGGAGGCCTGAGAACCCCGAGTCCAACCTCCTGCTTGTGCAGGGGAGGAAACTGAGGCATAGAGTTAGGTGAGTGCCCAGAGTCCCACAATCACAAGAAGCTGCAGCCTGGTCCTCCTGATTCCTGAGCCAGCAAGGAAGCCAGCCTCTCCTCAGGACCTTCCGTCCTCCTGAGCAGATTCTGTTCCCCACCCCAGCTGTCTCCTGCGCCTTGGCTCCACCTTCCCTTTCCCCCCACTCCACCCAATCTGCCCCTATGCACGTGTATGCACACACACAGACACACACACACTCACACAAGACTGGGCATCTACCTGTAGGGAATGACCCTGGTTGGCTCGGATGGAGCCATAGGAGCCTGGGGGCCCGGGGCGCAAGGCAAACCGCTGCTTTTCATTGGTTTCCACCACGCGGTGCACGTCAGCCGAGGAGAAGCCCTGGAACTGGGGCAGCTGCAGGAGGGCATCCAAGGGCACAAAGCCATCTGAGAAGGAATAATAAAAGTCCTGCTTCTTGCCCAGAGCTGGGCCCACGTTCGATCAATCCACTTTTATGAAGTACCCATGGGCACAGAGAAGGTGTCTAAGAATGCTCAGCTGCTCACCGCTCCTCTCAGCCTGCCAGGGGCACCGTCACTGGCAGAGCTGGGGATAGGCCAGAGATGCCAATGAAGGGGTTCAGAGCAGGCCAGGTGCGATGGTCTGGTCTGGCGCTTAGACCCTAAGGAGTCCGTGCAACTGGCAGGCCTTTCCGAGGCTCCTAGGTCTTTGTACTCACTAACACTTAGCATTCTACAGAGCACATCCTGCTTGGCCCCTTCTCTAGTCCTCCAAGCAGCCCTGGGGATGGGTACTGGCATCGTGCCCATTCTGCAGAGGAGGGTACTGAGGCTAAGTGACTTGCCCAGAGTCACACAGTGGCTAAAGGAAGGCTCTGAACGGAGATCTTGACCCCTAGTCTAGACCTTGCCACCTGGTGGGAGGCATGAAGATAAAACAAGCCCTACACTCTGGAAGCGAATAGTTGATCAGGATTCCTCTCCATTGACAGCTTGGAGGGGACTACTGTTTCCTGGGCCTTCCTTGACCCTGGGGCTGTTCCCATGGCCTCCTCTTGCTCCTGCTTACCTGAGTCCATGGGCAGCCCCATCTTAATGGCTCCATGACGCAGGGCATAGGACAGAGCTTTGGACAGCCGGACATCCCGGTCCTGAAACAGCCCAAAGGCCAACAAGGTCTTTGTCCCTTTCCCACCAAAGATGCCCAACCCCTCCTGCTCCCCACAAAATCTGCTGGGTAGCAGTAACCATGGAAAGGCCCCCTTGTGTGCCCCAGAGCCGGGGGAATAACCCTTCAGTCCTTGAACTGGCAGGCTCCCCAAGGTAGGTCTGTTGGGCCAGCTGCTCCAGCTCAAAGAATCTACCCCTCCCCAAAATGGGGCAGAGAAGTCATCCCCCCAACTGCTCCCCTCAGCTCAGCTGCCTGGGCTGGGCCCTCCTGTGCAGCCCATGGGGTCTCACCTGTTCTCGGGGTCTCCGGGTCCTTCTTCCCCTGGGCCCAGCTTGCTGGGAGGTCTTTCCCCCAGGGGGGTTCATGCCCCTCACTCTCCCAGGAACCTAGGAACATAGGATTCAGAGCTATGAAATTTAGATATCACTTGGTCTGCCTACCCTATCTTACAGAACAGGAAACCGAGGCCCAGAAAGTAGAAGGAAGTTGTCCAAGCCACAGAGGTCATTTGGGGCACAGCCAAGACTCAGAGACCGAGTCCAGGATTCCCAATCCAAAGCCATTTCAGCTCTACCTGGTGCCAGGATGGAAGGGAGGGATGGGGGGCTGCCATCCCACCCTTCCCACTGATCCCCAGTTGTGAGTGGAAGGGGGCTCAGTGGTCGAGCCCTGGGCAGGGCAGAGACCCCAGAGATCGGAAAGGCAGCAGGGCCAAGCCCAACAGTGGGGGGCAGAGGAAGGAGCTTCTGAACCTAGCTGGCTGCTGCCTCCCTCCTGTCTGAGGAGGGCAGGCCCGGTGCCCCAGAGGGCCTCAGTTTCCCCATTTACAAAGAGAGGGGGATGGAACAGATGACCCCTAAGGGCCCCAGAAACCTAATAGGGGCTGATCCTTACCCACCCCTGCCAGGTGCCTGCCCACCGGATCCTGGGCAGAGAGCGGGCCAATGAGAGGTGGGGACACAGGGAGTGAGACTCTCCTTCCGCTTTCGTTAAAGGAGGGGAGGAGCCAAAGCCAGCTGGGCTGGAGGCCGGAAGCGGCTGAGGGTGGGAGGGGCAGCGGCAGGAGGGGAGCAGCAGGCTTCTACAGCTTGGAGCTGCCCACAGAGTCAGTGCTGGGCTGGAGCAGGGGCATCGGGAACACCACAAGAGGCCAGCGGTTGGCAGGAGATGCCCCGCAAGGTGTTGGTAACTCTGCCCCATCTCCCTCTTCCAGACCTGGCGTCCCCCAGCACCAGCCTTGTGCCCTCCATGCTATGGATCCTGAGGTCTCCCTGCTTGTCCAGTGCCCGCCAGGTGGGCTGGCTGAAAAGCAGGTGCGGGCAGAGTTGAGCCCAGCTTATGACAGGCGCCCGCTGCCCGGAGGGGAGGACTCCATCATTGCTGCTTGGAATGCCCGGCAGCAAGCCCAGCCCTGGCTCTTCAATGCTCCCAAGTTTAGATTGCACTCAGCTGCACTGGGGCCCCCTGACCCTGGTGGGCCCTGCCTGATGCTTCGTATGGGCCTCACCTCCTACCAGGACTTCCTAGGCACCAACTGGGCTAGTTCGGCAGGCAGACTGCGATGCCAAGGGAAAGCTGACTGGGGAGATGCCCAGGCCTACTTGGCAGACCCGCTGGGAGTGGGTGCCATGCTGGGCACTTCGGATGGCTTCCTGGTCTTTCTACGCCGCTCTCTGAGGGTAGCTGAGGCCCCTGGGCTGATAGATGTTCCAGGGGGGCACCCTGAGCCTCAGGTGAGGACCCACACCCTGAAGAGTCAGACAGATAGCCACTGGCCTTCTAGAGCCCAAGCAAGCCAGGAACGAGAAGTTTTACCATTGAGGAAACTGAGGCAGGCAGATTGAATGACTTACCCAGGGTCTCACAGATAGTACTTGAAGTTAGATTTGAACTCAGGTCCTCCTGACTCCAAGGTCAGTGCTCTATTCACCACGCCACCTAGCTGCCCCTGACAAGTATTTCTCAAACACCTACTGTGTGCTAGGCATCATGCTAAGTGCTACAAGTTGGGAAAAGGGCTAGGTCTGGAGGGTGACGAGTTCCATTCAGGACACGTTGCGTCGGCTTCCTAAGGGACATTCACTTAAAAATGTCCAGTGAGGGACAGGAGAGCTAGAGAGAGGCTGGGCCAAGTGATGAGGTTCAGAGCAGGGGAGAAGGGAGGAGAGATCTAGGACCATCTAGGCAGGGCTGGGGGGAATCAGGAGAGGGTTCTGGAAGGATGGCAGCCCCCAGGGAGGTATACAGGCAGTGGAGACAGTCGAGTGAAGATAGAGGAGACAGCAGGCAGGCAACCTCCAGGCATGGTCACCTCAATCATGATTGGCTTTACTTTGCCCAGGTAGTGGACCGTGGGTGTAGAGCATGGCATCCATCATCCGATATGTTCATGTGTTGGTTCATTTTACTGAACTGATGATTTTTCTTCTTTATTCGATGAGTCAATGACTAAAGAGCTGAGGTAAGAGTAGAGAAGAGCCCTTGTGGCTGTAAGGCCCTGAGCAGGTCATAGCAGCTCTCTGAGACTCTTAGTGGCAGAGAAGGTAATGCCTGCATTGCTTGAGAGAGCTCCTTCAACCAGGAAATCTCAGAGTCATCCTCTATCCCTTTGACTCTTTGTGGCCTGGAACCAATGGTCAATGAGGGAGTTATTTGTAAAGGAAGGGGATGCAGAACTCAAAGTCAGAGCCAGGCCGGGAGCCCCAGGTCTCCTGGTCCCAAGAGCTTGACTCTTTTCTGGTCAGCCTGTAGCCCATTCTCTTCCCTCCCAGTCTAATGTGCTTCAGTGGGGCTGGGATGAAGGGACTAGAGCCAGGCTGGTCTGCCTGGCAAGTCTTGGAGCCTGAGAGGCTAGGCTGCCCTAGGGAGGGGAGCAAGCTGAGGCTGCCTCCTTGTAGGCCCTGTTTCCTGGGGAGAAGCCCCGGCACGAGGATCTGCCTGAGGACCTGGTGGTTCCGGAGCTGTTCTCCTCCATCCTGCAGGAGATCCGGGATGAGGTAAGAGGCCTGAGCCTGAGGCTGGGGGGATGTGGAGGGTGGGGAGAGCAGAAGCTGAGGTGATGCTCCCTGACCTCCAACCCCATCCCCACCAGGTGAATGTGCCATTGTCAACTTTGAGCCGTCCCCTCCTTCTGGGCATTGCCCGAAATGAGACCAGTGCAGGAAGGGCCAGTGCTGAATTCTATGTCAGGTAATTGGGCATCCTCTGTGGGGTCAGTGCTTCCTTCTTCTAGGGGACAGAATCAGGAGTAGGAGTAGGTAAACTAGGGAGGGAACCAGGGCACAAACATTTCAAAATGTGGCTTTTTTAGAAACAGTCCTATTTTTAATACAAGCAAATCCTGCTGTGTATGAACGCCTGGGCTTTCTTCTGCAATAAGCCAGATCCCACTCTTCAGAGAAAGCTCGAAGTCCCCAGGGGACAGCACCACAGAAGGGTTCATTTCCTACCACTTTACTCCTGGCCTTCTAGGAGAGGCCTGCAGGCCTGGGCGTGGGGAACCAAGATCTGGGCACCTGCAGCCCCAGGGCAAGATTGAGCTTTGGGGCCCCAGGCCAGAGTGGGTCTGCCCTGCTCCCAGAAGCTTATCGCCCCCCTTCTTTAGCTGTAGCCTGACCTCTGAGCAGGTGAGGACCCTCTATATGACTGGAGGACCGGAAGCTCATGAGTCCACTGGCATCATCTTCATGGACATACAGGTGAGAACTGGGAGGCAAGATGCCCGGGTCCTTGGCTGATGCTGGGAGTGAGCAAAAGGTTGGGCAGGATGGGGGATAGTAAGCCAGGGCTGGGAGTGAGATTTTGGATGGGAGAGGATTTGCCCCAAATCACATGGGCAGAAAGTAAGAATATTTTCAGAGATTCCCAGGCCCAGATGAGATTTTCAAGGGGTAAATGGCCAAAGCTGAGTCTGTCCAAGTGATGTTGTCAGCCGCAGGGCTGGTGTGGATGGTGGGGCTGTTTTCAAGCTAGTTCCTCTATCAACTGTCTTGGAGTTCGAGTGGAGGGCCAGCTCCAGGAGAGTCTGGGGCAGCCCCGGGAGCTCCCTCTGGCTTAGCCTGCATTCATGGGAGCAGAGAATACGTCAAGTCACGTTCAGTCGTAGTCCCAGCTTTTTAGGACAGCACTGACAAAACGAAGCCGGTCTGGAGGAGGGTGGCCCACGTGGGGAAGGAGCCCCAGTTCACACCGCAGGGATGGTGGAAAGCAACGGGAATGTTTATTCTGGAGAAGAGAAGTGGATTGGGGTGATACATCCGCCGGCCATCTCCTCCTCTTTGAAGGCCGACCGGTGGTACAGGGATTAGATTACTCCGCTTGGCCCCACAGGACTGGGCTTGGGAGTGCTGGCCTCAAGGCTGCCCAGGAGCCGTCGGCCACCCCTCTCTGGTGGTTTTTAGGCAAAGCCGCATGGCTCTGTGCGGGAGATGATGGTGAGGGGATTCTGGGCAGGGAGGGAGGCTGGATGGAGGGGTAGATGGACAGAGGTCCCTTCCAGCGGCAGGAATGTCAGAGGCTGGGACGGCCAGGACGGCCGCAGGAGCCTCGTCCAAGCCTGTCTTTCTGCAGAGAGTCGGACGCCTGCAGGAGGAATCGGACGCCTGGGGAGAGCTCTGCCCCTCGGCCAAGGGCGCCATCCTGCTCTACAACCTGGTCCAGGTCCGGCCGGCCTGAAGGACAACCCCTGACCCGGACCGCCCGGACAATAAAGGCCACCCACTCTGTCTTGTGGGAGGACGCTCCGTTCGGGAGTCTGGACAGGGAGGAGGGACCCTCAGGGTGACCCCGGCCTTCCCCGTCCTGACCCCCCTCCCCAGCATCGGGGACCCCTCCTCAGCACAGGGACAAGGAGCAGCTTCTACTGAAATCTTGTCAAACTATTAAAAAAGCACCTCCCCGAGACCCAGGCTAAGAACCCCTGGTCTGTCCGGCGCCTTCATTTCACAGCCAGGGAAGCTGAGGCACACAGAGGAGCGTAGCCCCTCCTGGGAGCCCGCCGTGACCTTGGGCAGGGCTGTCCGAAGGCTCTCCCACCTGGGCGTGTCGGGCGGACAGTGTGGGGTTTGCGCCGGATGGAATCTTGGCTCTAGTGACCCTGGACAAGTCACTTGACCTCTTTGGGCCTCAGCTCCCTCCTCTGCAAGACAAGGGGGAGGGTGAGATGGGCTCTGATAAACCTGCACTCTCCCGGCCCCCCCAAACCCAATTCACCCCCTCCCCTCATTGCCCGCAAGGAGGAAGGGGCGGGGCCCCGGGGGCGGGACTCCATAACGTCCGGCCCCTCTCCTTTCGTCTCCGCCGCTTGATGGGCGGGCCTAAGAGCGCTAAGGCCAATGGGAGCAGCTGAGAATGGATGCTGGGTGGGGCGACGTCAACCGTTTTTGTAGGCCCGGTGGGCGGGGATAGAAGCTGAGCGGACCAATTGTAAGGTCCTGGGGGCGGACAAGAGGCGTGGCCTAGGTGAGAGAAGGAAATGGCGGTGCGGGTTTCGGGCTCCGGAGCTCACGTGAGTGTCCGGGCGGACGTGGGGGGGGAGGGGGTAGGGAGTGGGGGATGGGGCGGGGCTTAGAGCCCCGGCCCCTCCCCTGAAATCAAGGTTGGGGGGCGGGGGGACGCCGACCTTGTTTGCGTAGCCGGGACGCGCGGCCTCTTCCCCGGGTTGGGGAAGGTTGAGGGGAGACTTACCTCACTTTCCCCCCCGGAGTGTGAGAAGCTGCCCCTCCGCCAGCGCGCCCCCACGGGCAGACCCCCGTCCTCCTGCCAGCCTCTCCTTCCCCAACCCCAAAGCCCCCCACCTGGGTGGTGAATTGAGTAGCGCCCTGAGCCCGCAGACCCTCAGACCTTTGCTGGCAGTGCGCCCCCGGACAAGTCCCCTCCCCTGTGTAATAGGCATCGCCGTTGCACCGACATCCAATGAGAAGATGCTTGTAAGGTGCTTAGCACTGGGCCCGGCACGTAGTAGGTGCCTTCCCCCAGGCCCCCCCCCCACGTCAAGCCCCCAGGGGTTCCCAGCGTCAGAAACCCCCTCGGTGCCCGCAGTGACAGAAGCCCACCCAAGGGGGCTTAGAGACCATCTGGTTAAGCGCCCGCCTGGGTGACTTTTCTGTGCCCGCCCATCTCCCCAGGCACAGAAATGCCCCTCCTCCGCCTGCTCTCTCACCTCTGCCAGCTGTGCCCCCGATGCCCTCCTTCTGCCAGGCCCCTCAGCTCCACTCTCTGCCTGAGGTGAGTCTGGGCAGGGGAGGAGAGACCCTGGCCCTGGTCCTGTCTGCAACCTTGGGTTCTCCAGGGCCATCCTAAGGGTGGGGGACTTGGTCTCCAGGTCATCCCTTTTCAGTGGTAGCAGCCTCTTTGAGACTACCTGGGGAGCCTTCTCTTCTGTGACACCTCCCAGCTCCCACATTCTGTGCACCACAGAGAGCCCAGGGTTTTGGACTCAGAGGACCTGGGTTTGAGTCCCCTTTCTGAACCTCCATTTCCCCATTTGTAAGACAAGGGGTGATTGGGTATGATGCCATTATTCTGGGGAGTCCCAGAGCTATCCAGTCCCCCCTCTTCTGTGCAGGGCAAGACAAAGTAACTATTATGAGCTCCTGGGGATTTGTCCAGATGCAAGCATGAAGGACATCAAACGGGCTTTTTTTGCCAAATCCAAAGAGGTGTGTCTGGGCCAGGAAGCTTCAGTGGGAGCTTGGGGATCAGGGGAAGGAGGGAGGTGCTGAGGGCTGGCTGGAGAAGCTGCCATTGCCACCCCATCCCCATTGCCTCACCCTCCAACTCTTTCCAAGTACTAAGTAGGGGAAGGAGCCTTGGGCTCAGAGTCAAAAGACCTCAGTTGTGTCTCTTGTGAGCTTTGTGACCTTGGACAGGTCACAGGCTTGATGTGGGCAAAGACTCCAGGAACCTTAGCTCCAGTGGGCCCTGGGGAAGCAGGGAGCATGGAAGCTGTCCTCTGCTTGAAGTCCAGGACACTTCCATGACTCAAGACCCTGGAAGTCAAGTTTTGCTAAGCATTATGAGCTTTGGGGGAGGTTGGGCAAGGATCTTCCCTGTCTGTCCCAGAGCCTCTGATGAGTGGGAGGGAGTGCCAAGGGCAGGCCTGGCCCTCAAGATCAGTGGGATCTCAGAGGAGACTGTAGGGGGACAAGGAAAGACAGAGAATGGGAGTAACTGGGAATACCCTTCCTTGTCCTGCCTTTTTGGTTGAGAAATGTCTGGGCCTGGAGCCAGGCTGGGGCATGTGGTAAGTGCAGGGGGCCTCACTCGGGATACCCAGAAAGCTGGGGGGAAAGCGGTCTTGGTGCCATTTCCATCCCCTTTGTCCTACAAAAGTCAGTCATGCTTTCACTCTTTCAAACATTTGTTAGGCCCTACTGAACCACATGCTGGGGAGCCACAAAGTTTAGGCAAGACCACTAACTTCCCTTCCTGGAGCTTACAGTCTCCAGATCCCTGTGATACACAGAATTAGCAAGTCCATCCATCAGAGAAGTGTGCAACTGGGAACACTGGAGGGGTGGGGTGGGGGAAGAGCCTCCAAGCCTAGGGGAACCCAAGAGGAGGACTGCTAGGCTAAGCGAAAACGTGGCTGGAGACAGGCATCATTCCACTCCCTAAACTTCCAAAATATGGCCCTGAGTTTGTGCTGGGATTAGAAAGAAAAGGTATTGTAAAGAGTTTACAGGGAGACAGAGGCTTAGGGGAGAAGTGGGAGAGGCTGGGAGGACTCCCCTCCCAGTTCCCCTTCTCCCTACTCCTACCCCTAGCTTCACCCTGACCGAGACCCGAAGAACCCTTCTCTCCACAATCAGTTTGTGGAGTTGAACGAAGCCTACCGGGTTTTGAGCAAGGAAACCAGCCGAAGAGACTATGACAGCCAGCTCCACCTTCAAGGCTCCATGCCACCTTCCTGTCACACCTCCCAGTCTTCCTCCCAGAGCTTTGGCCCTTCCTCTGCCTCTGCCTCCAGGTGAAGGCCAGACTCCCCAGGTCCCAGCCCTCCACTTTCTGTAATCTTCCTTCTTCCCTGGCTATTTGCCACCATCCTGTTCCCACCACAACACCTGGCTGTCCTTCCAACTCCCAAAGATTCCCTCTCTCGGCTGTGCCCGTTCCCTTGCAGCTCCTGGTCCTCGTCAGATGCCCGGTACTGGGCCCAGTTCCACAAGGTGCGCCCTGAGGACTATCGCGGCGCTCGGCAGAGGCAGCAGAGACAAAACCATCGGGTTCTAGGGTACTGCCTCCTGCTGATGTTGGGAAGCATGGTAGTGCACTACATTGCCTTCAGGTAACCTGCCCTCAGCCAGCGGGAGGAGCCCAGGGGTGACAGCCTCGGAGGAGAAGCCGACATCCCTTTGTTCCTCCTGCAGGAAGCTGGAGAAGGTCCACCGGAGCTTCATGGATGAGAAAGACCGAGTTATCATGGCGGTCTACAATGAGAGCAGAGCTAGGGCCAGGTCTCTGCCCCCTCTTCCTCCGGAGGGTCATGCCCACAGACCTTGGGGAAGCCTGCAAAGCCCTGTGGCCACGGGAGACCGAGCCAAAATTGAAAGCAGACGTAGCCCCTGCCTTCTCCCCCCTCCCCCCGCCCAGGGTCACCTTGTAAACGGTGTTATATATCTCAAAGCCAGGAGCTTCGGGAGGGCCAGAGTGGGGGGACGCATGGACGAGCAGGATAGACTTCCCGGGGGAAGGGCACTGAGCCTAGGCTCCCCAGAACAGGGTGGAAGAATTTAGCATAAGGGGGAGCAGGAGCACACTGCGGAATCGGAAAGAGCTGAGTGAAGGCACCCCGGGAGGAACGCTGGGGAGCCCCTCTCTCTCTCAAGGCTGGGCTCTCCTCTTTGCCTGCCCTCGGGCCCTCCCCCTGCTCCTGGGGTCACCTCAGCCTTTCCCCTCCAGGGCGAACAGCGCCAGGCTCCAGGAAGAAAGGTTGCAGAAATCTCAGAGCCCCCAGCCGCACCCCGGGAAATGACCTGCGACCCTTCTTCCCTCTCCGACCCCCGACTCCCGAGGGGCGGCAAGGGCGGCCGGGGCGCGGTGCCCCTCTGGACCCTTGCTGCCTGTGTGCAATAAAGCCATTGTCTGTGGGTGTTTGACTTTCCCCTCGTGCCTCCGGTCTTTCTGAGCCTTGCCTTCGGCCAGGGTCCGACCCAGGGAGCTGGCTCTTAGGGTGCTCCGGAGCCCTCTCGGCTTCCTCCCTCCCACGTGGGAGGCAGCCCCAGGCGCTGTCCACCCGGCCAAGCCAGCAGACAGGGAGGGAGGGAGAGAGGGAGGGAGGGGGCGTGTGCAGCCCCAAGGGGAGCGGCCCGGGCTGGGGGTGCGGGCTGCCCGCCCCCTTACCCCCTCCCCGGCCGCGGCCGGCCCCTCCCCCTTGGGCCGGGGGGGGGGGGGGAGCGCGTGTCTGGGTCACATGAGCCTCCCGGGCTCGGCCCCCCGCAGCCCCAGCCGCCCGTGTCCCCGCCGCCGCTGCTTCGTCGGGCACCGCGCCGCCACTTGCGCCCCGCGGCCCCGCCATGGGGCTCCCCTCGCGCCTGCCCCCACCCCCAGGCTAGGACGATGCGGGAGCCCCGCAGGCACCATGAGCCCCCTCCTGCTGGCCGCCCTTCTGCTGCTGCTGCCGCCGCTGACCCCCGGAGCCGCGGCGCAGGTAGGTGCCTCGCGCCCCCGCTGCCCTCTCCCAAGGTTGGCGGAAGGAAGTGGGGCCACAGCGTGGGCCGAGGGCCCTCGTGGGGTGGGTCCGGGCCAGTGCCAGCGGCGTGCTGCCCTGGGCATCCATCATGCAAGAGTCAGTGCTCAGGCTCCCAGGACTGCCGAGGGCAGCGGCGGGGGGCAGGCGCCTCTGCCGGCACAACCAGCCTTGGCTGGGGGGAGGGCTGTCCCCAGTTCTGGTCCCCTCCCCCTGGCACCCTCTTCTCTGGGCTAGCCCCGGGGCGGGAACCTCGTTCTTCTTTCTGGTAGGATCCGGCTTCTTGCCAACCGTGACCCTCCCTGACCCTGCCTGGCTGGACAACAACGGCCAGAGGGCACGGGGTCCATGGGTGAGGGGCCGCCGGAGAACACGGAGCAGGGCTGACATCGATCGATGCCTCGGCAAATATTGACTGGGGGACCGAACCTGGGAAGGCAGTGCCCTCCAGGATGGGGAGGGCACCCAGGAATATTAGCCAAGAAGTAGCTCTTACCGAGAGTAAAACCCTGGATTTAGAACCAGGAGGCGGGCTCAGTCTAGCCCTATTTCAGTGGAATTTGAAGAGCGGTTCCCTAGCACCTACCGTTGACTGGGCTAGGCGAGGGGGGTGGGGTGAGAAATGAAGTAGTTGGCTACTTGCTACCTATGTGACCTTGGACTAGTCAGCTCTCTCTGCACCAGTGTCCACCCCATAAACTGAGGGCACTGGCCCACTAGCTCCCAGTAGATGGTTTGTTATTACTAGGTGCTAAGTTTCCAGACGATATAGAGTTTCCAAGTCTACTGTGCATTTTCTCCGAAGACTTACCTCAGGGCCTTGCCTGTGACAGTCATTAACAGCTGGAAGGAGTCTCAGGTTAGCACTGGAACAGAGCTCAGAGGTTGTCCTGTTCAACTTCCTTTCAGGTGTGGATACTGAGGGCCAGAAATATCACACAGGGAGCAAGTAGTGAAACTGGGATTTGAATCCAGGCCCTCTGACCCCCCAGATGAAGCAGCCTTGTTTTCCTTATATCAGTCATTGAGCTGAATTGGATCCACCCACAAAGATAACTTACACTGCCCAAAGTGGCTTGCATTTCTTCTGAGGGGTCAGGGAGAGGTGACTAGTAAGGTGGTCAGGGAAGGAGTCACAGAGGTGACATCCCTTCTTTTCTGGAAAAGGGGTGAAGCTCTAGGAAACACTAAGGTTCTCAGGAATTGGCAGGATTCTAGGACTGGGCTATGGGTGCCTCTCCACCTCAGTTCTCATGTCCCATTATATAAGCAAAGGTCTTGTTTCCCCTACAGACTTCCAGCTCCCCACCGGAGGGGCCCCACCACCAACAGAAAGGTAAGAGGAGGAAGCTTAGGAGGGAGTCTTTGACCAGAAAACTCAGCAATTCTAGGGTCTGAGATCTAGAAGGGAGGGCTGGAGCTGTGCCTCTATTTTAGGTGTCAGGAAGGGTAAAGAGAAGAGCAAGACAGGGCCTGGGAGGAGGAAGAGAGGCATTTTGGAAGAGTGCTTAGGAAAAGGGAGTTCTCCTTTCCCCAGTGGTTCCCTGGCTGGAGGTGTTCAGCCGAGCCTCCTGTCAGCCCCGGGAGGTGCTGGTGCCCTTGAGCCTGGAGTTCCCGGGCGAGGTTGCCCACAGGCTGGTGCCTAGCTGCGTGACCTTGCAGCGCTGCGGAGGCTGCTGCCCTGATGAGGCTCTGGAGTGTGTTCCTACTCGCCAGCGCCATGTCCGAATGCAGGTACTGGTGTGGTGTGGGGAGGGAGTGGTGGGGGCCCTGTCAGAGAAAACATCTGGCCATTCCACGGGCAATGTCAGCCTCTGGACATTAGCATGCTGGAAGCTCAGAGTGGTATTACAGCCTGACTGGATTCTGCCGGCCTCCACCCTCCTCGTGGCTCACTAGCATAGTGGAGAGCCCCAGCTTGGGAACCAGACACCTGGGGCTTGAATCCTGCCTGTGCTAGTCATGCTGCTTGGGTGACCTTGGACATGTCACCAGGGGGTCATTTCTCTTGTCTGGGCCTCAGTCTCTTCATCTGTAAAATGACCGAAGGGCCCTTCCAGATTTGAAATCCCATGTCTTTCCATGGTCTGTCCTTGGGGTCCCCCCTCCCCCCACCCACAGTTCTCTCTTTGTCTCCCAACCTTCATTCTGAGGGCAGATTCTCATGATCAGATACCTGAGCAGTCACCTAGAGGAGACGTCCCTCGTGGAGCACAGCCAATGTGAATGCAGGTAGGGAGGACATAGGGAGAGGACGGGGAGAAGGGGCCAAAAGGAGAGAGAAGGCTAACACTCTGGAACTGGAGCTTAGGGAGAGCATGAGATCTGTCAAGGGCCTAGATCCTCTCCCTCCCTTTCTACTTTTCAGACCAAGAAAGGACACTTTTGTGAAGCCAATCAGGTGAGCTCCTTGCTGGCTTTCCTCCCTTTGGGCACCAGCTCCTGAACAGGGCATTTGTGGGGTATCCTCCATGTGACATCATGGGTCAGGAAGCTGCTGTGGGAAGAGCCTTCTATGGCTTCCGCACTGTTCTCCTGCCTCTTTAGGGGCACCCCTTGTTCCTGCCTCAGGACTTGGGGAGTCTGGCCTTAATGCCTCTAGAGACCTTGCCTTGGCCCTTCTCTGCCCCCAGCTCCTGCTCACTCCTTGGCTTCAAGCTAACCACAGGAATGGTTCTTTCTGCTGATGCCAGTCCCAGGCCCCAGTGTCCCAGATGTGCTCAGAGACGACAGCGCCCCGATCCTCGAACCTGCACCTGCCGATGCAGACATAGAAGCTTATTGCGTTGCCAGAGTCAGGGTCTAGAATTCAACCCAGACACCTGCAGGTGAGTAGCATGGGACCAGGTCAGAGGGGAAGGAGGTGGCCAAAGAAAAGAATGGGCAAGTCTGGTGAAGAAGATAGTTCCAGGAGCAAGAACAGGCACAGGCTAATTCCTACAAACAGGCAACCCCCCCCTCCCCAAACTCAGGTTTGGAAGGAACCTCAGAGGACTCCTGGGCCAATCCTTGGGTGTGTGTAAGTCAGCGAAGCAGGGGCAGAAATTAAGGGACGAGATACTCTGAACACTGTGAACCGGAGCATGAAGAAATCTCAGGGTACATCTAGTGTGACCCCTGAGGCTCTGAGAAACACTTATGGTGAGGGTGAAAACTAGCAAAATGGAGCTGCCAACAGCCAACAGTCACTGCAACAAAGAGGAGCAGAGAATATGGCCGTGGGGCCACTTGGCTTTTGTGGGTCTCAGTTATCCCATCTGTGAAATGAACTGAACAAGCTCTCCACTGTCTCCACTCCCAGCCCCTTGAGCCCTTCCCTGTTCTAAGGGCCCTCCCAACCCTGACATGATTCCTTCCTATCATCCTCTCTAGTGTGGGGAGATAGGCACCCCACCCCCTACACACACACACACACACACACACACACACACACACACACACACTCCACACTTAATTAATTCTTCCAAGATCCGAGACCGTGGCATCCTCAGACTGATTCCAGTCATATTCCACAGGCGTTTATTAAACCGTTTCTGTGCTGGAGGTTGCACACGCAGACAAACACTGTGCACGTGGCCCGTTTACCCTCGTCAGGGTCAGAGCCCAGAGGGGCTGTCTCAGGGGAGGATGCATGTGTTTATCTGCGCTTGACCTTCTGGCCCCACCTCAGGTGCAGGAAGCTTCGAAGGTGACCCGGCCCTTCCTGGACTCTGATGGGATGTCCCTTTCTTGACTCCTGACGGGGAACCATCCCTGAAGGATTCAGAGCCCTGCTGGGTCATAGCATCAGTGGATACAGCTGGGGAGGAAGCTGCTGCTACAAAGGAACCCAGTGCTCTTGGAGTGGTCCCTCACCCTGAGCCGCTGAGCCTGCGGGGGAAGGGCAGGGCAGGGGAGGCCACTGGTTTGGGGTGAAGGGGATTCAACTTTGCTTTATTTAATGCCCTCCCTTGCCCAGACAAGCACCTTGTCAATGACTTCCTCACTGCCTTCCCCTGACAACTGACAAGGGGATGAAGAAAGGTGGGGAGACTCCAGAGCCACCAAGAATGTTCTTGGCTGTGGTCCATGGACTGTGTGACCCCCAAACCTCATAAAAGAGATGAAAAGAGCCGTCTTCTAGATTCCTCTCTATGCAGATGCATCACCAGATGGAACTATGCCAAGCCTAACCCCATCCTTGTGCGATATAGGAGGCATGGGAGGGGGGCATCCGAGAAGCAATCCCTTCAATGCCTCGATGTGGAACGTCAGCAAGGGGGTATTTTTCTGTTAGTGAATCTCTCCCACACCCTGAGTGGAAAGAAACAGGTCCAAAACTTCAGGCCCTTCTCAAATCAACCCCCAGGCACTTAGAGAGAAGGAAATGAGACCTAGAAGCTGGAAAGGGCTCATCGACAGTAGATGACAAGGCAGCTAGTAAGGGGCCAGTACTCAACCCTAGCTCTAAGGTGAGGAGGGAGTACATTCCAGACCCAAACAGCAAACAAACATGGCCAGGAGATGGAAGGAGGGCCATGGAGGTAGGAGGAAGGAACAGTGAGGCAGGTGGGCGCCAGCCTCATTGCTGGACCTCTGTTAGTTCTATGCTCTCCTTCCACCCCTTCTTTCTCCCTCTCCCCTGCAGCTTCTGGGCAGTGCCTTGTGGGTATAAGCAGGCTGCTCACTCACTAGCACCAGATTCCTCTCCCATCCCACAGCTTCCCTCCCCAACCAACCATTCTCCCCTCTCCACCTAGTGGCTGATCATCCCCTACTGTGGGAAGGGCAGGGGACCTCCTCCAGGGCCCCTAACCAAGTGTAACTGAAGCTAAAGAAGCCGGGTCTGGCCAGGCCAAGGCTAGAATTGGAGCTCTAGAAACAGCAGGGGCCGGGTTGATGCTCCCGTCCATGGGCCTCCTGGGACATGAGGAAGCCCCCCAGATTGAGCATTGGGTTTGGAGTCGGAGGACCTGGGACTGAGTCCTGACTGCTTGGGCAAGGCCCGTGCTTGCTCTGGAGGGGAGGAACGGGTTGGACTGGGGGTTCCTTACGTCCAGCATCCTTTCAAGGCAATCCTGTATCTTAATAGGAAGAACGCTAGTGGACCTTTCGGGAGTCCATCCACGGCAGCGCCAGGGTTTGGCCGGCCTGGGTCTTGGCCTGACCTCCAGCCCTACCCCTCTTGAACCACAAGGATGCGGCCCCCTCCCCTTTCCCCAGCCCCCCAGTGTGGGCTCTGGGCGAGCCTGGACGGGCTCCTTCCCGCCATCTCCTGCTCTGGAGAAAGGTGCTGCAGGACCAGAAAGCCTCTGGCTGCCTCTGGCTAATAGGAGCCTGGCCTCCCCTCGGGGGCTTTTCCAACTCCGCCAAACGCAGGCTCGCCATCGCTCGCCGGCCAAGGGAACCCACTTCCAGCCTCCTGCCTTGGGGTTAACATCTCAGCACGTGTCACATCACCTACTCGTCTTCATGCCCTGGAAGGGCAGTGCTCGGGCCCGGGGACCCCTGGGGAGCTCAAGCCCTAGAGCTCTGATCCTGGGAGGGCAAACCCAGAGCCGAGGACGAGGGAAGCTGGGTGTCCAGCCCCCTTCGACTAAAGGTGGGCGAGCCGGGAAGGGACCCCGCCTTGTCCTGCAGGGTGGGGGAAGGGTTCAAATTCGGGGAGGGAGGGGTTCATCCACGGAAGCTGAGCTATGCACCCATCTTCCAGACGGAGAAACTAAGGCACAGGGAGAGCACTGGGTCACCCAGGGTCACGGCTCCAAACCAGGAGCCCCACTCCTTACAGGGGCAGGCAAGGGTGAGACCAGGGCCTGAGGGGAAACTGAGGCAGGGTCCGCGAGGGGTGGGGAAGGGGTGAGGGCAAAATGGCGCCGAAGGCCTTGAGGCAGCGGGAGCCGACACGACCCGGGCTGCGCCCAGCCGGAAGTAGGGGTAGCCCGCTCGGAAGTTGTTCTTGACCCTAAGACCGGGAAGACTGCGCTCGGATGGGGGCGTGGGGAGAGGAAGTGACATCACCTCCGGCACCGGTCCGCAGGGTTCTCTGCCAGACCGACCCCCGCGACCTCACGTGACAGGGGCGGTTATGGGGGGGCGGGGCCACGAGCAGCTCTGACCAATGACAGAGGGCGGCGTGGCCCCGGTCAAGGCGTGGTGGCGGCGCGTGCGCAGTGTTGGCGGCGGAGGCTCTGGTCAGGATTCCGGGGGCGCGGTGAGGAGGTGAGCGGGGGGCCGCAGCCCGGGGCGGGGACGGGGACGGGGACGGGATCGGGGCCCCGGGGGTCGCCGAGGGACAAGGGCAGTAGGGAGAGGGGCCCGGGGACGTTGCCGGCGGGGTGATGCCGCAGGGGGCGGAGTCTTATTCGACAGGGGGCGGGGCCCCAAGCCAAGGGGCGGGGGCTGACCAAGGAGGAGGTGGGGCTCCGAGTCAGGGGCCGAGGCCAGGGCCAACGGACCTTGGAGCTCCGGGGGCGGGGCTGGGACCTACAGGGGGCGGTACCGTGATCGGGGGCGGGGCCCTGAGCCTGGGGGCGGGGCTGGTTCCTCGGAGACGCGTGGCCATAGGCCGGGGGGCGGACCCTAGTGCGGAGGTGGGCGGGGCATCTGGCTCTGGGGCAGAGCCCCTGAAGGGCGGGGCCCAGGCATCCAGGCCAGCCGCAGGCCGAGGGGATAGCCCCGGGGCCGGGAACCGGGGAGGCCTCTGGGGAGGGCGGGTCTGGGGCCGAGGTCGGCCCCAGACCCCGCCAGGAGAGGTGGTGTGGGTAGAAAGGGACCAGCAGGCGCCTGACCCGGGCCCCGTGTGGGTGCCCCGCAGGCCCCCACGGGCTCAGAGCTGGGGGGGCGCCCCTGGAGGAGGAGGGGAGCAGGCCTGGGGGGTCACCTCCGCGGACAGGGGCTCTCCAGAGCCCCCGAGAGATGTGTGGGTCCCCAGGGGGCGCCCCCCATCCGTCGGAGAGGTGTGGGTGTGCTGGGCTGGAGGGGCTTGGGTGTGGCGGGAGTGGGGGGTGCCCGTGGGGCCTTCAGGGGGGCGGGAGGAGAGGGTCTGGACGTTGCGGAAGGGGGAGGCCGCCAAGGGTGCAGGAGGAGATTGAAGGGCGAGGGATCAGGGCAGGGAATGAGTGGGATTGGGGGGTGGGATCCGGGTCGACAGCTTTGGGGCAGGACCCCCGGCTGCTGTGTCTTCCCCTCGTCCCCTCCCCCCGCTGCTGGGCTCAAACATCAATCCCCCTTTCCGATGAACAGGTAAGTGTGGCTGCCGAAGCTTGGTGGGGGTTGGGGGGGGTGGGTCCTTAAGGGAAGATTGACTGATGGAGGGTGGGCAAACTCTGGTACAGGGGTGGTGGGCGCCTGGCTGGTCTCTACCCTTTGCCCGGGATCCTGTGGGGCTTTGGGGGTGAAATCCCCCACCTCCGAGTGACCTCTTCTGCCCTCCCCTGCTCCTGGGGGTGACTTTGTGCTCACAGGGTCATGCAGCTGAGCTGGCTTCTGGTCTTCCTGTCCCTCTGCCTGGGTGTCCTGCCCACGAGGGCAGGGGAGGGGAAGCGAAAGCTTCAGATCGGAGTCAAAAAGCGGGTGGACCACTGCCCTCTCAAGTCCCGCAAGGGCGACGTGCTCCACATCCATTACACAGTGAGCAGGCTTGGCTGGGACTCCCAGGAGGGTGGGAGGGCCCAGCATTTGGTTGGAGAGGTGGGAGGGGTCCCTGGCTCCTGCTCAGGTCTGACCAGGTCACCTTAGATTGTGGGACTGTGAATTGGAGCTTTGCCTGCCTCCCCTCTCCCCTCTGGCCTCCTTACCCTCTCCCTCCCCCTCTACCTCTGCAGGGGAGGCTGGAGGATGGTACTGAATTTGACAGCAGTCTCCACCGTGACCAGCCCTTTGTCTTCTCCTTGGGGACAGGCCAAGTCATCAAGGGCTGGGACCAGGGGCTTCTCGGGTAAGTACAAGGAGGTGGGAGTGTGGGAGGCTGCGCCCAACATGCCTGAATGCTGGTGCTCAGGCTCATGCTCTCCTTCCTGCAGGATGTGTGAGGGGGAGAAGCGGAAGCTGGTGATCCCTTCAGAGCTGGGTAAGAGACCAGAGTGAATCAGCTTGTCGCGTGGCCTGGTGTCCACAGGCTGGGCCTCTGCCCCCTGAAAGGAAGTGGCTGGGTCCAACTGCTGGCCCGGAGGTCCCCATCACTACCTGAGGCAGCTCTTCTGGGGGTACAAGCCTTCTCCCTGGTGCTTCTGGCTGGGAAGGGCCATCAGAAGGTCACATCTCTTGCCTTTGCCTCATGTGGAATTCCAAAGAGGGCTGGCACACAGTAGGCACTGCCAGCGCTGTTTTTCCCTCCCCCTGCTTATGCTGCTTGGCTCTAGTTGCCTTTGGGGGCCCCTCTTTTGGCTTGCTCTCATTGCATGTCAGCCTCCCCTGATGAAAGCTGTCCTTGGGTCAGGGTGGGGCATTGGGAGCCTTAGCCTGAAGACTTGGGTCAGGAAGGAGGGTTCCCCCCTCCGTACAGGCACTGACTTTCAGCCCAGTTTGTCTTCAGGAATGCCATCTGATTCTGACTAAATGGGGGGCCCCTCAGGCGAGAAGGAAAGGGAAGTCCTGGGCCACAAAGCACCTCTCCCTTCTCTCCACAGGATATGGGGATCGAGGAGCCCCCCCGAAGATCCCAGGTAACCTGACCCCCCCCCCCAACCCCCAGTCTGGAGGAAGGCCTGCTTCTGGCCTCTCCCATGTTCTGAAGCCGCCTGTTCTTCGTGCCCTCCCAGGTAGAGCCACTCTGGTGTTTGAGGTGGAGTTGCTGAAGATTGAACGGAGACCTGAGCTCTAGCGGAGGGGCCGGGGAGGGGCATTGGGAGGGAGGGAGGGAGAGAAGGAAGGATGTCCTTCTCTCAGGGGACCAGACTTTGTTTAAAAAAAGTGAAATAAAAAAAGCCAAAGGGAGAGTGGTGTGTGTGTGTCCTGCTTTCCTTGGCTCCAGCCTCTGGACTGGTTCCCCTCAGGCAGCTGCTGCTCTGTATCTGTGTGACTTTTCTGCCTCCAACACCTCAGCAGGCCTTCCCACTGGGCTGTACAGAACCCAGGACCACCAGCCTCCAGCAGCCCTGTCCTGAGGGCTCTGGCCTCCTTTTCCAGGTTGCAGTACTATATTATACCACATGGAGGCAGTGGAAACCCAGCCTTCAGGCTTTTTCCCTCTCGGGGGCTTGGGCAGGAGAGCTGGGTGGGAAGCCAAGGGAACTGGCAGAGCTGAAAGGGCCTAGGCTGTGTGGGGTGGGCAAGGGGGCAAAGGCAATCAGGGCCTAGAGGGCAGAAGCCAGATCTGGGCTATGCCAAGAAAAGCAAGGAAAGTCCTAGCTGATTCCTTGGGCCTTAAGTGGGTGGCAGAAGTTGGCATGGTGCCCACATGGCTGAGCCCAGGCCGGAAGCCCCAGCAGGAAAGGGGGCACATGCCTTCCAGCTGACATCAGCACCACTAGCCACCCCTCCCCTCCTGCCTTCTGATCCCCAGCCTCCCCAGCCAGGTCTGTCTCCAATCTGGGGATGGAGCTCAGGGCTGTCACCAAGCAACAGAGGCCTTAAGAGGAACACACTGGGTGGAAGCCTCCGGGGGTCAAGACTGGGAGAAAAGACCCCTTTGCTCCAATGCTGGTGCCACTTTTCCCGCTCTGGGCCCTTCTATGAGTGCCCAGCTGAAGGAGATGCTAAATCCCACCCCCTAAGCACACAGACCAGGCTTGGATGCACAAAAGGCAGGTCCTGGCTTTATTCAAGGGCCTGTACAGCTGTTGATATAAAAACACAAAAAGTCCCTCAGCTTAATAACAATAAAAAACCCCAAACGGAAACTCAGGGGGGAGCAGGGAGAGGGGCTCGGGGGGCCCTCTGGGGGGCACCAGGCCCAGGCAGCAGGGGCCCCCCCCTCAAGTATTGCTGTTGCTACGAGGTGGGCAGCGATTGTCCTGATGGGGAGCCCCCGCCTCTTGGCCCAGGCAAGGGGGGCTAAGGTGGGGGGCGGGGCCTCACTTCTTCTGGGGCGTGCTTAGCTTCTGCATCCCTCGGATCTTGTCTAGCAGGTCAGAGATGAAGGCCTGGTGGGAGAAAGAGGCTGAGTTGGGGTGGAAGAAATCTGGACTTTAGAGGAGACCAGAGGGGATCTGGGATCTGGACCCAGGTGTCCTGACTGTGAAGTCAAAAGAATGATCTTCCCACTACAGCACACTGTCCCAAGGATGGGGGAAGAGTCCCGTGAATGGGGAGCCCCCCCGACTCTGACACAGGCTCTTACCTCGGTGGGTTTGTAACAGTCAACCAGCAGCTCCTGTGGAAAAAAGTCACACCAGTGAAGCCCAGACTTGCCACACTGGACACCCCTTCATGAGCCCGATTCAGGTTCAGAGTTGCGGGGAAGTGTAGGCCACCTCAAAATTGTTTTGTGAGGCAAATCGGGGTTAAGCGACTGGCGCAGGGTCACACAGCTAGTAAATGTCATGCCTGAGGCCAGCTTTGACATTGGGTCGACCCGACTCCATCTCTGTCCAGAGTGGGCTCTGCCCTGGGGGGCCCTCTGGACCACACAGAACCCCAAGAAGCCAGCCCCCCCCACCTTGACTCGGGCAGCCCGGGTGCTGTCACTCTCCATGTCCAAAAGCTCATCCACGTCGATTTCCAGCTCAGGGATTTCTTCTTCCTGGGACAGAGAAGGGGCTGTTAGGAGACAGAGCTCCAGCGTCTGCAAGCATCCCCTGCCCCCTCAAGCCCAGGAGAGGTTGGGCCCCCCCCCCAGGATCCTCCAGAAGGCAGGGGTCCTTACCCCCCACCCCAGCCTCTTTTGGAAGGTAGAGGGCAGCAGCTGCAGGGATACAGAGACCAGGCTGAAGGGGAGACAGGCTGCCAGAGGAGAATCAGCAGCATCCTGCCAGCGGGCACAATGGGGCCAAACCAGGATGGGCCAATCCTGTGCCAAAGGAGGAAGGGCTCCAGACGGGTAGCGCCGGGGAACCCCAAAGCCAGGGCAAGCAAGGGGCAGGAAAAATAAGGAAGGGGGCTGGGATGGGGGTGGAGCAAGAAGCTGGGCCATTCTCCCCTCGGGCACAGGTGGTGCCAGCTGCCTCTTACTCCTCCACTGCTGCTCCCTCCCCTCTTCCCCCCAAACACCTGCCATGAGCTTCCTGCCCGGCCAGGCGGAGGGGGGCTCCCCCGGAGCCCAGCCCCCTCCCTGGGAAGCAGCAGCTGGAGAGAGGAGAGGAGGAGGAGGAAGTGAGGAGTGGGAGGGGTCGGAGGTCAGCACAGGGAAGCCTGGGACCCTTGAAAAGAGAAACAATGGGCTGCTCCAGGCGGGGCAGGGGGAGGGAAACCCCCGGGCGTGCCAGCATGCCCAGGCGAGGGCAGCGCTCCCGCCCCGCCGCACCCGCGGTCCCTGAGTCATCTCCGTGAGCAACCCAAGAGTCACGGGGGAGGCTGGGGAAGAGACAATGGCCCGGACCCCCTGAGCCCCCCCCCCCGCGGGCCCGGACACCTCCGGGAGGCCCGGAGAGGAGCAAGGAAGAGGGGTGGGGGCTCCAGAGCCGCCCGCCGCTCTGGGGAGCCGAGGTCCTGGGCGAGGAGCTGCGCCTACCCAAATGGGGTTCGAGGAGTGCCGGGCTAAGGGGCGGGGCGGCTCCTGTGCTGGGCAGGGGGCGCGAGTGAGAATGCCCTGAAGGGGCCGGGGGTGGCCTGGGGGGGGGCAGGATCCGAGGTGGTGGAGTGAGGTGGTCTCGGGGCAGGGGTCCCAGGCCTGGGGTAGGGAGGGGTCCTGGGTGGGGAGTCTCGGAGTCTCGGTTCCCCAGGCCGGCGGTGGGGGGATCTCGGGGGTCCCGGGGCGGCGGAGGGAAAATCTCGGGGGTCCCAGGTCCCCAGGCCGGCGGTGAGGGGGGTGTCTCGGGGTCCCGGGCCCCCGGCCCGCTCACCTGGCAGTCGTACAGGCCGGTGAGCTGCTCAAGGATCCACTCCTCCAGGTTGAGCCGCTTCCGCAGCTCCTTGCGGTCATACTTGACCGTGACCTTGCCCTGGCGCCGCCCCGGGCCCTCGTCCTCCGCCCCGGCCGCGCCCTCTGCCGCGGTCCCCGGAGGGCTCTGAAAGTAGACGCGGGGGCCCGGGCCGCCCCCCGCGGGGGCCGCCACCGCCGCGCCGCCCGCCGGGCCGCTATCCGCCATCCGCGGCCGGGGCCGAGGCCGAGGACGCCGGGCCACGTGCACGCACGCGCGGGGCGCCCGCGGGCGGACGGACGGACCGCCGGACGGCGCCCGGGGCCGCTGCCCCCCGCCGCGCTCCGCCGCGCCCCGCCCCGGCCCCGCCGCCGCCCTTTGTCCCTGCCGCGCGAGCCTGAGCCGCCGCCGGAGCCGCCGCCGCCGCCGCCGCCGCCGCCGCCGCTGCCTCTGTGTCTCGCTGGCTCCCTCCCTCCCCCGACCACACCCCCTTAAAGGGCCCGCCTCGCCGCGGGCCGCCCCCTCCCCAGCCCCCAGCGCTCGGACCCGGGCCCGCCCCCCAGGCCCCCCGCCCCCTACCACCACCCGGGCCCCCGCGCCTCAGGCCGCGGGGCCTCCTAGATGGGGAGTGGCGCGGGAAGGGGGCTCCCGCGCCCCGCGCTCCCCACAGCGAGAGCTCAGGACAGAGGGGAAGGGGGCGGCCGGCTCCCCTCCAGCCGGGCCGGGGGGCGGGGGGGCCCCTAAGATGGCCGCGCGGCCCGGTGGAGCCGCCCCTCCCCATGGAGCCCCTGTTCCGGCACCCCGCGGTGCAGGGGGAGGGGCGCCGGCGCGGGCCCGGCTGAGCCTCTCGGACGGGTGGACAGCGGTGGGTTGTGCAGATGCAGAGCCGGCCGGAGCCTCGTGACCTTTCCAGCTCGAGTCCCTGCTGTTGTTCAGTCGGCTCCCCGTGAACTCATGGGGGGCTGTCTTGGCAGAGATCCCGGGGGTTTGCCGTTTGCTTCTCTGGCTGATTTTACAGATGAGGAAACCGAGGCAGAGTGAAGCGACTTGTCCAGGGTCACACAACCAGTACGTGTCCGAGAAGACGAGTCTTCCCGACTCCTGGCCCGGTGCTCCATTCGCGGCCCTGTTTTACAGATGAGGAAACTGAGGCAGGCAAAGTTAAGAAGTGTCTGCGTGAGCATTTGCACCCGGGTCTCCCGACTCCACGTTCATCTTTCTGTCCACACCGCCACCTAGCTGCCTCGAGATGAATGACTCGCCACGCGTCACAACCTGCTAAAATGATGATGTTTCCTCTTTCTATGAGGCAGAGGCGAGTTGCCACCCTAGTTTGACAGGTGAGGAAACTGAGGCTCCGAAGAGGAAGCCGCCCAAGCAGGCTTGTCCTTCCCCCGGGCTCAGCGCTCTTTCGGTGAGGTCTGGGTCAGAAGTGATACAAGGTTTCACTTGGCCTCAAGACGGCAGCTCTAGAGCCCGCTTCTGACATAGATCTAGATGCATGGCCCTAGGTGAGTCACCACTGCTGGGACTATCTGACCGATGGTGGCGGCCGGCATGTTCGCAGTGACAGCTGGGGAGCAAACAGAGAAACCACGAGGAGGAAGTCAGCTGCTCTCCAAGGGAGTCTGAGGCCCAGGGACCTAGGGAAAGGAGAAGCATGTGGGCACAGACGGGAATCGGAGCCCAGGGTCCGAAGGCAGGGATGGACACTCTTAGCAGGAGAAATGCCTGTCCTCACCTACTAGGGCTCTGCTGAAGAGGACGACTTCAGAGAAACATGGGAAGATTTTTATGAAACTGACGGACTGTGTAGTGAGCAGAACCAGGAGAATGATTTACACTGTAACAACCAACATCCAGAAGACTTGGCTAGAATGGGGAGGCTAGGTGGCACAGTGAATAGAGGCCACCCTGGAGTGAGGAAGACCCGAGTTCAAATGCCCCGTGTGACACGCCCAGTTGCCCTTCCCCTCTCCAAAAAAGAAAAAAAAAAGACTAGGAACTCCAGTCAACACAGTGACCCAGCACAGTCCTAGAGGATTCATGATGAGAGATGTTGTCTGCCCCCAGATCAGGAGGCCTGGACCCAAGGGCAGTGTGAGCCTGATTTTCTTCTTTCTTCCCTTTCTTGTTTCACATGGCTAATGGGGGAATTCATTTGCATGATGATGTATTTGTAATCAATTTATTTTTCTTGCCTTCTTGATACCTGGGGAAGGGAAGGAAAGAATTCAGAACTGAAAATAAAATAAAATCGAATTTAAAAAAAAGAAAATCAGTTGAGGAGACTTTTTTTTAAAGGCAGCTACTTGGGGCATCTAGGTGGCGCAGGGAATAGAGTACCAGCCTCGGAGGCAGGAGGACCTGAGTTCAAATCCGGCTTCAGACATTTGACACACTTACTATAGCTGTGTGACCTTGGGTAAGTCACTCAACCCCAATTGCCTTGCCTTCCCCCCTCCAAAAAAAAATGTAAAGGCAGCTACTGAAACCTGGGCTATAACACAGGGCCTGGAGTAAAGAGTGCCAAGTTCAAATTCAGCTTTGGAAACATACTAGCTGTGTGACCTTAGGCAAGTCACTTAACCTCTGCCTCAGCTCCTTCCTCTGTGAAGCACTTTCATGCTGAGGTTGTTGTGAAGATAAGGGAGTTAGTATTTGTGAAATCACTCTGTTATATAAATGTTACCTCTCCTTCTCAACGTTACTAGGGTTCCAGTGCTAATGGCCCCATGGGTCATAGAAGCAGAGAGAAGAGAAGGGACTCAGCCAGTGTCACCTGGCAGGTGGATAAGCCAGGATCCAAACTCTGGTCTTCTGAACCTAAATCGACCATGCCAGGTTGCCCCAGTCAGAATTTGGCCCAGGTTCCTGCCCCAAGGCCCACCCTCGTTCAGTGGTGCCTCTCACCCACACAATGGACATTTCATGGTCTCATCAGAACCTCCCCAACCTCCCTGTGAGGCAGGTCTTGCAAGAATAATGCCCATTTTACAGATGAGGAAACTGAGGTTCCAGTGGATTTAGTGCCTTACCTAGGAAGGATCCTCAGAGGGAGGATTCCAGCCCAATGTCCCTCCTGACTTTAGGGCTCCCACTGCCTTTCAGTTAATCAGAAAGGCCTACGCCTGAATCTGGGGGGCCATGGGTTTCCCACATGACTGGAATAAAGGATGGACAGAAATGACAAGGGAAATGAGAATGCCCCTGCCCCCCCCCTCCCAGCCTACCTGTGCAGAGATGCCTGATGGGTTGCAAAGGGCTTGGTTAGCTATGGCCTGTTCTGTCTGCCCTGAAGTGTGCTGCCTGGGCCTGGATTCTGGATCACTAGGCCCATCTGATGGCTTCAGAATCAATCAAGGAGTTGGAGGCAGAGACAGACTTGTCCAAGGTCACAGCTTCTGAGTGTTGGCCTCAAGACTGGAACCTAGATCCGGTGTTCCCACTTTCATGGCATCGTCTCCTGGTCTATGCATTGCTTGATGAGAACTATGCTGGCAGTGAAGGCTGGGTTGTGGGGATGCTAGATTGCCAGAGTGGGGAGGGAGGCATCATGGAGGACGGAATATAGGTGGGCCCTTGGCCACTGGTGTTGCCCCAGAAGTCGAGGCTTCACCCTTTCCTGTCCTCCCCCAGCCGTGGGGCTCAGAGACTGCAGTCTAACCCCATGCTCCTCACAGCAGGTCCCACCAAGGCCCAGAGCACAGGAAATGGGCCAGCTTGGGTCACAGCCCATCATGTTTCCCAGAGTCACAGCGTCAGGACTGGGAGAGGCTTTGAACAGAGAATGGCAGGGCTGGAAAGGAGAGCCCTTAGAACAGACAGCATCAGGGCTAGAACAGGGATTGTCAAACCTAGGAGGGGCCTTAGAACATGGAATGCAAAGGTTGGGAGGGGCCTTATAAGAGGGAATGTCAGGGCTGAGAGAGGCCTTAGAACTGGGAATGTCAGGCCTGGGAGGGGCCTTAGAGACCACCTGATACAATTTTCCCCTTAAAGAACCTCTGAGATGTGAGCCAGGCCCTGGCCCCAGCTTTGTCTTCTGCACCAGGCCTGCATACACTCATAACAGTACTTCCTGACTGGGTTTGGTGGCCAGTGGACATTTGCAGAAACTGTGCTGGGGTCAGATGGACTTTCCCCGTACATTTCTGTGGCTTCCAGAGGAAAGGGGACAAATGCCTGAAATCAGGCCTGTTCAGGAGAATCCAGGCCAGACGGCTGCTGCCCCTACCTTTCTCTACCTGTTCTCTACAGAGCAGCATCCCTAGAGGGGGAAGGGCAGTTCATCAGGCAGCATGGAAACGTCCCTTATGAGCAGCCCAGGCCCCTTGCTCTACTTCTAAACATCCTCCTGTTTCTGGTTTCTATTGTGCCTCCTGAGTAGGCTGAGCCTCCAGGAGGGAGGCCCTGGGCGGGCAGGTGGCCTCCAAGCTCTGGTTTTCTCTCCAGGTACACTGCAGACCCCATTATAAATTCATCATTTGTCCCTCTGGTTCCCAAGAAGGTTCTTCTGGGCCTGGACACAGCCTAGTTGATGAAGCTATCAGTTCATCAAACCGACCTTGGCCTCCTCAATCTGCCAGAATTGAGGACTAATCCTGCCAGAGTGTTGCCTAGACAGGCCATGCCCAGGCAGGGCAGAAGCTTTCTGGCCTCCCACCATTTGTGGAGGAGGAGTGCAGCTTTGGAGGCGGAGGACCTCGACTCTCTAAGCCTTGGTTTCCTCTTCTATCAAGTGGTTTTGGACTCAGTGATCCCACTTTCACTCCAAAAAAGCCCAAGCACTTTTTTCTTTTTCTTTTTTTGCTTTTGGGAGAGGGGAAGGCAAGGCAATTGGGGTTATGTGACTTGTGCAAGGTCACAGGCTAGTTATTGTGTCAAGTGTCTGAGGCTAGATTTGAACCCAGGTCCTCCTGACTCCAGGGCTGGTGTTCTATTCACTGCTCCCCCTAGCCACTCCCCCCCCCCAAGCACTTCTGAAGTGTATGAGGCACTGGGGGTTCAATCCCTCCCAAGTCTGCTCTTCCGAGTTCAGATTCTGGTGGGAATACAACAGGTAAGTAAGTCCAGGGTCAGGTGGAAGGGCCCCAGCCCCAACCCGGGCCAGACCCTGGGTCTCAGAGGTCACAAGGAATTCCTCTTTTTTCTTTTCTCTTCGTTATCCCTCTCCCGGCTACTCCAGCCTAGTTAATGGTCAGAGACAGTGTGACTGAATCCCTTGGGGGTGCCCATTTCAGCTGAGGGCTCCCCACCCCTCCTCTGGTTTCAAGCTCTCCCTTCTACCCATGCTCCAAGCCCCAGCAATCCTCTTCCTCAGGCTCATCCGCGGGGACAGGCCTGGGGCCAGCCACCCCAGTATCCTGATCTGACTTCTCCCCTCGTCCCCCTCATCCTCCAGCTCATTCCTTTCCCTGTATCTGATCCCTGGCATCTTCTAGGTCTGGACCATTCCAGGAACCAGGCAAATGGGTTCAAAGTTTCTTGGTATTCCCCCAAGAGGGCCAAGTTTCCCACATCCTGATTCACCCAGCTCCAGTACCCAATCCCCCCACCACTTCCACCCCCCTCCTCATGTTACCTTGCTAATGTTGCTGTCTGCTTAGCCGCCAGGGGCTCTGGGGAGGGCTGGGTGGGGTTCTTGAGGCTGGAAGGCACCAGCCTCTCTCCTCCACCATTACCAAGATGCCCCAACGCCATTACTGGGGTTTGGAGAAAGTGTCCGGAGAGGAAGCAGTCCTCTAATGGTAATACCCCTGGGACCCATTTCACCAGAGAATTAACTCTCACTCTTCCACTGTCTGCTCAAGGCACCACTTTCTCAGGGCCTCCAGAAAATTCCTCCCTTCCCCTCCCCAGCACCCCTGAACCTTAACAAGATTTAGAAATGGAAGGGGTTTTAAAGAGGGTCATTTTGCAAGTGAAGAGCAGCAGAGGGGTTCACCGCAAGTTACCCCAATGTCTCTGCCTCCTAGCATCAAAGACCCAGAACCAGAAGGAACTGTAGAGACCTTCGAGGTGCGTCCTCTCATTTCACAGGCTGAGGAAACTGAGACTCAGCTATAGTCTTAAGTGCCTTAGCCTGGGTTACAGAAGTGGTGAGTGGCAGTGGAAGAATTTTCTCCTGTTTCCCTCCACTCCACTCATTAAACCTGCTGCCTCTACCCAGGGCAGCCTCTGGCTCTTTCTAAATCCTGGTTCC
The DNA here is from genome assembly GCA_028646515.1 of Pseudochirops corinnae. Lineage (NCBI taxonomy): Eukaryota > Metazoa > Chordata > Mammalia > Diprotodontia > Pseudocheiridae > Pseudochirops > Pseudochirops corinnae. Next base: position 189,694,986 of record CM053592.1, read on the forward strand.
TCCCCAGACCCTCCAGACTCAGTTTGGAACCCCAATTTCCCCAGGGAATCTAGAATCTCCCTTCTCCTCCCCTCTCTCCTCTCCTTCCTTCTCCTCTGTCTGTCTTTTTCCTCTCTCTGTCCCTGGCTCCTTCCCTGATCCCACCCCATCTCCATCTTTCCCTCTAGTATGGTTTTAGTCTCTTGCCTTACCTGGTCTTTTCCTACTAACTGAATTGTGTCTGGTAACTCCAGAGGACCAGCCCTACCCCCAATTCCAGAGCTGTGGGATTGAGGGAGCCATGGAGGTAGGCTGGACTGGTTGGGGGTGATCTCTCCCTTAGAAGGCCTGGATTCAAGCCCTGCTCCTGGATGTGGGACCCCCAATCTTCTCCAGCAACTTGTGTGGGATGATCTCTATGACCCCTCCCAGCTCTGGGAGATCCTGTGAGCGCCTGACTCTCCTGGGAGTCTGATAACAAAACCCAGCAGAAAGGCTGTGGCCTCAGAGTCCAAAGACCTGGGTGGGTTTTCTAGGCCTGGCTCTTCCACTGACCTTAGTAGCTTTAGCCAAATGCCTTCTCCTTGCTGAGCTGGGCATCAGCAAGGTGTCTGAAGAGGGCCAGCCTCAGACCCAAGAGAACTGCTTCAGGCCCTGGTTCTGGCATAGGCTTGGCTTCTCCAGCTCTCAGTTTCTTCATCTGTGGAATGGGCATGGCCCCACCTGCCCCAGAAGGCTGTTGTCAGTGCCTGCCCGGGGAAGGAGGAGAGGAATAAGAAGTCTTCTATGATGTTTCCTGTTCCAGGAAGATGAGTCAGTTCATTGAGATGCCTTTGGAGGGCCCTTCCATCTGGGATGGCTCCAATGTGTAGGTGCCAAACAGGGATGCTTAACAGGAGGCAATTTAGCAAGGAAAATTGTAAGCAATTGGACTTGAGGTCCGGGAACCCTGTGGTTAAGCCTGTCCGGGATCTGCCCCAAGGGCACCTCCCCAGCAGGGGCTGAGCCTAGAGAGGGCCCTGCTGGGAGGGCAGGAAGGAGCCAGGCCCTCTGGGGGGTTAGGAATGAGCCAGGCCCTTTGCGGGGGGCAGATATCACCAGCCGGTCTCCCCATGAGGCCCAGAGCCCACTTTCTGAGGCACTCATACTTTCTGGGGGCTCTCATGCTGAGCCAACGGGCGGCTTGCCAGCCATTTATGACCTTAGGCAGTCTCCTAAGGCCACCACAGAAGCAGGCCTTGTAAACAGGCAGCTGAGTGCTAGTGACTTGTCCGGGGTCACACAGTCAGGGTACCTCAGATCTGCCTCTGACAGGATGCAGGTTCCTTAAGAGGCGCTAGGTGGCACCATAGTGCACAGAGCTCCCAGCCTGGAGTAAGGAAGGCCTTGAGTTCAAATATGGCCTCAGACACCTACTAGCTGTGTCACCTTGGGCAAGTCATTTCACCCTGTTGGCCTCAGTTTCCTCATCTGTAAAATGGGGATCATCATGCTGAAAGACTTCTCTTAGTTGTGCTTACGAAAGAGCTTGGCAAACCTCGAGGCATTGCAGACATGGAAGGAATCATTATTTTTACAGAAAGGGAAACCGAGGCCAAGAAATCTGCCCAAGGTCGGGTCGTGAGGAGAGGGGACCCAGTCCAGCACTCTCCCCTTTCCCCCAGCATGGAACTCTTTTGCAGGCCAGCTCCCTCCTGTTGCTTCTGCAGCTGGAGACCTTGCCACCCTCCCCCTCTCCCCACCTCCCTGTCTTTCTGGGTTTCTAGGTCCAGCCTTAGGTAAAATTGTGGCCTGCACAGAATTTGTGCTCAGCCCCTCTAGAGCTGTCCTGCTCGAAGCCGAAGCTCTGCCTCGGAGGAGGGGCCCACAGGCAGGTACTCTCCAAGCAGAGGCCCTCGTGGAGGTAGCTGTCTGCCCCCCTTCCCCCTTCCTCCAGCCCCCATCCCTTTATTTTTCTGCAGAGGTTTTTTTCCCTCCTAGGACATTAGCTCCTTGGGGGCAGGGGTGCTGTCCAGCCCTGGGCCAGGAGCACACGTTAGGGTTGGTTAAGTGGCTTCGAGATTCTTGGGGTGGGGGCTGCTTTTAGCTGGCCTGCAGGCACACTCACCCACACCCACATTTCAGACTCCATTGTTTCTTTGGGTCCCCTTCCCCTGGTGGTGCAAGGCCTCAGGGTTAGTCAGTTTGGGGTTGGCGTCCCCTTCCCCAGGATAAGGATTTCTGGGGCAGAAACATTAGGGTTAGCTTGGGGGGAAGCCTGAGGTTTCCTGGGCCACACCGTTCTTGGTATAAAGAGCTGGGCCATGCCGTCTGAAGACTGGCTCTGAACCTTCTTTCAGCTTCTCGCTGTGTGGCTTTGGGCAAGTGGCCTCCCCTCTGGTCCACAATCCAGTGATTTACAAATTTAGGATGAAGAGAGGAGGGAGCAGAGGGCTGCGGTGCATGGGGATGCTACAGGCTCAGACTATCGGGGCTCTCTCGCAGCGCTGGGGCTTGGGGATCAGGCGCCTGGGGCCTCTGCAGCTCTGTGGGGAGAACGGGCCATTAGGCAGCTGAGTGCTTCCGACCATGGGAGGAAGGGGGGGGGCTGGAGATGAGGAGCGGGGAGGGGGGGATGGCTAGCGGGGGGAGAGAGAGAAGGGTTGTAGGGGTGGGGGGGATAGCTGGCAGGGGGAGGGAAGAAAAAGATAGGGGGATGGCTGTCTGGGAGAGAGGAGGAGGGGTGGGGGGATGGATGACTGGGGGAGAGTAGGGATAGATGGGTGGGGGCCGGCTGGGGGAGGGAAGAAAAGGGGAGGAATGGCTGGCGGGAGGGGGAAGAGGAAGAGAGGAGGGGAGGAAGGGGTGGGGGTGGGAACCCGGGCTTCCAGGGCAGAGCGAGGCAGCGGAGAGCCCAGCCGGGACCCCAGGAGCCTGGACGCAGCCCCTGGACCTCATGCTGGGCCGTTCCAGCCTGGCCGCCAGGGGGCGAGGACTCCTGCCCCAGCCCCAGTTCCAGCCCCGGACTCCTGGGTTCTGGAAAGGCAGCGGGGCCGGAGGGGGCGGGGAGAGGGCGTGGCCTCCACAGGCCCGGCCCCGGATCGGCCCCGCCCCGCCCTGCCCGGGCCGCCCCGGGAGAAAGTCCCGGACTGTGCTGCCTCCTCCTCCTCTTCCTCCTCCTCCTCCTCCTCCTCCTCCTCCTCCACCTCCTTTGCTGCCCCCGCCGCTGCGCTCCGGCGCGGGGAGCCGGAGCCGGACCCGGCCCGGGACCTTCGGGGTTTGAGCCCCCAGCCCAGTGCGGCTCGCCCTCCGCCCTGGCCCCCGGCCCCGGCCCCCTGGGGAGCCATGGCCGGCGCCCGGCCCGGGGTCCACGCGCTGCAGCTGGAGCCTCCGGCCGTGCCCGAGACCTTGCGACGGGGCAGCAAGTTCATCAAGTGGGACGAGGTGAGCGCGGGCGGGGGGCCGGGCCTCCTCTCCCCGATCCCGGGGCGCCCGCCGCCCCGTCTTCCCAGGGCCTCGCTGTGCCTTCCTCCCACGGAGACTTTCCCTCCCCCAGTCCCGGGGGGTTGGGGGCCGTCCGGCGCTGCTGTCCGGGCAGTCCTCAGAGCCCCCCGAAATCGAGGAGGAAGACTGGCTTCTTTACTCCCAAAACTCGTACGGGGCAGTCTTCCAGGGACTTTGCACCTCCCATCGCCGGAGAACAGACTTTGGACCCCAATAAACCCCCGGCCCTGGCCGCAGCCGCTCTGTGGGCGCCCCCGATCCCCCTCCAGCCCGGCTCCGGACCGTCCCGCTCGGGCCCCGGTAGCTGGGGTCCGCGTCGCTCCCCCGGGCCCCCTGCACCCCGCGGCGCCCCGCTAGCTCCTGCCTCGCTCTGCACCCTCCTCCTTCCCCTCTCCTCTGCATTCCGACCTTTCCTCCGCAGTCCCGGGACTGCCTTTCCTCCGGGACCCGCCCGTCTCTTCCCCGGCTCCCCAAGCCCCCCATGTTTGCCCCAGTTCCAGGCCCGCGGGTCCCCTCCCTAGCTGAGCTGGGCCGGAGGCCTGGCAGGATTCCCTTTTCCTTTCCGGCTGGGTGGGGCTGGGGGAGCTTGTTCCAGCTTTGGGGTGGCCAGGAGAGCAGAGGGAGGGGGTCTGGGGGTGTGGCCAGAGGTAACAGGTGTGGTGGGGCTCTCGGCTCCGAGAGGAATCCAGTGCTGGGGAGGGGGACTGGAGGGGGTGCCCTGAGTCTGGGGGAGATCCCTCCCCGTATGGGAGGCCTCGGGCAGGAAAGTTAGAAAAAGTTTCTCCTTTTCCTTCTGGTGTGATAAACCCAAATAAGGAAGTGGAAACCAAGGAGAGAGCCTAGGGGGAGGGGGGGCTGCCTGGGAAACTGGGGAATCTGAAGGGGGGCTGTGGGAGCCAAGTGGGCTCCGGGCGATGGACACGTGATATGGCTGCCCCAGGCCGAAGGGACCCCTGTCCTCCAAACACCTACTGGGCTAAGGCTGACTTCTGGGACAGGAGGGTGAAGCAGAGGATTTCGGGGACCTGAGAGAAGGGATCCCCGAGAACAGAAAGCACCTAGAGAAGAAAGGTTCCTTTATCACCCTTGTCTCCCATCCCCACCCCCCTGTCCGGAGCAGAGAAAGCTCCCTCCCTTCCTCTCTCCAAGCCCTCGGAGCCCGTGGGATTGGTCCTTGCTGTGAAGGCTGCTCCCTCTGGGGTCAGAGGTCGCTGTCACCAATGACTGGGCAGTGGGTGGGTGAGAGGGCCGAGCTTGCTGCCTCTGGGCCCTGGACATCCCCTGCTGGACTGGCACTTGGCAGCCTGTCCATTCTCCCCCTCACCCTGCTCCTTCCCCATTGCTCCACCCTAGGGGTCGGTACAGTTTACTCTGAGCTTGGGTACTGAGTAAATCTGCCTGGCAGCAAGGATGGGGTAGGGTGGGGCAGAGGGTCTGGGAATGAGGGATGGAGCCCTGGGGGGCCAGGTTTGGAGTTTGGAGCTGGGAGTACTTGGCTCTCATCCCCTGGGTGACCTTTTGTCCTGTTGAGCCCCACAGCTAGTCTGGGGGGGGCTTAAGTTCAAACTTGTGGTTCCCCCCCAGGTTGCCCTGGTGTGTCAGATCTTTACTGGGGAGGGCCCATGGCTGTGAGGGTGGTGGGGAGCAGCCCAGAATTGCTATTAGAGTCAGGGTACACCTTGAAGCCTTGCAGTCAGAGGCTGACCCTCCAGCCTAATTCTGGTTGGATAGATCTTTGAAGAGGGTTTCATAGAAAAGTGAGTCATGTGGTGGGGGCAAGGAATGGAAGAGCGCTGGCCTTGGGTCAGGAAGACCTGGAAATTCTGACTGGAATGATTGCTAGTTTGGGAACCCTGAACAAACCACTCTACTTCCAGGGAGCCTCAGTTTCCCCATCTGTAAGTTTGGGGACAGTATTAGCACCTGCCCCACAGGTTGTTGTGAAGATCACTTTTGACCCCAACTGGCCATGTGATCTGGGCAACACCCTTCACCTCTGAGCCTTCTCTGTAAGCTGGGACTGCTGGCACTGCCCACCTTGCCCCATAGCTGTGGGGAGGTGTTCAGTTTTCTCACCAATGTTTGACTCTCCGTGACCCCACTGGGTGTCTTCTTGGCAGAGATGCTGGAGGGGTTTGCTGTTTCTTCTCCAGGTCATTTTACCGGTGAGGAAACTGAGGCAAGAAGGGTGAAGTGACTTGCCCAGGGTCACCCAGCTAGGAAGTGTCTGAGGCCAGATTTGAATGCATGATGATGTATGTGTTCCTGACTCCAGGCCTGGCACTCTCTCCATCCCAAAGAAGTCTTTGCAGCAAGGCTGTGATCACTGAAGGCCATTGCTGTGATGGTCTTGCTGGCAGGCAGGTCCTGGTTCTGTGTCTGGTCACCAGATTGTCCCCCTTGCCCTGGCCCTTACTGGCTTCTTTCCTTACTGTCCAGGAGGCTTCTAGTCGGAACCTGGTCACACTCCGAGTGGACCCCAATGGCTTCTTTCTCTACTGGACTGGACCCAACATGGTACGCATGAGCTTCTGAGGCCCAGTACTCTGTCCCCTCCTCCATACTGCAGCCCCTTGAGCCTTGCCCCCTGCCCCAAATTCCTGAAGCCCTCAGGGCAGAGGCCTCCTAAACTGGCTGACCCTTCCCACAGCTTGACTGGACAGGAAATAACCTCCCACCCTTCCTCACTCCTGAACAGGAAACATCCAAGCCCTCTCCTCTCCCACCCAGAACAGCCCCCCTGAGCACAGAGGTGTGGTTGGAGACCCGAGTCTGGGCTGGTAGTGTCCCCACAGCCACAGACTTTGGGGGGCTTCCTGTTCTCCTGTCTCTTCCTTGTCTGCCAGGACACCCCTTGTTTCTCTGCCTCGTGGAGTCAATCAGCGCCCCTCCTCCCCCCAGAATCAGTCCTGGGAATCTCTCCAAATGTTTGGTTTATCTGTTTGGGTCTACGTCATGTCCTTTCAACAGAACATAAGCATCTTGAGAGCAGGGGCTGGTCATGTTCTCTATCTCAGGATCCCTAGCCCCCAGCACACAGTAGGCATTTCTCAAGTGCTTTGCTGAGTGCAAAGGCAGCCCCTTCCTGCTTGCCCTCTGCCCTCATCCCACCCTCCTCCAATTCTGGACTTTCCTCTAGGAAGTGGACACTCTGGACATCAGCTCCATCCGGGACACGCGAACAGGCCGCTATGCTCGACTGCCCAAGGTGGGTCCTGTCATCACCTGGCCCCTGTTGGATCCTGCCCCAGTTTGACAGCCGTTGAGTAGAAGCATGCCACGCGCCGAGCCCCAGTGCTGGCTCTGAGCTGGGTGGGGGAGGGAGTGGGGAGAAGCCGTGTACCTGGGAGAGCTGGTGCTCAGATTCTGACCCTCATAGGACCCCAAGATCCGGGAAATCCTGGGTTTCGGAGGCCCCGAGACGAAGCCCGAGGACAAGCTGGTGACCATAGTGGCTGGCCCTGACCCTGTAAACACTACTTTTCTCAACTTCATGGCTGTGCAAGAAGATATTGCCAAGGTGGGGCATGGCCCTGGGGGGCACCTGAGAGGGGTGCTGTGCTGGGGCCTAGCCCAGGAACCACAAGATTGGGCTTCCAAGCTGAGTCCTGCATTGGACTTCCTTGGTGACCCTGGCCAAGGCATGCCAGCTTTCTGAGCCTGAAATTCCTCATTGGTAAAATGAGTCAGGATCAGATGGCTTTTCAGATTTCCTCCAGCTTGGGATCTGAACCTATGAAAGCTCAAGGGAGGACTCTTGGTGGGAAGCAGGCAGTGCCCCCACCCTCACCCTCTTCCCGGCTCCTCTACCCCCATCAGATTTGGGCAGATGAGCTGTTCAAGTTGGCCATGAACATCCTGGCCCAGAATGCATCCCGTAACACCTTCCTTCGAAAAGCGTGAGCTGGGGCGGGGTAGAGGGGCCCCACTAGCTGGGTGCAGGCCAGAATGTCCTGGGGAATGTGCGGGGGGTGAGAGGGAGAATGAGAGGGAAAGGGGGGTCCCCAGGGCAGGGGGAGGGAGAAAGGGTCAGCTCAGGCCCCTGGCACCCACTGGGGTACCCCACCCCAAGGTTTTTGTTCTTTCTCCCTCCTTGTTGTAGGTACACCAAGTTAAAACTTCAGGTGAATCAGGATGGACGCATCCCAGTCAAAAAGTGAGAACTGTTCTGGGGGGGGAGAATCTTCCCCCTAAACCCCCACCCCTTTGTACCTTGAAAATTAGAGCCCTCCCCATAGTGAGAGGTCTGCCTGTACCCTTGGTGCCCTTTGGCCCCCTTGGCCCCAGCAGCACCCCTTTCCCACCCCCCCCTTGTCTGACTCTACGCTCCTCACCCTCAGCATCCTTAAAATGTTCTCTGCTGACAAGAAACGTGTAGAGACGGCGCTGGAGTCCTGTGGCCTCAATTTTAACAGGGTGTGTGGAGGGAGAGTTGGGAGGGGGGCTCAAGCAGGGGTGGGGGGCTGGTCCCTAGGCCATCTCCTTGGAGCTGCCCCTTGACCTCCCTGGGGCTTTCCTGCTCATTCTTCCTCCCTCCACCCTCCCTGCAGAGCGAGTCCATCCGGCCAGACGAGTTTTCCCTGGAGATCTTTGAAAGATTCCTCAATAAACTATGTCTCCGGCCAGACATAGACAAGATCCTGCTGGAGATGTGAGAAGGGGGACGGGTGTGGGGGCAGGGGGCTGCAGGGGCAGGAAAGCCCTCCTGGGCAGGGCCTCTGGACTCCCCTGGTGGGCCATCTGTGTGACCCAGGCCGCGGCATTCCAACCTTGGGCCTCAGGGTCCTTTGTAAAATGAAAGGTTCTGCTTCCAGCTACCTTTCCCACACAAATTCGACTCTTGGAAACACAGTGGGCAGGCTCCGTAAAACAGCCTGGTCCTCTCCAGCCAGGTGCCAAGAGGGCCTTCCTTGATCTACTCAAGCAGCCCACCGGTATTTAAGTACCTGTTTGTTGGCTGGTCCTGTCTGATTCCGTGTGACCCAATTTGGGGTTTTCTTGGCAGACATACTGAGTGTTTTAGCATTTGCTTCTCCAGGTCATTTGACAGCTGAGGAAACCGAGGCAAGCAGGGCTAAGTGAGTTACCCAGGGTCACACAGCTAGTGGGTGTCTGAGACTGGATTCGAACTCAGGTCATCATGACTCAAGGCCTGGCAGACACACAGCTGCCCCAAGTGACTGTTTAGCTGATTATCACCCACTCCTTGCAGCCATTGTTCTCAGCTGGAGATGAGATAAGGAATATAGACAGGGTCTCCGCCTTCCAGGAGATCATGGCCTAGTTTTGGGGTAGAGAGAATGTCTTTCTTTTTTTTCTGCCAGATCTGAGGTTTAATCAGCCTCACACTCAGCATAGTCTGAGAGAACAGGCTGGGGCACTGAGTGGTTGAGGAACTTGGCCAGGCTCACATGGACAGTGTGTGTCAGGCAGCACCAGAACTCAGGTCTTTCTGGCTCCAAGTGCAGTCTTCTGTCCACAACTTTGCGATGTTTCCTAAGGCACCCACGTGCCTAAGAACTGATACCCTTGTTTCTAAGGGGCTTTAAGGTTGACCAGGGGCATTCTTGAGATAGGGAGTTAGAGGCAGAAAGGCCCCATTTTGGAGGTGAAGATACGGAGACCAGAGGGAGAGCAGCTTGGTGCAGCCCCAGCAGAAGATGGAGTGAGGGCTCTCAAGCCTTTTTTTTGGCACTCTGGCCCCTTTGGCCTGTCTGGTGAAGCCTAGGGACCTCCTCTCAGGATGCAGGAAAGTAACTGCGTGGAGTTACCAAGGGAACCAGTTATGCTGGCGTAGGGATAGAAAAACACTGGCTCCAGTGGGGCCTGACCTACCCCAACTTCTCTCTCTGCCCCCTTCAAGTGGTGCTAAGGGGAAGCCGTACCTCACCTTAGAGCAGCTCCTGGACTTTGTCAACCAGAAGCAGCGAGACCCCCGGCTGAATGAGGTCCTGTATCCCCCGCTTCGGCCGGCCCAGGCCCGCCTACTCATTGAGAAGTATGAACCCAATCAGCAGTTCTTGGAGCGCGGTGAGGACCCTGCCCCCTGGGCTTGTGGGGAGAGGGAGGATGTGTGTGGCCTGGATGGTGACAGCAAGGGAGTGTCCTTCTCTGCAAGATAAGGGGCCTGGATGAGGTGGTCTCCATAGCCCCTTCCAGTTCTGACATTCTTTTTTTTGATGGGGGGAAAGGGAGGGTAGTTGGGGTTAAGTGACTTGCCCAAGGTCACATGGCTAGTTTTTGTGTTAAGTGTCTGATGTCAGATTTGAACTCAGGTCCTCCCAACTCCAGGGCCGATGCTCTATTCACTACGCTACCTAGCCGCCCCCAAGTTCTGACATTCTTAGATCAGCATTCCTAGCATTGAAATTTTATGTCCTAAAGCCTTTTTCATCTCTTCCCATTGCTGTTCTAAGACTCCTCCCAGCTCTGACATTCCTTGACGTTTCCACATTCTCTGATTCCTACCATGTTCATTATGGTGGGAAGAGTCACAGATTGGGAGCCAGGAGCCCCAAATCGTTTCTCTGTGGCTACAGAGTCACATGCCCATTGCCCTGGTGGGGAATGAGAGGGACATGTAGGGCTGTGGTCTGACCCCTTCTCCTCTGGCCTCCCCCCAGACCAGATGTCCATGGAAGGCTTCAGTCGCTACCTGGGCGGGGAGGAGAACAGCATTCTGCCGCCAGAGACCCTGGACCTCAGCAATGACATGACCCAGCCCCTCAGCTCTTACTTCATCAATTCCTCCCACAACACCTACCTCACAGGTAACTGCTAGGTCTGCCCTGACCTCAGTCTGAGGCCTCAGCTGCCTCATCCTTTGTTCACTGGTGCAGAGGCAGGAGTGCTCTGTGGGAATGGGAATAGTTTACACTTTTGCCAGCATGGTTACTGTTTATGCACTTGGCCTCAGCTATTGTAAGAGCCAGGGGGACCTGGGCTCCAGTCCGGCCTCTGGCACCTAGTGGCAGTGTGAGCCTGGGCATCTGTGCCAGTTACCCTCTTGGAGGCCAGGAAGGATTTGAATGTGATTCGTTTCATTTGTAATGTGTTTAACAAGATGGTTCTGAGAAGGGGTCTCTGAGCTTCACCAGACTGCCCGGGCATCCAGAGTACAAAGAATTCCCACTTGAAGGGGAAGAGAAGGTTCCAGCCAGCATGGGTGGAAGAACTTTCGTTATACCAGGGAAATCCCCAGTCAAGGCCCTCTCTCCATTTCAAATGTGAAATGTTTGTCCGTTGACTCCTAGAAGGACCGACCCCTGTCTGCCCTGACGCTCTCATCACAAAAGTTGTCACCAGACATAAGGGGTGCTCCTCTGAGCTCCCTCTGAGGACAAAGAAAGGGACAGGCATGATTGCTTCCCGGGGACCCCAAAGGTAACAGGAAAGAGCCTTGCATGGGACCCTTGGGCATCTTGTCTAGCAGCACGAAGGGTGGACATCAGCCAGAAGAGCAGAGAGAACAGAGCTGTGGCATGTGAATGGGCCAACGTCGGTGTTAGAGCATGGGGAGACAGAGAAATCCTACAGAGAAGGAGGCAAGATCCTCCAAACCAGGACCATCTGGACCAAGACTGGCAAGGAAAACGGGGATCGGGCTGAGACGGTGGAGGTATCCTCTGGGCTGCAGACTGCCCCGGAAGCCTTCTAGTGCTGTAGCAACACTTACTTGTGCTTTTTTATTACTGTCTTCCATTAATCAATTAATAAGCAGTCATTGATCACCTGCTGTGGCCGGCACCGGGCTAGGCACTTTACAAATATGATCTCATTTGATCTTCAAATATTTGATGTCTCTGCCAAGCAAAGAGATGGCAGTCAAGGGCAAATCCTGGTTTAGAGAAAAGCTGGTGTGTAAGACTGGGAGCGCCATGGCCTCTTCAAAGGCCCGAAAGCAGCGGATGCCAGAAACTTGACACAAGACCCAATGGATCCCCATCACCTCAAGAGCGTACCTTGGACCCGGCAGCGGGCCGGAAATGGAACAGATCGGCCCAGGCTTCTCCCACCTGTTGTCATGATCGGAAGAACAGAACCGCCATATTTGAACCCTCACCCTCCCTTCTGGATGGATTATAGAGAGGCATAGCAGTGACATTTCAAAGACAGTATTAAGATGAGCATCTGAACCAGACCGTAGAGGAGAAAGCTGTTCTCTAGACAACACAGCCTTGAAACCATTAAGAGATCATTTTACAAGATACTTCTCAGAGGGCAGGATGCCAGAGTATGGGGCGTGGGGGGATGAAGAGTAGTACACAAAGAGGCCAGTGATGGATGTCAATAAAGGCCGAGCCATCCCCCACTAGCACATCTCTGTGATAATGCTCTGTACGCGTACGGAGGGTGTCCTTGAGGAGCGTATGGGAAAGACATAGGGAGGCTCTCCGAGATGCTTTTCTGCAGCAGCCACCATCTTTGAATGCAGGGAGTGGAGGATACAAGACTCAGCTTTGTTCCTTGGTTATGAAAGCGTTTGACTTTAGCAGAGTGCAACCCAGGCTTCAAGGCCTTCCTTCCACAGGAAGTCTCGTGCACATGGTGAGATCTTGCAAGATGCCTTGGTACAGCCAACCCTGGGTTTGCAGTCTGGGCTTCTGGTTGTTAATGCCAATGGAGCCATTCGCCAGAGGGGCTGATCACAGCCGTGGAAGCCGAAGGCCAAGATGCTTTTGATCGGAAACGCTGTCATGCTGATGTCAGTGAGCCCTGGAGAGTGTTTTGAGGCATCTTCAGTGAGATCCAGGATTCTATCAAAAGATGTTGACCTAACAATCCATATGGCAAAAACCAAGTGGATGAGAAATGTCTGTTGTCCAGACTGTGTCATGGAAGGGGATGGCTAGACCGCTGAGCTGTCTGGGACAGGCTCTGCAGATGGATAGTGAACAGGAGAGGCCCAGAATTGAAGAGGAGGAATAGAGAGGGCGAAGTTGCTCTAAGCAGCTGGGGGGGCATTGGATTGAGTGTCAGACATGGAGTCAGGAGGAGCTGAGTTTGAATCCTACCTCACGCATTTAATTAGCTTTGTGATTCTAAGTGGGATTTAATTTCTTTCAGCTTCACTTTGCCCACCTTTCAAATGGGATAATAGCACTTACGTTACAGGGTTGTGGAGATAGCATGGACCACATTAGCTGTCTGGAAAGCCAAAAGGTACTTTCAGCTTCTCTGGCAAAACAGTGATCCTTTTAACACAAATGATTGTACAGTGATAAATACTGGAACAGTGCTGTCTCTGAAGAACCAGTTTGGATGACCTGAGGGGCAATGGAGAAAGGCACGGTGTGTGCCAGTAAGGTTCCACTGATAACATGAACAAGTGTTGGTGGAAGAGTTTGAGCTGCCATAATGTTTGGGCAGAAGAGGGGGTGGGCTGATCATGTGAGAGCCAGGGATGGCACCTGGACCACCCAGACACTGCCTTGGGACCATGGAAAGTCTCCAGTCCATTGCATATGGGGTAACGGGGACATGATTCACATGTAGAATAAGATGAGCCAAGATCACCATATCCATGAGATCTCAGGAGCTAACATGCCTCTGGGCTTTAGGAAAGCTGAACTGGGTGGGATGGGCTTGAGCAGTAAGGCCTGGGATGGATATTGGGAGTGTCAAGACTCCCCATGCTGACCCCAGACCTTTCCTGCAGCGGGGCAGCTGGCGGGGACTTCGTCAGTGGAGATGTACCGGCAGGCGCTCCTTTGGGGTTGCCGCTGCGTGGAGCTGGACGTGTGGAAGGGCCGGCCACCAGAGGAGGAACCGTTCATCACGCATGGCTTCACCATGACCACAGAGGTCCCACTGCGTGACGTGTTGGAGGCGATCGCGGAGACGGCCTTCAAGACGTCTCCCTTCCCCGTCATTCTCTCCTTTGAGAACCACGTGGACTCGTGAGTTTCCTCGGTGGTGTTGACTTGGTGGCCTTTGCACAGGGGTCCAGGCACTTGCTGATGTTTGTCCCTTGACCCCTGCTCTCCTTTTCCCTTTGGTCAGGGCAAAGCAGCAGGCCAAGATGGCAGAGTATTGCCGCACCATCTTTGGGGATGCGCTGCTCATAGACCCACTGGATAAGTACCCTGTAGGGGCCGCTCTGGAATCGGGGGAGGCAGGCAGGGCAGGGGGCTCTTCTCTGCCTCTCACCAGCCCCATGCCTTCCTCTCCCAGCTGGCCCCAGGAGTCCCCTTGCCCAGCCCTCAGGACCTGATGGGCAGAATCCTCGTGAAGAATAAGAAGCGGCACCATCCGCCCCTGAGCCTCTCAGATGGCTCGGTGCGCAAGCGGCCCTTGGAGCAGAGCAACTCAGCCCTGAGCGAGAGTTCCGTGGTCACTGAGCCCCCTTCCCCGCAGCTTGGTAGGACCCCTGACCTATGACTCCCCATTCCTTGGTCACAGAGACCCCTTTTTCCCTACCCGTGCATGACTCCTGGCCTATGACCCCACATAATCCTTGGTCACTGAGAGCCCGTCCTCATGTCTAGGTGTTACCCTTAACCTCTGGTCCCCCTCAGTGCCCTGAGTCCCTGGGGTCTTTCTGCTTGTCCCACAGTTTGGCATGATCACTCCCCCCCAGCCTTAGTCACAGATGGATATGGGTTCTGGCCACTGTCCGCTTTCCCTCTCTGACCTCCAGCCTCATCCTCTCCTACTCTCTCTTTCTGGGCAAGGGTTCATTGGTCCCTGGCTCCCTCTTAGTCTGGCCCTGAGGGTCTTCAACCTGGGGTCAGGCCTCAGCCCTCCACTGACGCTGGGGCCACACTTGGTGAGCGGATGTGGTGTGTGAGCTGGAGGCTTCTGTCTCTGCCCTACCCCCCACCCCCCAGGCTCCCCCAGCTCTGAGGGCTGCTCGACCCTGAGCAATGGAGAGGACCACCTGGGCTGCAATCCTGAGCCCCGAAAATCCATTGGTGAGAGGAGGGGTAGGTGAGAGGGAAGGGGCCACCAGGTGGTGGAGGTGGAGGACGAGGGGCCCTAATCCTTGTTCCTCCCTGCAGACCGAGAGGCTGAAAGTGAAGAGGAAGAGGAGGAAGAGCAGGTTGACCCCAAGAAGACCTCAACAGACGAGGTCAAGCTCAGGAGGTGGGAGGGTGGGGGAAGGGTCAGAGACAAGGCTGTGGGGACCCAAGATGGAGGTCGGGGCGTCCATGTGTGTCCTTTGGTTTGGGGGCCTAACAGGGCACAGCCAGCAGTGAGGTGAACGCCACAGAGGAGATGTCCACCCTTGTCAATTATGTTGAGCCCGTCAAATTCAAGTCCTTCGAGGTGGCCCGCAGTGAGTAGGGGTGGGGCCGGGGATACCCCAGCCTGAGCAGTGGGCCTGGGGGCTCGAGGAAGGGACACCAGCCCTCGCCCCCACCCCGCAACTCTAACAGGGCTCCCCCCCAACAGAGCGGAACAAGTGCTATGAGATGTCGTCCTTTGTGGAGACCAAGGCCCTGGAGCAGCTCACCAAGAGCCCCATGGAGTTTGTGGAGTATCCACCTGAAAGAGAGGAGGGGAGGCTAGGGAGCAAGGAAGCTAGGAGCCTAGAACATCAGTTGAGAGGGTCTAAGAACATGCACTGTCAGAGCTGGGAGGGGCCTTGAACAGGGGATGGCAGAACTGGGATGGGGGGAAATGCTGAGATTGCTTAATCAGCTGCTGTTTTGATGTGGTCTAGAACGTGACCTCATTGGCACTGAGATGCTCGCTCAGCATGGGTCCTGGGGGTGGGTGTGAAGTGCCTTTTGGAGAGTGTGGCCCGTAACTGCCTCTGTTAGGTATAACAAGCAGCAGCTCAGTCGCATCTACCCCAAAGGCACCCGCGTGGACTCTTCTAATTACATGCCGCAGCTGTTCTGGAACGCGGGCTGTCAGCTCGTCGCCCTCAATTTCCAGACCCTGGGTAAGGCAGCTGGAGACTCTCCCGAGGCTCCCCTGTCTGGCCAAGCCTTGTGCTGATGGCTGGCCGTGTGCTCTCTGCCTCCTCCAGACCTCCCGATGCAACTGAATGCTGGTGTGTTTGAGTACAATGGGCGCAGCGGCTACCTGCTCAAGCCAGAGTTCATGCGGCGCCAAGACAAGTCCTTTGACCCGTTCACAGAAGGCATCGTGGATGGCATCGTAGCCAATGCTCTGCGGGTCAAGGTCGGGCATCTGCCAGGGTTGGGAGCAGCCTGGAGGGTGGAGGCTGGACAGTGCCATCAGCCCTCTCCCCTGGCTCTTCCAGGTGATCTCGGGCCAGTTTCTGTCAGACAGGAAGGTCGGTATCTATGTGGAGGTGGATCTCTTTGGCCTTCCTGCGGACACCCGGCGCAAATACCGTACCCGGGCCTCCCAGGGCAACTCCTTTAACCCAGTGTGGGACGAAGAACCCTTTGACTTCCCCAAGGTGAGTGCTCCTGGTCCAGGCCAGCGTGGGGCCCAGCCCTGCCAGCAGGTGCTCTGGGAGCACCATGGAGTGGTCTATGCCTGCCCTCAGGGCACTTCCAGTCTAATTTCAGAAATGAAATGGACGCACCAGAAAGCTAGGCTAGCTTCTGGGAGAGCTCAAGGGGCAGAGAGGTCTGTTACTGGTAGCCCCCCTCATATCCACTGAACTCTCTCCCTCCCTTAGGTGGTGCTGCCTACACTGGCCTCCCTCCGTATTGCAGCCTTTGAGGAAGGGGGCAAGTTTGTGGGGCACCGAATCCTGCCAGTCTCTGCCATCCGCTCAGGTGAGGTCTGCTAGACTAGCCCTTCCGTTCCTCCCTCTCTCCCTCCCTCCCTTCCTTCCTTCTTTCCTCCTCCCTTTCTTCCCTTGCCCAAGTATGGGAGGTCAGTTCTGAGGGCAGGGGTAGGACAAGGGGTCCTAAGAAATCAAACCACCAGGGCTGCTGTGGGGCACAAGGGTGTTAGGTGTGTCACGGTCTCACTTTCCCTGCTAGTCTCCATCTTTGCCTTGGCCCCGACCCTTGACCTCATACAGGGTACCATTACATCTGCCTGAGGAACGAGGCCAACCAGCCCCTGTGTCTGCCTGCCCTGCTCATCTACACGGAGGCTTCTGACTACATCCCTGATGATCACCAAGGTGAGGGCCTAGGAGGGGGTGAGACCAGCAGGGAAGGGAGCCTGGGAAGGCGGCCAGAGGACAAGGCTGGTTCCAGGGATGGAGAAACAGTGAGGTACAGGGGTGAGAACACTGGATGAGAGATGAGGGAGCTGGGCTCGAATCTAGGCTCTGGCCCTTCCCCTCAGTGTAACTTGGGGGAAGTCACAGTTTCAGCCTCAGTTTCTGCAGAATGAGGGAGGTGGAGTAGGCATCGCCTAAAATCCTTTTCTTTTCTAAGAAAACATTCCATGACCTGGGACAGAATGGGGAAGGTGGAGAAGCTGGCTTTGTTTGTGAATCTCTGTCGATTCTCCCCTTTCCCCTCCCCAAGACTATGCTGAGGCTTTGTTCAACCCCATCAAGCACGTCAGCCTCATGGACCAGAGGTCAAAGCAGTTGGCAGCATTGATTGGCGAGAGTGAGGTGAGCAGAGTATCTTGGTGCATCAGGGACTGGGAGGAGGGGAGAAATGGTGAGCTTAGCTCTGGGCCCCCACACCCTCCTGTTCTCTGGATCTTTCCTGCAATGAGTCTGTGTTCCAAAGTCTCTCCCAGTCCTGACAGTCACTTTTGTCCTATGGAGGAGGGTGCTTAGGGGATGGTGTCAACAGGAACCATTAGTTGCTGTGGGTGGGGTCCCTTGCACCAGAGCAAACATTTGCCAGGTGCTTGAGAGACAATCAGGCCTGTATTACTTCTTATCTCCTCACCTTGCTTCCCCAGCTGGACTGTGCCACCCCTTCTCCCCCCTCAAAGAGCTGGAGGGAGGGAATTACATCTAGCCAATCAATTTAACAAAAATTTCATTTTAAAAATAAGCTTTATCAAAGCCTTTTGTATATGTATCACAAACACTCTCCTTTTTAACAAAGAACAGTTAAGACACCAACCTTATATGCAGCCTTCTGCCCTAGTAGTCCCCCACCTCTCTGTTGAGAGAAGAGATCCCTGCTCCGATCTCTGAAAACATTATTGGTTCCTTGATAATGGTTGGGTTTTATTTGTTTTTACTGGGCCTGTGATTATATTGGGATAATACTGATCAACCAATGGAGATCAAAAGCACAAATCTGCTTAGGGAGATGCCTGAGCTATTTTCCCAGGGCTGTAGCCATGTGTTGGAGGCAAGCCTTGAACCTGGGTTCAGGTCTACCCATGTTTTTTAATTGCTTAGAATTTAGCTTCTCAACAAACTGAAGCTAAAAAGAAATGACAGTGTTCCCTGTCCTCAAGGCACTTCCATTCTCCTTGGTGGAGAATTAGTGGGAGGGATAGGGGCCATGAAGGAGAATTCAGGAACTCATGGGCATGAAGTAAAAGGGGTGAAGAGGGCAAGCAAATCAGCTATGTCCAAGATGGAACATATTTGGTTTTAGAAATATTTAGGGGCCGTTAGGTGGCATGGTTGATGGAGCACTGACCCTGAAGTCAGGAAGGCCTGAGTTTGAGTCCAGCCTCAGACACTACTATGTGTCTGGGCAAGTCAATAACCCTGATTGCTTCAAAATAAAAAGGGCAGATTTTTATATATGTAACTGCTTCCTTCTCCCCTTCCTTCATAAATGTGCCCCAGTAGGACTCGCTTATAACACCAGTAGAGTCACAAAAAAGCAAATTGCCATCTTGGCTGTTCTGAAGATGTATGCCCCATTCTGCACCGTAGTCCGCCACCTCTCTTGCCAAAGGCATTGTGCTTCCTTCTCTACCCCTCCACAGATGGGAGGCAGGTACCTCTTCTTGTCTCTCCTCCCACTCTGAACTCGGTTGTCTCTAATTACGCACACCTCCTTTTTGCTCTGCTGGTCTTTGTGTCTCCACTGCTGTGGTCATTGTGTGGACAGTCACTTGCTTTGTTCTTCACTGGCCCGTATAAGGCCCCCTGCTCATCTCCAAATTCTCTGTATTTCTTCTGACATGATAATACCCGATTATACTTGGGTACCGCAGGGATTTTCCCCGCCATCTTTTTTGTTCTCTTGTATTCACCTCTGCTTCTGAGGCAACTCTCTGGTTTTTTGTTTTTTTAAACAAAGAATAAAAAAGAAGGGAAAATAGATTAGTGAACCTGATTTCCACATTGAAAAAGCCTGACATTATATAACTGCAGGGTTCCAAGGTAGGCATTAATTAAGTACCTACTGTGTGCCTGGCACTGTGCTAAATTAAATACTGAGGAGATGGAGAAAGGCAAAAATAGTGCCTGCCCTCAGGGAGCTTACCATCCAACTTAGGTACCAACATGCAGTGACAGCCCCCATCTGGAGGTGCTTAAACGGGAAAGATGCTCCCTGGCCTTGTTGTAAGAAGATGGATTTCTCCTCCCTGTAGGCTGCTCCAGAGACACCAGAGGAGCTGCCTTCTCGACAGTTGGGTCCTCAGCTGTCCACAGGCTCCATACAAGGCTCCCTGGAATCTGGAGCCTCCCGGTCTCCTGGCTCCTGTACCTCTCCCACCAGCCCTTCCATAAGCAGACCAGGTACGGGGATGATGGGGACATTTCTGGGTCTGCAGGACCTGGGAGTGGGGGGAGGGCAGCATTGAGGGGGAGGAGGTGGTAGGTCCTGGGGGGAGGGAGTAGGGGGAGAGGTCATAGGTCTTGGGGGCAGGGGGAGGGCAGCATTGACCTGGGGGAAGGGGGCAGCATTGAGGGGGAGAAGGTGGTAGGTCTTGGGGGGAGGTGTCTTCTCCTTGGTCCTGGGCACCAGCTGCTTAGTATAGGGGGACATGAGCCAGTTAGCTGTTGAGTGTGTGACCCTGAGTTAACTAGGTGGCCTGTTGCATTTGGAGCTTTCCCCCTCAGGCCTCAGTTTCTTCTTCTGTAAAGTGGAGGTTGGGGTCCCTTGCCCAGCCCCTAGTCCCCACAGGTCACATAAGGGTCCAGTACACTGATGGATGATGGTTTGACAAGCACCCATCAGAGATCATTGTCCCCTTCTCCCCAGGTCAGTGTGATGAGCTCATCGCCAGCATCCTGGGAGGTAAGGAAAAGGGGAAGCTTTGGGGAGGGCTGGGGTGGATCCAGGTGCCCGCCCTCCATCTCTCCCTCTCCTCTGATGTCACCGATCAGCCCATCTGGTGGGTGGGGGAATCTCGCACCCTGTGGCTCCAGCTCTCACGTCCTCCTTCCCGATGCTGGGTTTCAGAGGTATCTGTGGCCCCTCTGGTGGAGCTGCAGGCCCACAAGTCCCTGGGGAAGCTTCGCAGCCGGCAGGAGCGTGACCTACACGAGCTGCAGAAGAAACATCAGCGAAAGGCGGCGGCGCACACGCGGCGGCTTCTCAGCCACCTGGCCCAGCATCAGGGGGAAATGGAAAAGAGGCGCAAGTAAGTGCCTTGGTGTAGATCTGCAGGCCTTGAACTGAGGCCATCAGGCCATTCTACAGGGGAAGAGAATGAGGCACAAAGGAAAGGACCTGTCCAGGGTCACTAAGGAAGAATAGTGGAGGGGCCTGACTCCCAGGGCAGAGGGTGATCTGCCTCCTTCCTGGAATCTCAGTGTCCGGGATGAGGGAGGCGATGGTCCTGCTGTCCTGTGTCCTCAGCAGGCCACATCCAGAGTTTGGTGTTTGGCGCTGGGCACTGCATTTTGGGAAGGTTATGGATAAACTGGGGAGTGCTGAGAAGGTATGGGGAAGGGTCTGGAGTCCCTGCCATAGGAGGATCTGGGGAAAGAAGAACTGGGGACATATTTCCTGGTGGAGAAAGGGTGTGTGTGTGTGTGTGTGTGTGTGTGTGTGTGTGAGAGAGAAAGAGAGAGAGAGAGAGAGAGAGAGAGTGGGGAGGAAGAGAGAGAGAGAGTGGGGAGGAAGGGAGAGAGAGAGAGAGGGAGGGAGGGAGACAGAGGGAGCAGGAGAGTGCTGCTGTGAAGCATTGGAAAAGGGCAGACAGGTATATCAGAACTGCTCTTCCCGGTCCCTGAGGCAGAACCAGGAGCCTTGGGAGGATGTTGCCAGAGGCAGATTTAATATCAGGACTGGATAAGAGGAAAACCATCTTGATGGTTGGAGCTGCCCATAAGTGGATGGGGCTGCCTTGGGAGGTAGTGAGCTCCCCATCACTGGAGGTCTACAAGCCAAGGACAGACTACTTGTTGAGACTAGAAAGGGATTCTGTGCTGGCTCAGGTTGGACTGGCTGAGGGCTCCAGCTCTGAGATTCTGAGACAGCTCCCTCAGTGAGAGGTGGAGGTCAAGGGCATCCCATATTGGGTATCTTCCCCCAGGGAAGGCCAGAGAGGTAGGAAGGGTGTCCCAATTTTGTCAAGCCTGGCAGAGAACATGGGCACAGTAGATGGAAATGTAAGCAGGGCTGGGCCGTGGGTCAAAGGGGCCAGGCAGCAGGGTGGGGCTGCGGCCTGTCAGGACACAGAGTCCTCCTCTCTGGGTAGAGTCAGGGAGTCTCTGTTGACAGGAGTGGGGTGCTGGACGAGGAAGAGGAGGAAGAGATGAGGAAGTACCGAGCGCTGCAAAAGAAACAGCTTCAGAGTCTGTTGGATCTGAGGGAGGCTCAAGTTGATGTGGAAGCTGAACGCCGTCAGGAACACCTGAGACAGGTGAATGGGGTGGGGGGGGCACCTGAGAAACAGATGAGACCTACCTGAGGCAGGTGAAGGAGCTGAAGGGCAACACCTGAGAGAAGTGGGGGGAAGGTGAAGAGGAGCTCACGCTGGAGGAGGCAGGTGAGGCCATAAGCTGAAGGCCTTGCCCACACAGCCAGTCCATGCCTCTCTCCTCTTGACTTTGCTGTGCCCAGGCCCAGCATCGCCTTCGGGAGATTGTCTTTGAAACGCACACGGCTCAGTTGAAAAAACTGAAGGAGACCAGTGAGAAGTGAGTGCGGGTCCTGGAGGGTGCAGCACACCCACTCTGCTCCTCCTCTGCCACCTGACCACCCTCCCTGTCCCCCCACCCCCAAACCAGAGAGAAGAAGGAGCTGCAGAAGATCTTGGACCGGAAGAGACATAATAGCATTTCTGAGGCCAAGACCCGGGAGAAGCACAAGAAAGAGGCGTAAGCGGGCAGGGCAGGGCAGGGCGTGGCTCTGTTTGGTTGTTCAGTCTTGTCCGACTCCATGACCCCAGATGGGGTTTTCTTGGTAGAGATCCTGGAGTGATTTACCACTTCCTTCTCCAGCTTCTAAACTGAGGCAGACAGGGTGATGTGACTTGCCCAGGGTCACAAAGCTAGTAAGGGTCTGAGGTCTGAACTCAAGTCCTTCTGACTCCAGACCTGGCGCTATGTCTGCTGCACCACCTTGCTACTGTGGAAAATGGTCTGGTTCAAGTCCTGGCTCATGGCCTCAGGCCTTAGCCGCGTCTCCCAAGAGGCAGGCATCTCTGAGGTCCCTTTTAGCTCAAAATCTGTGACCGTAGGAAGGAAGCTTTGACCAGGTGCCTGCCAGATGATGGGCACCATGCCAGGGGCTTGACAAATGTTATCTCATTTGGTCCTCACAGCAACCCTGTGAGGTAGGCACTGTTAAATCACCCCTGTTTCACAGAAAACAAACAGATTAAGTGACTTGCCCAGGGTCACACAGCTAGCAAAGGTCTCAGGCTGGGTTTGGTCTTTAAGGCCAGTGTTCTCTCTACTCATTGAGTCACCCAGCTGCCTCGTGATCCTATGACATCAAAGCCCTCTCCTGGGCCTCAGTTCCCCATCTCTAAAATGAGTGGATTGGGCTAGAGGACCCTCAAGGTTCTTCCAGTTCTAATCTGTGACTTCCCAGAAATGCCTGCTGTGCTTGGTTATGTTGTCAGAGATGGGTAAAGGGGACTCAGCAGAGAGGAAGGAGGCCGAATCCCCACCCCCATTCCCTCCACAGGGAGCTGACTGAGATAAACCGTCGGCACATCACGGAATCTGTCAACTCCATCCGAAGGGTAAGGCTTAGACCCCTGCCCGTCCCCCGGGGAGTGGGAGTCCTGATGCTGGCGCCCATTCCCCCTTCACCACTGTGGGTGACTCCGCTGGACACCCCTGACCCCTGCTCACCCCATAGCTGGAGGAAGCCCAGAAGCAGCGCCAGGAGCGGGTGATGGCTGGACAGCGGCAGGTTCAAGAACAGCTGGAAGAGGAGGAGCCAAAGGTTAAGGGGTAGGGGGGCTGGGGAGGGAGGGCTGGCTGGGCAGGGAGTGGCAGTGCCCAGGCCCTGATGGTGCATGTCCACTGCAGGCGGTAGCCCAGCTGGCCCAGGAGTGCCAAGCCCAGCGGGCACGGCTGCCACAGGAGATCCGGCAGAGCCTGTGCAGTGAGCTGCGTGTGGATGAGGACGACCTGGGCACCCACGATGGGTCCAGCATGGGCACTGGCAACAGCCACGTGCTGGGCAGAGCTAGCAACGGGCACGCCCTGGGGGGCAGCACCAGCAACGGACACGCCCCGGGGAGCGAGAGGCAGGAAGAGAACACCCAGTTCTGAAGCCAGTGGGAGGGGGTGAGGACAGAAAGGGAAGACACTAAACTTGTTTTTAAAACTTTTTATTTTTTTTTAAATTTTTTATTTTTTTAAATTCAAGAGGGCAAGAAGTCCCCACTAACCCTCCTCCTTCATCCTCTCCAGTCCCATCTAGTGTGTGCATGTTTGCGTGCGTGTGCGCATCTGTATGTGTTTGTGTGTGTATGTGTGTGTTGTGTGTGTGTGCGTGTGTGTGCGCGTGCGCTCCCACTAGCTCCTGTGTTCCCTTTTAGTCCCTGGCTCCCTCCCTAGAGCCGAAAATAAGGGCAGGCCCTCCCCTGTCCAGGGCCAAGGATCAGCTGCAGTGGGGGTGGGGGAGAGAAGGGATTAAAATTGGGCCTGCCCCCTCCCCCTTCCCATGATGCCCACACTCCAGAGGCAGGAATGCCCTTCCCCACCCAACCATCATAATTTCTTTCAGGTCCCAGGGTGGAGGGGCTGGGGCAGGGTGGGGGGTGTTGGAAGTGCCCTCCTTCACATACCCTGTGCTTCCCAGGCCCATGAGGCCTTTGTGTTTTGGGGGCCAGGAGGTTGGGGCTGGGTTGGGGGGCCCTTGTTCTCTCCAGCTTTGGGCATCAGAACCATCAATTTCTGTCTTTTATCTTCTGCTTGTTTTTGGTTTTATGTCAATAAAAGTGGATTCCAAGGCCTGTACCACCTGAGCCTCAGTGTCTGGGGAGTGGGTGAGGCTGGGGACCTGGCTGATCTCAGGAGCGTTATACTGGCAGCACCCAGGCTGTGTCACTCCCATTCTGGGTTTCAGTTGCCTCCCCTCCAGGATAAGGGCTTTGGATGAATGAGATGGTTCTGAGATCCCCTCACAAATGATTCAGCCTTATCCTCCGTTAATGTCCTTTACTGTCTGGTCTGGAAGCCCTCATTGTCCCCAGGCACAGTTGGAAGTGCCCTTCCCATCCTGCATTCCACACAATCTCACCCAACCTTCAAAGCCTGGTCACCCCAGGCACAGGACCTATCTTCTAGCTTGTACCTGTGCAGACCAGATCTTGGAAGCTGGGATGCTGTGTGTCCCCTTGTCCCTGGAGGACCCAGAGCAGTGCTGCTTAATTATTCAATGCTCCTTATTCAAGGCTTTCCAGGAGGGACTGGAGCAGCCCTTTGGGGAATGATGGCTCACCCAAATCTCTGAGGCTCATCCTTAGGGAGTGTTGTCCAACAAACATCCTCCACCGAGATTCTACCCTCATCCTCCCAAATCAGTCAATAAACCAGTAGGCATGGAAGATAAGCAGAGAGAATGCCTAGATGGAGGGTTCTGTTAACAGCACAGCCAGGAGGCTGGTGTCACCAATGAGTAGTGTTGGGGAGTGAGGTGTAAGAAGACTTAGAAAGGTTGAGAGGACCGGGTGATGAAGGGCTTTGAAAGACAGGATTCTGTGTTTGTTTCTGGAGGTGATACTGGAGTTTACTGAGTAGGGGGTGACAGGGTCAGACCTTCCTTTTAGGAAAATCCCTTTGTTGGCTGAATGGAGGATGGATTGGAGGAGAGACTCGAGGCAGGCAGTAGTTGCTGCTGTGATGGATTGAAGTTGTGAGGTCATGAGGGTCTGCACCTGGGTGGACATGTCTTAGAGGGGAGAAGGGAGCATATTAGAGGTGAAATTGATGAGAGATACACAAAGGTGAAATCTAGGAGAGATGTTGCAAAGGTGAAATGTACAAGAGATACTCCAAAGGCGATATATACACAAGAGATGTTCCAAAGGTGAAATCTATAAGACATGGTACAAAGGTGAAATTGACAAGTCTTGACAACACCCTGGATATGGGGGGAGGGGGCGGGGAATGTAAGGAGTCCAGGATGACTCTTAGGTTGGAGCCTGAGGGACTTGGAGGATGGTGGGGATATTAATCTTATTTATTAATTAAGATATTAATATCAAAATAGGGAAGCTGGGAGTGGGGGTGGAGGAACATCATGAGTTCTGTTTTGGACGTGCTGGCTGAGTTGAATATGTCTATTGGGCTTCCAATTGGAGATGCTTCAAAGACAGGTGGAGATGAGAGGGATAGGAAGTCTACAGAGAGACTGGGGCAGAAAAGGTATATTTGAAAATCATCAGCATAGAGATGGTCATTAAATCCATTTTTAGCAGAAAGGAGGAATGTGGCCTTTAACTTGGGAGCCTTGTTCTAGCCTTGACCTTCACATCTGTTTCATGTTGGTGGGAGTTTCCTTAGTTCCCATCAGTACGATCCTTCTGCTCTCTTCTCCTTTCATCATTTCCTCCACTTCCTGGATTCCTGAAAATATTCCACTTCGTGATGTTCACCTACCTTACCTAAACCTGTCAGTCCTTTCTTTGGCCATACATCTTCGGTCAATTTTTTCATCATTCCAAATGTATAAAATTTTTTTTATTATCCCAAATACGGTGGCTGTGAGATACCAAGTATGAGGACCCCCTTTAATATCAAAGACTTCTGAGGAACCCTATATTTGTCAGTGCATGGAGCTGGAGAGAAGTAAAGATGACAATGATGGTATTTGGTCTGCACAGGATTTGGGGATTCTTCATGATAACTGTATAGGGACCTTGGGCTTCCATTTTGGAACCCACTAAATCTAGTGCAGCCTCATTTTATACACCAGGAGGGAAACAGGCAAGCAGCAGAACCAGGCCTGGAACCCAGGTGTCCTGAATCGGGGTCCTTGGCTCTTGCCGGCCCCCCCACTGCCCCTTCCCAGTCATCAGGAGCTCCTAGGCTGCAGGTGGCAGGTGCAGGGCTGCTGCCAGCTCTCCTCTGCTGTCACTTTGCTGAAGGGCTGACCCCTGGGGAGAGCCGAACTGCTGGGCAGGGTCCCTGGGGCGGCTATTTCTGGAGTGTGCTTTCTATTTAAGGTGTGTCAAGCTGGTAAGCTCTCCCCCAAGCACGTGCTTCCCAGCATGGCTGTGAGGCTGGGGCCCAGCTGCGGCCCTAGGCAGCAGAAGAAGAGCTCTGACCAGCCTTGGGAGACTAAGAAAAAGGCCACCAAGAGGCTGGCCCAAAGGGGCAGATATCAGAATTTGATTTGAAGTCAGAGGACCTGGATGCAAACCCAGAACTCAGGTGAATCATTCCCTGCTTTGGCCTTCAGCTCTCCCTTATTATAAAAGGAGGGGGTTGGATTATTCCTCCTAGCCCTCACATTCCTTGCCCTAAGGCCCCTCCCTGTTAGGACATTCTCTGTTCTCAGGTCTCCACTAGCTTTTACGTTCTATGCCATGAGGTCTCTCCAGCTCCACAGGCCTGGGATCCTCAGCTGACCTGTTGCCACAGCCCCTGGGGGCTTAAAACTCTCCCTAAGCCCCTCTTGCTTTCCCACCCATTAGGGCCTAAATGCCAAAGCTGGGAGAGGAAGGGAGCTTCTTATCTCCTGCTAATGAACTCTTCCCTCTCAAGTCCAGAGCAAACAGGAGGTGGGATGGGGAGGAAGGGAGGCACCGGAGATTACAAAGAAGTTACCGCTTTGCCAAGGAGGCCCGGCCCCAGCTCCTGGGTGCTCACATGGCTCAGCAGGATGGGCTGATGGAGGCCTTGGGGAGCGGCCGCCAGCCCTACCCTCACTCCAGGCCCACCCACAGTCTCTTCCCTGGCCCTGTTTTCGCAGGGTTTTGGGCCGCATAATCCCAGTTTGGCTACTGGTCCCTTCTCTCCCCGTCCTGATATGGATTGAGCATCCCTGTTGTCCCCACTACCCTGGGAACCCTTCTCTTCCATGCCAAGTCCTGCCACTCACAGGCGCCCATCCTGGCTTCACCTTCTCCCTGGGTCATTGGGCTGGGGGCACCACCCCTTGGGACCCTCTCCCAGCCGGGTCCCTGGCTGCCCTTCAACGCTCGTCCTCCGGGCAAGGCCATTCCCCAACTGGAAACCCTCATGGACAAATGGGGAAACTGAGGAGCAAAGAGGAACCAAAGGACCCCTGGGAGGAGGCTGGGGCGCCTCCAGTCCCATGCTCTTCTCCACTGGTTCGGCATGGAGCCACCAACCACTCCCTTTGGGGTTCTCTTGGCAGGGATCCCTGCAATGCTCTGCCACTGCCTTCTCTAGCCCATTTTGCAGATGAGGAAACTGAGGCAAACAGGGTAAGTGACTTGCCAAGGTCATGCAACTAGTTAAGTGTCTGAGGCAGAATTTGAACCCAGGGAGATGCTGATAAGGTGCAGGCTCTGGGAGCCCCCTTGAATCTTTGAGGTACAGGCTCTGGGAAACCCCTTGAAGTCTGATTAAATCTTCCCACTTGATGAGGCATTTGCAGAGGCCAAAAGTTTTTCATTGTGGCTGGGCCCCCGACCTCTGTTACTAGCCTAGCCCTCCATTGTCCATCTACTTCCCACCCTAGAGCCTATCAAAATATCAATCCACCTTTGCATTGACCTCATTAACTCCTCCTGAAGACCCTCCCCAAAGTCCTCCTCTAGACCACCCCCAGATTCCTCGGTCCATAAGACCCCATCTTCCTCCACGTGGCATGGGAGCGCCATAGAAGGACCTAGCAAAGACTTTCTCTGACCTGCTTGCCCAACGCGAGCGTCACAGACACCGAGGCTCCCCAAGAGTCCACCCCAGATGGGGAGCTTTAATGAACTATCAATAAACTTTACTGAGAAGGCTTGGGTCGAATTCATTCGACAGGACCTGGCCTGTTGGCATTTTGGGGTCTCCAGAGCAACCCTAACGCTTCTTTCTGCCTCCAGGCCGTGCGCCCCTTGGCGGCCCCAGAAGGCAGAGGGCGTGGGTTCAAATTCCACCCGTGTGACCTTAACGGGCCGGCCCCTTTGCTCATCTACGGTCATTGCACTACGTCCCAAGAAGGCAGAGGCGCCCCGCCCCCACCACAGCTCCGGTCCTCGCGGAGGCAGGACTGGGGGCAATCCCGGAAGGCTTCTCAGAAGAGGCAGCATTGGAGCTGGCCCCCGACGGAAGAGGGCTCCGCGTGCTAAACCCGGGACGGGAGCGGAACGCCAGGCTTAGCTGGATCGCAAAGGCAAGCGGGAGCCAAGCGGGTTCCTGAGCGGCGGAGTGAGGATCGCGGCCTCAAGGTCCTGAACTACGCAGGCCAGCCCCAGGCGTGGGAGAAGAGAAGCGAGAGACACAATAACAAATGACCTCGTCTTTATTGCCACGTTCAAACAGAGAACCTGAGCCGGCCTCGAGAGCGGTTCCCCGGGGAGAAATGGTTAACCTCGGCTCAGAGCTGCGCAGGCGCGACGAGGCTCCGCCCACATGCCGCTCGTTAAGCGACGACCTGGAAGTGTAGTTGCAAGCCGCTTCCGACCATCATGTTGGCTGTGGGCGGAAAAAGCCTGCCCACTGTTGAGATGCTGGCGTCCTGGCTCCCTAAATAATGCGTATGGCTCAGGAAAGACTCCAGTCACGCCACAGGCTCTCTGACTCCCTGAACTTTTGCGCCTGTTCCCGGCCCCTGGAAATACGGGCAGAGCACTTCCGCCCTTACCCAACATGGCCGCCAAACTACTTCAGGGTCGGGGTACTTGGGAAAAAGGGGAAGGGGTGGGGTCAGTGGGAAGGACCGGCGCTCTCTTTCGCCGAATTCCGGCCGAACCAAGACTGGAAGGCGCGGGTCCAGGGGTGGCTCCGACGCATCTGGCTCGCAGTGCTGGCGCTCTTCGGGCGGGGAAGACCCTGTGGCGGGTGGGGAGAGGCATGGTAACACAAGAGCAAAGGCTTATAGCGACTGGCTATCTCGGGCGTTTGTCCCGCCTCCCACCCAACTTCCAGCACCCTTTCTTTCCCTTCGCTTCCGGCCACCAGCGTTCCCTCCCACCTCCCCAGAGCTTCCTTTCGGAGGCGAAGCCTTCGGGAAGTCCGCGACTACAATGACCAGCATACCCCGCGGCCACCTGGGCGCCCTCGACGGGTACCTTGAAGGTGCAATCGAACTCATCGCTCATCCTGCGCAGCTCGCTGCCATAACGCCGCGCAGCCCAGAGGATAGGGGGCGCTGAGCTGGAGCGGCTCCGGAACAGGCCGCGCTCCTCCTCCTCCTCCTCGGACCGCT
>CM053592.1:189724106-189735899 GCA_028646515.1 Pseudochirops corinnae
CCCCCCCCCCCCCCCCCGCAATAATCTCTCACCTCAGACACTTCAGGGGCTGACTTCCTTTGCCCTGTTACAGCCCCAGGTAGCTGACTCATCTTGAGCTTGGAGTCCACTCAGACCCCTGGATCTTTTTCCCTGACAATAGGCTATCTAATTGATGCTCCTCCATCTTGTACTTATTACAGCTTTTTTTTTTACCCAAGGATAAGACTACAATTAACGCTACTAAATTTCATCACCCCCTAGAGGACCCCAAGAACCTTTCAGGGGGGTCACCAAGGTCAAAACTATTTTCATAATAATACATTTTGAATTCTAGCAACTGACTGATCGATAAGACATATATAAACAAAAGCTCTTTGGGGGTGCTCAGGAATTTTTAAGAGTGTAAAGGCTTCCTGAGATCAAAAAGATACAGAACGAAATGTTAACTGACCCAGGGCAGTCATGGATGGCTGGGGGTATTCTAATGGGGACCCCATGGTTCAATGACATTGAAAGATCAGCAATAACTACAGTTTTGGCAATCCAAGCAGTCCTGAAGCCATCTAATTATATCATCCTTCAAATCCAGATCTCTCTGCCTTCTCTACAAGAATAGCATGAGGCACTTTAACAAAGGCTTTGCTAGAAAATGGACAAAATTTACCGAAGGGAATAGGCAATGTTGGAGGAAAGTGCACTGATACACTGTTGGTGGAGCTGTGAGTGGATATGACCGTTCTGAAAAGCAACATGAATTATGCAAATAAAATGACTAAACTGACTACACCCTTTGACCCAGAGATTCACTGCTCGCCTTATACCCCAGAGAGGTCACTGATAAAAAAAAAGGTCCTGTATAGACCACATTATTCCCAGCAGCAGTTATCAATAGGGAAGAGGCCTAACAAATGGTGGCACATGAATGTCATGGAATATTACTCTAGTATGAGAAGTGACAAACACATGGACTGATGGAAAGCGACAGGGCCAGGAGAGCAGTATAGAAGTGGTGGCAAGACAAATGCAAGGGACCACAGAGTGATCCGATGAGCCGGAGCACGGCTGGCCCCCAGGAAGAGATGTGAGAAGACACCTTCCCCCTCCTTGGCAGAGGTGGGGGGCCAGGGGTGTGGAACGACGTGGACGATGCTCGACGTTTTTTGATACGTTGCTTGGTTTTGCTGAATTTCTCTTCCTGTTTTAAAAAAAGGACCATTTAAAAAAACAATAAAATTTAAATAAAGGATGGCTCTGGGAGGGTGGGTGTGACAAAAACAAAATTAATATTATATAAAAATATTATTAAATCTAATTTGTGTTTTGCTCTGTCATTTACAGCACCACAGAACTGTAGCTGGAAGGACCCTCAGACACCGTCTGGCCCAGCCTTTTCCCTTTGTAGTTGTGGAAACTGCAGGCTAAGTCAGTAAAATGATGTGTCCAAAGTCACACGTGGGGGCTAACTGCTGTCATCACCCCCATCTTACAAAGGAGGAAGCGGAGGCTCTTTGCCTAGGCTCACAGCTGCCAAGTGTCAGAGGCAGAATTTGAAGCCAGGTCTTCCGGATTCCAAAGCCAATCCTCTTTTCTCTGTGTCCTGCTGCAAGGCCAGTGGCCATCCCACTGGGGTTCCCCACCTGCTCAGTGAAGCCCAAGCAGGGAGTCAGCAGAGCTGCCCGGGAGCATTTTTGGATGAGGTGTGCCGATTCTGAAGGAAGGGAGGGTCATGGCTGGGCAGGGGTGGGGTGATCAACAGAAAACATTATCTCCTGTGCCCTGGCCCTCTGGTACCAGCACGTGGTGTGCCTCAAAACCCCATAGGACGGATGGGCCCAGACCCCAGAGCTTGGCAGGGATGTGGGGGAGCCCCCGTGAGCCCTTACCCCAGTGACAGGGAAGAGGATGGAGGCCGTTCTCTGTCTTTCTAGTAATGCTGAGAAGGGGAGGTCACTAAAGCAAGACCTGAGTTCTGATTTCACCTCTGATGCCTCGTCCCTGTAGAACGGGCATGAGATCGCCTGCCCATCGAGGGTGGCTTTGGGTCCAAAATACAGATGGAAAGCTCTGCTGCCTGAGGGCTCTGGAACCTCTGAGCTTCCTCTCAGCCTGTGTCTAGCCAGTCCTTGGGTGTGAGGTCACCTCAGATCTGGGCTCCAAGAAGATCCCTGGCATAGCTCCACTCCTGCTTCTCCTCCTCCTCTGCCCAGCTCCTCTCCTTCCATCTCCTTGGGCTTTTGTACCTGTTTTCCAGACTTCAAGTCCTAAGGGAGGCCATGGGGCCTTGGGACAGTCTAAGGAACACTAAGGAAAGTCATCAGAACCTCAGATTGCTTCAGACCCTGCACAGCAGGGTCCTGGGGGTTGGCAGGGCCACAGTCCAAGCAATGTGTTAGGAAAGCATTGGAGGACAAGTGCCAGTAGGTCAATCCAACAACCTTAGGGCACTAACGGTAACATGCTCCTGGAACTGGGGCCTGAATTCCTGGGACCCTCTTTCAGGTCCCTCGGTCACACCTGCCATAATAAGGAAGGACCTTCCTGAGAATTCAATAGTTACAAAGGCGGTTCATATTCATCCACTAATCCAGCCAGAGTGCTGGGGTGGAGAAAAGCAGGTCCTCCCTTCTTCCTGACATCCTCTGGTCCCCAAACTCAAATGCTCCAGGGCATGTGTGACCTCACTTGTGTGGAATGTAAGTCCCAGGACACTCAGGCTTGGCCCACAGTAAAGGTCTGTTGAGTGAATATCAGCCTGCCTGTGGAAGGCCAGGAGCAGACAGCGGCCTTCTTCTGGGAGGAAGACACAAGATTGAGATCTGAACAGAGCTAGGAAAGGGCATCCAGGAAAAGGCTCTCATTTTATAGAGCCTGAGGGCCCCAGAAGGGAAGGCTGGACCTTGAATGCAGGTCCTGGGACTTCACTGGGCCTTGCTGGGGCTTGGGGAGCTGGGCAGTGTGCTCTCTCCTGTGGCTCTAAAACAGGACTTCCTATCCCAAAAGGACCCCTGTCCCCTGTCTGGCAGGTATCAGCTCCCAAGCTGGGGGTGGGGGGGCAGGCTCCATCCCTCCCTTCTCTCTAGTGCCTCTGAAGGCAGACACTGAGAAGCCCCGAGGGCCTCCTCAGAGCCCCCTCCCCACTGGCTCAGGAGGCTGGAAAGAGGCCCAAACTAGGAGACTGGGTTTCTTTGAAATATGAATCAGTGAAATTGTGTCAGGCAGCATTTCAGCCTGGAGATGGAGGCTGGGAGATAAGGTTGGCAGAGGTCCTCAGATAAGAACAATGGACCGAGTCTCAGTTTTCCTATCTGTAAAATGGAGTCTCTGTGTCCTTTTAAAGTTCTCTGCTCCTTAATACCTAGACAAGCCTTCATTCCCCAGCTATAAAATGGGTGATTCTGAGCTCCTTCCTCTATAAAGTGCTCTGATCCCCATGAGGTATGAGTGTTAGCTTAGAGCCAGGACAGCCTAGATGGGAGGACCCAAGACCAGAGCCAGGCTGGCAGAGGGGTGGGGGGCGTACACCTACCCTCGTGGTGGGGAGCTCCAGGTTCAGGTCTGTGTCCTGGCCTGCCTGGGGCCCAGCTGGGGGCAGTGAAGCTGTGCCCGCCCAGCCCCCTGGGGGCTTCTTCTTCTGTGCCAACGTTCTGCTCACCGGGCTCAAACTCTGGGATCTGAAACATGCTCATGGGGTGGGAGGCATCGTCTGGCCTGAGGAGGAAAGAGAGGAGACAGGCAGAGGGTGGCTGGGTGGGGGCAAAGCCAGGGCTATCTTTAGAGGAGGGGAGCCATGCCCATAGGGTGCCAGGTGGGGGCAGAGAAGAGAGAATTCTGATGCGGAGCAGCTAGGCTCCCTTCCTACCTCCTGGGCTCCAGCACCATTTTTAACCTAATAACAAGCACATTAAGAAGGCCCCAAGGTACAGGGGATAAAATCTTAGCCCTGGAGTCAGCAAGACTTGGGGTCAAATCCTGTCCTTCTGCTTGTGATTGTCTCTAACATGCTGTTACAGATGGCCAGACAACCACCTGCATGGGGGTGGGGAGCCCCCCACACTAACGGGATCATATCTCAAAAAAAGATCGGTCTCCCTGGTGCCATCTAACCCCTTTATTTGACAGAAATGGAAACCAAGGCCCAGGGAGGTGGGGTTTGAGGTCACCCAGGTAGCATCCCAGGCAATGCCCATTGATTTGAGCCTGGGCTCCTCAGACCCCTGCCCTTTCTATTGTCCTACTGCCTGAAACCCCAAGTCCCCCTCTGTGGGCCTCAGTGTCCCCATCCACTAAAGGGGGAGAATAACATTTTCACCGTTTTCTGTGAAGGGGTGTTTGGAGTTGAAGTGGGGGCAGGGTTGCTTTTCACTTCTTGTCTGCCCCATGAGCCTGCTCGTTACACTGAGTCCCAGCACACCCCGAATTCTAAAGAGGTAAGGTGGGTGGTTATGATCTGTAAGTGAAGGGGCTGGATGAAAGCCAACAAAGGTCCATGAGTACAGCCAGCGGGGGCCCCCCAGGCCCTGGGCGTACAAGGCCAAATGTGAATGGGGAGACAGGACAGAGACACTGGCCAAGGTGTGTGAGGGACACTGGCAGGGCCCGCCATGCTGGGGTCTCTGGCCGTGCAGGAACTGCAACCCTTCCTGCCAGGAGAGTGTCAGGCGGCTCTCCTTGGGCTTCCTTGGGCTTCCTTCTGCCAAAAACCCTTCCCAGCTCCGCCTTCTGCACACTCCCACTGAGCCTGTCAATAGCCCCTCAACTTGTACCCATCGTGGGCATGCTGTCTCCCCTTAGACTGGGAGCTCCTCGGCAGGGGCTGTCTCTTGCCTTTCTGTGTATTTCCAGATCTTAGCACAGCGCTGGGCAGCAGCAGGTTTTTAAAATGTCGGCTGAATGACCCACTGAACTACCAGTAAGGGAGGACAGCATCTATTAGGGAGGGATGGCCTTCTGGCACACCTCTAGTTTTTCCAGTCGTGTTTGACCCCATTTGGGGTTTTCTTGGAAGAGATACTGGAGTGATTTCTCCAACTCATTTTACAGATGAGGAAACTGAGTCAAGGGGGGGTTAAGTAACTCAACCAGGGTCACACAGCTAGGGTGTGTCTGAGGTCAGATTTGAATTCAAAGGAGTCTTCCTGACTCCAGGCCCAGCTCTCTAGCTATGGTACCATGTAGCTGCCCCTCTGGCACACAGTAGGTGCTTAATTGATGCTTCTTGACTTGAT
Source organism: Pseudochirops corinnae (assembly GCA_028646515.1). Taxonomy (NCBI): domain Eukaryota; kingdom Metazoa; phylum Chordata; class Mammalia; order Diprotodontia; family Pseudocheiridae; genus Pseudochirops; species Pseudochirops corinnae. Next base: position 189,729,314 of record CM053592.1, read on the forward strand.
AATAGCAGTGACTTTCCAGTTCTTCTTTCAGGCCACTCCCTAGTGTCACCAGGGAGTCAGGGAGCATTTAGTCAGTGCCGACTGTATGCCAGGCTCTGTGCTGAGAGCTCCAGATATAAAGGCAGCCCCAGCTCCCAAGGAGCACACAGGGTGACTGCCAGGGAAGACAGCATGCAGACCCCTGAGTGACCAGAATTGTTGTAGTTCATTGCCGTGGCCAGATAAAGAGAGGGGAGGCTGGGAGTGGGAGTTGAACTCAGGTCTCGGGACTGGAGAGCCAGAGCTCTTTCTACAGTTCTAAGGTCACTTGGGGAGCAGAGGGTCCAGCCCAGCTCCCCAGACTTGCAGGCCAAGGGTCCAGGACTCCTCCCAGCTTCCTGGGAAGGATGAGTGGAAGATAAGAGCTCACCTTTCCACAGCCCAGTACTTCCCCCACAACCTCTCTGTCTAATGCTGTTTACTCCCATTTGACAGAGGAGAGAACTGAGGCAGGGGAGGGCAGTGCCGTGCCCCACACTTTGTTGAGCGAGTTCTGGGGCGAGCCCCCCTCCCAAGGATTCAGGCCCTCCCAGCAGCCCCATGAGGGCGGTGGGGCTTAGATGATCCTCCCCCTTAGACAGAGGAGAAAACTGAGGCTGGGGAAGTGGGGTCGCGCCAGTTGCGCCCCATCCCTCCCGATTTCCTTCCCCGCGGGGCAGCCCTGAGGACTTTCCTCCCTCCTCCCCTCCCTCTCCCCTGGGGCCGGGCCGCAGCCTGGGCTCGCCCCGGGCCTGGCCTGGGGGAAGGAGGCTTACCCGGATGGGCAGCCCCGGCCTTCTCTCTCTCTCTCTCTCTCTCTCTTTCTCTCTCTCTCTCTCTCCGGGTCTCTGCCTGGGGCAGCTCCCGGCTCCCCACACTTGGGCTCCGGCTCTCTCACCTCCTCTTTCCCTCCCTCCCGGTTCCCTGGGAGCCCGGCCCCCGTTGCCTGGGTGAGTGAAACTGTCATGAAACTGACCCAATCAGCTGCTTCGATGTCACCCCTGCTGGGAGGGAGGAGGAGAGGAGGGGAGGGGAGCAGGAGAAGAGGGGAAGCGCCTCCCCTAGCCCGGGGACCCCGGCCCCTCCTCCCCCAGCCCCAGGCTCGGGTCGGGGCTTGGCACCCAGGCTTCTTCTCTCCCCCTCGGGCCACTCTGGCTTTTTTGCTTCTTCCTTCCTCTGGGCCTGCGCTTGCTTCCTCTGCAGACCCAGGGCTGAGATTGCAGAAGCCTCGACTTCCAGCTGGGGGGTCCCCATGCCGTCCCGTCCCCACCACGGCCTCGCCCTTCCCTGTTTCTTCCCAGCCTCCAATCCCCTCCCTCCCTGGAACGCTCTTTTTACCTGGCACACTCTCCTGGAAGTGGTGGTGGTTTCCTCATTAGAAGCTAAGCTCCCTGAGGGCAGTTAACTTTTTCTTTCCCTTCTCCCCAACTTAATAAATGCTTGTTGACCAACTTTCTGAATGACCCAGCCACATCTTAGGAAGCTGAGGCCCTTGGAGAACCAAGTGACTTACCCGAGGTCACCTCACCTGGATAGAGAGACGAGACTGGCTTGAACCCGGGTGCTCCCCTTCCATAGCAGGAATATTCTCATGCTCTCCCTTTCCCTCCCCACTTCCCCACTACCCATCCTGCTCCGACATCTCGGCTGGTCTGGGCCCCCCGGAGAGTGTTCCTTCCTTTGTTCCAGCACAACTCAGTTAACTTCCCCTCTGAGCCAGGAGGGGCTCATCTTCAATTAAAAAACAAGAGTGCTTGTCTGGGAATTGTTTTTGGAGTCCAAAGACTTGGGTTCCAATGCTACCTTCAACACATTAGCTGTGTCTCCCAAAGCCTCAGTTTCCTCTGCTGTACATACTTTTGTGGTGGTTCAGGGAAAGCCCTTCCCGGGTCATCTGTACCCCAAGGACCTCGGGATTCCTGAAGTGCTAGTGCTCTACTAGTACTCCCTCAGTGCCTCTTAGCTCTCTCATTCACTTCCTATTCATCTCGTCTGTAGCTTCTTTGGACCAGCTGGTTTGCTTTTGTCTCTATTAGATTGTGAACTCCTTCGGGGCAGGGCAGGGCTTGTCTTTTGTCTCATTTTGTATTCCTAACACTTAACACCATGCCTAGCACATAGTAGATCCTTAACAATTGTTTGTGGACTGACTGACTGTTGAGGGGTAATTAATAATGATCACAGCTATTATTTTGGTGGGGACTTGTGAGGCCTTCAGCAGAAGGGACCTCTGGACTCTCTGCTGATGTAAACCTGGGCCCAGTACAGCGGGCTGATGAAAGCTGGAGTCCAACTAAGTATTGGACAAAACAGGCGCCAAGAATCTGGGCTTTGATCTCGAGTGTTCTTGGGAAAGTTGTTTCCCTCTCTGGGCCTCATCTGTAAAGAGTTCTGAGGTTTCTTTTGGCCCTAGGTCTATGTTGCTAAATTAAAATAGTCTTCCGGCACCACTTGGAAGTCAAACAGTGACTTGCCCAGGGTCATACAGTCAGGTTGTGTTAGAGGCTAGATTTGAATCCCACCCTTCTGGACTGCATTCTCAGCCCCAATGCTGCCTTTTATGTTCTCAATGTCATTACTATTATTATAAAAATTTTTTTTGTTGTACAGTTGTTTTCAGTCATACCCCATTTGGGATTTTCCTGGCAAAGACAGTGGAGGGGCTTGCTATTTCCTTCACCAGATCATTTTACAGATGAGGAAACTGAGGCAAGGGGGGGGTTAAGTGACTCAGCCAGGGTCACACAGCTAGGGAGTGTCTGAGGCCAGGTTTGAACTCAGGAAGATGAGTCTTCCTGACTCTGGGTCAGGTGCTCTGTGCACCGAGGCATTGCCTAACTGTTCATAATAATTACATTTGTAATGAAACAGGGTATCGAGGTGGTCCGGAGTCAGGAAGACTCATCTTCCTGGGTTCAAACCTGGCCTCAGACACTCCTTAAGCTGTGTGACCCTGGTTGAGTCACTTAACCCCTCTTGCCTCACTTTCCTCATGTGTAAAATGAACCTGGCAAACCATTCCATTGTCTTTGCCAAGAAGACTTCCAATGGGGTCATGAAGAATGGATTGGACAGAACAACAACAGGGCAATAGTCCCCAGTCTCTATCCCCTAGGGAGTCCCAAGGGACTCAAAAGACCTCAGAAAAATAAAGAGGAAGGCCTTCAGATGCAAATTAGGCATCCCCCAACTTTGGCAGTCTGAGGCTCGAATAGAAGAAGCCATTTAGCCCTAGAAGGGGCTTCCGGGGCACAGACTGAAGACCTGCCTTTGTCCCAGCTACTCAGCCCCAGACAATTCCTAAACCTGCCAGGGGCCCACTGCCTAGGCTGGTTTTGATCACTTTGAGCCAATCCATCAGTCTGTCAAATCAACAATTACTGAGCCTACTAAATGCAAGATACTGGTGAATTCTGGGGATTCAAAGAAAGGTGAGCCGATAACCATAACAATCAAGATCTACCTGCTCCACATTCCTATGGGGGAGGGGGTAAATAATTGGGTATCTACAGAGTAAGTGAAGGTCCATCTCCGGGAAGGCCCTAGGGGCTGCTGGGACTAGGAAAAGTCTCCTTCAGAAGGTGGGATTTGAGGTCAGTCAGTCAGTCAACAAACATTTATTATGCACTTACTAGTGCCAAAGACTGGAGATAACAAAGACAGGCAAAGACAAGTTGCTGCCCCCCAGAAGCTCACAGTCTACTGGAGTAGACCTCCTCATGCAAACAACCACCTTGTACTTAAAGGACGCACAGAGCTAATTCCAGAGCCAAGGTCCTGTGAGGGCAGGGATGACCTGGAAAGGCCCCTTGCAGAAGGTGGGATTTGAGAGGAGGCTTAAAGAAATGCAGTGAAACCAGGAAGTGCAGGTTCCAAGCCTGAGAGACAGCCTATGCAAAGGCCTGAAACCTGGAGATGAGCATCTTGTTAGAGGAACAGTCAGGAGGCCAGTGGATCCTAGAGTCCTGTGGAGGTGAATAAGTGGTCAGAAGACTGGAAGAGGTCTCGTTGTAGAGAGGGTGGGCAGACTTAGGAGGCAGGAAGCATGGGCAGGTTTGCGGGTAAATGGGAAGGAGCTGGCAAACTGGCAGACACTGGGGAGAAGAGAGAAAGAGAGGTTTCTGGAGAGAGATGAGCCCCTTGGAGGTAGAGCGCCTTAAGGGGCTTTGAGTTTCAAAGGATGGGCTAGAACTTTTCTACTCCTATCTGGGCTTGACAGACCTCAGAATCAAGACTCCTAAGGGGTCAAAGAAGGGAGATTTCTACCAATCCTAACCTAAGGGTTCTTGCCCTAGCTGAAAGAACATAGCAGGACTCCAGCTCAAAAAGTACAGTACCAGTGAAGGGAAAGGGAATAAACATTTATTTATTAATGAGGGGTGGGTGGAGGCAATCCAGATTAAGTGACTTGCTGGGTCACACAGCTGGTAAGTATTTGAGGTCAGATTTGAACTCGGGTCTTCCTGTCTCCAGATTGGACACTCTATCTGCTGTGCCACCTAGCTGCACTCAAATAAGCACATATTATGCAGCTATGTGCCAGTCACTGTGCTAAGGGCTTTACATACATGAACTAATTTGATTTTCACAACCACCCTAGGTGGTAGGTGTTATTATCATCCCCATTTTATAGATGAGGGAAGTTAAGTGACTAGTCCAGGGTCACATAAATTTCTGAGGCTAGATTTGAACTCAAGTCTTCTTGGCCCCAGATACAATACTCTATCTTACCACCAGATGCCTCTGAAAGTGATGAAAGACCACCAACGGGGGCATCTGGGCGAGCCAGACTTGTGGGGAGCAGGCCCTGGCTGAGTATTGGAGGAACTTGTCCATCCCCTATACTAGTGAACTTCCTGGAGAAAGAGAGGAGTTGAGACCCTTCCATTTCTGAGTTGTGAGTTGCCTTGGCCACTGCAGATCCTTGTACAGCTTCACCACCATCTTACTTCAGCACGTTTTCGGGAATGTTCTGTAACTGGCTCTTGCTAGGATGTTTTGTTTAAGTAACTTTGCTAAGGAAGAGCGGTTAAAACGGGGTGATTTTCAGAGCCTTTTGCAGACCATCACTTGCTGGCTGGATGTGAAGAGGAAAGCCCACCAGTGGGGGCTCATGAGTCGGTATTTTAGAGCATGGCTGCACACATCACCCTCAGAGCCTTGCTTTAGTAGTAACTGCTCCTCCAAGAGGCAACAGCGCAGTCTCGAAAGAGATGGGGGAGGGAGCCCAGAGTGCTGTTAGCATCGTAACTGATAACTCCCATTATTCATAGTATGGTTACCATTAGGATTACTAATACAATGAAAAGCACTCCAAGGCCGGGCGCTGTGACTATAATCACAGGCTCCTCCCTTGGAAGCATCAGCCCAGGGCCAGGCTGCAGGAGACTGCCTGCTCTCCTTCCGAAAGGGTTAACTCCTGAGGAAGCTAGGACCTGGCGGCCATCTTGAGGGGCGGAAGTCTCTTACTCTAGGCCTGAATTAAAGGAAACTGGTTCAGGCCCCTCGGGAGTCACGGAGGGATCCGACCTGGACCGGGCTTGGGGGCGGGGCCAAGGTTGCGGGCGAGGATTGGCTGAAAAGCAGCGGGCTTCCGAGGCTGGAAGTGAGGCCGCCACCTCGTCTCCATGGCGATGGCCGCCCCTCCCCTGGGCGCCTGACCTCTCGCGGCGCGGCGCGAAGCCATTCTCGGACGCGGCTACGCCAGCGGCGGCGCGCGCGCTCCCGGCGTCCTTCTCCAGCCCGGGGCCGGGGTGGGCCGCTTTGCTTAGCGCGCGGAGCAGCGCATGCGCAGTGGCCTCCAGAGGCGGAGGCGGAGGTGGCTGAGGAGGCGGCGGAGGCGGAGCCGGGGAGCCGGGAGCCGGGGAGCCGGGGAGCCCGAACCCGGTCCCGGGGAGCGGCGCCGGCTCCCCCGGAGCGCAGCGGATCGCGGCGGGCCCCGGCCTGGTCTGGAGCCCGGAGAGGCCCAGGGGCCTGGGCCCCGCGGGACGGGCCTCGTTCTGACGTGACAGGGCGCCGGAGGGAGGGCCCCGGGCTGCGGGAGGCCTCGACGCACCGCCCTGGAGCCCAGGGCAGAGCCACCCGCAGAGACCCCCACGCGAGCGGAACGAGGGGAGCCCGGGGACACGAGTGGAGAGAGACCTCCAACCCATAGCTCCCCAGAAGACCCCCCCAGGCTTCATTAACCTACAGGGAGACCCCCAGAGCTGCCGGCGAGAGCTCCCGGGGGGGAGAGGTCTAGCCAACCCCTTCCCCACACTGAGCCAGGGGGCGCTCAGAGTGCACGGAGACCCTGGCCGAGTCATTGTCAGAGACACGCCCTAGACCCCCTAGCGATCAGAGCCCAATAGTGCCCTCTGGACCTCCACAGACCCAGGAGGAGACCTCTGGGAGCCAGAGACAGACCCCTGAGTCCAGGGAGGCCCTTTATTGTGGGGAGGACTCATCCCACTGGGGCTGAGACCCCAGAGCCGAGAGAGCAAAGCCCGAGCTTTGGGGAGGGGAGGCCACATTGGAGCGTCCTCCCCAGGGGGCTGACCGGCTGGACCTGCCCAGCCCCCTCCTCCAG
>CM053592.1:189736399-189773934 GCA_028646515.1 Pseudochirops corinnae
CCCCCCAGCCTCTGATCTCCAACTGTTCCCTGCTCTTCCTGGACAAGGGCCTTTTGTGGGGGAGGGTCAGTGGATTTTTTCCTGTCTCACCTTCCCAGAATTTGGAAGGACCAGGAGTAAGGAGGGTCAAAGGGAGGCAGTGGGTGGACCACCCCCCTCCCCTGCCCTTCCTTCTCCTTAGAACATAGGCTGCTCTGGTTCAAAAGTGTTTCTGTTCTTTGTCAATCTGCAGGATTCCATGGCATTGGTGGGTGGGGGTTGATTGTCCCCAATGAGGACACTGAAATCCGCCTGTCTACACCTTGGAGGGTTCTTCAGGGTAGAAGGGCTCTGTAGACTAGTGGATCAAGGGCTGAGCAGCCAAAGAACCATTGGCCTTTCCAAATTAAGGGAATGGAACGAACAAACTAGCTCTTGGGGCTTCCAGGAGCCAGGGGCAGGAAGAGGAATGAGGCAACCCATGGAAATGCTGGGTAGCTGATTGGTGGCGATGGGAGGAGGGTCAAATGTCATCCGCAGAGTGGAGCTGACACTTTGGTCCTCTTACACACTAACCCCAGAGAACACTGCCTTGTACATCCTGTGGAGCAGGTGAGGTCACCCACTGGGAGGGTGGGGCATCCGTCCAGGCCTGGCAGCGGCTCAATCTCCCTTCCCCTCAGGTGCTCTCTTCTGGGAAATGATGGCAGTGCCCAGAGCTGGCAAGCTAAGCCCCCCAGTGTTCATTCACTCCCCTCCTTACTTGGTTCCTGCTGCCCCACCCTACACTTATGCCAGAGCCTTGCTGAAAATGCGAAACAGAGGGGTTTGTCTGTCCCCAAGGGCCCTGGGAGATGAGCAGGAATCCTGAGGATTGGCTGAGTAGTGCCTGCTGAGCACACTGGTTTATTTCCTTTGGGGTCTTTACTGACCCTTCTCCTCCAGGAGTTGTGCCTGGCCTGGTTTGTCCACTGTTGCGCTGGGCACAGATGTAGGACAGCTGGCCAAGGGCCAGATTGAGGTAAGGAAAAGGCTCTGTGTGTGTGTGTGTAGAAAGGCAGAGGAAGTGTGTGTGTGGGGGTGCCTCTGACCAGCTCAGACAAGGTTAGGTTAGTCACTGTTAGCTAGTGTGTGTGCCCACGATGCAAGAGGCTGGTTTCTCTCCGGGTGTCCCAATCCCAGCCCCGGTTTCCCCATGCCCCCGCCTCTGCTGCACACAGTTGGGACTTCGGGACGCATCCGCAAGGCAAGGAGGCGGCAAGCGGGGGCAGGAAAAGGGGCTGGTAGCCAGTAGGAGAGGGCCAGGGCCCACAGGTTGGCCTCCAGCTTCAGGGGATGGTGCTGAGGGTCACAGGCGACCACGTGTGTCTCTGTGAACGTGAGTGTTGGCGATGGGGTGGAGAGAGAGGGATGGATGGTGACCATATTTTGTGTGAGAATGGTGTGTTTACCTGTGTGAATCTGTGTGTGTGGCGTGCGTAAACGAGTGGACAATTGGTGACTGTGGATGAGCCCACGAGAAGGTGGAGTGTGGGACGTGCGTGGACGCGTGTGCACCGGTATGTTTCGTTTAACGGTGTTCCCATCTCCAACGGTCCGTGAGCCTGGGGCTCGGGCGGGGGCGCTGTCTGCGGGACAGCTCCTGCGGTCACTGCGGTTCCTGACAAGCTTGTCTGTGGGTCCCTCCGGCAGCCTCGGGAGCTGTCAACGCCCTCTCCCGGGAGCCTTCCTGTAACTGGGACAGGCAGAATCTCTTGCCCACCCTTCTCTCACGCGGGATCGAAGGTTCCGGCTGTGCGGGAACCCCTCTCGGCTCCTCTTCCTCCCGGGGGGCGCCTCCTGCATTCCTGGACCCCGCCCTGCGGCTGTTCCTTGAAACCCTGAGACTGAGACAGTGGGGTGCGGGGTGTGTGTGTGTGTGTGTGTGTGTGTGTGTGTGTGTGTGTGTGTGTGCACGGTGCTCCTGGGGAGGAGGGGGAGCCCTGCGCCCACCGTTAGGGTCTCTTAGACCAAGTTCCCGCTTCGGCCAGGCTCCTGTACCCCTCCCCCGCGCCGAGCCAAGTGGGGCGCGTGGCTCTGTCTGCGGGAGGATGCTGCAGCCAGACACCGAGCAGGGCGGGGCCGGGCCAGGTGTGGCGGCTGAAGGGAGGGAGCCTTGGGGCTGGGGGCTTGGCGGACTCCTCCCTCCGCTCTCCATCACTCTCTCCTGCTGCATTCTTCTTTTTCAGCTCTGCTTACTGCTCTTGGTCTCAGCCTTCCTGCGTCTCCCCTTCTCGGTGTCTCCATCCAGCCCCCTGCGCTATCCTTTCCTCTCCATCTCCCATTCTCTTCCTCCCCCTCCTTCCCCCTTTTCCTTGCTGCCAACCTTATCTTCCCCCTCTGGCCTTCTCCCTCCAGCTTGTCTTTCTTTTTCTCTCCGCTTTCCATCTGCTCTTTCCCTCTCCCTCGCCTATAACGGAGCCCCGAGTCCAGGGCTGATGAAAGGGGCAGAGGAGGTAAGGTAAGGGGGAAGAATGTAGGGGAGGAAAAGGGAGAAGAGAGGCAAAGGAATTGGGCACAGCTTGGCAGTGAGTACAGCTCAGAGGGATGAGACTAGTACTAGGAGTGGGTGAACTGAGGAACCAGGACTAGTAGGGTGCAGACACTGGGACATCTCTAGAGGGTCAGAATGGGGATGAAGAGCAGCAGAGACACAGGGCAAATTCGAAAGGGGGATCCAAGAGGGAAACGTGGGGGCAAGGAGTGAGCACAGACAGGGCAGCTGGGGGAATTGCTTTTTTGGAGGGGGCATAGTTGGCATCAGGCAGTAACACCCCCTCCCTGTCTCCAGTGTCCATGCTTGTCACCACTGTGACCAGAAGACTTGGGGCACACCAGGAGCTCCCAGCACAGCATCTGCACATCTGCAGGCTGTGCCATGAGACCCACCACCCTCCTGGCACTGTTGATTCTGGTGCTCCTCTACCTGGTGTCAGGAGCCCTGGTGTTCAGGGCATTGGAACTGCCAAAGGAACAGCAAACTCAAATGAGTTTGGAAGACACCCGAGAAAAGTTCCTTCAGGCACACCCTTGTGTTAACCTGACGATGCTGCAGGCTTTTATAGAGGTGAGGTGGAGGGGGCATGAGGTGGGGAGACCACCAGTGGGCTCATGCCACACACTGTGGTGCTCATGGGAGGAGACTAGAGGCTCAGGAGGGCCCCAGGAGTTTTGAATGAGACCTGTACATTCATAGTGGAATTTCACAGTGACAGTCAACCATAAGACCTCTTTCTGGGAACTCAGCTCGGTTCGGGTTGGGGGAGGCAGTTCTCCAACTCAGAGGTAGGAGCTGGATAAGGAGGGTTCTATTTGCCTTGTAACACACCCACACAATCAATGGATGGAAATGTATTGAGGAAGAAAAGGAGGGCAGGGGCCCAGAAAAGGGTTGGGGAAGGGTTTGAAAACAAAATGCATCAGTTGGGTAGGTACAGTTAGACCCTGGAGGAGAATCTCCCTTATCTTCTTCCTCCCCCCATGACTTTGTCACAACTTACCAGTACATTAGGTGTTAGGCTGAGACCCCAGGGAGACATCAACAAGTTTCTGCTTGGAAAAGAGGGCTGGGAAGTGGGGATGCTACCAAGCAGGTTTCTTCTCTTGGATTTGACTTCAGACTCAGTCATTAAAAAACTAAGATTAGACTGTAATAAACGATCTTTAAAATAATCTATGCCCAATTTCTTCTCCCTTCCCCCACTTATCTGGGTTCGAGGAATACTAGAGTCAAGATGCACCCACAGGGTCTGAGAAGACCCAGTACATTCTGGAGGGTGGGGCAGCTTTGGTGGAAAAAGGTATGTGTGTGTTGGGAAGGTGTTGCTGGGTCAGAGATAGGGATCTGGTAGCAAAAGAATTTCTCTGGACTGCTGATACTGTTCCCCAAGAGGCCAGGACCTGGGCTCTCCACACAGACCACAGAGAGAAATGACCCATTTTCCTCATGGCAATGAAAATGTTGTGTATCTTGCAAAAATACTGAGGAGCAGAGCCTGGAGATGGGGGTGGAATTAAATCTGGATTTCTGGTCTAGGAAGTCTTTGGGTACAGTGCTTGCTGAGCAGACTGTTGACAGATAGGAAGGGTGATACTAGGGCTGGAGTGGTCCTCTTCAAACTGGTGGAGCTAAGAGGGATGGGAAGCAGTCAAAGCTAAATTTGTGAACCTGGAGGGAGCTATGAGGGAAGGAGAGGCAGGTTTTGAAGGGGAACAGATGGGAGACTGGCTTAGCAGAAATGAGTGGGTGCTAGAAGACCCTCTTCAAATCCCTTCCCCTGTCTGGACCTCAGTAAGGAGATGCTGTTGAACTGGGATGGCTCTAAGCTCTCATCCAGCTCCCAAGCTTAGGAGAGGTAGGATCTGCTTTGGAGAAGCCCAAAAAGTAGGGGAGTTGGACTCCAGTGGATGGGGCAGGGGGTGGGGCATGTTGTTGAGCCTTTAACTCCTTCCTTTCCATCCTGTAGCAGGTGGCCAATGACCTGGCCATGGGTGCAGACCCTGGGGACTACTTCACCAACATCTCCCGCTCAGCCTGGAACCTGGGAAGTGCCTTCTTCTTCGCTGGCACCATTGTCACCACCATTGGTGTGCAGGGCAGGGGTGGTATGGGGAGGGTCACTGGTGTGATAGATCATCAGCAGAGCCAGGGCCAGGCCATTGGGAAGAGTGGGGAGGAGAGGAAGGGAAGAGGAAAGTGGCACTTACATAAGGGACCTGAGCCCAAGTTCTTCAGGGGCTCTTTCTTCTTGCCAAGGGCCAAGTAGCCCCCTGACACTCTCTAAGCATCTGTCTTCTTGACCTGGGCTGATCATCTCCATCTCTACCCTTGCTGGGGCCAGTTAAACTGGGAACAAAATTAGAAGTCTCCTGAGTACCTCCAATGCAGATCACACCTGGGGGACTGCTCCCCACCTTCCTGGCCCAAGTCCTTACTCCCCAAGGTGGCCTCTTCAGGGCCAGTCTCAGCTGGTTGGGGCTTTCCCTGGGGTAGAGCTTGTCTCTTCTTCCCAGACCTTAGTTGCTGGCACTGAAGAGATGACTCAGTGGGATAGGCCCAGCCCCCTGGGCTGATCCTCACTCTTGTCCAGGTTATGGGAACATGGTCCTGCTCACCGATGAGGCTCGCCTTTTCTGCATCTTCTATGCCCTGGTGGGGATCCCACTGTTCGGGATCTTGTTGGCAGGGGTTGGTGACAAGCTGGGCTCTACCCTGCGCCGAGGCATCAGCCACATTGAAACCATCTTCTTGGTGAGTGGCCATGAGTTTGGGGTCCTGTCCTGTTCACATGTGGCCTTCTAGCATCCCCATCCCAGAAGACGTTCAAAGCTGGACCTCAGAGGCACCTAACACAGATCTGCCACCCCAACTGGCGAGTCCTTGTCCCCTTTGAGTCTAAGGTTCCTTATCTATAAAATGGGGGCAGCAAACTTGGTAGGGACATTGTGTGGAAAGTGCTTCAAAGACCTGAAATGGGAGATAATATAGAGATAAAATAGAGAAATGGGAGTTGAGATTGTTCATAACACAATGAGGACTTTCAGATTCTCTGATCCTGGGTGGTGGCCAGCCCTTCCCTCTCTGGGCCTCAGATTTCCCCTGGACTAGGAGTTGTCTAATCTAATGGATTGGATGCCTCTGGAGCCTGACTGACTTGACTTGAGCCGGGTTCTTTCTCTGTACTACACCTTCCTCCCCGCTCCCCAGAAGTGGAAGGTCCAGCCTGGTATGGTGCGCTCGCTCTCGGCGCTGCTCTTCCTTCTGGTTGGCTGTCTTCTCTTCGTTTTGGTACCCATGTTCGTGTTCCGCTACATGGAGGGCTGGAGTACACTGGAAGCCCTCTACTTCATCATCGTGACGCTTACCACCGTGGGCTTCGGGGACTTCGTGGCTGGTGGGTGAGAGGCCCGAGCCAGGGAGGGAGGGACCCGGCTGTTTGTATCCAGACCCATGGACAGATGGTGGCAGGGTTGGTGGCGGGCAGGGGAGTGGAAGCTCAATAAGGTTCATGCTCTGGGGGCGAGGGGCAGGGGAGGAGAGCAGCCTTTCTGCAGTGGCTCTGGCACAGCCCAACACCAACTCCGCCGGCTGCCCCCAGGCTCAAACCCTGACCAAGAGTTCCCGGCCTACCAGCCCATTGTCTGGTTCTGGATTCTGATGGGCCTTGCCTACTTTGCCTCCATCCTCACCATGATCGGGAACTGGCTCCGGGTTGTGTCCCGCCGAACCCGGGCTGAGGTAGGGAGGCTCCTCTCCTCGGTGCTTTGTGTCTTTTGGTCTCCCTCCCACACCCAAACAGAGGTATACCCCCTTTACCCCACCCACCTCCCCCGAAGGCTACCCTGTATTCAGAGCACTCTCTTGGGAGGCTGAGGCAGCAGGGATTCCTAGGATGCGCCATCAGGGCTCTCAGGGGACCTTGTTAATGTCTCGGGAGACATCACCCACTTACATGCTAATCGCTCTTCCCCCACTCCCATTTCCTCCAGTAGAGATTTGTTTTCAAAGCATTTCTTCCTCGCGGCAACCCAGGGAGCACACCAGTCCAGTTTATTACCTAGCTTCCCAACATAAGACAATGGAAAGAAACTGAGAGCAAAGCAGAGCCTGCTTGACCTTTGGGTCCTTAACCATGGTATCACGCAACGACGCATTGAGACTCTGGAGGTCTGGGTTCTAATGTCGCTGATATTAGCTGGGTCGCCTTAGGTAAGGCACCCAACGTCCCTGAGCTTGTTTTCTGCAAATGTCCAGAGCACCTCGGTTAGGCAGTACGGATAGGAGGCCTAACGGGCTTAGAAGTCCCCCAAGCGCTGACTGTTTAATCCCCGCTCCCCAAGGTGATGAGAGACCTGCGGATACACCCCAGTCCTTCCTTCTTTTGCCCGGCAGATGGGCGGCCTTACGGCTCAAGCAGCCAGCTGGACCGGTGGCGTTACAGCGCGGATGACGCATCGGCCGCCATTGTCGGAGAAGCCGAGCCCCGGACCACACCAGGTGCCCCCTGCCAAGCTTGCACCGACGCTGCAGAGCCAGCAGAAGGTGGAAGCACCTTCTTCACCGCTCACAACCTCTGTTTCTGCACCCTTGGATTACCCTGGAGAGAACTTTGCTTTCATAGACGAGTCGTCGGACACGCAGAGCTATCAGAATGACGATGTGCTTCCCCGTGGGCGCCGAGCCGGCCTTAAGCAGCCCAGGAAAGCCACCCGGCCCCGGGACACTGGCCGCCCCCCAAACACGAAGGGGCACACGTAGTGTGGGGTTGGGCATGGGGCGGAACGACCGTCACTGCCTTCTTCCACCCAAGGACCCTTGCTTGAGGTTTTCCTCGTTCTTCCCTGCTCCCGTCTCCACCCACCCGGTTTTCATTCAGCCAAAGAGCTCCCATTCCCTATGGGAGCATCCTGGGAACCGGGGCTCCTGCTTCTGGCTCGTCCTCCTGCTCTAAAAGCTTCCCTGCCTGATCCTCTCCCTAGGTCCCCACACCTGTGCTTCCTAGCCTGGCTCAATAAAAGATCAGGTGTTTGGCTGCTTGCTTTTGTCTTCTTGTCTCTCCTACTTCTGGGGGCCGCGGTACCGTGGGATGTGTGCGCTGTGGCTTTGGATGGGGCCCCAAGCCAAGGCTCACAGGCGGGTTGCATTGGACGGACCACTCAGAGGACCTGGGTTCAAAAATCTTCCTTGACCTGTGTGACCTCGGGCAATGAAGGGTCACCTGTTAAGTGAGTGAAAGAGACTGATTTCCTCCCTCTGGTTTTTGATCTCCAACCTTCAGTTCTGTCATCTGTATGTTGGGGGGAAGTGTGTGTGTGTGTGTGTGTGTGTATGTGCGCGCACGCGTGCAGCTAATGGCCTAGAGAACAGAGCACTAGGCTTGGAATCAGGAAGAATCATCTTCCCAAGTTCAAGTCAAGTCTCTGGGCACAGTTTACTAGCTGTGTGACCCCGGCCAAGTCACTTAACCCAGTTTCCTCATTTGTAAAAGGAAATGGCAAACCACTTCAGTATTTGTGCCCAGAACACCCTCAATGGGGTCACAGAATCAGCCACCCTAAACAACAACAAATTAGGAGGAGAATAGGCTAGATTGCCTCCCAGGTCCCTGCTGGTCCGGGACTTGATGATCCTGGGAGCCTTTACAGCTCGGGCATGGATCTAGGAGATGGAGTGGCTTTTAAGTGGTAGGGTCCGAACTCCCAACGTCTCCCCTGGCCCCGCAACCCCCTCCCCCCCACTTTCCGAGAGCACGACCCTCAGAGATCAGTTGTACTACTGGCTCTGGCCGTTGGGGCACCGAGATGGAAAGACGAGACTCTGATCTGCCTGAAGAGGAATTACAGGAGCAAAGCGAGGGTCAAACCCCTGTTCCGTGGGAGGACTCAATCCTAGGCTTTTGCTCTCTCGTGAGCTCGGTGGTAATGGCTTCACTTGGGACCACTGGCGGCCAGGAGCGTCCTGGACTCCAGTCCTCGAGTTCCCGCCCCCAAGCTCCCAGTCCCTGGCAGCCAACGTTCAGCCTGCTCAGGCTCCTGCCTTCATTTCCTCCACAATCTCCACACGAACCTTTTCTACCTTCTCCTTTCTGTCCCCCGGGGCCCTTCACCTGGCATCATCAATTCTCCGGGTCCCCTGCAAAGTCAGAGCGTAACAGCTCTAAATCCTCTGACCCCCTCACTACCCTCCCTCTCAAACTCACTCACCGACCATGGGCTTACCTCAGCAGGGAAGGCGCAGAACTGTCCTCAGGACCCTTTAGAAAGAGAGGAGGGCTAGCTCATGGCTCCAGCTCCTTCCCCCAGTCCTCCCTAGCCCTGCGACTTCCTCTTTTCTTCCCTTGGCAGGCGTCGGAAGGTTCCCAAATGTCCTTGGAGGAAAGCCCCGAAACCCCCTGGGAAGTCCAGAAGCCTCGGCCGGAGGCAGGCACGGCCCAGCAGAACCAACAAGGCAAGACAAGTAGGGAAAGGGATAGCAGCATGGACTCCAACTCAAGCAAGGTTGCGCCCGATAACTGGAGGACGGAAAGCACCACAGGTGATGGGGACGAAGCCTATTTTTGCCGCGGGGCGATTAGCGCCCAGTTCGAGGACCTCAAGAACAACTTCCAACCGCCCCAGATCCCAACCAATCCGCAGAGAAACCAAGAGTCTGTAGTTGGGAACAAATATTCTGGTCTGTCTGGGCTGGGGAGGGATAGGTCCTGCTGAGCGTCTCTCCAAGGCCCCTGCGGGGAGGGAGAACCTGGAAGACGTTCTGATGGTCTAGGGGGAGGGACCTGTCTCCTTCAGCACTTCTCCAAGTCCGTGGAGGGAAATGGAAGGAGACCCGGCACTCCTAGAGTAGGGGAAAAGATGGGATGCCTTCAGCAGCCCCTCAAAGAGCTGGATGCGGGGACCAGGGACTCCGGAAGGGTCTATGTGATGACTCTAATTACTCTCTTATCTCCTCCCTTCACCCCGTCCCCCCCCCCCCCCCCCCAGAGCCACAAGACGAGTCGTTCATGGAATCTCAAGATGCTACCCAACGTGCCTACTGGGATGAGCTACAGAACACAGTGCGTGTGGGCGAGCTGCTGGGGTGGGACTCTGGGAGTGGGTGTGGTTGGCGATTTCCCCCTCCCTGGAGGAGTCTGGGAAGTTTCTTGAAGAAACCCGAATCCCAGCGGCTGTTTCTTCCTTCCATTCCCAGCTGCCCCTGCCTATGACCAATCTCCTAGAGCAGGAGGCGCTGGAAATCCTCACCAAGAGCCTCCGTAGTGAGTGCCCGGGGGACACCCCCACTTTGGGACAGGGCGGGGGTGGAGGAGCCCACCAAGCAGGGAGGGAGGTCCATGGAGGGGTGTTCAGGGGCGGGGAGGTCACCTAGGGGGACCTTGTCCCTCTCCAGAGTCCATTCCTACGTCTCCACGCCATTCCCGAGACACCGGCAGGATAGGGATGATTACTACGGTTCTCCTGGTGAAGGATGGAAAGGCAAGGTGGCCGTGGCGTAGGGAAGGGGGCCATCTGGCTCAGGCGTCAGATCTGGTTCAAGTGCTGCTCTAGCCATGCTTAGGAGCTGTGGGACCAGGGCACGTTCCTTAGCTTGGAGTGCCTGGGCAACTCTTTTAAGTGCAGGAAAGGTGACGGTCCAAAGAGTGGCGGCGGGTTCAGGAGGGTGCCCACTTGCCGGCCCTTGCTCTTGCTCTCCGGCCAGGCTATAACAAGGGCATAGGGAAAGACCACAAGCTGACCCAACAGCTCCAGCGGCAAGTGGACCAGCTGAGCAAGAACCTGAAGAGTCGCAAGGCCACCTAAGCACCTCCTGTCCCTCACGGGAACCCCGCCCCCGGGCGCTGGCCCCGTCCTTAAGGACTCCGCCTCTCTTAAATAAAGGCCCTCTGCCCCCTACTCTGCCTGTCTGGCTGATTGCGCCTGCGCCGACTCTTGTGGGGAGGGGGCAGTTCTTCCCAATGCCACGTGACGATGACGCCCCGCCCCTCGACCTTCAACGGTCACCGCAGTGACCTTGGGCGCCTGTGTGCCCCCCCCCGCAGGCTCCACCCCCTTCGGTGGCGGCCCAGCCGCCTGGCGACCTTGAGCGACTTTCGCATCCGCCCGCCTCCGTGCCATACAAGGCACTGGTCCCGCCCCCAGGAGGCTCGTCCGCGCGCCAGACTGCAGCTTCATTAGCATACGGGGAGGCGAAGGAGACCTCCGCCAGAGCTCCCCTCTGGCTCCGCCCCCTCGCCACCGCTTCTCTAATTTGGCTCCCACGTCCCGCACTCTAGTTACAAACGGGTACGAAAACACCTCCTTCTCTCCACGGCCACGCGTGAGGCAGAGCTAGTAGAGAGCGAAGGGGTTCGGGTCACTCCCAGGAACAGATCTCCAGGTGCCTTATTTCCCTGAGGGTATTTCCATGTCTGCCCCGCCCCCAAACCTGGGCTTGGCCCCCTCGGTTCCGCCTACTGTACTGTTTTGCATACGCTCCAGGGCCGCTCCGCCCCCTCCCTACTTCCCTCCGCCCCTCCTATCTCGGCTTTGCATAAGTCCCGCCCCGTCGGCTCCCCACCTCGTGCTGAGAGTGCTGCTTTGCATACGCGCCGGGCCAGCCCCGCCCCGGCCCCCTGCTTTGCATACGCACCGGGCTGGCCCCGCCTCCGCTGTCAGCTGGAGGAAGCCGAGTAGGAAGCGGCCGCGATGTCCTTTTGTGTCCTACAAGCCGCCGGCGGCGCCGAGTGAGCGACGGGCCGGGCCGGGCTGGGCCGGGACGCGGCGGAGGCGGCGGCGGAGGAGGCGGGGCCCGGGCCGGGCGGCTTCCGTCCAGCACCGCGCAGCCCCGGCGCCGCGGGGCCCCCATGCCGGGCCGGCCGCTACTGCTGCCGCCGCCGCCGCCGCCGCCGCCGTTGCTGCTGCTGTTGCTGTTGCGGAGCCCCAGGTCCGGGGCCAGGCGGGGGCCGGGCGGGCAGGGCCGGGCCCCGGGGCCGCGGCCATGTGCGGTCGTCCGGGCTCCCGCCAGCGCGGGGCGCCTGGGCCGAGGCCGCACGGCCCCGGGAGACACGTGGGGGCCGCGGGCCCGCGTGGGCGGGGGCCCTCTCCGAGGCCGCGCGGGCTTTCTGGGTCAGGGGTCACGGGCGGCGGGCAGCAAGTTTGACGCCCGTAGGTGGCCGCAGCGGAGAGGGGTGGGGGGTGTTCTAGGAGAAAGAGCAAGGCCCCACCCCTCCCTCTCCCTTTCCCCTCCCCCTCACTCCCGGGCCTAGGCTCCAGGTGAGCGGGCGGGCAGGTGAATGCGCAGGCCCTCCGGAGCTGGGAGGGAAGTTCATGCCCCCTGGGGGGGGGGGGGGTCCGCCGGAGGCCTTAAAGAGCGTGCTAGGGCTGCGCCCCGCGTCGCGGGAGGCCGGGCCGGGGCAGCCCGGTGGGTGCTGAAGGTCTCAGGCTTGGAACTCTAACCTGGGGCTCGAGATTGCCCACGCTTGGGAGCCAGGGATGCGCCTCCCCTGCTTTCTGGGAATGCAAGATTGGGGGCGTCGGTTAAGGAGTTTCTTGAGACTTTTGCTGCCCCACTAACCTCTGTCTGCTTCCCCGGTCCCAGCATAGGGCCTCTCTGTCTTTCTGGGAATAAAATTCCTCTGGACTCTGTTCCCTGCCCCCTCCCCCCCAGGTGCTGGCTCTGTGCCCAGCTGTTGGGCAACCAGGATGGATGGCTCCCCCTTCTCCTGGAGGCATCCTAGAGGCTTGGTGGCTTGAACCCTGGCTGCTGATCCAGGCCCTGGCCCCCGTACCTACGGAGCAAGTCATTTTCCTTCCCCAGTAGCTCCTTCATCCCTGAGGGTCCTTTCAGCCCTGACAGTTTATAATTCTGTGGTTAAGTGCACACTTTGCTCCTCAGGTGGCCTGTGCCCCCACTGGGCCTCTGTCTGAGTGACAAAGGGCACCGGTACTTACTCCATTAATCTTCCCCCAGGTGACTCTCCATCTTCAAGTCAGGCTTCCCTAGATTTTTCTAGGACCCTCACCCATTTTCCCTTTTTCTCCCTCTCCCACCAGGTGATCGGCAGCACCATGTCTGGCCGGGAACGTGGGACGGAGCCGCTTTATATCAAGGCCGAGCCTGCAAGCCCAGACAGTCCTCGGGGTTCCTCAGAGGCTGAGCCCGAACCCCCACCCACCCGGCCTCCTGGCCCTGCTCCTGCTCGGAGACGACTCCCCATGGGCAGGGAAGAGGATGAGGAAGGGGAGGGCACAGGGCTGGGTGAGAGGGGCGGCAGCGGAGGGGGCAAGCTGGTGCTGAGTTCACTGCCCAAGCGCCTGTGTCTGGTGTGTGGGGATGTGGCCTCTGGCTACCATTATGGTGTGGCCTCCTGTGAGGCCTGCAAAGCCTTCTTCAAGAGGACCATCCAAGGTGAGCTTGACCCCAGCATCTCAGTCTTAAGCTCTTCTCCTGGCTTCCCTGTAGTGGATGGGTTGGGGAGTTAGGGCCAAGGTGTAATGAATCTGAACCCTGCTGCACTGTGCGACCTTGGCCTCGACCTTCTAGGCCTCAGTTTCTTCAAATGAGGATCTGACATTCTTCTTAGCTTTACTTGTACTACTCAATCTATGACAAACAGGGAAGCCCTTGTCCTCTCAGGGCATATGGTCTAGGAAATGTCTTATTTTAGTAAAAACAAGAAAGACCCTTCTGGGAGGGATGAGACTTTCTCCCTGATCCCTAGTGTTATGGCAGACCTGGAGGGATCTTAGGATCAGGAATCATGCTGGGAGATGAAGGGAATTCCCAGAGGTCTGTCCTGTAGCTACTAAAAGTCAGTCATGACTTGTACTCAGGGGCTCTGACTGTAAACGCAGGTCCTCTGGACTGCTGCAGCTTCCCTCACTGTGGCCCCTGCCCTGTGCGGCTCAGAGACCTGTGGAGGTTGGCAGACGTCTCCTCTGTTTGTGGGGGGACTGCTGCCTGCTGTGAAACCTCCTGTTTTGCCTTCCAGGGAGTATCGAATACAGCTGCCCGGCCTCCAATGAGTGTGAGATCACCAAGCGGCGGCGGAAGGCCTGCCAAGCCTGCCGCTTCACCAAGTGCCTGCGGGTGGGCATGCTTAAGGAGGGTGAGTGGGGAGCAGGGGGCCTGGGAGGGACCTGGCAGGGTCTGGTGGAGGTGGTCCTGAATCTCTCCCTTTCTCAGGGGTTCGTTTGGACCGGGTCCGGGGCGGACGGCAGAAATACAAGCGGCGGCCTGAGGTCGAGCCCCTGCCCTTTCCAGGACCCTTCCCCTCTGCTCCTCTGGCACCACCAGGGGGAACTCGGAAGACAGGTAAAAAGCTGCTTGCTGGGGCAAACCTGGTCCCAGTGTGGAGTTCAGCAAGCCCACGTGTGACAGCAGCCCTACCTCTCTGTCCCTGCAGCCCCTGTGAATGCCCTTGTATCCCATCTGCTGGTCGCAGAACCGGAGAAACTGTATGCAATGCCTGACCCAGCAGGCCCTGATGGGCACCTGCCAGCTGTGGCCACACTGTGTGACCTTTTTGACCGGGAGATTGTGGTCACCATCAGCTGGGCTAAGAGCATCCCAGGTGAGGGGGGGACAGTCACAGTGCCATCCCCCATACTCCCTGAGCTGCACACCTGGCAGGGCCTCCCTTGTGTTCCTGCATGGCCCCGGCCTCCTGACTGAGTGTCCTCACCCTGATTGCAGGCTTCTCTGCCCTGTCCCTGTCGGACCAGATGTCGGTATTGCAGAGTGTGTGGATGGAGGTGCTGGTGTTGGGAGTGGCTCAGCGCTCACTGCCCCTTCGGGATGAGCTGGCCTTTGCTGAGGACCTGGTTCTGGATGAGGAGGGAGCTCGGGCAGCTGGGCTGGGTGAGCTGGGGGCTGCACTCCTTCAGCTGGTTCGCCGACTCCAGGCTCTTCGGCTGGAACGGGAGGAGTACGTGCTGCTCAAGGCCTTGGCTCTGGCCAACTCTGGTGAGATACTTACTGGGGATGAGGTAAGGGGTGTGCTGGAGTCTGAGGAGTGCCGTCCCCCTCTGCTCCAGAGGTGAATGTCCCCCATGGTCCTCCCACCAACCCTTGATTGTAGATGACAGACAGGTGAGCACCTCCTGGGCTGACCTAGGGGCTGCCCACAAAGTGGTCTCTTGAGCATAGCTTGTCAGCTTGCTCACTGAGGCTGGAACTGGGAGGGACTTTAGGCATCATTTCAGCCAGGCTTGATCTTACAGATCAGGCATAAAAGCCCTGAAAAGAGAAGTGACTTTCCCTGAGCTACCACCTAAGTGAACCAGCCAGGATTTGAACCTCTTTCTCTATTGAGTTACCCTGTGGTGTGGGGAACCCAACTGGGCCCAGTCCTAGCTGACCCACATTATCTCATTGGGTTCTCTGAGTTTCAGCTTCCCTCTAGATACAAGACAGAGTGGTACCAGGTGAGCTCTCTGGAGGAGGGCAGGGATAGGTCGGCTGTCCCCTGAGCTGAGCCCTTCCTCCCCCAGACTCAGTGCACATAGAAGATGCCGAGGCCGTGGAACAGCTCCGGGAAGCCTTGCACGAAGCCTTGTTGGAGTACGAAGCTGGGCGGTCTGGTGGGGGCCCTGGTGGGGGCGCCGAGCGTCGTCGGGCTGGGCGGCTGCTGCTGACCCTCCCTCTCCTTCGCCAGACGGCAGGCAAAGTGTTGGCCCATTTCTATGGGGTGAAGCTGGAGGGGAAAGTCCCCATGCACAAGCTTTTCCTGGAGATGCTGGAGGCCATGATGGACTGATGGGGGGGGAGGTCTGTTGGTCTTGTGGACATTCATGGGTGGGTGGGGGGCAGTGCTGGCAGGACCAGCAATGGGGTGGGGGGGAGGGGGTTGAGCCCCAGAAGAAGCCCAGAGGAGGGCATGGGCAGTGCCCACAGCCTGCTGGCAGTGCCAGGGCAATGCCAACAGCCCATGGGAACCAGGCCCATGCCCACCCTAACCCCTTCCATGGGCACCTAGAGGAGCGAGGCTAGGCAGTGTTGCTCCAACCACTAGGGGGAAGCATTGCCCCTTGCAAGCCATAATCTACCCCCAGGGTTGGGGGGGGCCTTGTGGAAGCCATAAAGGGGGGCTGCTGGGGAAATTGGGGTATCCAGAGAGGTAAGAGATCTCAGGGAGGGAAGGGTTGAAGGGCCCCAGCTTCCCCTTCGGTTAATGCTTTTTTGCTGCTGCTTGGCCCATCCCCAAGGGGCCTGGCTCCTCCCTCTAGCAGAGCCGGGGCTGGAGAGCAAGGACCCCCTTCCCCCCGCTTCCCTCCTTGCCATTTATACTGGGCATTATTACTGCCCCCAAACTCCAATCCTTCTCCCCTTTAAAGCAATAAGAGCTGGCTCCTCTCTTCCCTTCCCCAGCCTGCCCCTGGAGCTCGGGGAGGGATGATCTTGGACCTCTGGGGAGGGGAGGGAGGCCACAGCATCTACTCTATCCCCTGCATAGCAATAACACTATATTTATTTTTAGGGTTTGGACTGAGGGAGGAGCAGGGGCTGCTGGGGTAGGCTCTGGGGCGGCCTCCTCCCAGGACTGAGTGGGGGAACAGAGCTGTACAGAGACTCTATTTTAATGTATATTTGCTGCAAAGAAAAAAACAGGTGTTCAGTTTTGAACCTTTAATGAGGAAGAAAAAAATATAACAGCAATCATACCATCCCCCAGGGCTCTGTATGGTCTGGGCAATGAGCTGGAGGATGAACACAAGGAGGGGCAGGGTGGGAGGGGGCCGAGCCCTGGGGCCTAGGACGTGGCCTCCTCGTCGCTCAGCAGCATGTTGGGGATCCCTCGGCTGATGGGAAACAGGCGTCCGGACTCCGGACACTGCAGGGTGCCTTCCACCACTTCTACCTGCGGGACAAGATGGGGCTCAGCAAGGGGGGGGGGGGACGCGCGGCTGGGCAGCCTGCCCGAAGGGCTGGGGCGCCTCTCACCTCCAGCAGCACGTGGTGCACCTTCCTCAGGAACTCTTCGTCCTTCTCGTAGCCCTCGTTCAGCTGCCGGGGCAGCTCAGATAGGTGTCCCAGCTGCAGGAAGGGTCAGAGGCAGCGGCGTTAGCAGCCCTCCCGGGGACCCCCCCCCCCCCCCCCCCCCGCCCGGGGCAGCACGGAGACTGCCCAGCATTTATTAAGCGCCTGGTGCTTGTCAAAATCGCAGCCCCGTGCGCCCTGGGGCGTGAGTGGTGTGGGAGCGGAGCCCCGCCTACGGCCCCTCACCTGGGGCTTGTACCTTTCTCTACCCAGCATGCACTTGGACATAAGCGGTTAAAGCGGGACCGGCCTCGAACCCGGGGCCTCCCAGCGTCAGGGTGCAACCATGACGCTTTACTCAACGTCATCTCGCATGGCCAGTGGGAACGGTCACGAACCCCATTTTACAGATGAGGATACTGAGGCTGGGGGGGAGGGGCGTGCGTGGGCGCTCACGCTCTCGGCCGCTTCCACCAGTGCCGTCCACTCCATCTTGGGGATCATGCGCGTCACGAAGTCCGGGTTGAAGTCCACGGGGCTCACGCGGATCTCGGTGGCCTGGGGGTGGGGGACACACCAGGGTTGTCACGTGGGCCGTCGGTCGGGCACGACCCCTTCCCCTGAAATCCCACTCCGCCTCGAGTACCTGGATGCGCAGCGGGAAGCCCCGGGGCCCCACCCCACGCACGTGGGAGCTCAGCAAGTTGTGGGTCAGCAGCTTCATCCCAGCCTGCGCGCGCACCCCAACCGGAAGTGGAACCGGAATGGGGGCGGTGCCCTTTACGCCACTTCCGTCTCCTCTCGCTACCTCCTCCCCCTCCCGCTCGAGAACTCCTTTTCTTCCTCTGGCCACTTCCGGAAGAGGCGGGGCAGCCTTCCCCAAACAGGATTTTGCGGAAGCCGCTGCTGCCCCATAGCTTTTAGTTCCGGAAACTTCTCATTTTCCCGCCCCCAAATGCAAATAACACAGTTAGAACAGATGCGTATGAGTAGCTGCCTGTGCGCTGTAGCCCGGGACTAAGCTTCCTGATGCTGTAAGAGGGCGGTACCAAGCGCCAGTCTGGCCAGTAGGGTCATGCGTCCTCATGCACCTTGCTCTGCGTCCGCAGTCATGTAGGTGTATATCTGTGCAACCACACTCGTTTACCGCTAGGTGGCGGAGTGGAGAGCGTGCGGCGGAACCCAATAGATCGTGGTGTTGAGTTCGAACCCAATCTGTCAGTTTCCGGCCGTAAGCCCTTTCCGCTAGTTACTCAGCTTCTCCCAGCCTCAGTTTCCTCGTCTGTAAAATTGGAATGATAATGACGCCTGGCTCCTAGGGTTGTCCTGAGCACCAAATGGGATAATAATAACAAGAGCTAGGCTTGCTTTGTAACTGGTCCTTAGTTCTCACAGAACCATGACGTCAGGGAGGTGATGCCATGACATACAAGTGAAGTGGATTTAAGTGAGGCAGGGCTGTGTAGGGTCACTAACCTCACTTTATCCTCCAGAGCCATCAGGGCACAGCGACCAGATAAGGATCAGGACGACTGGAGATGGCTCAGGATGCAGTGGGGGAACCGTGGCTCTTTTAAACTGACCTCTTTCTCTGGTGTCAGCAAATACAGCCTTACTTAATCCTCATAACCATAGGAGGAATAATAATAATAATAATTATTATTATTATTTTGCTTTTTGGAGGGCAATTGGGGTCAAGTGAGTTGCCCAAGGTCACACAGCTCGAAAGTGTTAAGTGTGAGGTTGCGTTTGAACTCAGGCCCTCCTAACTCCAGGGCCGGTACTCTATTCGCTGCGCCAACCTAGCTGCCCCAGGAAGGTGCTATTATTAAAAGAGCCGCTAGGTGGCGGAGTGGACAGAGTGCTGGGTCTTTAATCAAGATGAGAGTTGAACCCAGCCTCAGACACTTCCTTAGCTGTGTGGCCCCGAGCAAGACATCTAACCCTGCTTGCCTTAGTTTACTCATTCGTAAAAGGAGCCTGGGAAGGAAATGGCAAACCACTCCAGCATCTGTGCCAAGAAAACCCCAAACGGGATCACGAAGGCTGAAAATCACCACCAAAGTGGTTTTCCTAAAGCACAGGTCTGCTCCTCTGGCTCGGACACAAAATGTGGCACATGCATTCAAAGCCCTTCATGACCTCCTCCTTCCTCGCCCCTCCCTCTCCGTCCCTCTGTGATCCAGGGACCCTGGCTTTGAAGAGGATCCCCTCCTCTTCTCTGCCCTCCATCCCTCCCTTTCGTTCCCGGTCTTCCCCCACGGATTGTGAACTTTTGCCTGTCTTCCCATCTCCAGTGCGCTGGCACATAGTAGGCGCTTTAATAAATATTCTGACCAAGAGTCTATGGGGGAGATAACATGGAAACGGAGAAGCTACAGACAGGGCTAACTGGGCTCGGTGTCAGAGGATGGCAAAAGCAGGAGGGCTTTAGGCTATGCACGGTTTGATCTAGGAGACCATAGGAAACCATAGGAAGAGGAAGAAGGGAGAGCTCCCGGGCGGGTGCATGGCCTCAGAGTCATGCTCTCAGCAGAGAGGGGGCACCATGGAGAGACTGAGCTCGGAGGAGGAGGTTGGGCAGAGCCGCCGCGTTAAGCGTGTGGTTTGGCAATCGAAGGGTTTGGGAATCGTTTACTCGTGCGGTTCCCGGGGCTCAGCAGGGCACGCCCTCTCCTACGCCAGAAGTCAATCACACGCCAAGCCTCTGCGACGTTCGGCCACCGCCGGGGGAATCTCGGGAGAGAGAACGGAACAGCCAGACCAATGAGCGGCGAGCTCCGCAAGAGTTCTGCCCCGCCCCCTTCGGCGATCCGCCAATATGAAGGGCGTATCTCGAGGCTCGGGACCGCCCTCCCCACTCTGCTCCCGCCTCCAGCTCCGTGCAAGTTTACTGGTTGTGTCGTGGAGGTGGCCGCCCCTCCACTCCCTGTTGCTGAGTGGCTCGCAGTCGCTCGACCCCGCCCCTTAATGTAAATAAGGAGCCCCTGCAGGGGCGGGGCTGCAGCCGGGGGCGGGCCGTACGCGGAGCCGGGCGGGGATGGGGCTGACTGGGCTGCTCGCCCTCGGGCGCCGCGCTGGGCCTGCTCTTAAAGGGGCGTCGGGAGCTGCCACCGCCGCCCAGACCTTCCCTGCCGCGTTGGTCCGGACTCTGCGCAGTGCCTCTGCAGCCATGGCCCCGATCAAGGTGAGCCTCGGCCCCAGACCTTGACTTTGACCTTGGCGGTCCCGCCCCCATCACGCCCCCCCTCCCCGGGACTGACCCCCCCAGCCAAGCGGACCGATCCCTCCAAATAGGACCGACCCCCCCATCATGCCCATGTCAGGGACCCACTGCATGGACTAACTCCCCTGGGGACCCTCCGTGCTGGCGGCCCATTTCACTGTCTGATCCTCCGCGTCCGTTCCCCCCATATTCTAGACCCCCCCGTGCGGACTGACGCCCCCTCCCCTGGTAGACGGAGTCTCTGTAACATTGACAGCCCACCTTCTCGTGGGCCGAGCCCCCATCACCCAGAGGTCCCTTATGGGATGTTCTCTTCCCTGGCCTCTTGCCCCCCATCCCTGTGGATGACTGGGGGGGGGGTGTCCTCTCTCTGCACCGAGCCTCCCCCATTGTAAACTAATGATGAACATAGCTCCTCATTGTATGGCCCGGGCTTCCTCCCATGAAATGGCCCCATGGGATCCTAGATTGGTCGCTGGAGGTCACCTAAGCTGACCCAGGACAGGGCTCCTTTATTGACTGATCTAAGCTGCTCATGTTTCACATGAGGAAACTGAGTCCCAGGGCGGTCTTAAGAGATTTGCCAGGGATAGTATAGGAAGTGCGCAGCAGAGCTGGGTTTTAACAGAAACCTTCAGGTTGCAGTTTTGCTTAATGAGCAGAATCTTTCAAAAAGGAGGAATTTTCCCTGGATTGACGGGTCCTTCCAGCGGTTCTCAACCTGTGGGTTATGTTCAATTTGTAACCATGAAAATACATCCTGCATATCAGATAGATTCATAACAGTAGCAAAATTACAATTATGAAGTAGCAACGAAAATAATTTTATGGTTGGGGGTCACCACAACATGAGGAACTGTATTAAAGGGTCGGGGCATTAGGAAGGTTGAGAACCACTGCTTGATGGCCCCACCCTCATCCAGTATAGTCTGGGCATCTCCTGTACTGAGTGATTCCCTCTGTGGCCTGACCCTCTCCTGATCGACTGACCCCCCTACCTCCATTGTGGATCGATGCCCCATCTAGTCTAGCCCACACCCCCACATAGACTGGTTCCTCATGGAATCCCTTCTCCACCCGTGGTCTCTTCTCCCTCCTCCTGTGCAGTGTCCCCACATAATTCATTCAACCCCAACCCCATTAGACCTCTGATTTGGGTGGTAGAATCCAAGACCTTCCACTCTCATCAAAAGTCTGAATCCCCCACAGCTCCCAAAGCCATTGTTCTCAGTGATTTAGAGAATTAACAGTTTCCTTTTCCCCAGTCTGTGCCTCTGGACTCAGCTGCTCACTGCCTGGCCTGCCCCTCCCCTCCCACCCCTGAGGTTGGGATCTGTTTCACTGGGGTGTGTGTGTGTGTCTGTGTCTGTATGTGTGTGTGTGTGTGTGTGTGAGTGTGTGTGTGTGAGTGTGTGTGTGTGTGTGTGTGTGAGTGTGTGTGTGTGTGTGTGTGTGTGTGTGTGTGTGTGTGAGAGAGAGAGAGAGAGAGAGAGAGAGAGAGAGAGAGAGAGAGAGCGTGAGTTTTAGACCTTGTGTTGGAGGCCTGGCCCCCTCCACCTTGGAGCCCACTTCCCAAAGCCAGAAATCCTGGGGCCTGTGGCTTCTTCCAAGCCCCAGTATCCTACAATGGACCCTACAGGGCAAATCCCCGGCCCTGGGCAGACTTTGCTCTTTTCCTTCCAGACTCTAGTCTTCCTGCCCCTCCCCTCCCCTCCCATCCCCATCCCACTGCTTTCCCAGAATGCAAGCAAGCTTTGGTCTTGCCCCATAGAAGCTATTCATCTGGATTGTGCAACATCTGCTTGGCCACAGAAAAAACTCCCTTCACCAACCATCCTCCATAAATCCAAGGAAGGGATCCTAATTTCCCGGAAGTTTAGAGCCTGCTTGGGTGGGGATGGGCGATGGGGTGATCCAGCTCTCCCTGGGGGCAGGGAATGGACCAAGAAACTGTCCTGGGAATTTCCCTTTCTGCTGCCAGGATGGAGCCCAGTCACAGAGGCTTCGAACCCAGTCCTGGCTTTTCATCAGGGTCTGGCATCTTTCTAGCTCTGAGTCTTCTCCCCCAGGTGGGTGATGCCCTTCCATCTGTGGAGGTATTTGAGGGAGATCCAGGCAAGAAGGTGAACCTGGCAGAGCTGTTCAAAGGCAAGAAGGGGGTGCTTTTTGGCGTCCCCGGAGCTTTCACGCCAGGCTGTTCCAAGGTAGGGGAATAATGCCCAACAATAAGACTTAGTTGTCTCAGAGTGAAATGAGCTCCCTTGGGTATTGAGGTCCGTATCACCGGAGGATGGGTGACTCCTCTTTTTAGGGATTGAAGAGGGGTTGGCTGGTGAAGGACGAGCTAGGTAAGATGGTCTCTGAAGCCCTTCCCCACCATTCTGGGGTCCTTGTAGATCCAAGGGGGAATAAGGGAGGGCTTGAGGAGTGTATGAGCCTGGAGCATGTGGGGAGTCTGGGAGAAGAAAGGGTTAACAAGGATGTGGGGCTGCTAACCCCTGCGCTTTCCTTCCCTAGACTCACCTGCCTGGCTTTGTGGAGCAGGCTGATGCCCTGAAGTCCAAGGGGGCAGAGGTGGTGGCCTGCCTCACTGTCAATGATGTCTTTGTGGTGAATGAGTGGGGCCTCTCACAAAAAGCTTCAGGCAAGGTGAGGCCCTAGGGGAGGGGGCCTGGGCCAGGGGAGGGGCTGAGGACGAGGCTGAACACCCTGCCCCCCCATCCTTCTGTCTCCAGGTTCGACTCTTAGCTGATCCCACAGGTGCCTTTGGGAAGGTAAATATTTACTGTCACTGTTGGGGACCAACTTGGGAAAGGAGGGCAACCACCACAGCAGGGAATTGGGGCCTCCAGGGTTAGGCAGAGGGAGTCAGATAATCTGGGTCCACATCCCAGTTCCATCACTTCCTAGCTGTGTGACCTTAGGCTAGTCCTTTCTCCTCTTGGGGCCTGTGAAATGGTGGGAGTGGACTCAAGTTCCTAAGAAATCAGGGCTTCAGCCACCAAGTGGTAGGAAGGCTTGATTTTGGTGGTAGGAAGGGGCCAGTCTTCTGTGGGAGTCATTTCCTTCTCTCTTACAGGCGACAGAGCTGTTATTGGACAATTCCCTCGTACCCCTGTTTGGGAATCATCGTCTGAAGAGGTGAGGCCTATGGAACCCTCTGCCGGGAGTGCCCCCCGGGCCCTGGGTGTCTCCTGACCCCACTTCCCCCACTGACCCTTGAAGTCCCCTCCTGGGCCCTGACGGTCTTCAGCCTGTGCCCCCCGGACCCTGGGTGTCTCCTGACCCCACTTCCCCCATTGACCATTGAAGTCCCCTCCTGGGCCCTGACGGTCTCCAGCCTGTGTCCCCCTGGGCTCTGGGTATCTCCTGACTCCCTGTGACCACCTGCAGGTTTTCCATGGTGGTGCAGGATGGTGTTGTGAAGGCTCTGAATGTGGAGCCAGATGGCACAGGCCTCAGCTGTAGCCTCGCCCCAAACCTTCTGTCCCAGCTCTGAAGCAGAGGCTGCTTGAGACCAGCCCTGGGCTTGGGGCTCTCTCCACAGGACTGCACAATCGGCATCAAGTCCACCAGCCTTTCTGGCTACCTCTCTTCAAGGTTCTGCAATAAAATATTTCAGTTTTCTGTCTCTCAGTTCTCCTTTCTGCTGTGGAAGAATTTTCTGTGTCTTCCAGGTGCCATTTTAGGGCCTGCCCTTGGGGAGGCTGCACTCAAGTAGAGACCATGGCAGGCCAGCCATGTGTGGAGTCACCCCGTAGGTCAGAAGCAGAACAACAGATGGTCTGGGCCTGCAGCTCAAGTGTGGAGGTTTCTTCTTGGCGTGGGGGTCCAGTGCAGGGTTGTGACCTTGCTTGGCAAATAACCTGGTGGGTTCCACTCACTCAAGGCTCCTGGGTAGACCAGTCTTAGCCAGTGGGTGTCTGGCCTTGGGTAACCAAGGTTCCGCCGAGCCTGACCACAGAGCCTGCTTGGGGAACGAATGTCCTCCAAATGCGTCCCATGGCTACTCCACTCTCCAGCAGTGTGGGATCCGCTCCTGGATCCTCCATTACTCACCTAGTCCCGTTTGTCTTGCTCTGGTCTCTTCCTCTGTCTGTAAACACACTCAGAGCTCTCAAATCCAAAGGAAGTTCCCTCCATCCCAGCTGGCCCTCGAAGTGGGCTCTCCTTAGCCCTGCTTGTTTCGCCTTCTCACAGCCCACTTCTTAACACCTGGTCTCTGTCTGGCTCTAGGCCCCACCACTTGACCCCAATAGCTTCCTCTATTTTCATAAACAAGGCCTCATCTCTAGTGCTCATGGCCCTTTTTCCGTCCTTGTCCATCTCCCTGTGGAATCAGACACTGGCCCACTCCCTTCTCTCTAGGTTTCTTTGACCTTGGACTCCCATGGTTCCCCCCCAACATCTCCAACTATTTTAAGTTTTGTTTTTATCTCACAGCTAATTCTGGGAATCTTTCCTTCTCTTCTCTATCCCCCTCAATGAAATTGAGCCCCACTTTGTCAGAAAGACCATGAAGCCAAAATACCTGATGCTATGAGTATCTCTGAGAGGTAGACAGCATTCTGACCAAGTGGTCCCCCACCTCTCTGCCTAGAGGAGGGAGGCATGTTTCATTAGCTATTAATTCTCATTATTGGTTTTTCAGTCACTCAAGAGTTGAGCTTACTTTTAGGGGTCTTGTCAAGTCCACAGGGATTTGTTGAGCACCTCAGGCCTTAGGCTAAGTGCTGGAGATGCAAAGAGAGGCAAAAAACTGTCCCTGCGCTCAGGAAGCTTACATTTTAATGGAAACAACACACCAACACCCATGTTCCAACGACTTATAGACAGGATGAACCAGAAATAACCAATAGGGGGAGTCATTAGAATTAAGGGGAGACCAGGAGAAACTTCCTGGAAAAGGTGGCATTTTACCTGGAGGTGGAGATGAGCAGGCCAGGAACCCCAATATCCCTGCTCTCACGAAGCCTGCTCTGTCCCTGGCACATAGCAGGGCTTAAGAAATGTGTGTTGGCTATGACAAAAATTTTCGGGAGACAAAGTTTCTGGGTAATTCATAATCAATTTTATTAATCATTGCTAGCAGATAATTAAAAGATTGCTTGTAAAAGAAAGCCAGCAAGGTGTAGCAGATGGAATTGTGTTCACAGACCTGCCTCTGACACTAGCTGTCAAATTATGGATTCATCAGTTAACCTTAAGCAGTCTCACTATCCCCATCTATAAAATGGGATAATAGCTAGAGTACTTAATTCATGGGGCTGCTGGGAAGATCAAATGAAAGCCTATATTTGAGATAATCCATGTAGAACACTATTTTAAATTTTAAAAAATCTAATGAACAGAAATTGAATTTTTCTCTTCAACCGCATTGGAACAACAATAACAACCAAAAAATCCTTCAGTAAATACAGAGCCAAGCACAACAAATGCCCTTGGTTGTGCCCCAAAGGTCTGGCTCATTCTGCACTCAGGCCATCACCTGACTCTCCTCTTGGTCAGAGGGTGGGTCGCTCGCTTCCTCAGAGGGTCTATCGGAACCGGGGATGAGCATTATGTTGGTCAGTTTTTGTGGCTTTCACACTTGTTTGTTTTTATAAAGGAACATGAATTGCTCTCTTGGCTCTGCTCACTTCCCTGTGCATCAGGTCAAACAAGTCTTTTCAAAAATTTCCTCATTTTTTATGGCACAACAGGGCTTCAAACCACAGTTTATCCAGCTGCCCCTAACTGATGGGCATCCCCCTACTTTCTAATTTTTCTGCTGCTAGAAAAAGAGCTGCTGTAAATATTTCTGTACAAGTAGGACACATTTCTCTTTCTTTGATCTTTGGGGTAGAGGCCTAGCAGGGGTATTGCTGGGTCAAAGGAAATGTGCTATTCAGTAAATTTTTGTGTATCATTACAAGTTATTTTCTTTTTAAAAAGTATATAAGTGTAGAACACAAGTTTATTAGTTATTCATCCAGAGTAGGACCCCAAAGAGTATTTTTTTAGTTTAAAAATGATTTATTTTTAAGATTTTTTTTGGAGGGGGGAAGGTAGGGCAGTTGGGTTAAGTGACTTGCCCAAGGTCACATGGCTAGTTTTTTTTTTTTGTGTGTTAAGTGCCTGAGGCCGGATTTGAACTTAGGTCTTCCTGACTCCAGGGTCAGTGCTCTATTGACTGCACCACCTAGCTGCCCCTTTAACATTTATTTTTAAAAAATTTTGAGTTCTGAATTCTCTCCCTCCCACTCACCCCTCCCCTGCCCATCAAGAAAGCAAGGAATGTGATCTCAATTATACATGTGGTATCGTGTAAAACATTGTTCCATGTTAGCCACGTTACAATAAAAAGCAAGAAAAAAAAGAAAGTGAGAAAATTATGCTTCAGTCTGAACTCAGACTCCATCAGTTCTCTGTCTGGAGGTGGGGAGTGTTTTTCGTCATGAATCCTTCAGAATTGTCTTAGGTCATTGTATTGGATCAGAAGAGCTGAGTCATTCACAGTTGATGGTTGTTACAATGTTGCTGTTTCTACGAACAATATTCTGGTTCTGCTCACTTCACACTGCATCAGTTCACATATGTCTTCCCAGGTTTTTCTGAAACCATCCTCCTTCTCATGTCTCATATCCATCATAATCATATACCACATTCCACATTTGATGGGCATCCCCTTGATTTCCAGTTCTTTGCCACCACAGAAAGAGCTGCTATAAATCCTTTTGTTCCCACAGGCGCTTTTCCTTCTCCTTTGATCTCTTTGGGATACACACCTAGTAGTGGTGTCGCTGGGTCACAGCTTTATAGCCCCTAGGACACAATTCCAAATTGCTCTCCAGGATAGTCCAATGATTTTCCAGAATGGTTGGACTAATTCATAGCTCTACCAATAGGGTATCAATGTGCTTGTTTCCCCACAGCTCCTCTAAAGTTAGTCTTTCTTTGTTTTTGATCATTCTTCTTTGTCAATCTGTAAAGCACTTTGCCAACCCTAAATTTCTATACAAATGCTTGCAATTATTATTTTAATTACATTGGAAAATACCTTGAGGGTGATATGGATAAACAGTGTCATGGAAACAACAAATGTGGATGGGGGCAGACTTTGAGAGACAGGAGAGGGTAGAAGACCTTAGGGCTGTGGTCCATGGGGCCAAGAAGAGCTGGGTGTGCCTGACCGGCTAGACAACAACAAAATTCTTTTAATTGGGAGGCGATATCATGCTGAGAAGCAGTGAGCCTAGGCGACAATGGGGCTTGGAATAGTGGCTCTGGTACATTGTGGCTGGGTGACCCTGGATGAGTCACTTAAACTTTCAGTGCTCCAGGTGACTTTGAAGACCATAAATTGCCCAGCAGGTATTTTGAAATGGGAGAGGCAGTGTTCTTATCTGGGTTCTGAAGCTGGTGAAGTCACAGATTCTGTTCATTATCATGATATCAGTTATTTGGGCAATTGTCCCTCTCTCCCATTGTTTGTAAGCTGAATATAGTCCTAGGCCAGAGCACAGGGGCCTCTGTGGGGCCGTCACCAGTCACCTTGACTCTTGACTTGCCATTGGACCCTGATAACTCTGGGGCAGAGAGTGAGGCTGATTGGTGAGTTTGTGTAGCTCAGCCTAACTTAAATCCAGTTCCCAAGTAAGTCAAGACGTCGCCCTCCGAGGTCATTGGTCCTCTTTGAGAACAAAAGACAAGGAACAACAGGGCCTGGTACCCTTCATGGGTGCTTGATAAAGGTTTGTAAAATAAATAAACACTCTTCAAAAGAGCTGTCTTCTTCAGGGGCTTTGCCACCCTCACACCCCCACCCTCCCATAGTGGCAGGATGACTTCAAAGTCCCTGTGCTCTCTGACCTCATGATCCTGGCTCTATGTCAGTAAAAGGGCCCCATTTATGATTGCCAAACTAGGTCCACTCTGACCCCAGGCTCTGCTTCTCCATGCACTTAAGTGTTCCTGGGAGATCCTGCTACCAAATACTGACTTGTGTTTGCCTTTATCAGACACCCTCTTGGGTCTGCTCTTGCTCCTCCTTCTCCCTGAGCTGCTTCCCCCACCCCCAGCTTTCTAATCTGAATGACTGGGGCTTGAGGAAGCTCAGATAGTCAGGAAGACTGACCGCAAAGTAAGGCATTCTGGTTTGGTGGATAGAGTGCTGAGGTCAGGAAGACCTTGGCTCAAATGCTACCACTCCCACTCCCAAACTGTGAGGAGGTGAGGAACTCTTGGAAGTCCTTTTCCTCACTTGTATATGGTATCCAGTGCCCTAAACTATGGGTTACACAAGGACCAGAGTCATCGATAGCTGGAATCTGCTTTAAAAAAAAAAAGCAGACAAGCCTGGACCTGCTCCCAAGATATGACCTAGGCCCCAGTATCCTGAGCTCCCCCTCCCATGGAACACCTTTTTGGCCAGTTTTGCCCTTATCCGGGGTTTTCTCTGGGAAATCTCAGATTATAGATCTCCCCACAGATATGAGTTAAAAAGGTTCCTAGGTTGTATACTTGCACTCAAGAAACATGATGTATGTTACGTATAGGACAGCCTGCATCTGTCCCACAGAAATTATAAGAGAGCACAGAAAGGACTTCCAGGCTCCCACAAAGAATCAGCCCATTTCTCCTTCCTCCTCATCCCAAGAGCTCATGCAGGTCTCCAGCCTCATGAATAAAAATGCATTTATTAAGCACTTAGCCTGGGCCAGGCTCCCTTCTGGGTGCTGGTGATATAAGACGGGCAATTGTTGATGTAGGGGAACTTATGTTCTGCTAGGGGGACACCACACATGTGTCAGTGATGACCCAGGATGGGAGTTTAGTCCTGGGAAGTCACAAGGATGGTGAGCAGAGTCATAGGACAGACAATTGACAGGTCTTTCCAGAAGTCAGAGTGGCATTGATTTGATCACTCCCTCAAGGGAGAGATGTAGGGTCCATGCAGTGTAGCCTAACAGGAAGCACACTTGGGGAATGTGGGCAGGTGGTTGGAGCCTCACCAGTCAAGGCTTCGAGAATCTCAGGTCACTGAGGGCCTTACCCACTTCTTTCCCCCCGCTTCCCTAGCCCACGACAATGCTAGAAAGGCCCCTGTCCCACATACCCTGAACCATCTGAATAAGCTGGATTTGTCTTTCCCTCTGCCATATTGTGAGCTGATGCCTTGGTGCACCTCCAGCTGGGTGTTCGTACCTGCACCCAGAGGTCAGAAGAAGCGATACAAGGACACCTCAAGATCTCTCCAAAGAACTTTGCAATCGATTGCGAGGTACGGGAGACACTGGCACAGGAGAGCCCAGCAGGGCATGGCCGCGTCAGAGAAGCTGCTGTGTGCAGTAGCTCAGAGAAGCACGAGAAGCACAAATCTAGAGCCATTTCCACCCCAGATGTTCACCTGGACTGTTTGTGCCCGACCTGCAGGAGACCTTCTGAGCTCCTATTGGTCTGATCAGCCACAGCGGACACCCTCGACCTCGACCCTGGCAGGGTGATGTCCTTTTGGGCCCTTCCAGAGCAGAAGACGACCACCAAGCCTCGCCAAGGGTGGTCACGAGGCTCCAGGGAAACCGTGTCTGTAACGGGCTTTATGGAAATAACAGCATTCATAATAACCAGGATTTAGGCAACATTGAGAGGTTTGCAAAGCACTGTACAGATATGACACCAGATCCTCACAACACTAAGGGAAATTCAACCACTTGGCCAGGGCATCCAGCTGGCGAGTGTTTGAGGCAGCATTCGAACTCAGGGCTTCCTGACTCCATGCTCAGCCTTCCATCCACTCTGCAGCCCAGCTGCCTCTACACCAGCCACACTGGCCTGATGACTCAGGGAGAAGGTGAAGCCAGGATGGGCACCTGTGAGTGTCTACTTAATAATCCAGGAAATGAAGGCACACACAGAGATGAGAGAGGGAGGGAGAGAAAGACAGACAGACAGAGAGGAGAGACAGAGAGAGAGAGGGAGAGGGAGGGAAGGAGAGAGTGGGGAGAGAGAAAAAGAGAGGAGGAAGAGATAGAGACAGAGAGAGGGAGAGAGAGAAGAGAGAGAGACAGGAGGAGAGAGACAGGAGGAGAGAGGGAGAGAGAGGAGAGAGAGAGAGAGGAGCAGAGAGAAAAAGAGAGAGAAGAGAGAGACAGAGACAGAGACAGAGAGAGGGGAGAGAGAGCCTGTCTAGCTTTGGGCTAACTCTCTCTGGTGAGCTGGACAAAGTCTCAAGATGTAGATCTGAGAATCACATGCATAGAAAAAATAATTGAACCCAGGGGAGTTGATAAGATCACTAAGGGAAGTAGTGTGGAGGGATAAGAAAAGAAGCCTCAGCAGAGATGCTTGGGTGACCCCATGGTGGGTGACATGATGGGGTAGCAAAGGAGAGGGAGAGGGAGAGACGAGTCAGATTGGAGAGAGCAGTATCGCAGAAACCTTGAGAGGAGAGTGCGTCTAAGAGGAGAAGGTGACCAACAGTGTCAGGGGTTGCAGAGTGATCGGGAAGGACAAGAACAAGAGAAGGCCGTTGAATTTGGAAAGTAGGAGACCATTGAGTTAAATGCCGAGACTGAGTGAGCATCTGTTCCTTCCTGTAAAACTGGGCTCAACTCTCTCCTCCTTCAGCATCCTTTTGGTCTGTGAGGTCTACCTCAAGTCTCAACTACCATTGTCATTCCCCCAATGTCCTTATCCCAGAATACTGTGTATTAGGGATGTCTGTGCTAGCTTCTTGTTCCCCTACTTGACTATGAGGACAAGAGCCATGTCTCTTTTTAATTTTTTTTCTTAACCTCACATAGAGTGCTATCAACAGGAGGTGCCTAATAAATGCTTGTCTTATTTTGTTGGGATGTGTACGGGCTGTGGGAAGAGATGTCTCCTCTTGGATTTATGGGCAAGGGCTGTAAGGCCCCCTTTGAAGGAACATGTTAGATGCATGGGTCATATAGTAGGATGATGATGGCAAGAACTAGATCCTAGCATTCCTCAATTCTTCTCTGTTCCACAGACACTGAAAATCTTTCACCCAGATTCTTTCCCAGGTCATCATCACTCCTTTACTGGCTGTATTCTTCTCTCTTCCTGATCTCAACTCCTTGGTGAACCATTTCAACTTCACGCTTTCCTCAGCTCTCAAACTCCGTGCCCCTGTGTCCTATCAGAGATCATGTCTTGGTCATTCTCATCCCTGGATTAGTCTCATCTTCTGCCATCTGTGCTCCTATTCTTGAGCTATTGAATGGGGCTGGAGAAAATCATGAAATGGTGCTGGCTGGATCCACTGCAAATTTATGTCATATAATCTCAGCTGAGCTCTCACTGCAGCAAGGAATCCTCATTTGCCTCCCTAATTGACTCACTTTCCACTCGGCACAGTGACTCTTCCAAACCTTTTTGTCTCTCCTCAAGCCTTCCACCCTGACGAATCTTGCCTTCTACCTCACTGAAAAACGGAGGTCATGCACCAAGAGCTTCCTCTTCTCCCTTCCTCCTCACTCACAGCTCCCAGAGACCTTTAGCCACTATCTCTTCCTTCACCTGTTTCAGCTGAGGAAGCGTCCTTTTTCTGACCAAGGCAAACCCTTACACACATAACGGATCCCAATTTCCCTTTCCTTCACACCCTCTTTCTAATCTGTGGCTGCTTCTCTGTTGCCTATAAGGACCTTCATGTCTCTCCTGTCTTTAAAAAAATCCCCGTCTGATCTCAGCTTCTTTGATAAATATCATCCCATGTCTCTCTTGCCCTTTGTGGTTGAACTCCTTGAGGCAAGACAGACGTCTACACTCACTGTCCCCCCCCGTTCTCCTGGCTCTTGTGGGCCCTCTGTAGTCTGGCTCCCAACCTCATCACTTACATGAAGCTATTCCCTCCAAAATTACCAGTAATCTCTGAATGAGCAAACCCAATGGCCTTTTCCCAATCCTCGTCCCTCTTGACCTCTCTTCAGCCTTTGACACTGTCCAGTGCCCTCTTTCCATTGGGATGGGCATTTGGGGTACAAACAAATCCAGGCATCCCTACCCTCGTGGGACTCACAGTCAGGAGAGAGAGCATGTGGTAGGTGCTCCATAGACAGGAATGACATGCGTGAGTGCTGTAAAGGGGTCGGATGGGGGAAAGAGATATTAAAAACACATCTTTATGGACACCTTCAGTATTTACATCATTATTTTATTTTATTTTTCACTATGCCTCTTCTACACTAGGTGGCCCAGTGGGTAGAGTGCTGGACTCAGAGTCAGCAAGACCCGAGTTCAAATGCAGCCTCAGACTCTTACTAGCCATGTGACCCTGGGCAAGTCGTGCAACCTCTGCCTCCTCATCTGGAAAACTGGGGTGATAACAGCCCCTATCTCCCAGGATTGTTGTGAGAATTAAATGAGATAATATTTATAAAGTGCTATTATATAGCAGGCATCTAATAAATCCTTACTTCTTTCCCTCCCTCCCTCACTTCCTCCCTTCCTCCTTTCCTTCCTCCCTCCCTCCCTCTCTCCCCTCCTTCCTTCCTTCCTTCCTTCCCTCCTTCCACAACTAAGAATTAAAAAAAAAAAAGAAAACAAAGCAATTCCTCCCAAGGAGTCCACCCCTCACCTGAGTCAGCCATTACATCCCACACCCATGGTTCTGTGTGTTTTCAAGTGGAACATTGTGAAAGTTATTCCTTTGTTTCTACTTCCTCCACTTTGCCTCATTTCATACAAGTTGGGAGGATCCCTGTGATGGGGAGAGAGGTTAAGGAAGGCTTCCTTGCCGGAGGTGCCACTGGAGTTGGACCTTGAAGGTTGGGTAGGATTTCAGCTGGCTGTGTTGGGGTGTGAGGTCACTGTAACCACAGATAACAGTCCAAACAAAGGTGAAGGGGTGTATGCAAAGGGTGGCTGGGGTCATGAAGGGGAGTTGGTATGGCAGGAAGGTAGGTAGGGCAGTGCCAGAGAGTGGAGGGCCTAGACCCACTCTGTGCCTCGGTCTGCGATGGACCAGAGCAGAGGTGAGTGTAGGAAATGAGCCCTGGTCTTGCTCTTATAAGAAGCTACATCGAGCCCCTTCAACTGGCTTTCCTGCATTCTCATCTCGGCTGCCTCTTATAGCCTGGAGCTGTCTACTCCCTTCCCTCTGGAGACATCCCCTTCCACCTCCTGATCCCTCCAGGGAGCTCATTATAATTTCCAGCTTCTCTTACCTTATCACCCTTCTGTGCATGACAAGCGTGTGGGCAATGGGAATAGAGAGAAGAGAGACTTGTGGATTTGCAGACCCTGACAGCTGAGTAGATGTGGGAGGTGAGAGACAGAGGAGTCTAAAGTGATGAGACCAGATGTGTGGTGCTGACCCATGTAGAAAATGCTACCAAAAGTAGGGAGTAGGCTTAGCAGAAAAGCTTGGCTTTGGACAAGAGTTTGAGATGCTGGTAGGACATCCAGGGGAAATGGCCTGTATGCTAGTCTGGAACTCTGAGAGAGGTCAGGGCTGGAGCTTTGGAATGTTTCTGCAGACAGGTGGAAGTGAATGAGACTGGAGAGGGGGAGAGAGAGAGAGAGAGAGAGAGAGAGAGAGAGAGAGAGAGAGAGAGAGAGAGAAAGAGAGAGAGAGAGAGGAGGGAGAGACAGACAGACAGAGATAGAGACAGAGAAACAGAGAGAGAGAGATAGAGGCAGAGAGGCAGAGACAGAGAAATGGAGAGAGATGAGAGAGACAGAGAGATGGGGAGAGACGAAAAGACAGAGAAAGAGATAGAGAGATGGAGAGAAATGAAGAGATGGAGAGACAAAGAGATGGAGAGAGACAGAGACAGAAACAGACAGAGACACAGAGAGAGAGATAGCAAGACAGACAGAGAGACAGAGACAGAGAGGGAGGGAGAGAAAGAGAGAGAGAGAGAGAGAGAGAAAGGAACTCAACATTTTAAAAAGTGAATGTTAAATAATTTTTATATGTAATTTGGAAATATTTAATGAAATAAAAATATATTTAAAAAAATGAATGTGAAAATTGTTTTGCATGTAACTGGGAAATATTTAACAAAATAAATAAAAATATATTGAAAAGAGAGAGAGGCCCAAAACAGAATCGCCAAGGCACTTTGAAGTCTTGGGAAGCGTTGGGGGTGGGGGGAGGAATCAGTTAGTTAGGAGGAGAGCTTGGACAGTGTAGTGCCTCCGAAGTTGAGGAAGAAGAGAGGATGCAGGGCATGAGATGGTCACCAGTGTCACCAGTGGCAGCACAGAGGTAAAAAACTGGCACCCGTTCTGCTCTACGGCTTTATCTCTGCCGCCAGCTCCCCTGACACCTGGCCCTCTTGGGAGTCTGTGACGCCGCTGATCATCCCCTTTGTCTTGGAACCCTCTCCTTTTGGCTTTTGTGTTATCTGCTTCTCTCCTCACGTCTCCCTCTCAGGGCAGACTCCTCTTCCACCATCTGCCCCCTCACTTGGCTTCTCTCTCTCTCTGTCTGGGTCTCAGTCTCCCCTCACCCTTCATTTGAGAGCTATGGAGCACTCTTCCATAGTCCTATCCTGCCCCCCGGTTCTAAGCCTCCACCTCCAGTTCCCGGTTGGGCAATTCCATGTGGTTGCCTCTGACCCAGCACATCCCTCCCTCTCCATCTCCATGACCACTCCCTTCAGTCAGAGTTGAGGCCACAACGGATTTCCTGACCGTGTCCGTCTTGCTCTCCTTGGGCCTTAGGTTTCCTGCCTTTACTCTTCTGACCTGGCTGTCTTGAATTTTTGGTCCCGGCCTTCGGCCTTCCAGCACTGGTGCCCTTTGGCTGAGCCTCCTAGCCCATGGGCCTCATCAGAAACCATGGAATCAAGTCCTTAAACCAGGAGAGACCTTAAACATTACCCAAGTCTGCCCCGCAGGTATTAAAACTTTCACTGAGATCTTTTTTTTTACATTTCATAAATTTCTTAGTATCCCTTTCCTTCCCCTAGTGAGCCATGTCTTATTGAAAAAATGAAAAATAGGGAGAAGGGAGGAAAATAAATACCTGTTCAGCAAAACTTACCAACATACCAACTGAGTCTGACAGTGTATGCACTGTTCCACAATCACAGTCCTCCACCCCTTCTGGTGACCCTCACCCCGTCACTTTATAGAGGAATCTGAGGCTCACAGAGGGAAAGAGATGTATCCAAGACCACCCAGCCAAGAAGCGGACACTGGCACAGTCTACCTCACACTATGCGCGATGCCAGCTGACATGCTCCACACTCGCGCCACACTGCTCCCCACATATGATGCCCTATCGCTCTTCTCCTTTTCGGCAAACTCCTTGAAAAACCCGTCTACATTTCCTCTCTTATCTCTCATTCCTGAGCCCCTTGCAGTCTGGCTTCCGACCCCACGGCTCGACTGAAACCACTCTCCCCAAAGCAACCAACCATTTCCTAATTGCCACATCTGAGGATCTTTGCTCAGTCTCCATCCTCCTTGGTTCCACTATAGCATCTGACACCATCGACCATCCTCTTTCCTCTTTGGGCTTGCCTGGTTCTCCTTCTAGCTGTTTGCCTGCTCCTTCTCCATCTGTTTTGCTGGCTCTCTGGCCATAGCATGCCCCCTAACTCTCTCCAAGGTCCCCAAGGCTCTATCCTGGGCCTTCTTTCTCTTCCCTCTCTTGGTGATGTCACAAAGTCCCTGGGGTCTCATTATCATCTCTATGCTGTTGACTCACAGGTCTACATATCTAGCCCCAGTCTCTCCCCTGAGCTCCAGTCCCTCATCACCAGCGGCTTACTGGGCATTTCAAACTGGATGTCCCAGATGTCTTCAAATCAACAAGTCCAAAACAGAAGCCATTAGTTTTCCCTCCAAATCTGCCCCTCTTCCAAATTTCCTGCTCTCTGTCAAGGGCACCGCATTGTTCCACGTCGTCTTATTCTTAACCCAAATGTTACCTGTAACTCTTCACTTGCCCTCACCCATATAACTCAGCAGTGGACAGATCTCACCATTTCTGCTTTTGTAATGTCTCTCCTGTGCACCTCCTCTCCACTTCCATAGATATTCTATTCCAGACCTTTATCATCTTCTCTCCTGGATTATTTCAACAGTCTCCTAACCATTCTCCTTGCCTCCAAAGTCTCCTGATCCCAGAACATCCCACACACTGCTACCCAAGTAATTAAATATAGAGCTGACCATGTTACTCCCCTACTTAAACTCCAGTGGCTCCCTAGTGCCTTTAATATAAACTATAAACACCTCCATTTAGCTTTTAATTTGCTCTATCCTCACCTCCACTTCGAAGAAGCCCTCTCTTCAGGACTGAACTCAAGCCCTACCTTCTAATCCATAGTACTTTAGAGCATTTTTTTCATATGATTATAGATAGCTTAAATTTCTTCATCTGAAAGCTGCCTGTTCATATTTCTTTGACCATTTATCAATTGGAGAATGACTTGCATTCTTATAAAAGTGCTACTTTCTAGAGGAAGCCTTTCCTGATTCCCTCAAGTGCTAGCACTCCCCCTCCTAAACTACCTTGTATTTATTTTATTTATGTTGATTCTGTATGTAGGACCCCTTTTGTCCTTACTTACTTCAAACTTCACTTGTATCCACAGGCTAGATCCCCAGAGAGAGACTCACTACTACTACCTCTTTTGAGATTCTAGAGCTAACCCTGAGGAGG
This sequence comes from Pseudochirops corinnae, assembly GCA_028646515.1. Taxonomy (NCBI): domain Eukaryota; kingdom Metazoa; phylum Chordata; class Mammalia; order Diprotodontia; family Pseudocheiridae; genus Pseudochirops; species Pseudochirops corinnae. Next base: position 189,772,724 of record CM053592.1, read on the forward strand.
ATGGAAGCTTTCTAGTATTGTTGATCATGAGCCCCTACCAGAGTGCTTGTCACTGATTATCAGCCAGATTTACTTAGTTTTTACAAAAGGTATTTACTAAGAAGGTACAGCCAGGACAGTTGTTTTTTTAAAACAATAACAACAACAATCTTCTCAAACCAGAACACCCTCTACTCTTGTACATAATTTCCTTGGGGACAGTGGACTCAAATTTATAGTAAAATGGTAAGGAAAATAGTAAAATGTATAGGGAAATCACGTGACAAGGGTTAACTCAGTTCCTGTTTACTGGAAGTCCTGTTCTGTCTTTGTAAGGTCCTCATTAAGTTCTCATTAGGATATCTCTCTGCTAGGGGCCAAGGGTTGGTGACCTCCTGAAGGTGTGTTTGGTTTGTGATGGATCTCTTAGGTCCTGATTCTCTGCTACTTGTGTTAATTTTGGCCTAACAATTAACATCAAGAAAGAGCACACTACCTATAAGTGGAACCATTGGTTATGGCAAATGGAGAAATTTGGAATGCTATAGATAAGTTCACTTACCTTGGTAGCATACTTTCCGGGGAAGTATACACAGATGATGAGGTTGATGAGTACAGTGCCAGAGCTAGCTCAGTGTTTGGGAGGCTCTAAAGGAGAGTGTAGGGGAGAAGAGGTATTAGAGTGACTACAAACTGAAGGTCTGCAGAGGACCTCATTGTCGAATGCCTTTGAACCTAGACAGTACACCAGCACTGTGCCAGGACATGGAGCCACTTCCGTTTGGATTGTCTTGGGAAGGTGCTGAAGATCACCTGGCAGGTGGACGCTGGAGTCCTTTCTTGAGCTGAACTGCCAAGTATTCAAATTCTATTGCAGAGAGTGCAACTCCCATTGGCTGGTCATCTTGTTTGAATGCCAAAAGTAGATTTGCTTAAAAGACTGTTTTATGGAGAACTCACACAGGGCAAACACTCACACAGAGGTCAGAAGAAGCAATACAAGGACACTCTCAAGGTCTTTCTAAAGAACTTTGACAACTCTACAAGCCTCAAGAAGGAAGGAGATACCTAAACTCAGAGAAAGATATAGAAAGACTATAGTTTAAATGGAGACTGAAGCAAAACTCGTTATCGTTCTCTTTTATGTCTGGTTTTGCTTTTTTTTTTTTTCTTTTCCCAGTGATCACTCATTGGTTACAGCCCTTCTATATGACCAAACTATTGTACAATGT
>CM053592.1:189774034-189866697 GCA_028646515.1 Pseudochirops corinnae
TTTAAAAAAAAAAAAGGAAAAAAAAAAGAACTTTGGAATGGATTGTGAGACATGGGAGACACTCGCAAAGGACTGCCCAGAATGGCAGAAAGCACTGTGCACTATGAGCAAAGCAGAATTGTGGTAGCTCAGAAGAAATTGGAGATGTGCAAATTTAGAATGTTCATATGGATTATTTGTGCTGGACCTGGGGCAGAGCCTACCTAACTCATATGGATCTGCCCGGCTCAGTTGGACACATTGTACTTTGACTTCAATGTCGCAATGTCATTTTGGTCCTTTTCCAGCACAAAGGACAGTAACCAACCAGGTCCTGATGCAGATTCCACCAACAACTCCAGCTTCTCTAGAGGGGCTGCTCCCTTTTTTGGAGATTGTTAAGAGCTCCATGTCCACTGATTTTTTGAAGTTCACAAGGCCATAATCTGGTCAGTCCTGTCTCTGGCTACTTGACTGCCCATTCCTGGGATAACTTATCTTAGAGGATGTATGGTCCAGCATTTCTGTTTTTGTGACAGCAGGAGAGAGCGGTGGGAAGGGTGGACAGTCAGAGATGTGCCTTTTCCTTCTTTCCTCCCTCCAAGTGATTTCTTTTCAGGGGCTTGCAATGCTTGGCTCCTGAATCTGCTCTGAGCTAGGTTTGTATGTGTGTGTGTGATTTTTTTTTTTGGAGGGGGGAAGGCAGGGCTATCAGGGTTAAGTGACTTGCCCAAGGTCACACAACTAGTAAGTGTGTCAAGTGTCTGAGGTTGGATTTGAACTCAGGTTCTCCTGGCTCCAGGGTCGGGGGTTCTACTCACTGAGCCACCTAGCTGCCCCACTAGCTTGCTTTTAAATATGGTTTCACAGGGTGGTTACTGATTCTTTTCAACCAAGATATTTCCTGTGTTGAATCATCAGCTTTCATGCAGTGACCCACAGCCACAGGGGTCCTTTCAAATTCACCCAGGACTAATGTGCACCCTCTTTGATCCTTTTGAGATGCCTGGGTCTTCCAGGATTAATTGGGGATGTGTATTTCCTGTCTCTCCCATTAGAACAAAAACTTCTTAACTATAAGAACTGTTTCATTTTGTCTTGTGTCCTCAGTGCCCAGCACAGTGCTTGGCAGAGTGAAAGGCTCAGTGAATGCTTGTCAATTGATTATTCTCCTGTCTCCATGCCTTTGCCCATGCTGTTCCCCCTCCCTGGAATGCCCTCCCTTCCCAGTAGAGCACCTCTTGTTCCTTTCAAGAAGGCTTACCAGATTCTTTCAGTTGGAGATTTCCTGTCCTGCTTCTCCCTCCCCCCCCATTGCTCTTTTTTTGGGTGGGGGGCCTGGATCTGTGATTTCCTTGAGGTAGAGAACTCCAGCTAAGGAAACTCCCTGTAACAAAGGGACCAGCTGGGAGCACAGTGAATAGAGAGCTGGCTGGGCTTGTGGTCAGAAAGACTGAGTTAAAATCCTGTCTCAGCTCTTTACTAGTCATGTGATCCTGGACAAGTCACCTAACATCCCTCAACCTTGGTTTCTTTTGTAAAGTGATGTTGCTGGATTTTTGAAATCTTTGTTCTCGCTCTGTCTGTGAGGTAAATATTCTTTGGCAAAAGCTATTAGTTGTTAAGTGGATAAATGGACTTATTGACTCCCTGGAAATAGGGGGCACATGTGAGGCTAGTCCCATCCCCAAGGCGAAGCTAGAGGGGGAGCCCTGGCACACAGGGAGTAGGGACAGCCACCCCTCTAGGGACCCAGCAGGCCAGCAACAGCCAGCTTGCATAGGCTCAGTGAGCCCTACAGGGCATTATGTGAATTATGGTAAGAATCTGACGTTTAGGTAGGGCCTTTTGGGCTGTATTTAATCACATGTTTCCATTGCTGTCATCACTGTGGGCACCGTTTTCCGGTCACTTCCTTCAGATGACCCTGCCACAACAGAGCCTAACCCTTCCTGCATCATTCAGGTCTGGGGGAGGTGGGGATCAGGCTCACCACCTGCTGCCGCCTTGGTCCCACCAAGTTCCTGTCCAAAGGTGAGGTTGCTGCCAGATGAATCATGCTGCTCGGCTGGGATCCTAGAGGTCATTCCCAAAGATCACCCTTTGCTCCCTAGTCCCTGAAACAACCTAGGTAGTGCTGACTGTAAATCTAGCCTGGATTCTAACTCTGGGATCCCCATGACTCCCTCACCAGTTCTTGAAACTCCCAAGGTTGGGGGCTCTACTCCCCACCTCTGGAATGGAAAAGAATAACTTGGCATTTTGGCCAAGTAGGCCCTGCTCCTCCGGGTCCACCTGGGGCCACACGGCCTCGGTGAAGGAAGGGGTCCCAAGGCCCTTCTGCTTACACCGTGGTCTCGCTGGATGCTGGGAGTGGAGGCATCACCTTGCTCCGTCAGCGTCGATGCAGCCTGGAGAAGGCTGGAGCTGACCGGGCCCTTTTGAAGACGCTCGCAGTCTGCACACCTGGCCAACAGAAAAAGACTCTTTTCACCTGTTTTCTTTATAAAGTTGTTTGCTGTTACCTGTCCCATTAGACCGTGAGCTCCCTGAGGGCAGGGACTGTCTTTTGTCTTTCCTCCAATCTCAGAGCTTAGCACAATGACAGGCACATAATTGTTGTTGTCGTTGTCCCTCCTTGAGGACCATGACATCAGGCAGGTGATGCCATGACTTGCAAGTGAATTGGGTTTAAGTGAGGCAGGGCAGTGCAAAGTCACCAGCCTCACTTTCTCCTCCAGAGCCATCTGGGTCCAGGGGCCTGATCGAGATCAGGACCACTGGAGACAGCCCTGGAGTCTTGACTTGACTCGGTGGGCCAGCCCGACCCAGGTACAAGCTCTCTGTGGATTCTCCCAGCATGGGTCACATGGAGACTCAACTTAACCAGGTGCTGGGTCTGAAGGTATGCACCAGTCCCCTATTAAATGATAATAGAAAGCAGAAGGATATGACTGAAATTGAACGGCATGATATCGTCCAGAAGGAGATAAGAGGAGGTGCTTCCTCTTTTCTGGGGAGGTGAGGGATTATGGGTGTAGAATGTTGTCCCTGGAGTCAGATCACCTGATATGTCGATAAAATTTTGCAGACTCCCTTGCTTCTTGTTTTTAAAATCCTTTGTCACAAGGAGTGACTGGAGGTTGGTGTCTGGGAGATGAGGGAACCATGGGGAGATGTAAGAGATACAAAAACAAAAAATAAAAATTTCTTTAAAAAATTGAGTTATCAACAAAACAAAACAAAAACAGGAGATGGTTTTAATGGGCATCTACAGTCCTAGGTACAGGGGATGTGAAAGCAATGGGAGGAAAGGGGCACTTCCCCTGAGGAACTGAAGGAGGGGTGTGACCACTCAGGTTGGGTAAGAATGATCTCAGAGCTAGGGCTGAGGGAAGCATGACTCAGCACCCTTGTGCTGGGGCACCCTGGCCATGGCTCCCTCTGGCACCTGCTTGGTTGCAGCCCAGTCGCCATCTCCCTCCTGCCCTCTTGGCTTTAGCCCTAAGAAGCCACATGCTACCCCTTGAATTATCCCTTGGGATGCTCACAACCTGGAGCTATCTCCTTCTGTCCCCTAGGGAGGTCCCCTTCCACCACCCCATTTCTCCAGGGAGCTCATTACAACACTCAGCTTCTTTCTGCATCACAGACTCCCCTTCCTGGGCTATCTCCCACAGGAAGTTGAAGGCCTCACCTGCTAGGTCCATATAGACACACAGAATCATGGCACTATAAGATGTCTTCCACAGCCCATCCCTCCCATTTCAACAAGAAATAAACTCATTGAAAGCAGCGGGGTTGGGACCTGACCCAGGCTCTCCCAATTTCTTGCTTGGTTCCTTGCTAAGCTAGGTAGACTGTAACCTCCTTGAAGTCTCAGGGACTGTTTTGTGTCCCCACAGGAACACCCTACCTGGTACATGATAGGCACTTAAGGCTTTTTGAAAAAATTTACTTTTTTTTCCAATTACACATAAAATCAATTTTTAACCTTCATCTTTTTGCAAAGTCTTCCAAAGTCTCTCCCACACTCTCTCACCTCCCCCCCCTTGTTAAGAAGGCAGAAATTTGACATAGATTATTCATGTGCAGTCGTGCAAAACATATTTCCATATTGGTCATGTTGTGGAAGAAACTACAGACAAAAACCCGAGAAAAATAAAGTAAAAACAAGGAGTCTTTGGTTTGTATTCAGACTCCAGCAGCTCCTTCTCCAGAGCTAGAGAGCATTTTTCATCCTCAGTTCTTCAGAATTGTCTTGGATCATCGCGTTGTTGAGAATAACTCAGACATTCACAGTGAATCATCAGACAGGATTCATGTTACTGTGCACAGGGCTCTCCTGGTTCTGCTCACTTCACTCTGCATCAGTTCATCTAAGTCTTTCCAGGTTTCTCTGAAATCTGTCTGCTCATCATTTCTTACAGCACCGTTGTTCAGCCATTCCCCAGCTGATGGGCATCCCTTTAATTTCCAGTTCTTTGCTACCACAAAAAGAGTTGCTATAAATGTTTTTGTAAATATACCCTTTTCCTTTTTTAAAAACAATCTCTTTGGGATATATGACTTAAAGCTTGTTAATTGAATTTAAAAAACCCTGGATCAGACAAATGCCTGGGTTCAATTCCTTCCTCTGTCACTTGGTCCTTGTGTGACTTTGGACGAGTGACTCCTCCTTTCTGGACCTCAGTTTCCACATCTATAAAGTGAGGGGTTGGACTCAGTGATCTCTAAGACCCTTTCCAGCTCTGTAGCCAGTGAACAGCTGGCATTTGGGGTGGGGTGGAGGGAGAGGCAGAGGGGTTCTATCCCCTGCTAAGTACACAAGGTCCAAGGTCTCCCAGAAGGTTTGCTGACTGGTCCCCTGGGATACTCCTATGCTGCGTGGGGAGAGGGTATACACTATTGATATGTGAAGAATGGGAGGAGAAGTGTTTTAGAATGGATGAAGAGTTTGGGAGGGGGGCACATGGCTGGCTATAGGGGTACCTCATGACTCAAGCAGCCCCGAAACCTGGGACGTGACCGAGAGTGAGTGGCCTGCCCTGGTCTCACCACCGGAAGGAGGAAGCTGCCTTGTCAGAATCAGGCAGACTGGGTGTCCCCTTCCCCCCTGGGGACTTCCTCTTCCTCCTCAGGGGCAGGTGTAGCCGTGACAGGGCCCTGAACATCTGGGACCCCGGGAATGGCTGGGGGTGTGGGGCCCAGGCTCAGGGACTTCCTGAATGGGAGCCTGGCCACCTGGGTGAGGTAGAGGGGATGTGCTGCAGAGGTGGGGAGGTGAGGGCTGAAGGCAGGGTCAGGGCATAAGGAGGAGGAGGCATCCAGTCAGTTCATTGTGGGGGTCAGGCTTGTGTCACCCAGGTAAAGGAGGGTCCAGCTCACTGAAACCTTACCCAACCTCCTCCCCAACAGGTGCAGAACCTGGCAGGGCTGGTTGGGGAGGGCCAAGAGGAGGAAGATGGGGAGGAGGAAGAACAGGAACCCCTGAGCCCTGAGGATCGGTTCCTGAGGCTCAGCAATGGGGCTCTGCTACACCGGGTCATGGGCTTCATGTAAGAGCAGGTGCCACCTGGTCTGGAGGAGATGGGAAGGAAAAGGTTGATTGTGGTGGCAGTGGGTGGGTGAAGCAGGAAACAGCCTGTGCCAGTCTGTCCCTGCCACTGGGTGATGTCTGCCCCCTCCCCACAGAGCCCCCAACTCCCCAGGGGCTCTCCGGCTGGCAGGAGCTCAGAGGGGCCTCCAGGCTCGTCGGGTGAGATGCCTGAGCCACCTGCAAGCTCGTCTGAGAGACTTCTACCAGGTGAGAGGTGGGGCTGGGCACTGGGATGAGCTGTCAAGGGGAAGACTGGGGTGGGTAGGGAAAACCGCCCCCCCCTTCCCTCTCCCCATGGGAGTACATGGCCTCCTCCTGCCCCACTTTGTAGTGGGAAGGCTGCGTGACCTTGGGCAAACCCCAGGCCTCTCTGGGCTCTGTTTCCCTGCTGTCCCCCCCCCCCCCCCCATCTGTGATCCCCTGGGGCTCCAAAGTAAGCTCTTAGCCCTCTCTCCCCTCAGGAAGAGCTGCAGCTGTTGATCCTGGTGCCGCCTCCAGACCTCCAGATGGTGGGCTTTGAGCCCCTCTCAGGTACCCAGGGCCCCACTCCTGCCCCCTGCCCCCAGGGGTATCTTCCCCATCCTCCCTGTTGACTTTTTGTTATCTGAATGCCTGCAGAGGAGGCCATAGAGGAGCTGGAGAGGACCCTAAAGTTGATGCTGGGGGCCTCTGTGCAGGTGAGATGGTGGGGTAGGGGAGCCTGGAGGGGCCCAAGTGAGGGGCTGAGGGGTGGGGGAGCTTGGGGGGCCCAAGGGTAGGGGACTAAGGGGTGGGGGAGGGTGGGGGATCCTGGAGGGGGCCAAGTGAGGGACTGAGGGGTGGGGGAAGGTGGGGGGCCCAAGGGTAGGGTATTGAGGGATGGGAGAGGGTGGGGGGGGCCCAAGTGAGGGACTGAGGGGTAGGGGAGGGTGGGGAATCCTGGGGGGCCCAAGTGAGGGACTGAAGGGTGGGGGAGGGTAGGAGTCCAAGTGAAGGGCTGAGGGGTGGGGGAGCCTGGGGGGCCCAAGTGAAGAGGAGGGAGAAGATAGGGGCATCTACTTGGGGTGGATTGGCTGAGGATCCTCCTCCCCAGGTAACTCGCCCTCTTCTTCCTCCACAGTGTGAGCACCGGGAGCTCTTCATCCGGCACATCCAGGGCCTCAGCCTCGAGGTGCAGAGTGAGCTGGCAGCAGCCATCCAGGAGGTAGCCCCCACAGGCTTGGTCCTTCCCCTCTTCTTCCTTTCCCCCCGGCCCAGGATCAGAGGGTCTTGAGGCATCTTGTCTGCCCCTTATTTTCTAGCTGGGGATACTGAGGCCTGGAGAGGGGAAGGTCACTGGCTGGTAAGCTGGCAGAGACTCAGCCTTTGAACCGAGGTTCTCGGATACCCTGCCCAGTGCCCTTAATTCTCCACTGCACCTGCTCTCTCCCAAATGAACCCTCACTAGGAGCCCACTTGGTGCCAAGCCACGCGCCAGGCACATAGCCAGGGGTTGCCTTCCAGCAGCTTCCATTCTCTTGGGGGGGGGGTTTTCAATACATCCACAGATGAGTCAAGATGAGGGTGGGGGACTCTGGGCCTCGAGGTGGGGAGAGGTTGCAGGAAGGGAGCAGGATTTGGGGCCGAGAGGACCTGGGTTCAAACACCAGCTTGGCTGATAAGAAGCTGGGTGGCTCTGGGTAAGTCACAGCTTTTATAGGCCTCTGTTTCATCATCTGTAAATGAGGGGTTGGACCCCATGGCCTCTGAGGCCCTGTCTAGCCTTATGACATTGAGGAGGGAGAGCTGGGGAAGTGGGACAAGCAGGGGGGGCTTTCTGGAGGAGGGGGCTGAGCTGGCCAGATTTCCATAGACAGAACTTTGTGTGGCAGCCTGTGGTGGGGGCCTGGCGCTGCATCCCTACATGCAAAGGCTGAAGTCTTTGGGCCCCTTCTGCAGGCTAGCCCAAACTTGGCTCTCCCTCCATCTCCAGGTGAGCCAGCCAGGTACAGGCATGGTGCTGGCCCTGGCAGGGCCTGAGCCGGGGGAGCTGGCCAGCCCAGAACTTGAGCTGCTGGTCCGAAGCCACACGGAGGCCTTAGTGAAGCTGGCGAGGGAGCGGGACCGGGTGGCCCAGGTATGAGGCAAAGTCCAGGCTGGGCCTGGGCTGGGGGGCAGGGGCAGGCCAAACTGGGGAGCTGTGGCAGGGGTACCTGGGGGCAGCCGGTGCTAGGGCCTGTGAAGGAGGGTACTGGGATTGTCCTGGTGAAGTTGCTGATGGCTTGTCTGGGGCATCTTATCTCAGGGGAGCTGGGCTCAGGTGAAGCCACAGGCACCCAGTTCTGGGATCCCAGAGGGCAGAGGTAGCTGAAGGTGGGGGCTAAGGTGCTAGGTCCGGGGAGGATGGGGACAGGCGTCTGGGTTCAGTTTGTAGGTTGTGGGTTTGTTGGGGAGAAAGAAGGGCAGGGTAAAGCCTTCTGCCCTCACATGGTGCCCATGCCCACCCCCTTAGCGCCTGGCAGAAATGCTGCAGGAGCGAGAGGTGCTCTCCCTCCAGCCAGAAACCCCGCAGAGGGTGTCTCAAGAGGGTCCTCACCACCACCTCACTGTGCAGCTGGCAGATGCCAAGGCCCAGCTCAGGAGGCTGAGGCAGGAGCTGTGAGTGATGCTACTTTTGGGAGCAGCTGGGATAGGGCATCCAGAGGTGGGGAAATAGGGCTGTCTGGAGTGGGGCAGAGCTGGTGGGGATTGGGCCAGCAGGAGGGGAGTGACCAGAGCTGGGGGGGGATGGATGGTTAGTGAGAGGGGGTGGGGTGTGAGTTCTCAGGGGCCTCCTGTGACCACAGTGTCCCCTCCTTGCCTCTGTTCCTCTTTTTCCAGGGAGGAGAAGGCTGAGGAGCTGTTGGACTCCCAGGGAGAGGTGCAGGGGCTGGAGGCTGAGATCCGAAGGCTGCGGCAGGAGGTAGGGCCCCCCTGCTGCCTCTCTTGGCTCACCCTGCGTGTCCACTCCATCCCTGACCCCAGGCCTGGCAGACCCTTGGCTGTTGGACTTCCAGCCTTCTCCCTGGGCTCCGGCATCCTCTTTGCCAACACCCCACGCCCTAGGTGTGTACCCCAAGCCTGAAGGGACGAGCCCCTCTGCTCTCTGTCCTCTCCACAGTCTCCTCTTTGCTCTGCAGGCCCAGGTGCTGTCTGGCCAGGCCAGGAGAGCGACTCTGTACCGGGAGGAGGCAGAGATGCTCCGGGAACGGGCTGCACGGCTGCCCCGGCTCCAGGAGGAGCTGCAGAGGTGCCGGGAGAGGCTCCATGTGGCCGAGGCTTACAAGGGCCAGCTGGAGGTGAGGGGTGGGGTGGGGGAGAGTCAGGGGGCAGGGCTTGGTCATTAAGAGAGGTCCAGGGGGAGGGTCATAGATAGACAGGTAGAAGAATCCTTACTGTCCTTCATTTGACAGATGGGGAAACTGAGGCCAAGAGGAGTTATATGCCCAAGGTCACACGGCTAATAACTAGCAAAGACCAGGCTTCCTCCTCCTCTGGCTGAGGGACAAAGGGGCAGTAAGCAAGTCCTAGCTGTGAGGCCCACTGGAGATGCCCCCAGTCTCTGGGCAGCACAGCTTGGGGTGCTGTCAGGACCTCACAAATCACATCACGTACAGAAAGGTCTCCGCTCACGTTAATGAATGTGAGGGACTGTAATTATCTGTGTGTGGGGGGCTGCAGAAGGAGCGCAGGATCGGGCTTGAATCCTAACTGCCACCAAGGACCTGAGACAAGTCCTGTTTGCTTGGGGCCTCAGTTTCCCCTTCTGTATAGTCAGGGGCTTCCCATAGACAGTCTTCAGGAGGAGGCCTGTTCCTGATCTGTTCCTGCCTCCTCAGGAGGAGCGGGCCCTGTCAGAAGCACTGGAGGCTGCCCGGGCATTGCTGGAGGAGCAGCTGGAAGCCGCCCGGGAGCGCTGTTCTCGTCTCCATGAGACCCAGAGGGAGAACCTGTTGCTTCGGGCACGGCTTGGGGAGGCCCAAGTGGTGAGGGCTCGGTGACCCCAACCCCGATCCCTGGTGGCTTCCAAACCGAATGGCTCCTAACTCCAAGACCCGTTGGCCCAGACAGACACAGGTGGGCTCCCATGTTCTGTGTGTGGGGGTAAGGACTTCTTTCTCTTTTGGGGATCCCCAGGAGTTGGAATCCACCCGACAACAACTAGACCAGCTGGTGGAAGAGAATGTGGAATTGGAGGCGGAATTGAGATGGACCCTGCAGCCAAGCCCCAGCTCTCCTGGGGATGGTGAGAGGGGTCTCTAGAGGTTGGAGGGGTGGGTAGGAACTCAGCCTAGTGGGAAGAGCCAGTGAGATCTGGAGTCGAAGGATCTAGGTAGGTTCCATTTCCATCTCTACTTCTTCTCATCTGTATGACTTTGGGCAATTCACTTAACCTCCCCTGGCCTCAGTTTCCTTTATCACAAGGTTTGATCTAGACTGCAGTGGTTCTCAACCTTCCTAATGCTGCGGTCCTTTAATACAGTTCCTCATGTTGTGGTGACCCCCAACCACAAAATTATTTTTGTTGCTACTTCATAACTGTAATTTTGTTACTGTTATGAATCATAATGTGAATATCTGATATGCAGGATGTACTTTCATTGTTACAAACTGAACAGAACCCACAGGTTGAGAACGGCTGAAGGATCATCGACCAGCCAGAGCTGTAACAAGCAGTTTTAACACCTGGGGCGAGCAGCAAATCCTCAAATCAACTTTGTAACTTATGATGTGAAAAAACATCACATTCTAAGTAATTAGGACAATTTCAGTCAAGTGGGAGGAGAGACCCCCTGCTGTAGCGATTCACAGTCGGCATTATGAGTAGCGTTCACTTTCTATTTTAACTAATTATTCTCACTAAGTGGTGGGCTCACTAGTTGCCGGGCTCAATTGTTTCTACACCAATGTTGTCAGTCAGTCAGTAAGAATTTATTAAGCGATCACCATGTGTCAGGCACCGGGTTAAAGCTGCAGAAAGGCACGTGTTCAGTTTTTGCATCTGCTAAGTTTGGTGCCCTAGGACAGAGCTCTGATCACCTTTCCCTAGTTCCAATCCTGCCTATATCTTTGTCTAAATCTGTGACCCTCCTTCTCTCGCCTTGGACAAAGTGGTGAAGAAAGGTGAAGACACTGGCTGGAGCCTCTGCTCTCTAGGCAGGGCTCATGCAGTTCCTTAGGTGGTTACCTAGGACTCTGCTCATGTTTGGATGTGAGAGCTACAGTTGTGGGCCTCGGGATCTCTGAGGTCCTGACGTTGTCCCCTTTCTGCTTCCCCCAGCACTGCAGCCTTGCTGGGCCCCCTCATTGCAGGATGAAGTGAGAGAGGTAGACATGGGCCATCTCCGGAGCCTGGAGCAGGAGAACCGGGAGCTTCGAGGCCAGCTTCGGGAGCTGAAGGCAGGTAGATGGAGCCAGGTATGCCAATGGCTTTCAGCCTCTTCACATCTCATCTGTACTCGGCTCAGTTCCTAAAGACCTGAACCTTCTTCCCTACCCTGATGTCTTGTCTACTCCCATGTTTGTTTGTTTGTTTTTTTCCAGCCTCCCTTGACTGAAGATGAAGAGTCAGAGATCCCTAAGCTGCAGGAACCCAACCAGGTTGTGGAGCCTTCAGGGCTCCAAGATATTCCAAAGATGAAGACTGAGCCCCCACCAGAGTTGGACTCCCTTGGTGACGGTCATGGAACATCTCTCCCACTCTCAGAAGGGTCTGTGTTTGAGTGCTCCAGGCCCTCAGACTCTCCAGAGGCCCATCCAGATGTCTCTGGGGAAGTGAAGAAGCCAGTCCAATCTCAGGACCTGGATGCCTTGGCCTTGACTCAGCAACAATCAGAAGAGAAGATTGTTCAAAAAGACCTCCAAGGGAAGAGGCTAGAAGGGGAAATTTCCCTCCAAGGGGAAATGGAGGCTGGGGACTTGAAAAGAAAGACCTTGAATGTTGAGCATAAACCTTTGGAACTGAGGTGTGAGGGAGAGCCAGGGAGCCAGCCTCCCAGTCCAAGGCTGGAGGTGGTGGAGGGAGATGAGGAACATGGAGAAATCCAGGCCCTGGTCCAAGAGCAGACACCAGAGTGTGAGAGTCAGGATGAAAAGGAGTCGGTTCAAGAGGGGAAAGTAGGGGAAGTTGGGGACTGGGAGAGGGAAAAGCGGGCTCTGAAAGGAGAGATAGAGATTCTGAAGAGGGCTGCGGAGGCTCTGGAGAAGGAACGGGAATCTCTGAAGGGAACAGTGAAGGCTGGAGAGCAGAGGCTGAAGGCCTTGAGTGAGGAATGTGAGACTCTGAGAGAAGAGCAGGAGGTTCAGGGGAAGAGGCTGGAGGCTCTGGAAAAGGAGCTGGAGACCCTTAGACATGAGCGGGAGGCCCTTCGGGGTGAGCTGGAGGCCCAGAGCAGGAGGCTGGAGGTCCGGGGAGAGGAGGCTGCCCGGCTTGGGGAGGAGCTGGCTCAGGCCAGGAGGGCTGAGGCTGAGGCACATTCTGAGGCTGAGGCTGAGGCTCGGGAACGAGACGGGCTTCGAGAGGCCCTAGAGGCTGCTGGGCGAGAGCTGGAGGCTGCAGGGCGGGAGCGAGAGGCCCTGGCAGAGGCTCTGGGAGCTGCTGGCCGGGAGCGAAGGCAGTGGGAACGTGAGGGAGCCAGGCTGCGGGCCTGGGCAGAGGCTGCTGAGCAGAAGCTGCTGGACCTGGAGAGTGAAGGGCGAGCCCTGCGGGATGAGGCTGAGAAGGAGCGGCAGGTGATGGAAGCCTTGAGACAGGTAATGGAGCCCCATGGTTCCCATCTCTGGCCTCAGGCCTGGGCCATCCCCTCTGGCTCTGGAGGCCCACCAGCTCCACCACATAGACTAGACTAGCCATCCTTCCTCTCTTCCTTCATGGACTGATGCCTTGTGGTGTAGACACGAGACCCGGGCTCTATGGCCAGCTCTGCCACTGACTAGTTACGTGGCCTTGGACTGGTCATTTTCCATCAGGTCTCTGTTTCCCCCTCTGTACAATAGGGGACTAGACTAGTTCTTTTTTAAGAAAAAAATTTCATTCTGAACTTAACATATTAAAAGAAAACTGACATTTCCATGCACAGAGTAGGTCTGAAAGAGAGGGCTGTGAAGGGAGCTCCGTGTCCCTTGGTCTGTACAGCTTGTCTTTCCTTCTTAAGTCTACGATAAATTCAGCCCATGGCTTTCCAAGCTGTCCTTCTAGTCTGCGCTTCCTTCCTGCCTTCTCCCAGTTCTTTCTTCTCTGCGTTTTTAGAAAGAGATGCCTCAGTGAACTTCTTCCCTTCCTTCCCCTCTCTTCTGTCCCCTCCCCTCCTCCTCCTCCCTCCCTCCCCTTCCCTCACCTCTTCTCCTCTCCTCTCCTCAAACCCACTTTTGTGTAGTTCTCATTGGTCAGAAGGTTTTCCCTACAGAGGGGAAATTTGCCTTTCCCTTCTGCCTTCTGGGTCTAAGCAGAGTAAGTCATAGTCATGTTACTAAGGAGCAGGGTCAGGATTAGAATTCAGGTCTCCAGAGTCCAAGGGATTCTGTAGTTGCTGCCTCACTAGGGGTTGCAAGCAGATGCTAGAGTTCAGGAGTGGGAAACATGTGGCCTTGGGGCCACATGTGCCCTTCTAGGTCCTCCAGTGCTGCCCTCGAGGACCTGGAGGGCCATGTGTGGCCATTCCTTGGCTAACTGGCCACCTGCTGGGGCTGTTAGAGAGGGGATTCGTGTTCAGGTGACGTGCTGCCCAGATGCCTCACGGCTCCCTGAGATCTGCCTGCTTCATCATGCCTGGGCCGGGACTTGAACCAGGGTCTCTTGGCTCCTGTTCCTCCCTCCCTTAATTCCAACGGTCGGTCAATAAACATTTACCAAGGGCTGGCTCAGTGCTAGGCGCCGTACTAAGTGCTGGTATTTTTCTTGGGGCTCACGGTAGGGAGGTGAACAAGGCAGAGGTTACCGTCTTCACTTTACAGGGAAGCTCAGGCTCTGAGGGTCATAGGGGCCAGAAAAGACCTCAGATCATTTAGTCATAGTCACTCATTTGAAAGATGGGGAAACTGAGGCCCCCCCAGAGGCTCCTGGTCAGGGTCCTGCAGGGCTCTAAGCTATGTCCTGAGATGTCCAGGCCAAGGCCCGGCCCAGCTGCCCCCCTCTCTGCCCCTTCCCCATCCTTTGGGGCCAGCCTTCTCCCTACAGGTCGCTGGCCTCACTTTGTTTGGCAGGCTCTCCTTGACTCTTCCCCTAAGCTCAGTTGTTTGGGATGGTGGTTGGCTGGGCCCTCCTTTCTGGTCCTGACCTCCTAGCCTTTGATCACCTAGGAACTTCAGGGGGCAGCAGCAGAGAGTCAGCAGCTGAAGACCCAGGTGGAAAGGCTGCAGTTGGAGCTGGGGCAGGTGACCCAGGATCGAGACAAGTGGCTGAAGGAGCAAGAGAAGCTCCAGGAGAGGTGGGGCTGGGCCTAGGAGGGATATGGGGTGGAGGGAGGAGAGGCAGAAAGCAGGGGGATCAGCTTTGTGGTGGTGAGAGGGCAGCTGAGAGAAGGCACATTTCCACTTGAGGTCAGGACAGACTTCTAGCCATTCGAGTTGTCCCAGTATGGAAAGGGCTTCCTCAGGAGTGGTGAGGACCCCATTTCTGCAGGTGTTCACAGAGAGGCTGCATGGTCTCTCATTGGGAATGTTTCAGAGGGGAGTCCTATCCAGGTATGGCTTGGATCCAGTGGTTCCCTCTTGCTCTGAAACGTTGTGATTTGGGGCCTGGGGCTTCAGGCTGGGAGGGGAATAGCTGAGAGTTTAGCCTTAGAGAGCTGGGGTTGAGGTTACCCTGAGCATGAGAAGGGTTTGGGATGTCCTTCCTCCCCCTTTCCCTGGGCAGGACATATCAAGCTTTGGAAAAGCGTCTGGAAGCAGAGAGTTGGGTTGCGCTGGCCGCCAAGGATGAAGAAATGGTGGCTCTCAAGGCCAGAGTGCAGGGCCTGGAGCATCAGGTGAGAAGCCATGGCCTTGCACTGAGGGAGTGGGAGAGTCCACCTCCAACCCCAGGTCTCCCCTCCCCCCCCCCCCCGATTTTCTTCCTTACCACCTTCTATCCCTTCATTTTCTTAATTTAATTTCAAAAATAAGTTTTATTGATGACTTATTTTTCCATGTAATTCCTTGATATAATACCTCCCCCTTCTTTGAACATGACTTTGTCACAGAAACAACTCAGCAAAGACAGCTGAGGCAGTGAGCTCGCCTGACAATGTATTCAGCATTCGGTGTCTCTAGCCCCCCACTTCTCTGCCGAGACATGAGAGGCTTCAGCACCTGTTTTCTAGGCCCTAATGGTTTTTTCAGTTGCCTCTGTCGGTGCCCTTTTTAGTGATCGTTTCAAATTCTTTTGGCTTTGCTTACCTCCTGTATCAGTTCATACACATCTTCTCATGTTTCTCAGAATTCCTCATTCATCCCTTCATTTCCTGGACTTAAAGTTTAGGCAGCTGGGAGGCACAGTGGATAGAGTGCCAGACCTGGAGTCAGGAAGACCTGAGTTCAAATCCAGCCCGAATCGCTTACTAGCTGTATGACCCTGGATGAGTCACTTTACCCTGTCTGCTTCAGTTCTCTTATCTGTAAAATGAGCTGGAGAAGGAAAGTTGCAAATCACTCCAGGGTTTTCCTAAGAAAATTCAAATGGGGTCATGAAGAGTCAGAAGTGACTGGAACAGCTGAACATGATTCCCAGAATTCCTCGTCTGGCCCTTTGTTTTCCTAGACTTGGCCTTTATAGGCCCATAGGTGTGAGGGTGGAGAAGCCCTCCCTTCAGTCTAGCCTCCTCATTTGGTAGATGAAGAAACTTGTGTCTTGAGAGCTTAATTAACTTGTTCAAAGCCAGCTAGGTGGTAAGTGTCAGAGGTAGGATTTGAACCTAGGTCCTTTGACTCCAGTCAGCAGGACTCTCTCTAGCTACTATATGGAAGCTACCTGAGAGGGTTTCTAGCCCGAATCTAACCAACTGCAGAGCAACCCTCAGGTTCTGCTCAAAGACCTCCAGAGATGAGGCCTCCCTGAACTCTAGGGCAGCCCTATTTACTTTTGGAAATGTTGAGCAGAAGCCCAAGGCGTCGGTGGGGTGATGTGGGCAGAGAGCTCTGCAAACCATGGCCGTGTGCACACTCATGGTTGTGGTTTGAGGGAGTCTGCGGGATCCCTCTCATCTCTGGGGATTCCCTTCCTTCTGATGCCTGGCCAGCTCCTGCGGGAGCTGTGTCTCAGGGAGGGAGTGGCCCCCACACTTTCCAGTGGTGAAGCTCATGATTCTTTAGTGTGGGGCCCCCTCTGCAGGGTTAATTAGATTCGATGGTTAATTACAATTCCTAGTTGAGCCTATCAATGGATCGGTCAATTGATAAGCATTTATTAATTGTTTCCCTGCATCAGACACCATGTAAGACGCTGGAAGCAGGTCCTACCTTTAGGGAGTTTGCATCGGGAAGGGCAGCATCTACATATGTTTGTGGGAGGGTCTACATGTAGATTATGCATCTGCCCACGTACAGAGATAAAGACTGGTCGAGAGGACACACTTGCACCTTGGGAGGCAGGGTGGGTGAGGAGAGGGGAGCCCAAGATGGGCTTTGAAGGGCACTGGGCATTGTAGGATGTGGAGTTTAGGGAGGAGGGCACTCTGGGCCTGGGAGACAGGCAGGGCCAAGGTGAGAAGACTGGGTAGAGAGGCCAGTGTGGCTTAATTCTAGTGCGGGCAGGAAAGTAGTAGGAGAGCAAGCTGGGGTGGCAAGTAGGGGCCAGCTTGTGGGGAGTTTGAAATGCCAAACCCCAGGGACCATCATGGTCAGCCCTTTGGGAGCAGAATGGAGGAAGGATGGGAGAGGAGAGGGCCAGGTAGGGGGGAGGCTGCTGCAGCAGATGATGGGAGCCTGAGCCAAGGTGGGAGCCGATGGGGTGGGAGCTGGGTGAAATCTATAGCTGGGAGCTTGGTCTCTGGAAGGCTGCTCTCCTTCCCCTTGGTCCCCTTCCTGCCTTCTAGACCTGACCCCTCCTGGGTGGGGCTCTTTTCCTTGCAGCTCCAGTGCCAGGCTTCCTTGGGGCTGAAGGCAGAGGAGCCCCCTAGGCCAAGGGGAACCCAGGAGGCCCCCTCTGCAGTGGAGGCGGTCCAGGAGACCCTGAGCGGGCGGCTCATCACGGTGGAGCGAAGTGTGAGTTGGGGTCTGGGCATGGCTGTGCTGGTACAGGTGAACTGACGTGACCTGACCCCACTTCTCCTCCCTGGACAGAATGCTGCCCTGGCAGCTGAGAAGGCTGCTCTGCAGGGCCAGGTGAGGCAGCTGGAGGGCCAGGTAGGGACTCTGCAGGGGCAGGTCCAAGAGCTGCAGCTACAGAACCAAAGGGCCCAGGAGCACAGCAGCCAACTCCAGGTGAGTCTCCCCTCCTGGCCCCCAGGGACAGTGGGCATCCTTTCCCTTTCCCACCAGCTTGCTGGAGTCAGGGGATCTGGGCACTGCTCCCTGGGTGACCTTTAGGCTGCATCTTGATGAGCCTCCATTTCTCCATCTCCATGAGATGACCTCTGGAGTCCCTTCTGGCTCTGAGCCCCTGATCCTCTTCAGTCTTCATCTTCTTCCCTTCCCCTTCACTTCCTCCATCTCTCTGTCCCTCTCCTCCTCTCTTCTTCCTCCTCTCCCTCTTCCTCCCTCTCTCCATCAAGGGAAGCACAGAATCTAGGAATGAAGGTGATGGACATTGCCTCTGTCCTGGTCTGACAGCCTCTGGAGACTTTTTTCTCTCTTCTTTTAAAAAATGTTTTTTTTTTCAATAACAAGTATTTTAAAAACTAGTCTGTTCCTCCCCCTTTACTCCATCAAGCAAAATTTCAAAACAGAAATTTCAAAAATAAGACAAAAACCTCACCCCCAAATTGCACGTTAACCATGTCAGAAAATGCATTTTAAGGCCGTCCCCTTTTTCAGGAGGTGAGAAGGGTCTTCATCTTTCTTCACTTGGCCTCATGCCTTGCCATTGCCTTGATCTGAGTTCTAGTCTTTCAAAGACCTTTTGTTCTATGATGTTGTTCTCATTTTATAAAGTGTCCTCCTGGCTTTGCTGGCTTCCCTCTACATTTGTTTATATTACCCAGGATTCTCTGTAATCGTCTCACCATTTATTTTAAATAGCACAGCAGGATTCTATTGCATACATGTACCACAATATGGTTAACCATTCACCCAGAGGAAGCCCCCTCAGTTTCTACTTTTTGGTGGCCACAAAAAGAGCTGCTAGAATATTTTTTTTTTGCACATATAGATCCTTTTCTTCTTATTTTGATTTCGTTGGAGCATAGGCCTAGCAGTGGTTTAGCAGGGTCAAAGGACACCCAGGGTTTTGTAATTTTTTTGGACATAGTTCCAAATTGTTTTCCAGAAGGACTGGACCAATTAATTCACAGCTCCACCAAGAGTGCATTAATGTACCTAGCCTCCCACAGACCCTTCATCACTGGTCATTTTCCTCTTTAATTATCTTTGCTCATCTGATAGGAGTGAGGTTTCTTCAAATTTAATTTGTACTTCTTTAATTGTGAGTGATGTACAGCAAGGTTTTTAATAGCTTGAATTTATTGCTTTGGAAATTACCTGCTCATATCCTTTGATCATTTACCTATTGGGGAATGGCTCTTAGTGTCAGAAATTTGAGTCAGTTCCATTTATATCTTGGAAATCGGGGAAACTTGTTGCAAAGATTTTTTCCTAATTACTTTCCCCCTTCTAATCTTTACTATATTAGATTTGTTTATGCGAAGAATCTTAAATTTACTACAATTCAGTTTATCTTGGGCCATCATCTCTATCACTTGTTTGGTTGGGAAGTCTTTTCCTTCCCACAGATCCAAGCGGTAATTTCTTGTTCTTTTAATTTGTTCGTCATGCGACATTTAAGTTGTATATTCTTTTGAAGTTTATCTTGGTATATTG
Organism: Pseudochirops corinnae; assembly: GCA_028646515.1. NCBI lineage: Eukaryota > Metazoa > Chordata > Mammalia > Diprotodontia > Pseudocheiridae > Pseudochirops > Pseudochirops corinnae. The sequence goes on from CM053592.1 coordinate 189,792,561, forward strand.
TGTGAGGTGCTGGTCAATAACTAATTTCTGCTGCCCCATTTTCCCAGCAGATTTTATCGGATAGTTTCCCCAGCAGCTGAGGTCTTTGGGGTTACGAAACATGATTCTTCTGTGTTTATTTGCTTTTGTATGTTATACTTAATCTGTCTCGCTGGGTTTTTAAAAAACCAACACCCAATCATTTTAGCGACTACTGCTTTTAGTTCCCCTCCTGATGGTTTGAGATGTTGGAGATCCCATACTAAGAGAATCCCTTCCTTCCTACCTTTTTCATTATTACCCTCGAGATTCTTGACTTTTTGTTCCTCCATATGAATTGTATTTTTTCCTAGATCTATGAATTTTTGTGTGTGAGTTGGGTACAGCATGGAATAAATTAATTTAGGTAGTGTTGTCATTTTTATTCTATCGGCTCCACCTACTCATGAACAATGAACATTTCTCTATTTAGGCTTCTTTCTTTCTCTTCCTTCCTTCCTTTTTTTTTTTTTAAGATTGGGTCTCTCTATCTTGCCCAGGCTGGAAATGCAGTGTCCTGATTCCACTGCTGATTGATACAGAGACTTTGACCTACTCTGATTTCAACTGGGCTGTTTCATCCCTCCACAGGCAGCCTGGTGACCCTTCTCCCAACAGTGACTCCACATATTGGTAGCCAGACTTGAGAAGCTTCTCATTTGCTCTAGACCTCCAGAGAACTCCAGAGCTCAAGTGATTCACCAGCCTCAGTTTCCCCAGAAGCAGGGAATATAGATATGTGTTACCATACCTGGTGGTCTGCCTTTATTTCTGCAGAGAGTGTTTTATAGTTAGATTCCTATAGTTACCGCAGGACTGTATACTATAAATAACATATTATAGCATAGAATTTGGGTGAATCTTGTGAGATACTCTCCCAACTTCTGTATTTATTTTGAATGGAATTTCTCTTCCTAGCCTCTTCTCGCTTGAGCTTTGTGGGCCGTATACAAGAATGCTGATGATTTAGGTGAATTTATCTTACATCCCTCAGCTTTGCTGAACTTACTAATTATTCACATTAATGTTTTGGATGACTCTCAGGGGTTCTCTCAGTACCCATTATGTCACCTGCAAAAATGGGAATTTTGTTTCTGCTTTCTGTAGGCCTCCTCCCTCGATTTCCTTTTCTTGTCTTTTTGCTACAGCGGGTGTTTCTAGCACTAGGGGTGATAATGAGTGTCTTCACTTTACCCTGATCTGATCGGAAAGGCCTGCACCTTTTCTCCGTTGCATTGTAACATTCGCTCTTGGATTTTGGTATCTACTAGCTGCTTTACTTCCATGATTTGCACGGTTTTTCATAGAAATGAATGCTGGATTTTGTCCAAAGCCTTTTCGGCATCTCTTGATGGCATCGTGTGATTTAAAAATGTGTATTATTAACATGGTTCATTATCTTGATGGTTTTCTTTATGCTGGACCCACTGCATTCCTCAGATGAGCATGGCTGATCCTTGTGTGTGATTCTCCTGCTGTGCTGATGTGGTCTCCTTGCTGGTCTATGGGATTTTAATGTCTTCTCTGCATGGAATAGCTTTGGGACTTGGGACACTCAGCTGAACCTCTGGCTTTCACCTCTGTGAAGTTGGGGGTTTGGGCAGATGGTTTGAGGCCCCTTGCAGTGAGGTCCGTGAGCCCACTTAGCTGCAGGCCCTTTGGAAGCCAATTCACCTCCTGAGGTCTCAGTTCTGCATCTGTGATCCTAACCACTACAGTGGTTACTACTATCATACCTTCTCTCCCTCTTCCCGTTCCTTCCTAACTCATCCTCAGGCAGAGAAGGCTGTGCTGGAGACACAAGGCCAAGAGCTTCGGGAGAGACTGGGAGCTTTGGACAAGGAGATTCGAGGGGCACGGCAGGAACAGGAGGCTGCCTGGGTCCAGCACCAGGCGCTGCTAAGGGACCATGAGGCTCTGGGGCGACTGCAGCAGCGGCAGGAGGTGGAGCTGGAGGGGCTTTTGGGGCGCCATCGGGAGCTGAAGGCCACACTTCGGGAGCTGGAACTGTCCCACAAGGAGCTGCAGGGCAGGTGAGCTGAGCCCCCTGCCCCTTCTCAGACTCCAGCCCCAGCTGCCCCCACACATCTCAAAGCTTAGCATTTCAGAAGTGGGAGAGTCCCTACGGCGGAAATAAAACCAATCAGCTAAACAACCAACATTTATAAAATGCTTCTGACAGGCCAGCTCTGGGCATTCAGAGAAAAGCAAAACCAGCTCTGGCCCTCAAGGAGCTTACCTCTAAGTAGAGGAGACGACAGATAGAGAAGCACTAGACGCAAAATAATTCTGCGTGATGGATGGTGGCTGAAGGGGGCAGTGGGGGGATCTGCAGAAGGTGACACTTGAATGAGCTGAAGGATGCCGGGGCATTCTCAGGGGACGGGCAGCCATCCAGGCACGGGGGCAGCTGGTGTGGGGAATGGTGGGGAGGCCACTGCGTCTGCACTAGAGAGTGTGTGGAGGAGAATAATGTTTGAGGAGGCTGGAAGGACAGGAAAGGGCCGGCAGGAATGGACAGACAAGTTGGGGCTTGACCGTGGAGGTAAGTATGGTGCCACTGGAGCTTGCCAAGCAGGAGAGGGACATGACTTTAGGAAAGTCACCTTAGTACCTGCATGGAGGATGGAGGGGAATGGAGAGAGAGTTGAGACAGGGTGATGGGTGGGTTAGGAGGCTACTGTAACGAGGGTCTGAACCAGGGCTGTGAGTGGACGGGAGTACCGTGAAACCATAATGATAGGATGTGGTGATGGACTGGCTGTCTGGGGAAGTGAGACTGTAGAGGTGAGAGTGACCCTGGGGTGATGGGCAAGTGTGTCTGGGAGGATGGTTGCACCCTTGACAGTCACTGGGAAATTAGGAATAGGGAGGGGGAAGATAATGAGTTATGTATTGGTCCTGTTGAGTTTGAGATGTCTATGGGTCTCCTCCAGTTGAACGTGGACACCAGGCACTCTGTGCTATGGGATGGCCAGAGCTCAGGAGAGAGGTTAGGGCTGGATGTGTACATCTGGGGGCCATCTGCATAGAAACGGTGATTGAACCCATGGTAGCTGGCAAGTACAGAGGGAGAAGAGAACAGGGCTGAGCAGAGTCTTGGCAGACACCTGCGATAGTGGGCTCAATCTGGAAGAAGATCCTGTGTATGAGGTTGAGGAGGAGGGCTTAGGGAGGTCGGAGGAAAGCCAGGAGAAACCAGGAGAGGGAAGGAATGAACAACAGAGTTGGAGGCTGCAGAGAGGCCAGGAAGGATGACAGAGAAGAGGCCACTGCATCAGGCCTTCATGAGATCATTGGCAATTTGGAGAACCTGAGGAAGGTGGTTTGCCAAGAGAAGCAGGGCTCGGTGGTGGGAGGGGGCAGAGGGCGGGCTTGGGGTCAGGAAGGGACTTTGATTCTGGCTTCTAACGCTTCTTACCGAGGGGCCCTGGGTGAGCCATTTCCCCTCTGAGCCTCTTCTGTAGAAATAGGAAGTCAGATGAGGACGGCCCTTAAGCTCCTTACCAGCATTAAATCTTCATGATCTTCATGTACCACCCTATCCCAACCAGCATTTATTATGTGCCTCTTATGCAAAGGCCCATCTTAGGCACTAAGGATATATTGTTCAGTCATTTCAAGTTGTGTCTGATTCTCTGTGACCCCATTTGGGGTTTTCTTGGCAGAGACACTGGACTGGTTTCCTTTCCATTTCCTTCTCCAGTTCATTTTGCAGATGAGGAAACTGAGGCAGACAGGGTGAAGTGACTTGCCCAGTCAGTGTCTGAGGCCAGATTTGAATTCAGGAAGATGAGTCTTCCTGAGTCCAGGCCTGGCGCTCTATCCACTGAGCCACCTGGCTGCCTGTTAAGGATGCAAAGGGACAACAAGCACATGGTGCCTTCCCTTAAGAACTTACATTCTATGGGAAATGTCAGTTATCATCTAGTCTACTTGCCTTAGACAGGGAAACTGAGGCCCAGGGAGGGCTCCAGGGCTGCCCTCCTGCCTTTAGCCCAGGTGTGTCCCACCACGCCCACTCTGGGCGTGTTCTTCTTTCACACACCTGTCTCCTGTTCTGTTTCCCCCTCTCCAACCTCGCAGGTATGAGCAGCTGCAGGCCCAAAGGGCTCAGGTTGAGGCCCAGGAGGTAGCTCTGCAGGCAGAACGGGAGAGGCTGGCCCAGGACAGGCTGCACCAGAAGGGCCTGGAGGAGGAGCTCCGCCGGCTGCAGAGCGATCATGAGAGGTGCCAGCCTCTGGCCAAGCCCCGACCCAGCTCCTTCTGCTCCCCCACCCTCTGGCCTCAGTCTCCCCTGCAGAGAATGGGCCCTGGGCATGCTGGTCCCCACGCATCCCTTGGGTCTGTCTGATGGGGGAGGCTGGCCCAGGGACAGGAGAAGGGGAGTGAGTGCTCCTTCCCACCCACACCTCCTCCTCACAGGGCCCAGGTGTCCTTGGCCGAAGCCTCCAGGGAGCGAGGTGAGCTCCAGGGTGAAAGGGGTGAGCTTCGGGGCCGACTGGCCCGTCTGGAGCTGGAGAGAGCGCAGCTGGAGGCCCAGGGCCAGGGCCTCCGTGAGGCCAACCAGAGGCTGGACCTCAGTGTTTGCCGGCTGACCACACAGTGCCAGGTGGGGCCCGGGGCTGAGGGGAGGCTGGGCTGTGGGCTTGGCCCCAGGGCCACACCCTCACTCATCCCTTCTGGTCTGGGCTGGGGGGCAGTTGCTGACCGGGCTGAGGGCCGCCCAAGAGGAGGAGAACCGGCAGTTGCTGGCCGAGGTGCAGGCACTGAGCCGGGAGAACCGGGGTCTCATGGAGCGGAGCCTGGAGAGCCGGGACCACCTGCATAGAGAGCAGCGGGAGTACCTGTAAGGCCCTGCCCTCTGCCCCAGGCCTAGTCCATCCTGCCCTGCTCCCCCAGATCCCTGTCTGGTCCTTGCCTGCAGCCCTTGCCCAGATCCCTCGAACTTCCTATCTGTCCCCTAGGAAGTGGGGGTATAGTGGAGAGAGCTCTCAAATTGGAGTCAGAAAGCCCTGGGTTCGAATGCCACCACAGATACTATCTGTGTCTAGCATATTGAACTAAGGTTTTGTTGCAAGTTCCTTTACCTCTCTGGGCCTCTGTCAAAGGAGCCTGGGTCCGTTCCAGCTCTTGGTCTGAGATCTTGTGACTCTTCCTTCCTCTCTGAGCCCTTCCACAATCCCCGTCTCTTTCCAGGGACCAGCTCAATGCTCTGAGACGAGAAAAGCAGAAACTGGTAGAAAAGATCATGGACCAGTACCGAGTTTTAGAGCCCGGACCCCTGCCCCGGCCCAAGTGAGTCCTCCCCTGACCTCGACCTCCAGCCTCTTCTGGCTCCGGGGCCTGGGCTCGATTCTCTCCGTGCCCCCACTCCTGCCCCGGCACACACCCCATCTTCCTTTGGCCCCCTTGGGCCCCTGGCCACCCCATTCCCTGGAGTCCATCTCTGTGCCTTCTTCCTCCCCCCAAGGAAAGGCAGCTGGCTGGCAGACAAGGTCAAAAGGCTGATGAGACACAAGAGGGATGGAGGCCTGCAAGGAGGACCCCGACCTGGGGCTGAGGGGGCTGGCAGCACGGAGAGCTTGGGAAGCCCCCTGGACATGGAGCCCCCTGAGGGCAGGGAGGCCAGTGAAGCAGGTGTGTCTGGGGAGCAGGGGGGCACATCATCTGCTGTCTCTTCCCATTGCCTCCTCGGGTCCCTTTCACTGTGAGCCCAGTATCTAGAACAAGAATGCTGAGGTACTCACGGAAGGGTAAGAGATTCATGGAACTGCCCACCCATGACCTGTGACTTCTTTGTCCCCAGTGTAGATGGTGGCCCATCTATAACTCACAGGCTTAGCTTTGCCTGAAGCCGGCTCATCCGGGCCCCAGAGGCAGGAGGATTTACAGCGATGACAATGATCTGCCATTTTATTACATCATGGTCAGAAGAGATGCACTGAATATTTCTGCTTTTAGGCATCTGTTTGTGAGTTGTAAGCCTAGATCTTTTGATATGTCACATTTCAAGCCCGCTGTGTCTTCATAGTGACTTTATAGTGACTTTATAGTGACTGCTAAATCTTGGGTGATCCTGACTGTGTCTCTGCAGTACCGGAATTCCTTCTTTCTGGATCCTTGTAGTATTTCTTCCTCGACTTGGGAGTTCTGGATTTTGCCTATTCTATTCCTTAAAGTTTTTATCTTAGAGTTTCTTTAATGAGGTGATCAGTGGATTCTCATAGTTTCTACTTTGTCTTCTAGCTCTAGAACATCTGGGCAGTTTTCTTTTATGACTTCTTGAAATATGATATCCAGGACCTTTTTGTTGTTGTTCATACCTCTCCTCAATCTGTTTTCCAGATCATTTTTTCCCTATGAGATATTTCACATTTTCTTCTATTTTTTTCTCCAATCTTTTAACTTTCTTTTATTGTCGCTTTGTGTCTCATGGAGTCATTAGCTTCCATCTGGCAATTCTAATTTTTAAGGAGTTATTTTCTTCAGCGAGATTTTAAAATTTCCTTTCCCAAGTTACTAATTATTTTTTCGTATCTTTTTTCTTGTAGCTCTCATTTGGTTTTAAAAATCATTTTTAGGTTGAACAACAAAAACAAAAACCTCTTGTTTTAGCTGTTCTAGGGATTCTTGTTGGATTTTTGTTCAGACTGCATTTTTCTTTGAGACTTTGCTTATAGATGTTTTCAAATCATTCTCTTCTTCTGGGTTTATATCTTGAGTTTCCTTGTCACCAAAATAACTCTTTATGGTCAGGTTCTTTTTTTGTTTGCTCATCCTTCCAGTTTACTTCTTGATTTTGGACTCAGTGTTAGTGCTGGGCTTTGCATACTTTAGAGTGTGGTGGGGAGGGGTTTGACCAGAGCCTCTGTCCTTTCATGTTCTTTTGCTGTTTCACAGCTTGGGCTGAGGCCTTGCAAGCCTTCAAAGTGGTATGATCCAGGGAGAGATCTGTTCACTGGCCTCCTGGTCTGAGCTCTGCAAGTTTCTGACTTAGGTTTGGGCCTGTTGGCATGTGTGTGGTTGAATTTCCACAAACCGCTGCTGGACTCAGTCACTGTTCTGCAGGCTTAGAGACTGAGCTGCTCTTTTGGTCTTCGTTTTCTGCCTTGGTTTATTCCATCGCAGGTTTTTGTGCTGAGTTAAAAGTTAGAACTGTCCTTCCTCTGTTCTTGGGCTCAGAGCTATGGCTCTAGAACTCCTTTACTGCTCAGGACATGATGAGGGCTCCTACTCCATTGTAGGACCACTACTCCCTGCTCTGGATCCACGATCCAGAATTGGGTGAAGGGTAACAGAGCTTCCAGATAGCTCCTGTTTTTTCACCCAGTGCTAGTTCAGGGATCCTTAAAAAAAAAAAATCTTTATTTCACTAAATATTTCCCAATTATGTGTAAAAAATTTTAAACAGTCATTTTTTACAATTTTGGGTTGAAATCTCTTCCTGCATTGGTGACCTTCCCTCCTGTTCTGTCTTGCTCCTCCTTCTACCCCTGGGCACTAGAATAATCCGTACTGTTGTTGTCCGTGCACTCCTGGCCAGCTCCTGTCCCCAGCATCTGTAGACTTCTCTGTCTCCTCAAGCCTCCCTCACTGGAAAAGTAACTCATTGTGACTTCTTGGCTTTCCTGGTCAGAATGTGGTCTGGTGAATTTTCTAGGTCAGTGTGGAGGGACAGTGCTGGGTGAACTGCACAAAAAAGGCTCCCTCTCATGCCGCCATCTTGATTCTGCCCTCTGTGTCAGTTCAGACTGGTCTTCCTCTACTTCTCCGAGTCCTTCCCATTTCTTTATATGCCCTTAGGCTACTTTTTTGACATCCTCATAACATGTTTTGTTTGGTCATTCATTGCTTTTTAAATGGTTATCTACTTTGTTTCTCATTTTTAATTTTTTTTGGTTACCCCACCTCCCAAAGTGGTGGTGGTTATATTTTGGTTTACATTAGTGTCTTCCTTTCTACCTTCAACTGACTTGGGTTAAATGTCCAGTTGTAGGATCACTGGATTATGTCAGTATAACCCCATCCACTAAGTATTAAGTGCCCATTACATACAAGGCGCTATATGCAGTCAATGAACATTTATTGGCGCTAAGCCCAAAGGCTACAAAGAAAGGCAGCAGCTGCCCTCTAGCTCACAGTCCAGTCCCAGAAGGCACTGGGGATCCAAAGACAAAAGTTAAATAGTCCATGTGCTGTGGGGTCAAAGGGCATGAATTGTGTAGTCACCTTTTTTTTTCCAGAAGAATTGGACCAATTCACAGCCCCACCAGCTCCATACAAGTGTGTGCCTGTCTTTCTGTGGCCCCTCCAACTCTGACTGTTTCTATGTTTTGCCATCTTTGCCAGTTTGGCGGGTGTGAGGAGAAACCACAGAGACAACTTCATGTGCGCTTTTCTTATTATTCATGACTGGAAGCTGTCTTTCCCATGGTTCTTGATGGATCGCATTTCTTCTTTCCAAAACTGTTCATCTTCGTTGACTGCTAATTTTTTAACTTAATTGCATGGCAAATCCATGAAATACCTACTATACGCAGGGTACTCTGCTGGGTGCTGACGCAGTCCTTGCCTTCCAGGAGCTTATGTTCCTCCTGAGAATGGCTCTTAACCTTGTAGATCTGAGTCAATTCCCAATACATTTTGGAAGTTCTCCTCATGGGAGAGGGCTGGACACCCTGCAGGTGCTCAGTGGAATTGGACTGAGTAGGGAAGGAGACACTTTGGGTACAGGTCCCCGGGCTGGGTGGTACCCTGGCTCCCTATCCTTATCTCTTGCTCTCCCCTTTGGCCTGGCCCTCTCCCTCCTCCATGGGCCTGCTCCTTACTGCTCTGCCTTTCTGGGTCTAGCTTCCCCAGGCCCTATGCGCAAGGCCCAGAGCTCCCTCTGTCTTCGGGATGACACTTCATCGGGTGGACAGCGTAGAAGGCTGAGTTCCCGGCTCCCGGTGGTCCGAGGCTCTGCGTCCTTCAGCCCTGGGGACTCCCCTCGCCAGCGTTTCCGGCAGCGTCGCCCTGGGCCTTTGGGGGCACCCAGCTCTGGAAGCAGAGGTGAGATGGCCACCTTCCTGCCCTGCAGCCCCAACTGGGCCTCTTGAGACTCCATGGATCTCCCATCCTTGTCTCTGCCTCCTTTCCTCATCTTGGTTTTTCCATCACTCTTTCCTTTGGCCTCTCCTTCTCCCAACTGAATTTTCCTGTCCCCTTCAGGATGGGAAGGCTCAGATGACATCTTGGAGGGACCAGAAGCTGCTGCTGACCAAGAGGGTGAGGCAGACCTGGGAGCTGTGGGTAAGGCAGGGAGGAGAAGGGAGGCTGGGCTGGGGAGGGGCAACTGGAATAAAATCAGGCCTCCCAGCCCTGCCCCAGCATTGTGTCCTCTCTCTCTGCAGGTCCTTTGGAGAATGAGCCTAAGAAGGCTCCTCTCACACCTTCTCTCAGCCAGTGATCCCAGGAGAAGCTCAGGAGCTCACTGGAGCCGGGGGAGGCTCTCTGTGCCACCCCAGAGGGCCTGTGGCCACAGGGCTCACTGCAGGGCTAAGGATGGGAAGCATCTCTGTGGTTGGCTCATCCTGGGGCCTGGACCTTGGGGGGAGGCAGCTGGGCCCACCTGCTCATGTGAGTGCTTCAGGAGAGTGGCCCCTCTACCCTGAGACCAGAAGCATATGGTCAGGGGATTGGGGGCCCCCTGGTCTTGGGGAGGAGAGTCTGGAGCGCCTGGCATAAAGAGCAGCAACACGGGCAGAAGAGGCACCTTGGGGAGGGACGGGGAGGAAGCTCCCCCGGCCTCGGCCTGGGTTCTAACGCACTCCAGGGAATTCAACACCTTTGTATGAAGCACCTATCCTGGACCAGGCCCCATTTCTGTTGTTTAAATCTTTGCTTTGTCTTTGGCAAGACCAGAATAAAGCCTGCGATTGAACTGGGCCTCTGCCTCTGGCCTCTGCCCAGACAGTCTGAGGGGACATGATAGACCTGCTGGACCCAGAAGAATGTTTAATTTCTTTTGGGATGATTTTAGGTAGTGTCTGGGGAGGTAGGAGCCAGCACGAGCTTAGGACTTGGTGCCTGGCTGTGTGTGTGTGTGTGTGTGTGTGTGTGTGTGTGTGTGTGTGTGTGTGATCTGTGCATGTGTGGTTGTGTAGAGAATAAAGTCTCAGTCTAGGGCAGGAGATAGGTATGGGCATGGGTTTGGCACAAATGCTCAAGGCCCTTTCTCCTGGAGAGGCTAGGGAGGGGAGACCATCACCTGGGCATGGGGGCAAGCCTGACCTGGCACTCCTTGACCACAAAGCTTTTTCTGGCCTACGTTCTGAATTGGCAAAGAGTCCTCCAGCATCTCAGCATGGCCCAGGGGTGACCCTGGCTTCTCTGAGGCTTTTCCAGCTGGGCACAAGCTTGGCCAGGCTCTACCTTTACTGGGAAGGGTTCTAGTGGAGTTCCAGAGACCCATGAGTACCAGGGGACTGGCTGCTTGCTGGTGAATCTTTTGACCACAACAACTGGTAGAAGAGGGACAAATTCAAATAGCCCATGTGCCCTTCTGCGGTGATCATGGCAGAATGTCAGAAAAGTGGGCAGAGAAGGCTGAAAATCACAGCTTCTGGACCTGGATGAAGGTTAATCTGGCTGTTGGCTTGCTAAATGGAAACCCTTTGTCCAGTGGCCACTGGACAGCAGTGGACACGAGAATCAGAACATCCCAGCATCCTAAGCTGAGAGCTGAAAAGGCCCCCAGAGGCCATTCATCTGACCCTCTCAGTTTGTATGTGAAGAGACAGGGGCACAGAGAGGCCAAATAACCTGCCCACGAACACAGAGGAACTGCCCGAGAAGGTGAATCACCCTCACTATACACCAAGCTAGAAGAAAGAAAGAGGGTGGGGCTCAGCAGAAGGCTGGCTCCTGAGCTCTCAGGACCAGCATGATAGGGGCAGGTGTGGTTGCTAATCCGGCCTCCAAAGGCAATGGGACATTTGATCTTCTCATAAGGAAGTGCTCAGGACAAGTATTTGTGAATATTTAGATCAGTATGAAAATAATTGCAACCTGCGTTGCAAGGATGAGGAGGTGGAGAAATTCCCTGAAGAACTCACAACAGCCTCCAAAGTAAGTCAGCAGAGAGTAAGACCCTCCCGACCTCAGCACAGAGGTGGGAAGAGAGGAGGCTGGTGAGAAATCCATCTGAAGAAGGAAGGGGATAGGCCAGAGACGGGCAGACCCACCTCTACCCACCATGAGTACTGGTTTTCAAGAAAAAAAAAGCTTCTGTTCAGGTCTCCACATGTGAATGGAGTAACATTGCAAGCATTCTATTTTAACTGGCGGGAAATAACTCATTACCAGTGTGGGAGTCAATTCCTGAACACAGTGTGGTCAAGACCACCGACTTGTTGAATTACAGCATAAGGCTAGAAGAACGACTGAAAAACGAGAAAAAAAAGGTATGGCAGGCATCTGAAACAAATTGATCCTGACCTATTCAAACTAGTCACTGAGAACAAAAAATGGGCAACAGACAGAAGAAGGGATATAGGGCGAATTATAATCATTTCATCCAGAAATTTAACGGAAATGAATCAGTTACCGTAACAAGAACCTGAGAAAGAACCTTACTCATCAAAAATCAGATTGCCCTGTTAAGTAGACAGAGAAGGCAGTGAGAGGCAATCATGGTTTTATTTGTTTGTTCATAAAATCTTGGGTGCAAGACTATCAGCAGTCTTATGATATAAGACAGAGAAGAGGAGTGGGTGATGCCATCTCTCTTTCCCAAGTCTCCAAATGTTGGATCAGGCAGAGCCTCCTTGCCCTGGAGAAGGGGGAAGGCATCCTGCCCCCAAACCCGGCCATATTCCCAGCTCTCTGTGTCCTTACTTGCAAAGGTCACCCTGTCTGTCTGAGTGGCACACAGGACTGGCACCGGCTCCCTGGCTGGTCAGACCATGGAGGCCAGGCTGGCCCTGAGCAAGGCCTGCACTAACTGGCTGATCTGTCTTGTAACTGAGCCGCTCTCCTGTAGAGTTGCCCATTCTTGGTTTCTGTCCAGATGGCAAGGAGTTATCTTCCCTAGGATGTGTGGCCACACCTCCTGGCGGGCTCATGGATATGACTGGGGTACAGGGCTGGCTTGACAGCTCGAAGGGAGTGGCCTGCTTGGGCAACAGATTTGGGACTGGGGCGGGGAAGGAAGTTTTAGGATTAGCTGGGTTGGGAAACTGGCCTATAAAGGAATATAAAATTTCAAGCTGAAAGGGACTCCAGATGCCATTGTTAGTCCAAATCTTTTTTTTTTTTCACCATAAATATCTTTATTAAATGTGAAAACACAATGGCATAAAAACAGTACCCACATTTGTAGACATGTCTGAGACCCAGTTCATTGCATTTTAGGTTCCTTTCCTTTTTTTATATAAAACATTCAAAAATTTTAAGATGCATTAAGTTAGTCATCTCACTCAAACAGCTGAACTATAGCTTCAGGGCAGGAGTAGCATCTAACTTACAGTAAGAAAGATCAGCAGTTTTTAGTCCCTGTCAATCTTTCTCACTGCAGGCAGAGGTGTGACAAAGGCAGATCAACAAAGGCAACAAAATTTTGTTACGCCACAGAGCCACGCAGTGGCTAATTTATCTTAAATCAGACAGCAAGCAAGAGAGCTCTGCAACAAGCCTGAGTTACCCTACCTACTATCATCCTGTTTAAAATGTTTAAAATTTCTTGCCACTAACAAGTAGTGATTAACAGGAATGATCTGATGTAGAGTAAAACTATTAGTCATTGAAGAATTACAGCTGCCTTCGTCCTTCCTCTCTGGATGTTGAAAAGGAAGTCCAAATCTTTTTAAAAAATTTTTAATCTAACTTTTTCAATGAACAGAAATCTATTTTTTCTACCCCTTGTCTCTTGCTGTTGGAAAAAATAGTAACAAAAACCTTTATAATAATTATTCAATCAAGCAAAACAAGTTAGTCACATCCAAAAATGAGGGCTGAATTCTGTTGTGATTGGTCATTCCCAGTGACCAGAATTCTTACAGCTTTCAAGATCTCTTTAAAATGCTGTTATCATACACGTCCTCCTGGTTCTCTCTCCGCTTTGCCTCTGTTCCGATGAGTCTTCCCACACCTTTCCGAAGCCATGTTTATCATCATTGTTCATAGCACCTCAGGATTCCATACCGTACGCCATTTTACCATGCTGCCATGGATGGGCACTCCCTTGGTGTCCAACTCTTTGCCACCGCAAAAACAGCTGCTATAAATACTTTTGTTCATATGAGTCTTTTTCTTCCTCCTCTGATCTCTTTGGAGTTATTGGCCTGGTAGTGGTATGGCTGGGTCAAAGGGTGGGCACAGGTTAGTAGCTTCTGGGGGACGGTTCCAAGTTGCTTTCCAGAGTGGTCAGTCTAATTCTTAGCTCTGCCTATGGGGCATTCATGTGTCTGTTTTCCCATGCCCCCTCCTGCAAGGCCTTTATTTTAGCGCTGGGAGAGCCAGGGAAATGAAGTGATTAATGGAAGGACACATGAGGGCCAGGCCTCAGGACACCAGAGGGCATCTTTCTACAGTGTGGTATTGCCTCCCTATAGGATTTTCATATTTTGACCGGAAGGGGGCCTTAGAGACCAGGCAGGCCAAGCTGTCCATTTGGTATCTCTAGCACCACCACGGCACTTGGCCCACGGCAGATTCTACCTCCCACCAGAAGCTTATTTCTATTCAAGAAATGACAGATGTATCCCCAAGTAAATACAGAATAATGGGGTGGGGGGAGCTGCTGCTGACAACCGGGAGAATCAGGAAAGGTCTCAAGACAGAGCCATTGGAACAAGTCTGTTGGGCTCCACACACGGACTACAGCTGAAGGGCCTTGATGGAATGGTGATCCTGAACGAGAGAAACTCAGATCCTTTCTCCCCAGTCTGCAGTAATCTTCTTCAGGGCTGGGCTCGGCTGCCGCCGAGTCCCAGGTGCAGCAGCATCAGCAGACACCTCCCGCCAGAAAGCCCTCCCATTGCTCAGGCTTTGGGGTTAAGGCATCAAACTCCCTCTGCAAACGGCTCTGATCTGGGCTGGGTCATGTCATAGGCCATCATTGGCCACCGATACTGTGGCTCATTAACATGTCTCTAGACCTGTCTTCCCATGGAGGGGAGCCATGAGGATGTTATCTCTGTTTTACAAGGATCTTAGAAGCGACAAAGTGGCTTGTCCTGAGTCATTCAGCACAGAGCTATTGTATTAAAACTCAGGTCTTCTCATTCTGGGTACAAGGCCCTTTCTGCTTCACCTTGGTACCTCTTACGGGTGAGTTTACGAAATCAGGGGGCACCCACGGGTGGGCCACCATGGACACCTCTGTGCTGGGAGGGGAGTGTGAGCGTCCTGTAGAATGGGGGATGGAGGGAAGCCCAGCAGACTGTTTGCCTTCTTTTCCTGCTACTGAGCAGCGATTTATAATGAGTATGATAACTTGGAGCCAGAGTGTCTGGGGTTGGGGGTTGGTACCTGCTGGCCCAAGCAGATGCTTCTCTGTCATCAACATCCCAAGGCCTCTCCACCTGAGCTCTAAGGCCCCCCTAGAGAAGAGCTTCCAAAAAGGCCCCCAAGTGGGATCATCACAGCTGAACCCTGGTCCACCTTCCCAGGCCCCTCCCAGGAGCTTGCCCTGGCCAGTGCCCTTCAGTTGGGGTATTGTGGAAGAGCCAGGGGATTGGAGTTAGAAGCCCTGCCTTCTGACCCCAATCCTGTTATGGTGGCACCTTAGACAAGGCTTCCTCCTTTCCGTAAAATGAGGGGGCTGGCTTAAAAGACCATTATAGACCCTCTCTCCTCTAAATTTGCGGTTCTCCGGACTGTCAAGCCCAGCTCTGACATCCTGCGGTACAGCAAACCACTACCTATGGGACCGAGGGTCATGCCCATCAAACTGGGACCTCCGTTTTCCCATCTGTAAAAGGGGATTGGGCTAAGTGATCTGTAACGTCCGGCTCGGGGTGACTCCTTCCCCCTCTTGTTCCCATTTCCCCGTGTGTAAAAGGAAGGGATTGGAGTAGGGAGATCCAGGGTCTCCTTCCAGTTCCTGACCTGGGACCCTCATGTTGAGTTACTGCCTTGGCTGCAGTGCCCTCTGCTGGACAGGGCAGAGTTCGGCTCCTGACCCCAGTGGCATGCGTGTGTGTGGGGGGCTCTTTCCTTTGGGCGTCCCTGGGGCACAAGGTGTGTCCTGGACCTAGGCCTGTTCCCATTTTCCTGAATGACTGACCACCCTAGTTGGGCAGTTTTCCTTCTGAGTCTCTGGCTCTGGCAAACAACCAGCACACTGGTCTTCTGCGGGATCTGGGGCATCCTCCCTAGTGCCGACGCTTGGACAGGAGCCCCATTTTACAGATGAGAAGACGAAGCCTTGGAGGGTAAGGGTTTCCCCAGAGATGTCGAGCTGTATCACAGGCGGGCTTTGAGTCCAGGCCTATCCTCATTCTGGGGGACTAAGAGGATTTCCAGGCTTATATCATGCTTTCTCTGATGTCACTGGGCTGGCTCTAGCACAGAAAATCATCCGTGGAGAACTGGGCAGACACTGATCTGACCCCAGCCCAGAGAGGGGAAGGGACTGGCCCAGGGTCACGCGGTGATTGTGGTTAGCATCAGAAGCTCTGCCCTTAGCCCTCTACAGCTCTCAGCAGCAAGGGGAAGGGGCTGGGTCTAGAAGGGGGACAGAATGGGAGCCCAGCATTGGGAGGGAGAGGCTGTGGGCTGCTTTCTGGCAAGAGAACGGATGCAGCTTTGATGCACCATGGAACGGCAGGCAATGCCATCACTGCTAATCCTACGCAGCCAGAAACGCTTGGGACCTCGTCTCCTCCTCTGTCCAGTGGGGATAACATGCCCTGTCCTCGTGCCTCACAGGCCTGGCCACCATTCTGGTGCAGCCCTGGACTGTGGCAGTGGCTACTGGGGGGTCTGCCTGCCTCCAGCCTCCCCCCACAGTCCAGCTCTGACTGTCACCCCCTCCTCACCAAACTCCAGGGGCTCCCCATGGCCTCCAGGCTCAAATACAGACTGCTCTGCTCCTCCAAACCCTTCCTCACCTGGCCTCTCTTCTCTCTGTTCCCTGTAGGTTCTTCAGTCCAGTGACGTTGGCCTCCTGGCACTCCTCCCTCAGGACCCCCATCTCTGGCTGCCCCTCCCCCAGGCCCAGACCACTCTCCCTCCTGTGCTCCAACCACTGACCTCGCCAGCTCCCACCTGGAGCAACACCTCCTCTGGGAAGCCTTCCCCAACAACCTTCCCTTTGTGAGTCATTTCTTATTTATCTTGCACAGGTCATCTACCCTTCAGTCACTTTTCAGTCTGGCCCACTCTCCATGACCCCTTTGGGGCTTTTGTTGACAAAGATAATGGAGTGGTTTGCCATTTCCTTTGCCAGCTCATTTTACAGGTGGGGAAACTGAGGCAAATGGGTGAAATGAGGGGTGGCTAGGTGGCGCAGTGAATAGAGCACTGGCCCTGGAGTCAGGAGGATCTGAGTTCAAATCCGACCTCAGACACTTGACACTAGCTGTATGACCTTGGGCAAGTCACTTAACCCCAACTGCCCTGCCTTACCCCCTCCAAAAAAGCAAAAAAAAAAAGAAAGAATGGGTGACTGATTTGCCCAGGGTCACTCAGGTAGGAAGTTTCTGAGGCCAGACTTGAACGTGGGTCCTCCTGAGTCCGGGCCTGGCTGCCCGTCCCAAAGAGAGCCTGTCACTTAGCCTGTATCTGACACATGGAGTCGTGTGTACCTTGTCTCTCCCATCAGACTGGGAGCTCCCTGAGGGCAGGCCCTGGCCTCGCCTTCTGCTGTACCCCTAGTGCTTAGCAGTGCCTGGCCTGCAGTCTCACTTACTGGTTGTTTGTGGGCCGATTGACGGCGATGGATGGAAAATTGCTTGGCAAAAGTCTGAAGCACCAGCAGAGAAAAGGCCCGTTATTGTCACTCGTTTGGAGGTGACCCCTCTCCAGGCTGCCCAGTTCCCCAGGGCCCATAGCCCAGCCCAGCATCCCGGCCTCTCCTGCCCCAGCCTGGACTCTCCTCTCTTGCTGAGGATGTCCAGGCTGGCCTCTGGGTTTGTGCTGCCCCCAGAGCACTGGGCTTTGGGGCAGAGAGCCAGGCTTGTAGGGCCTGGTCTGGGGGCCAGCTCTGGGGAGCCCTGATATGGCTCTGGGCCTGGCCTTGGCTTCCTTCTACTTCCTTCTTGGGCCACTGATGTTGCTGTCTGCTGCAGAACCTCAGGTGTGCCCCAGTGATGACCACAGGCAGGTACCTCCTGGCTGCCTGGGTGTCATTGTTTCAGGAGCAGGGTGCATGGCCCTGGCTGGGGGGGCCACAGGGCCTGGGGCTCCCTACCTGATTAAGCCAAAATACCAGGCACAAGGTCCTAGCTGAGGCTCAGGGCTGGCTATGTGAGATCAGGGTAAGGTGTACTCTCCAAGGGGTCACAGTTAGGCAGGTCCTAGCTCAGCTGAAGCCAGCTTGGGGGGGGTGAGGGTGGTTCCTGGACCCTAGTGCCCCAGGTTGGAGAAACATGGGCATGACTAGGGAGTGGAAGCTGATTCAGCTAGGGTCCGGTACCCTCCGAGGTCATTTAGACCTGCTTCCTGGGGTCCTGGTAGTGTGGGGCTTCAGGACTCCTAGGGAATGCTGGCCAGTCCTCAGTTTGACCTGTGCAGGTCTAGGCGGGTCTGGCCTCCCCCGAGGTCTCCAGGTAAACAGTTTCGGACTAGTCAGCTCTGGCTGGTGCCGAGTTTTCTCAGCCTGGGCCGAGGGGGATCCAGCTCCCAGGCAGCAGGTGGGAGGCCAAGGTTACACAGGAGGGCGCGGGCAGTCCACGGGATCGGGTCGGATGGGGGGTCGCAGCGCCCGTAAGTCGGGGTGGGAGCCCGGGACGTGGCCGGACGGTTCCGCTACGCGGAGGAGCCGGCTCGGAGCTCGGCTGGCCCGCGGCGCGGGGCTCTCGCTGCACGGCGCGGAGCCGGGGTCCGGCGGGCGGCGCAGGCTGCGCAGGGCGGGAGCCGGTGGCCGGCGGGCTGTCACATTCCCGTGGCCTGAGTCAGGCGCCGCGGGGCGGGGCGCGCCTGCCGGGCGGGCAGGGCCGGGGATGGCGCAGCAGCGCGGGGCGGGAGGCGGCACCAGGAAGCGCCCGCCCCGGCCCCAGCCGCCATGTAACCGGCGCCGCCCGGAGCCCGCAGCGCCGCCGCCGCCCCCGGAGCCCCCCGGAGCCCCCCGCCATGGGCGACGAGGACGAGGACGAGGGCTGCGCCGTGGAGCTGAGGATCACTGACGGTGCGCCCGGGGGAGGGCCCGGCACGCCTGGGAGGGGAGGCGGGGGGGGGGGGGGGCGCCGCACCGGGGAGGGGGCGCGTGCCGCTGCCCTGCAGGGTCCGGCCCTCCAGGCCGAGCGCTGCCCATTCTGTGTCTACAGCCAATCTGACCGGGCATGAGGAGAAGGTGAGCGTGGAGAATTTCGAGCTGCTCAAGGTGCTGGGCACGGGAGGTGAGGATGCCCCCCGGGGGCCGCGCCCCCATCCCTCCGCAGGCTCCTGGCGCAGGCACCCTTCCGGCTAAGCCCCTTCCCTCCCCCCGCTGCCCTCCAGGGCCGGCCCGCATCCCCGTCTGCCCGTCGGGCTGCACGGTGGGGGCTGTGGCCGGGCCTCCCCCTCCTCGATTTTGCAGCGTTCTGGCCTAGCCCGGGGAAGGGCCCGAGCAGAGGGGGAGCCCCTCTTCCCCGGCTCCCAGACCTTCCCTGCTTGACACTGGCCCCCAGCACGCTGCTTTGCCCGTTTTCATGCTTGGTCTCCAGGTCCACACGCTCCCCGCGTGTGCTAGACCCCGGTGGGTGCCGGCGGGATTCTTTCCCGGCTTTGTAGGCTCCCACTCTTTCCTTGGCTCTGCACTCTCACTGAGGGCTTGCATACACCCTCCTCTGGTTGTGCACCACAACCCCTCTGTCCTTGCACTCCCCCCCAGGTTTGCACGCCTGCTAGATTTGCACGTCCCTGAGCTTACATAATGGCCCTCGGGCTTTGCACAATTCCATCTCCTCCCCAAACAGTGGAGGTCTGGCACACACGGAACCCTCCGCTTCACGCTTTCCCCTGGCTTTGCACGGGATCCTCCTTGGGTAGCACACTCGACCTGCATCCCCTCTCTGGCCCTCGCGGACCTCACCTTGCCTTTCCTCTTCCCCAGCCTACGGGAAGGTGTTCCTGGTGCGGAAGGCGGGCGGGCACGATGCAGGGAAGCTTTACGCCATGAAGGTGCTCCGCAAGGCGGCCATCGTGCAGCGGGCCAAGACACAGGAACACACGCGCACAGAGCGCTCGGTCCTCGAGCTTGTGCGCCAGGCTCCCTTCCTGGTCACGCTACACTACGCCTTCCAGACTGATGCCAAGCTGCACCTCATCCTGGGTATGGGCCTTGGGGGCTGGGAGGGCTGGTAGCCCGGCCCTGCCCGGCCGTCTGACCGCTCCCCAACTTGCCCCTCCCAGACTACGTGAGTGGGGGGGAGATGTTCACCCACCTCTACCAACGGGAACACTTCACCGAGGCGGAAGTGCGAGTCTACGGGGGTGAGATCGTGCTGGCCCTGGAGCATCTGCACAAGGTAGGGTCCTCCGGGGGCAGGGACCGAGAGGCTGAAGGTGGCCCTCAGCAGGGCTGCAGTCCCCAGGACTGGAGCAAAGGGCTCTGCTCACCCCATGAGCGTTATGGGAAGGGATATGATGGGTTGGCATTGGCCAGGCTGCGCTTGGGCAGGGTCTCCTGTGACCCGGATCTCCTCTCCTACCCAAGCTGGGCATCATTTACCGAGACATGAAGCTGGAGAATGTCTTGTTGGACTCCGAAGGCCATATCGTCCTCACGGATTTTGGCCTCAGCAAGGAATTCCTGTCTGAGGAGGTGAGCAAAGGGTTAACCCTTCTACTCTGGGCTTTCTCCCAGGACTAGCACCCTCCTTCTTCCAGGAACTCCCTCCTCCCTGGCCCCACCCAGGCCTCCCTGGCCTCCAGGCCCACAGGGGCTGCAGTGGAATGACCTGGAGGGTTGGGGTTGTTCTGGGTCAGGCCCAATGACCAGAGTGGTACAGGCTGGGATCTGGGCTGGCTGGGGTGTTAGAGCTTGGCTGGTGTTTCGGGGAGGGCGCCTAAGGCACAGGGAGAGATGGGTGTCAGGCAGCACGGAAAGAGCCCCAGAACTGGAGTCTGGGGACCTTGTATGCTGACTGCCAGTGACCAATGGCCCTGGGTGACCTCAGGCAAGGCTCTGGACCTCAGTTTCCTCAACTGGAAAATGAGCGGGATTAGTTGACCTAGAGCTCTCCCAGGGCCCTTCTGGCTCTGGAAGCCAGGACATACTGGGACACACCTGGGACACACAGTGCATCTTCCTAGATAGCATATCAGCTCCTTCCAGACTGCCTGGCACAAGACAGGCGCTTAGCGAATTAAGCGTCTGATCCTATGAGAAGGAAAGGGAATATTTATGTCTTATATGAGCACTTCTGAGAAAGGAATGCACGTTTATGGAGTGCCTCCCATACTGATAGTATCTCATTTGAACCTCTCCACAAACCCTGGGAAGTAGGTTCTATTCTAATTCCCATTTTGCGGATGGGAAAACTGAGGTAATAGAGGTCAAGTGACTTGTCCAGGGTTGCACAGCTATTAGGTGTCTGAGGCTGGGTTTGAACTTAGGTCTTTCAGCCTCCAGGCTCAGTGCTCTATCCACTATGCTGCCAGCTGACTCTGGTGGGAGGCAGTGTGGTATAATGGGTAGAACACTAGACATTGAGTCAGGAAGGCCGGTGTTCAGATGCCGCCTCAAACACTAGCAGCATGCCCGTGGGCAAGACTTGGGACCAGATCTGGAAGATGGCGGGGCTGGGGTTGATTGAATGAGCTCTCGGGTCCTTCCCCTGTAACGTGTGATTTTGTGATGACCCACTGCTACCCTACCAGAAAGAACGCACCTTCTCTTTTTGTGGCACCATTGAGTACATGGCTCCCGAGATTATCCGTGGGAAATCCGGCCATGGCAAGGTCAGTTGAGGTCTGGGCTGGGAGAGGAAGATGTGGGGGGCAGGGCTAGAGGGCAGCTGGCCTGGGCTCTGACCTCACCCCTGGCCCTCTGGCTCCCTTAGTCTGTAGACTGGTGGAGTTTGGGCATTCTTCTCTTCGAGCTGCTGACTGGGGCATCCCCCTTCACTCTGGAGGGTGAGAGGAACACGCAGGCTGAGGTCTCCCGGTGAGGCGCTTGGGGCTGAAGGGCTGACAAGGGGCTCAATGTCCCAGTGAGGAAGGGGATGCCAGGGTGTCCTGAGAAACGGGCAGTGGGGCAGGCCAGTGGGGATCTAGCTGTGGGGCCAGGCCGAGAGGCTGGGGGAGGGAGCCTAACAGGGGGGAGGAAGGAGGGCTGTCTGTGATTCTCCTCCCACGTTCCCAGGCGGATTCTGAAATGTACTCCTCCCTTTCCCTCTCGGATCGGGCCAGTTGCTCAGGACCTGCTGAAAAGGCTTTTGGAGAAGGACCCCAAAAAGCGGCTGGGGTCGGGGCCGCAAGGGGCCCAGGAGGTGAAGGATCACTCCTTCTTCCAGGTGAGGTTCACAGCCTGGAGGGCAGGGGGAGGGTCACAGAAAGAGTCTCTGCCTTCCAGCCCTGTCAGGGTAGGTCCCTTCCAGCCCCAGAGCTCTCAGTTACCCTGGGGGCTCTGCTCAGCTCCTGGGGATAGGTGGGTATATCCTGGGGGGTCCGGCAGCATTCAGTGGCCAGGGTGGCTCAGAGCACCACAGTTCAGTGCTTCCTAACCTGCACATTTCAGAACCAAAGTTTGGTTTGGAGCTCTGCTCTTTCCATCACAGACATTTCCCAAGATCCTCCTCCCACCCCCAACTGCCATAGAAGAGGAGCTACTACTGTCTATCAGTCCTTTGCTAACATTAACAGATCATCCCTGACGGCTTTAATGAACCAAATGTAACACAAACGGACAAGTAATGTCATCATAATTAATAAAGGGCAGTAATATGGTTAGTAAAGGAGTAACCATGTGCTAGAAACTGTTGCTACTCATGACAGTGACATTAAACACTCTTAAGAGAGGGGCCAGACTGATTTCGTCTGTATAAGGAACTTCCTGATGAGCAGGTTCCCTCCACAGTGAAAATGGGTCCCTTCTCTGAAGCGGAGAGATGGGCAGCCCTCGGGTGCTGAGCGATGGGCTGAGCGTGTGTGATGCACGGCCGCACTGTGTCAGGTCGGGGCTCGAACCCAGGACTTTCTGGCTCCGAGGTCACCTCTGTCCACCACGTAAAGAGCCCAAGTAATACCAGACAGTGATAATTAACCATTTTGTACGCACAGGCCATTTCTGTTATCAGTGAACGCCCACTAGCGAGTTGTCTGGGTCAGAGGGTCCAAGCGGTTGAGTACTTTCTTGAAATCCAGGCATCCGCCTCCTTGGCCGTTAAGATGGTGCTGCTGCTTTGCATTTTCCCCGATGCCTGGCTTCTGATGAACCAATAACGTGTCGTTTCCAAGAACTCCATGCTTCCTAAGGAACATGGATCATGTTACATACGGATGGACTCAGGGCTGGGTCCAGAATGGAAAGCAGACTGGATGGCTCTCAAGCATCTCCTGGAAATGGAGGCCCGTATTCTGAATGGGAATGACCTGTATTGCGAAATCTGTGGATCACTGCTTGCTCTGAAGAGTTGGGTTATAGTCACTCAGTGGGCAGTGGAAGGGCACAGGGCAGGAGTGACCAGTCTGATGTCTGATTCTACATGGATTTTGTAGCAGTGGCTTAACATTTTAAGAAGATCATCAGAGGGATAAGAAGATGGCCTGGTCATGTAACGAGGGAGAGAGAGAGAGGGCCAACCTGTGGGCAGCTCCATGGTGGAGGAAGGCCTCTGGTCCAGGGGGCAGACCCCTGTGTCGAGCTGGTAGAAGGTCATGTATGGTAGTCCCAGTGGAGGGTAGACACTGGAGGGAATAACCACCTCAGTGAGATCCCAGGCACATCACAGCCTTGGGGACTGTGGGCACCTCCTGCAGCAATTGCTGAGGATGTTGTGACCACTGCCCTCAAGACAGCAACGTGTGTGACTTTTAAGTCCAAAATGTCACAAGCAGCCCGAGTTTAGTTACTTCTGGCAGTAGGTGGATCTGAATGAAGCAGGGAAGGCCTGGGACTTCTCCTTCACCTCTGACTTTTGGCCCATCTAGAGTGCTGAGCTCAGTTTTGGGAACCACATTTTTGGAAGGACTTTGGCCAGCTGATGTGAGGCTGCAGCGTGGCTCCTCAAAGATCGCCTTGTTTAGAAGGGATTGCCCTTTTCTGTTTGGCCCCAGAGGCAGGATGTGGAGCATGGGGTGGAAGTTTGCAGAGGCAGGTTTGGACTGATTTCCAAGGAGGCAGAGCTGGGTCAAGGGGAATGGGCTGCCTCTGGAGGGAGTGGCTCCTACCTGCTGGAGGCCACTTAAGAGACGCTGGGTGGCCATTGGTCTGGTCTGGCTCTAGAGGGGACACTTTGGCTTCTGCAGTGCCCTTCACCTCAAAGGGGCCTTTGATCTTTTGATCTCCTCTCCTCAGGGTCTGGATTGGGCTGCTCTGGCTGCCAGGAAAGTCCCAGCCCCCTTCCGACCCCAGATCCGTTCAGAGCTGGATGTGGGCAACTTTGCAGAAGAATTTACCCGGCTGGAGCCTGTCTATTCCCCCCCTGGCAGCCCACCTCCTGGGGACCCCCGCATCTTCCAGGTCAGTCTTCTTGGGGGGGGGATTCCCTGGGCTGATGGCTGATGTCTGTGGCCTCTCCTCCTTGCCTTCACCTGCTACCTTTCCCTCTGCAGGGTTACTCCTTCGTGGCCCCTTCCATTCTGTTTGACCGGAACAATGCCGTGATGACTGATGTCCTGGAGCTGCCAGGGGGCGGGGACCAGCCCGGCCGAGCAGCTGTGGCCAGGAGTGCCATGATGCAGGTGGGAGACGTTCCTGGGGGACGGTGCTGGGCCTGGCATCTCCCTGGGGGGAAGGCTGTGAGGGAGCAACAGTCCAGGGAGAGCAGAGGCCAGTCCCCAGTGATCCCCAGTGGTGATGTGTGCGGGGTGATGGGCAGGAGCTGGCCCCAGGTGAATTTCACACATGCTCGTTGATGTACGGCTGTACTGGTCTACATACACATAGAGGCAGTTCTTTGGGTATGTTTCTGGGACTGTGGCTTAAATTAAACCCAGAAAACATTTTGTTGAGTTCTTATTCTCTACTGGGGTACATGAGGCTGGGCACTGGGGATACAAGGACAGAAAAGCAGGTCCTGCTCTCAAGGGATTTTCATTTGAGGGGAGCAGTCCATTCCCAGGTAATTATAACATCCTGGCAGAATCATTTCTGGGGCAAGGTGGGGGGATCATGCTAACAACTGGGGGACTGGGAAAAGCCTTCTGCAGGAATGGGCCCTTGAACTGAGTCTTGGAGGGAGCTCAGGGTGTCAGGAAGAGAAGTTGAGGATGGGGCGCCTTCTAGGCGGGGTGTCCAGCATGTACATGGAGGCTGGAGATGGGAAACTGTACTGAATAAAAGAAGGGAGCTTCGCTTGGTTAGAACAGAGTGTATGGAGGGGGAGAACGAGCCATGATCCTGGAGAGGGTCCCTGGAGCCAGACTTTGGAGGGCTTTCATGCAGAAACAGTGATAGGGAGCCACTAGGAATCGTTAAGGTGGGGAGGGTCATCTTAGAAAGATCATGTTGGGGGCTGTGTGGAGGATGGATGGGGAGGGGGAGACCAAGTGTTAATGCTGCTGCATTGGCCCAGGTGAGAAGTGAAGAGGGTGGTGGGAGAAAAGGGACTGAAAATGAGAGACATTTTGGAGACAGAATTCACAAGTGGCTACTGATTCCAAATGTGGAAAGAGGGGGAAGAGGAGCCAGGGATGAAGGGAAGGATGGGGTGGGGGACCCAGGACAGAAATGGCTGGGGTTGGGGGCTCCACCTGCCATCAGGCAGGACAGGTCCCAGGGGGCTGAGGTACAGAGGGTGTGGAGGGGCTTTGTCCCATTCCCTGGTGCTGCAGGTGAGACAGCCACGGCAAGGCTTGGACCATGCAGCGAGTACCTGAGCAACAGTGTCCAGGTCTTTTTACTCCAGATCGGGCCACCTTGTGGTGCCATCTGCTGCCTTCCCTCCCTGTCTGTCTCTCTCTGTCTCTTTGTCTCATTCCCTCCCTTATTCCTTCTCTCCCTTTCTCCTGTCTCTGTGTCTCTTTGTGTCTGTCTCTGTCTCTCTCAGAGTTAGGGCTGAGAGAAGCAACCTGGGGTCTAGGCTTGGGCCTGTCACTCCTTTGCCCTGTGACCTTGTACAAGTCCCTCCCTTTCCTTGGGCCATAGTCGTCTCATCTGTAAAGTGAGGGGGTTGGATGGATGAGCTGTGGGGGGTCCATACAGCTCTGATGTCCTGTGATTCTTGAAGCCCAGCAAGGATGGGAGAGAGCTGGGGGGAAGACATGGATAGAAAGGGCCCTTGCCCTTGGGAAGCTGGCTTCGACCTTGAAGCTGGTCTGCCGTGGAGGTGCCTGCATCTCAAGCTCGCAGGCCCTGCAGCTCTGGACCGGCCACCTTCTTCCTCCTTCCAGGACTCATCTTTCTTCCAGCTCTATGAGCTGGACCTCCGTGAGCATGCCTTAGGTCAGGGTAGCTTCTCAGTGTGTCGCCGCTGTCGCCAGCGTCAGAGTGGACAGGAGTTTGCAGTCAAGATCCTCAGCCGCAGGTATTTGGGTTTTGGTGGTGGTGGTGGTCTGGGGAGTGGACAGTTGTATGAAGGCTTCATAGAAGGGTAGGGCAGCTTGGCTGTAATTAGGGTGGGGTGATGGAGCTTTGTCCTAGGGCACTAAATTTAGCTTTCAGCAGTGTAGAAATAAGAGAGCTTAGCTCCTAATTAGCTCCAGTTTTTTTTAGGACCTATGATTTTACTGAGGTAGAGAGCTCCCAGTGAGTAACTCCCCTTCCTAATGTAGATTGCCACCTTCTTTGCAAGGCTTACAGTCTCAGAGAGTTGCTTAGGGTACTGAGAGTGACTTGCCTCGGTTGTCTTCTTGCCCAGATCACCCTTAATTCACTTCTCCATATTACTTCTTAGTTAATTAGAGTAATTAGTTAAAGTAAAATGAAACTGAACACCAAGTAATCAAAATGGCCTCACTCGCCCACCTCTACCCCTTTCCTTCCCCACTCTTTAGGCTGGAGGTGAACACCCAGAGAGAGATAGCGGCCCTGAGGCTTTGCCAGTCACACCCTAATGTGGTAAAACTCCAGGAAGTTCATCATGACCAGGTGAGACCCCTCCATGACACACCCAGAGCGAGAGGGGAAGGGGTCTGGGAAGAGCGGCCAGCTGGCATCCTTGGCCCCCGGATACTTCCTCTCCCGCTTCCCCTTTTGACTGGACTTGATCCAGCAGAGGGCAGGTGGGACGGTGAGACTAGAAACCAGCCTGTACCAGGAGGGGGGAGTTCAGAGGAAATGGTCACAGGACACAGATCACACCCATCACACTGGCTATGTCAGAAGCACAAAGGAAGATTCTGTTGGGAGGAGGGGAGGCTGGTGCCTCTTGGGGGAAGCTGTGCATTAATGCAGGGGCCAGGAGAGCCACCACATGGAAGAAGGGGAAGAAGGCTTGGCCCTGGAGAGCAGAGCTCAGCAGTGGGACTCTCCAGCAACCAACCTAACGCTGTCTCACACCAGGCTGGGCTGCCTGAGCGTTCCTAGCAGGCACACACATGCACTTTTTGAGGGAACCTTGGGGTAGGGAGCCAGGCGGCCAGGCAGGCCCTAGGGGAAGCCAGTGTTTAGTCACTGGGGCCATAGGGAGAGTGGGCAGGTTCAGAAAGCCCAGGGAGCTCACAGTGGCTTCTGCCTTCAGGGTACTAGACACTTAAGAGGGGACCCTTGTCTTCTCCATCTCTGGGCCCAGTCAACCTCAGGCAGGTGCTGGTACTCAGAGCAGCTGATGGGGCTGGGAGAGGTGGGCCTGGGTGGGCTGGTGCTGCTGGGATCTGATCCTATTGCCCCCTCTCCTCTCCCCTCCCAGTATCACACGTACCTGGTGCTGGAGCTCCTGCGCGGTGGGGAGCTGCTGGAGCACATCCGTAAGAAGCAGCATTTCAGTGAATCAGAGGCCAGCCAGATTCTGCGCAGCCTTGTGTCAGCTGTCAGCTACATGCATGAAGAGGCTGGGGTGGTGCACCGGGACCTCAAGCCGGAGGTGAGACTCCCACCCTCCACTGGATTTCCAGCCACCCGTGGGGCAGTCTGGGAGGGGAAGAAGGTTCTAAGAGAATGATGGAGATATGAGGGAGCAAGGAACTCTGCCCCATCTTGGATGCCCTTGAACCACACACCTTACCCTGCCCTCCTTCTCCAGACACTTGGAGGTGTCAGATATAGGAGGGCCCTTAGAACATGGAGAGTCAGAGCTGGGAGGGCCCTGAGAGTATGGAGAATCAGAGTTGGGAGGGGTCTAAGAACAGGCAGTGTCAGAAGTGAGGGGACCCCCATAATCACTGGAAGCCTGCACTGACCCCTTCTCCTTGCCCTGACCCTCCAGAACATCCTGTATGCTGATGAAGCCCCTGGAGCCCCGGTGAAGATTATTGATTTTGGCTTTGCCCGGCTTCGGCCTCAGAGCCCTGCAGGGCCGATGCAGACCCCGTGCTTCACCCTACAATATGCTGCCCCTGAGCTGCTTGCCCATCAGGGCTATGATGAGTCCTGTGACCTTTGGAGCCTGGGGGTCATCCTGGTATGGAGGCACTGCCAAGGGGCAAAGGGTGAGGGGCACCTGAAGCACTAGGGTTGGGCTGGGGAGCATCAGAAGCAACTAGGTGGCCCAGTGGATAGAGCTCTGGGCCTGGAGTCAGGAAGACCTGAGTTCAAATCCAGCCTCAGACATTTACTAACTGGGTGACCCTGGGCAAGTCACTTCACCTCTGTTTGCACCTCGCTCACAGTGCTGTTGTGAGAATCCAGTTGGCTGACATTATAAAGTCTCTAGCATACAGCAGGTGCCCTGTAGATGCTATCATCACATTTCTGGAATGCAGGCCTTGGCCTCCAAGGAGGGCAGGACTGTCTCATCCATTCTTGCTCTGTCTCTTCCCTAGTATATGATGCTGTCGGGGCAGGTCCCCTTCCAGGGGGGTCCTGGCCGGGGTGGACAGAGCCAGGCAGCTGAGATCATGCGGAAGATCCGGGAGGGTCGATTCTCCCTGGATGGGGAGGCCTGGCAGGGCGTCTCGGAGGAGGCCAAGGAGCTGGTCCGAGGTTCGGGGACAGGGCAGGTCATGCTGGGTGGGCAGGAGGAGTCAGGGATTGTGGGAGCGTCAGGGGCTGTGGGCCAGGCCTATGTTGAGCCAGCCTGTGGGGGGCTTTGGAAAAGGGGGGTGGAGACTCTAGGTTCCTCTGGGGCAGAGACAAGGCTTCCCCCCCTTGCCCGACCTTACCCTTGCCCCACCCCCCTTTTTTCCCAACAGTGATCCTCATCCCCTCTCCCTAGGACTCCTGACAGTGGACCCTGCCAAGAGGTTGAAGCTGGCTGACCTGAGGGGCAGCACCTGGCTGCAGGATGGCAGTGCCCGCTCATCCCCTCCCCTCAGGACCCCGGATGTTCTAGAGTCTGCTGGACCCGCCGTGCGCTCTGGGGTCAATGCCACTTTTATGGTGAGGGAGCTCCAGGAAAAAAGAGTGGAACTCAAGGGTAGAGGGCAAAGCTAGTGAGGTGGTGAGTGTGTGTGTGTGTGTGTGGGGGGGATCTGGGGGGTGTTATACAGCATCCAAGAGAATCAGAGTGGGAAGGGACCTCGAAGGTCACCTAGACCAGCTCATACATCCCAGAAAAGTGGTTGTCCGATTTCTGGATCATGTAGTCTTCTTCTCGGAGACCTCCAGTAATGGGCAACTCATTACCTCCCAAGACAGCTGACTGTACAGGATTTTCCATTTAAGTGTGTTACATTTTATCTGATATGATTTGGCCCAGTGTTCCAGACTGTCGAGATACCTTTGGGTTCTGAATCATCTTTCATCCAGTTTGTTATCTGGGCCTTCCTTGTGTTCTCTGCTAAAGTGATAAATGTGACATCAGTTATGTCATTGATAAAAAGGTTAAATCACATGCTCCCAGAACAGTTTCCTGGGATATTCCACTGGAAACCTCCTTCCTGGTTGGCATCTCTCGCTTCTTACTCTTAGGGTTTAGTGAGGCATCCAGTTCTGAGCATACTAGTCCACATCTTTGCAATTTGTGTACGAGGACTGTGTGAAGTACTTGGTTAAATGTTCAGCTAAGATCTGGGTGATCTATAGTTACTGTGAGCAGCCTAGAACGTCCTATTATTGATAAAGCAGATTGACTCTTTGGCATCACTACTCTCCTTTCTAAATGCTCGTGCACCATCCTTCTGAGAATATATTATAAAATTTTCACAGGAATGGAACTAATAGTTTGTAGACTCTGTTTTTTGAAAATGGGGGTATTTGCCCCTCCTCTGGTCCCACCGTATCTCTCCTAGAGCTTTTTCCGCTTTTCACACCCTTTCAAAGAGCACTGTTCATCCAGACCAAGAGACTGGCAGCTCAGGGCTCCCTTACTATGGCCTTGGGCTTTAATTATCTTATTTAATATGCATTGGGCCACAATTAACCCAGTTAACTAAAAAAAAACCAAATAAACAAACAGAAGAAAATGAGCTTCTTTCTCCAGCTTCTGCCCCTGTTTGTTGCTCATTAGCATCTCAGCATCTCTGGGCAGTGGTTTCTTTCTAGCCCTGTGATCTTCCTCTTGCTTCCTCTTACATTCCCAATAGAATGTAAATTCCTGGAGGGAAGAGATGGTTTCATTTTCGTTATCTTTGTCTAGCACACAGTTGGACCTTAATAGCTGCATTTTGATGGATGGATCCATAATTTTTTGCCCTGGCTTCCATCCCTATATGTCTTTAAAAAGACAAAACAAAGCAAAAGACAAGAACTAAATAGATAATCGTTCCAGGGAATCTACATTGGTTTCTTTGGACACGTAGATAGACTCGATAGTAGGTGCTTAGTAAGTGCTTGTTGACTGTTCTGTCTCATCGGCATCGCACCTGTCTTGGTTTTCAGACTTCCATTGTTGAGAGCCTTTTGTCCCCCCTGGCTTGGGATTCTGCCTTCTTTCTCTGAACCATCTGCAAGCTGACCTCCCCCATACACGGCCGAGCTCTTCAGCTCTGCCCAGGTTTCTCTTCCTTTTCTATCACAGACTCTCAGATGGAGGGGTCTTTGGCCCCTCTGGTTCCCATCATTTCTCCTTCAACTTCCAGTTCCTCCTTGCTGGTGAGACTCAGGTCCGGGGTCGCAGTTCCTCTTCTTGCTTCCTGTCCCTTTTGAAGAAGGGAACTGTCATTAAAGCTAGTTAGGAATGGATCTGCCTTTGGAACGGGGAGCACTCAGCAACCACTGTCAGGAGGGTTGAAGTCCCTGTCATTGTAATAGCAGGCTTCTGCTTCAGGCTTGTAGTCTGTTTCCTTCTTCTGGACCAGTGGTCTCTAGTCTACTCCAGGACAATGTTGCCTCTCTTTCTTCTTCCGTTGATCTTCACCTGAGTTTCCTCCGCGCTTCGCCCCATAGTTTCCTGGGTTGGATGAGATGTCTGGTGTTTTCACTGATGTCTTCTCTTCCTTGCACTGCAGGCATGAGTTCTCTCTCTCCACTTTGCCTCCGTGCCTTGGGGTGTGTAGTTAATGCTACTTACGCCTTGAATTGTGTGTTTGTGCGCAGACATCTAAAGCTGTGGGTTTTGTTGCTGACTCTTGAGTATCGTTACTGTGAATTGGGTCTTTTCTCCTCTTCTTCCTGTTTTTTGCTCGCTTTTCTCTCTTGTGTTGGGATTGGCTTGTACAAATGTGTGAGTGATGCTTTGCTCCCCTCTATTTTCAGTTTAAAGCCTTCTCGGTCAAATTTTTAAGATTCCAGGGAAATATTCTTGCCCACCCTCATGACAGAGTCCCCATCCCTGGCCAAGAGCTTTTCATTCTTATGTTTTAAACTGGGGTCTAGGAATCTCAACCCCGTGCAGAGTCCCTCTCTTGTGCCTGAATCATTCTCTAGAAGCCCCAGCTTTTGCTTGGCAGCCGTGAGCAGAATACCACCTGGGCCTCTGTGGACTTTGTTTTCTTCCCTTAGTTTTCAGCAGATTTACCAAAGGCAGTTGATTATGGTGAGGTTTCTTTTAAGGGTACAGATTGAACTTGTGTGGATCAGCAGGAGTATTTTTTCTTGACATATTCAGTGCTAATGTTTATATAACATTTTAAGGTTTACACAGCAATTTACATGTATGATCTCATTCAATCCATTGACATTTCTTCCATTCCATCAAGGAATACCTTATAATCAATGCGATGTGCTGGCCCTGGAGTCAGGAAGACCCGAGTTCAAATCTGGCCTCAGAAATTTACTAGCTGTGTGACCCTGGGCAAGTCACTTTACCTCTGTTTTCCTCCGTTTCCTTATAATATTAGCACCTATACTGATGTTGTTGTTATTATAAAATAGGCATTTCACCCTGGGGTACGCCGGAGCCAACGTGTACAAAGTTGCAGTTTGTGAGAACCAGTTGTTACGTGTTCGTTGTGAGCATTCGTGCTTTGGAAATCGGGAAATATTACAAATCAGGGCTTGATCCATTGTTTCTTGGTTGTACAGACTTAAAAAATGAAGGAGAAACATGTGTTAATGCAGATTAAGCTTGAAAGGGTGTCTTGGTTTTTGGTGGTTTTTTTGGAGACCTGGTTGTTAAACGTTTGCCCGCGCACCCTCTGTTCCACCAGTCCTTTCGATCTTCACTCAAGGAGCAAAATCAGTTGCTGGTTTTGGTATAAACACAGCTGTGGTGGATTTCTCCAGGTTCTTGCCAGGTGGGGCCTCTGGTCCTTTGTCCTTCTGGCTGGTAGCTGTGTTGTTCTCCAGCTCATCCCTCCTAGAGTCTGCAGATCCGGACCAGGGCTGTGATCGGGACTTCCCAGGTGGTCTGCCGCAGTGCCTCTAAGGAAGTCTAATCACCCCCCGCTTTCTCCTTTTACCTGAGATCTCAGAAGCTCAGAGCTGGGAGAGACCTCAGAGATCATCTCTGCTCTTTTTTGGTGGGGGGGACACATGGGAAACTTGGGCCTAGGGAGAGGAAGGACGTGACCAACCCAAGATCATGCCTTATTTGTGGAGTCTGGGCCAAAACCCAGGTCTGGCTCCCAGTAATGACATCCCTTTTTTGGGGAATGGGCGTGATGCAGCCAGCCTCAGGGGTAGGAAGTGTGGGGGGCTGTGCCACGTTGGATGAGAGACTGCTTGTTTCCATTGAGGCCTCCCGTTGTTTTTGGCCTGAAGGAGGGGAGGAGGGATGTGAAAGGAGGAAGTGCGGGGAAAGGGGATGTGAAGGGCTGTCTGGCCTCCAGCAGGTGGACAAGAGGCGGGTGGCTGGGGATGCTGGGGATGTGGGTGCAGACTGGCCTCTAACTCATCTCTTGTCTCCTGCCCTTCTCTGCTAGGCCTTCAATCGAGGCAAGAGAGAGGGCTTCTTTCTGAAGAGTGTGGAGAACGCCCCCCTGGCCAAACGTCGCAAGATGAAGCTGGGCAGCTCCGAGCCAGCCCGCAAGGGCGCCCCTGCCCCTCCCCCAGCCCCTGCCCCCTCCGCCCAGGGACGAGGAGCCCCACCTCGCCGAGCCAAAGGCCCCTTGTCCCCCTCCTAGTGGGGCTGGGTGGGGGCTGCCGGGTGAGGAAGGCTGCCTGAGCTGGGGCCATTGCAACCTTGGGTTTGGAGAGGTGGCCAGCCCCAAGGGCAAGGAAACTGAGCCTGGGCAGAGGAAGTGGGAGAATTGCGTGACTCTGGATTGGGACTGGGGGAGCCGCCCGGAGGACGCCTCGTCTTTGCCCTGCCCCCCTCCCTCCTTGACATCCGTGCCCCCTCCAATCCATCTTGTCCCTGAGGACCCTCCCACCCCCAGCCCCGGTTCCTTCCCTCTCTAAGCCCCGCCCCCCCCACCAGAGACTGAGACAGAAGTATTTTTATAAACAGAACTTTTTTTATGTCTTTCCAGGTAGAGTTAGTGATGCAGGGATTCTGAGGGGAGCTGAGGGGCAGGGGGCCTGCCCTCCCCACTCTTGCCTCTGCCCCAACTGCCAGTCCCCTGGTGTGGTGGCAGCTGCAGAGCCGAGGGGCCAGGCCATTTTGTGGGCATGTTTGGCGAGCCTTGCCCTTCTCTCCCCGGCTTCTTTTCAGTTTGGCCTGCAGCCAGCCAGGCTTGGCCTGAGAGGGGCAGGGGGAGCCTTTCTGTCTCATGAGCTCAGGCCCACCTCTCTTCCTCCTTCCCATTTCTAGAAGCACTGAGCTGAGTGGCCATAGTGAGGACCACTGCCTGCTTTAGGGAGCAGGCCATGGGGGGACCCCATTGTCAGGAAGGGGTTATAAGCCCCATGTCCAAAACTGTCACTTTATGGGGCGTCTGTGCAATTCTCTCCACCAAAGACTAAAAGTCTCGTGGAAGCTGCTGCACCTCTGGCTAGGGAGAGGGGTGCTGAGTGTCACTGTGAGCTGACCATCCCCTCCTTATCCCAGACCTCCCATCTGGGTCTCCTTCCATTGCACCCCTCCCTCACTGGGCTGGGTGGGCCTCCCTCGTGGAAGAGCTGAGGGACAGTGGGGGAGAAGGCCCCCCTTGGGGGAGGGTCCTGCTCTTGGACAGCCCCCTCCTCTTGC
This sequence comes from Pseudochirops corinnae, assembly GCA_028646515.1. Classification (NCBI taxonomy): domain Eukaryota; kingdom Metazoa; phylum Chordata; class Mammalia; order Diprotodontia; family Pseudocheiridae; genus Pseudochirops; species Pseudochirops corinnae. The sequence continues at coordinate 189,826,418 of CM053592.1, forward strand.
TTTTGCGCAGCTGCCCCAGGCTTGGGGGCAGGGGTGCCGGCAAGGGTGGGGGTGGTGCTGCTGGGCTGGTGGGAGGGGGCTCCCACATTGCTTATCTGGTCACTGCCTCAGCCGGCCCAGGCCGTGCCTTTGACTTCAAAATTAAAATCCCATCCTACTTTCTGGCTGTGTGCTCGGATTTTGTGGGGTGGGTGGGTGGGTGTTTCTGGTGCTTGGGGACAGAGCATGGCTTTCTGTGGCTGGGATGCAGAGGGATGGCTGCTTTGGGTGAGTGAGAGGGGAGGGCAGGGAAGACACTGCTGGCTCTGGGATGTTCTCAGATGCCTGAAGTGATGGAAAGGGGAACTTTTACTTGACCCCTGCACTGACCTTGGGCTTTTCCCAGGAGAAGCCCTTGAGTCCAGAGGGGGACACTAGAGCTTCGTGGGAGTGGGGAGAACTGCCCTGGTGTTTGCAGCTCTGCTCCCCTGGGCACAGGGTCCGAGGGCCCGAGTTAAATTTCTGGTCCTGCCACATACTATCAGCAGGCCACCTCATGTCCCTGAGCCCCAGGCTCCTCAACTGCAAAATAAGCACCTGTTCACATTGGGAACCAGGTGCTGGTCAGTCCTGGGGAGAGAGCTACCTGGCTCTTCAGGGATGTTTGCTTGGGGACAGGCTCCTTGGGAGTGGGTGGAGCCTCTTCCCTGGCCCCAGGCATATGTCCTTAGGAACTTTGGGGGCACTCATGGCCCCCAAGGGCAGTTGGGGCAGGGGGCCTGGGAACCAGGGGAGGAGGAGGTGTGGAAGGCAGACAAATGCAGGAGGCACAGGTGGTCAGGCCTGGGACTGGTCATCGGCCCAGATGCTCACCTTGACCTGGGTTTCAAGTCTCTTCTGCTGGGCAAGGACAGGGCTGGGGCTGGAGCTGCAAGGGTGGCTTCCTGACTCCAAAGCTGGAGAGATTTTGGAGTGGGGACAGCATGTAGGAATACAGAATACAAAGCTGGGGCAGGGGAGATCAGGAAAGGCTTCGTGGGGAAGGGGGTGGTTTGGCTGAACCTTGGAAGAAAGGTGGAGGTGCAGAGGGAGGGCATTCCAGGCATGAGGGTCAGCCTGGGCAAAAGTATGGAGATGGGAGATGGTGTACCATGTGTGAGGGATACCAAGAAGGCCAGTTAGGCCCAAGGGCCTGGGCCCTTATGGGTGGACAGGCCTGCTTGGGCTCCTCAGGACAGGTCAGTCCTGCGGGCTGTTGGGAATCATTTTGGCTTGGCTATTTCAGTCCCCAGATGTTGGGGGAGGTCCTGCAGCCACAGGGGAATTGTCACCACCTGCTAGCTCAAGGCATACTTGCTTCTGCTTGGGAGGGGGTCCTGCCCCCCTGCAGCCTGAAGGATAACCCTGCACCTTTCTGTGGCACCTCAGGCTTTGCCAAACATTAGGCACAAATTATCCAAGCCAGTTCCATAAACATGTTTTAAGCGCCTGCTTTGTGCCAAGCACCGCCCTAAGCACTCGGAGGTGATTGATAAAAGGAAAGAGAGTCCCCTGCTCTCAAGAAGCTTACAGTCTAATGGGGAGGGGAGAGAACACAAAAAGAGGCAGGAAAGAGGGAGGCGAAGCAGAGCTGAAAGCAGGCAGAGAAGCAGACGGAGTGGAGGATCTGCTGAAATAAAATATAAAAAAATTAATATTCTATAATAATTACTTATTATTTTAACCTCACGTTATAATTTAACATTAATTATATATTAACTAATAATTAATTATATGTTAATAATTATGTATTGTTTGAACCCTGGGAGGCAGGTGCTATTTTGATGTTTTGGTTTTTTTTTTAACATATGTGGTGTGATTTGCCCAGGGTCATGCAGCCCCATACTGGTGGGATTTGAACTCAGTTCTTATCAGCATTAGCGTTCTAGCCACTGCACCAACCAGCTGCCTCAGTGGCTTGAGTCCAGTGTCGACAAGGTAGGAGATGTTTTCTAAGCAGGTGACCCAGGCAAAGCCGCCACATTTTTTGGAGGCTACCGGGTGGCGCAACAGCTAGAGCACTGGGCTTGGAGTCAGGAAGCCTTGAGTTCAAATCTAGCCTCAGATATTAACTAGCTGTGTGAAGTTGCTTAACCTCCATTTGCCTCCGTTTCCTCAGCTGTGAAATGTGAAATATAGTAATAACAGCACCAGCCTCGCGTGTGAGGATCAAATGAGACAATATTTGTAACATGGTGAGCCCTGTGCCTGGAATACAGCTGGCGTTACAGAAATGGTATAATTAAAATGGTATAATTAATACTGTGTCACCTTCCTTCAGCTCTTCTGGTCCATCCAGCTGCTGCCACATCTGTCTCTCCCTCTTCCTCCTAGAGGTTTTGAAAAAATCTCCTTTCTTCCTGGCTCCCACTTCCTGACCTTCTATTCCTCTCCCCTATGAATCTTTTCCCTCTTTCTCTGAAGTCTTTAGGGGGTATATACCTAATGGTGGTATCTCTGCAAAAAGATGGGCAGAGATTAGACTTTTTTGAATATAGTTCAAAATGCTTTCCAGAATGACTGAACTAATTTACGGCTCCACCAACAATGTATTAGTACACCTTTCTTCCCATACTGTCTCCAAAAATTTTTATTTTCCTTTTTTTTTTGGTCATCTTTGTCAGTCTAATAGGTGTGAGGTAGAATCTTAAAGCCATTTTAATTTTCATTTCTCTTATTAGTGATTAGTATTTTTCATATGGTTGCTTTTTAATTAATTTTAAAATTTTCATGTGGTTGTTTGTAGCTAGGTTTTCTTCTTTTGAGAACTGCCCATTCATATCCTTTTATATATGTATATATATACATATATACATACATATACACAAATATATCATTCATGTCCTTTAGCTATTTATCTGTTGGTGAATGGCATTGATTACTTACATGTTTTGGATTTTAGACTTTTATCAAAGAAATTGGATGCAAATATTTTTTTTCCTTTTAACTGCTTTTCTTCTAATTCTCATTGCATTGACTTTGTGCAAAACCTTTTGCATTTTATGTAATCAAAATTACTCATTTTGTCTCCTCTGTCATTTGTTTGGTCAAGAACTTTTCCCCCAGAGATAGTTGAGAAAAGCATCTCCTTCCATGCTCCCCTATTTTATAGATTATACAACCACTAAATATACGTCTTATGTCTTTTTGGAGTTTGGTGTATTTCGTGAGATGTTGTTCAAAACCTAATTTCTACATTATGGTTTTTCTAGTAGTTTTTATCCAATAGTGAATCCTTAGCCCAGAAGTTGAAGTCTGGGTTTATTGAAGATGAGGCTACCGTGTTTAGCTGCTTCTAGTTTTTGAAAACCTAATCTGTACACAAGATAGCCTGTCTGGAACAGAAGTGGTAGAAGGGGCCAAGGGACATAAATCTTTTCTCTCCCTTCCTCTCTCCTTTTCTCCCTTCTCTCTCCTTTTTCTCTTCTCCCCTCCCTTCTTTTCTCTTCCAGAACCTATTTCTGGATGAATTTGTATGTTTGCTTGTTACTGAACTAGAAAATTCATGCAATTGCCAATCATCATTAAATACCCTTTTCTCTATAAGGAACTCCTAGTGTGGTATGTAACCTGCTCTGAGATTCTTAGGGACCTTCTGGGGCCCCTCAGAAGCTGAATGGCCCCCAGTCATGCAGCTACACACATGGCAGAGGGGTGACTCGAACCCAGGCTTCCTGGCTGCCAAGTCAGCATTCTATCCACTAATCTATGCTGCCTCAGGCAGTGCTGCTGGATCAATTATCTGGGTATCATCACGTCTCATTCTACTCATCTTTTCAATGGGGCTCGGATAGAAACAGCCCTGGGAGAAATCTATATTTTGCTGGTGATATTCCTTGATGTTCAGTGTTTTATGGACTATTATTGCCCGGGTGGATCAAATTACTGCCTTTTTACAGTGGAATAAAACAATTAGTGTGGCAGCCTGTGCTCTGTAGCGTCCCTGGAGGCGTCCCTGGTCCTGGACGGAGAGAGGACATTGATTTTATCTTCCTGTTGTTACTGTCACTGTTCATATAACTAACAAAAACGAGAGCTAACATTTGTCGAGCGCTTTAAGGCTTGCAAATGCTTTATTTGCATGATCTCATTGAATTCCCACGGGCACCTGGGAGAAGGGGAATGCAGACAGCATTGTCCCCAGTTTGATCTAGAGTCAGATGTCCTGGGTTCAAATCCCCCATTTTGTCCTTTACTGCTTATATGACCTTGGGCATGTCATCTTCTGTAAAGTAAGGCTCTCTAAGTTACCTTCCTGCTCTAAACCTATGAGTTTGTGATTCCCAGCGTCTGGAATGTCTGTATTGAGACAAGGCAATGTCCAATGTCCCAGGAGTACTGATCAGGGATGTTCCCAAGGTAGGGGATAGGTGGCATTTACGAGCCACTGGTCAGCATGCTGCCTTCAAGGGAGGATGGCCCACCAGTGGCCATTGCCTGTACAAGTCACTCCGTGCATAAGCATTGTGTGTGATTTATCATGTAACAGATACACAAGTGAAGTATAGGTGAGTGTCACGTCATAGCTCAAATTTGGTGTAAGTTGTAGGGAATGCAATTTTTTTCCCTGGGGGAAGACATGTATCTGCCACAGCCTGGGGATGTGCCATCTTTACTTCTAACTTCCTTCTGAGGCTGCGTTCTGGTGGAGTCCGTCTACACCTCCCTCTGGACCTGTCTCCTTACCATTTCCTCCATTTTAAGGGTGGCTTGAAATAGCTTAGGGTGGTTTGAATAATTGCAGCCAGTTTCTTCTTGCGTTTCTTTGGGATTTAAATGGATAATTAGGGACAAATTGGAGTACAGAGGCAATGAAGAATGAATAAGTTTTCGTTGGTCAGTTGGTGTCGGGCTCTTCATGAGCCCATTTGAGTTTTCTTGGTAAAGATACTGGGGTGGTTTGCCTCTTCTTTCTCCAACTCATTTTGCAGATAAGGAAGCTGAATCAGAGGGAGTTTGAATGACTTGCCCAGGGTCCCACAGCTAGTAAGTGTCTGAGTCTGAATTTGAACTCAGATCTTCCTGATCCAGGCTGGCCGCTCTATGCACTGCACCACCTAGCTGCCTGCTGCACCTAGCAAGACTTGATTAGTAAACCTTGAAGTGCGGTGTAAGTGCTAGCTAGTTATTAAGTTGGGGCACTTTGTCAAAGCTTTAAGAAGTTCTGAGTGTTTATTTGGGTACCAACGTCCCCTCTGCAGTGTCTGAACGAGAAAGTACAGTCAGACCAGAAGTTATCACACCCAAAACTGGCATCGGTTCTGATTTCAAGACAGAGATGGAGCCAGGGTGCATGACGCCAAAGGTCGAGGGGGTGGCAGCAGCTTCAGTGAGAGGTGAAGTCATAGATCTTGAGGTGGAAGTAAAATCAGAGATCACTGAGGACATTTTACAGATGAGGAAACTGAGGCAAATAGGGTTATGGGATTTGCCCAGGGTCACATGGCTGGTAAATGTCTGAGGCCAGATTTGAACCTGGGTCTTTGTGACTCCAGGTCTGGTGTTCTATCCACTATGGTGCCTAGCTTATGTTTTAGGGGTCATTAACATAGAGTTCTATAATCCTGGAAGGGTCACCTAGAAGCAACGGATAGGGGGCTCTGAATAGCAGACTAAGGAGCTTAAAGTTTATCTCAAGACAATAGGGAGCCATGCAGAGAGCCAGGGTGGCACAGGGGACAGGCGGTGTGCAAATCAGGTCAATTTTACAAGTTGGTGGATAATTCAGGATCTTCCAGTCACTTTCAGGTTGTCTTTGTAGTTTGTTCTGGCCTTGATTCCCGCTCACCCAAAGCCAGTGTTTGGATTCCTTGTTTTCCTGTCCTGGTGTAATCCTTGAGAGCTTGGGGTTTTCATCTGGGACTTCTAGAAGGATGCTGCATGGGGAATTCTCAGAGAGTGGAGTGGGATGGGGGGCCCTGGGGCTCTTGTCTTTGTTTTGGAAGTAGCCAGGCTCGTACTTCCAGGATACCAGTCCAGTTTCTTTCCCAATAACTATTGGTATGAGTCATATGATATTCTGGGAACCACCCAGGCCCTCAGGAAGAGGCTGGGCTGGTACAACAGCTTTTTGACCTGATAGTCTGTGGAATCTTCTGGTGTTTCTCCTTCTGCCACTCACAACCTCTAGCTGTCTAACCCTATTTAGCTACGCAGGAGTTTTGACTAAATTCAGCCGGTTCTTGGGGAACCCTGGAGCCCAGAGTTCCAGGGATCATATATCACACATATATTTATAAATCACAGAGTTTTATTTATATACTATCTTAGAGATTATAGGATGGGTTAGAGGCTTTGGGCTCACTCTTCCAAGTCAATTCAGACTAGCAGGTCAGGCTCCCAGAGGTCAGCTAAATGCGTATCCACTCAGGTTTCTATGGTTAACTCCAAGGAGCTGGTGTGTGGTTTTTAAGCCCCCATCAGTGTGCTTCCCTATTATCAGTTAATATCAACTGCTCATCTTTTAGAAATAGATATTTACTAAGGCAGTGGATACATGCATTCCTCCCAAGAGCCTGGGACACACTGTCTCCCAAGTGCCATGCAGAGTCCACTTGATACCCATATGGCGTCGTCGGTCAGTCAGGTACTATGTTAAGGGTTAGGGGATACAAAGAAAGGTAAGAACACATCCCTGCCCTCAAGGAGCTCACATTCCAATGGAGAAGTCCCTTTCTCTCCCATTGTCACTAACCACTACTTTTCTGTGGCCACTTGCCATGGGATAAATGCCACATCTTCTGACCTTTTGAAGTTCACAAAGTCAAACTCTGCTTGAAGGGCTCTCTTCATCCCCAAACAATTCCTTCTCAGGGACTTGGCTGAAGCCGTTCCGTCTCCGTGAGAATTTCTGAGTCTCCTGTTTTTGTCAAAACACGTGACTGACTCTTCGGCCTGTCCTCATGCATTTCTTGGGTCACATCGTCCCATTTCATCCAATGGCTTTCACTCCTTCTAATCGCATTTACATGTCGGATTGATTAATTCAATGTAGATGTTTTCTATCAGAGGCAACTGGGCGTTGCAGTAGATAAGACTGCTAGGCCTGGAGTCTGGAGGATGTGAGTTCAAATCTAACCTCAGATACCTATTAGTTATGGGACATTGGACAAGTCACTTAAACTCTGTCTGTCTAAGTTTTCCCAACTGTAAAATGAAGATCATAAGGATCAAATGAGATGTTTATAAAAGTGCTCAGTACATAGTAGGTGCTTTATAAATGAGGAAACGGAGACTCAAAAAGGTGACATAACTTTCCAAAGTCTCACACTCAATAACCTCCAGTGGCTCCCTATCACCTCCAGGATCAGATTTAAAAGCCTTTGTTTGGCCTTCAAGACCCTTCATAGCCTGGCCACCTCCTGCCTTCCCCTGCTTCTTTACTCTCCAGTCCAGTCACTTTAGCCTCCTGTCTGTTCCATGAAAAAGACCCTCCATGCCTCTGCTCTGGGCCTTCTCTCTGCCCCTCCTCCAGGCCTGGACAGACTCTCCCTCCTCCACTCTGACCACTGACCCCTCTGCTTCCTTAAAGTCCCAGCTCAACCCCCATCTTCTCCAGGAAGCCTTCTGCAAGCCCTCTCAATTCCCTCTGCTAATCATTTCTGATTTATCCTGTATATAAACGCACATGGTTATCTGCATGTGTCCCTCCCCATTAGATTGAGAGTTCCTTGAGGGTAGGGACTGGCTTTTGCCTTTCTTTGGCCAGGGCCTGGGATGTAGCAGGAATTAATATAAACTTATTGACTGACCATTGACTGAATGATTGACAAAGTTAGCAATGACCAGAGCTGGGATTTGAATCCAGGACCAGCATTCCCTACATGGCACCCCCTGATCTGTGCCAGGCACTGGGAGCAGTTTGCTTTGTTGCTTCTGGGAATAAAAGTCACCCATGTATCTTTGAGGTTTTACAGCCAAAATGCAATAATTTTAGTGCTCTTTGGCCATGAGTCATGAAATACCCACAATCTCTGAAGAATTAAATTGCCTCTGGCCCCCAAGCAGACCAGAGAGACACATGGTGGGGATAAGCAGATGCTGTTACCAGAGATGACTTGTGTGCAAGAAGTGGGGGGTGGAGAAAGTGTGTCAAGGAGAAGCATCTTGGAAAAGAAAGAATATGGGTCCTAGAGCCAGGACAGGGAATGACTGTGGGCAGCTCAGGTGTGGAACTGGTGCCCACAAAAGGCTTAGAGAAAGGCCCTGGTGCACTGCATGGATGCTCTACATCCATGGATGTTCTATGGAGGACGCATCACAGGGGACAGAAAGGTGGGGGGAACGATGCATGTGGAGGATGTCAGTGATCACAGGGGACTGGTGCTTCCATGAGCAGACCAGCTTTGCTTCTAGCCATGACTCCAACTGGCTTTGCGGTCTCCTTTGCCTGCTGCCCCAGAAGGACTCGACCAACCCAAGTGTGGCCACTCTCCACAATCATTGGGAAGTCAAGAGAAAACTGGCTTTAAGGCTAGCAACAGTACACCCGGAGATAAGGGGAGCTGTCTGGGGGAAGGGAGTTCTTTTGTCTCCATCACCCCAGGAGCAGGCAGCCAGGAGCTTAGCCTCCCCCAGCTATTAAGACCTGCATGTGCACACACACCCAAAGCCAAAGCAAATGAGAGAACCTCTAGAACAGCTTTGTGGTTCTATCTTTGGGGGGTGGGATGAGCAGAGTTCTCAGGGGCTAACGTGGAGTGTGGGCACAGCTCTTGGGGCTGTGTGGCTCACACAGGAGAGGAAAATGCAGAGAGAGCGTTGGAGGAGAGCCAGGCAAGGTGAGGAGGGTGTGTGTGTGTGTGTGTGTGTGTGTGTGTGTGTGTGTGTGTGTGTGTGTGTGTGTGAAGGTCATGTTGCTCTGGCCAGTGCTGGTCTCCATAGAGGTTAAGGATCACTTCTCCCTCTTTCCTTTCCTGAATCTTTTGGCAAACTATGTGAGGGGTGCAGATTATGTAATCTCTAATACCTGTGTCCCTTCCTTGGGCCTCAGTTCCCCTCTCCTGAAAAGAGAGCAATTCTGTCTCTAATATCCCCCCTGACTCAAACAAAATGTACAGGTTTTTAAAGAACCAGCAATCCTTCTTACTTTGAAAAATTAATTTAATTTTTTCCAAATAATAAGCATTATTTCTCCCCAAAAAATATTGAACAAAAATTTTAAAAAAGGAGAAGAAATCCTGACAATAAATATGTAAGGTCAAGCAAAGCAAATTCCCACATTGGCCACGTCTCAGTCTGCGTTTTGAGCCTCTCATCACCCTGGCAGGAGGTGGCGGCTTCCTCCTTAGACCTCAGGTTGGCCACTGCGGTTGGTCAGAGAGCCCCAGTCTTTCCAAGTGATCTATCTGTATACAGTTGTTGCTAGTGGATCACTTGTCTTCCTGGTTCTGCTCGCTTCACTCTGTATCAGTTCATAGAGGTCTTCCTAGTTTTCTCTGGAGCTGTCCCTTTAGTCATTTCCTGTGCCACTCCATGACATTCATGTACCATCATTTGTTTAGTCATTTTCCGATTGATGGGCACTTTCTTAGCATCCAGTTCTTTGCCACTACAAAATGAGCTGCAATAAGTATTTTTGTACATATGAGTCTTTTTTCTCTTTCTTTGATCTCCTTGGGTGTATATGCCTAATAGTGGTATTGCTGGGTCAGAAGGTATGCACGGTTTAGTAGCTTTCTGGGCATAGTTCCAAATTGTTTTGGAATGGCTGGTCAATTCACAGCTCCATCAACACTGCATTAATGTGCCATACAAGTCCCTTTCTCTCACTCTCATTTTTCTCCTTTGTCTTATTTGCCAATCTGGTGGATATGAGGTGGAACCTCAGAGTTGCTTTAATTTGCATTTCTCTAGTTATAATGATATGGAGCATTTTTTTTTTCAAATGGCTGTTGATACCTTGGATTTCTTCCTTTGAAAACTGTCTAGTCATCTTCTTCGACCATTTACCTTTTTAAGAAAAAAAAATTAAAATTTTTAATTCAATTTTGTTTTCAGTTCTGAATTTTCCCACTCCCCTCTCCACTGAGAAGGTAAAGAAAACAAAAAACCCATTACAAATGTATATCATCATGCAAATTCCCCCATTAGTTATTTTGCCATTTATCTGTTGGGGAAGGGCTCCAGGAACTCTTCCAAAGCAACATATGCTGATGAACAGGATGCAGGAGTGATGAGGATCAGATTCTAGCCAGATGGGGAGGGGCCTCAGAAGCCATGGAGCCCACCCTGTGCCTGGAAGAGAGGGCCCTCTCCAACATACCTGGCAAGTAGCCTTCTAGCTTTTGTCTGCATGTCTCCAGCAGGGGGCAGCTCCCCACCTCCCAGGGCAGTTAATTCTGATTTTTAGACTTTATTTGGATTTTTGTTCAATATTAAAATATTGTTCCTGTATTCTAGCCTAAATCTGTCCTTTGCATCACCCCCTCCCGCCCCATGACTCATGGTTCTGCCTCTTGGGTTAAGCAGAACAAAGCTAATTAATAGCTCCTCCAAGTGACAGCTCTTCAAATGCCAGTCTAACTTCAAGGAACCACTGCAGGGAGCTTCAGGTGCTTACATATAACAAGTACAGCTTAGGTTTGGTTGATGTCTAAGGGGAGTAGGAAAGCACTCAGGGTACCATATAAATCATGTATGGGACAGATATTTATTCCCTACACTCAGTGAAATGTTAAAAGAGCCAAGAGACCCATAACTCGCATTCACTGAATGACTTAGAACAAGAGTCAGTCATTTAACTAATAACCAGCGCTGCTCTCTGCTTGACTCAGCACTTTGGCACAGTGGAATGAGCCCCAAATCTAGAGCTAGAGGTTGATGTTCAGTCATTTTGGTCATATCCAACTCTTTGTGACCCCATTTGGGATTTTCTTGACAAAGATACTGGAGTACTATTTCTTTCTCAGGTCATTTTACAGATGAGGAAACTGAGGCAAAAGGGTGAAGTGACACAGCTTGTAAGTGTCTGAGGTTGGATTTGAACTCAGGATAATGAGTCTTCCTGACTTCAGGCCCGGTGTTCTATCTACTTCACCACTAAGTTCAAATTCCTCTTCTGATAATAAATAGCTGTGTGACCTTGGGCAAGTCAGTTGATTAATGTTTTTAAAATGAGAGAAATGGCATCTGAGTTCCCTTCCAGAGCCTAGCTATTTCTGTGATTCCATGATCAGTACATAAAGCAGTTTTCAGGGCTTTTCACCTTGGCTTTACCCATCTTCCTCAAAGTTCATGTCTTCTGGCCAGAACGCCAGTGGCTCGGACTCCTCTTGTCAGAGGCTGTTTTCTCAGATACAGAGAAGACATTGGTCAGCTTCACCCTTTGGACATAGGATCTACAGAACCTCTGGGGTCTCCTCCAAACCTATATAGTCTCATATGTTTGGTCCCCAGGAATGGGAACACCAAGGAGAAATAGCAACCAGACTCAATGAGGTTGCCTTGTTGAGTCTCACCATGTGAGGGAGGCTTCCAGGTGGGGAAGTGATGCTTATCCCTTGTGTTCATGGGAGGGATGGAGACAAGAGGCAGTATTTGCCATGCTGCTGGAAGTGAATGAGCTGGAAGCTGAATCTTTTTTTTAAAGGTCCACTGAGTCATTGGCTCCTCTGGCCCAGGAACCACTGAAGAGATCACATCATCATTTCAAAATGCCCACATCTGCCAGCACTGAGTTGCATACATGGTTGGGTCCTCCCCAAAGTTGATGTGGCTGGAAGTAGAAAGGGTAACTTTCAACAAGCTCCATAGGATGGTCTTTTCTGCACTTGAGGACAGTTACCTCGTCCCCACTGAATCTATTAGACAAATGAAATGATTCCATCCTTGAGGACTTTTAATTTTATCTATTAACCTCTCAGATGGCCAGGTCTGGAGACCCTTCAGCATTCTGGCTGCTCTCCATCTTCTCAGTGTCCTTACTAAATGATATGGTTCAGACCTGAAGATAGACGCTAAGTGTGTTTCAACAAGAGCAGAAGACAACGGAACTTTCACCTCTGTATTCCTGGGGCCTTACCTCCCTGATTCCAAATTCAATAATCTTTCCAGCAACCAATTCGATACAAGCATTGATCCTGCGCCTTTCTGTTTCAAGGGGGAAGGATGCCCAGAGGAGAGCCCCCAAGGTGGTTTTTGAAGTAGGTTTGGGACACAAATCGGTGGAGAGAGGGGAGGGCATTTTTCCATGGACAGGATAGCCTCTATGGAAGAACAGAATTTGGTAGAGGAATCTGTTATAGAGGGAGCAAGAGAACTCGTGTGGGAATGGGAATGAGAAAAGAAGCTGATACAAGAGAAAGTTGTGAGGGCCAGGCTGAGGTGGATGGAGTTAACCTGAAAGGTCATAGGGAGCCACTGGACATTCTCAGAGAGTCTTGTGTCTGTTTTGCAGATCAAAGACAAACTGCTCCAAGTGGTGTTTAAAACTCTTCACAATTTGGCTCCTTTCTGCTTTCTCAGGTTTATCACACATCATGTCCTCCACATTCTGGCCAACCCAGCCTATCTGCTGGTTTTTGGGCTTTTTTTTAACCTTGCACTCTATCTCCCACCTCCGTACCTTTGCACAGGCTGTTCCCCAGGCCTGGAATGGCCTCCTCCCTCATCTTCACCTTTTAGCTTCCTTTGAGGTTCACTTCAAGCAACACTTCCTATGGAAGTCCTTTCTTGACCTCTCCCCTCAAGTGTTAATGGGCACTCTCTTCTTAAATTTGCTTAAAATTACTCTTTATCTTCTTATGTCTGTACATGTATTTTTTCGGTAGTTTGCTCCTAGAGGGAAGTGGTAGTTTTCTTTGCATGCCCAGTACCTAGGACAGTGCCTTGCACACACTAGGCACTTAAAGGCCTTTTTAGCTCTGACTGAATTGAACAGAGGGAGGTGATAAAAATCTTGTTTGAGGATAGAAAGGCTGTTTCTTCTTTGCAGGACCCCAGAGTGTGGTGGTATCTACCCCGGGAGCTGGCAGGGGGTAGTTGGAGAGAAGTGTATGCCACGGTCTAAGAGTCCCCCAAGGACAAGGAAAGGACCTTCTCAGTCTGTTGGGAGTCAGAGGATGGAAATGTGACACCTAGCACGATTTGCCATTAGAGAGACAGGTTAATCCCAGGACTGATGTGAGAGTAGGCAGCCGAGTGGAGTGTGAGAGTAGGCAACCGAGTCGAGTGATGGATACATGTTGCCATCTCAAGGGACAAGAAGCATCTAGCAGAAGAGGCTTGCCTAATCCACCTACTCTTGGAAATTTCTTCCTCCAAGTTTGTCTGTCACACCCAAGCAAGCTGGTGTGGAGCCTCCTGCTCGTCAGAGAAGACAAAACTGAACAAAGACAATTGGAGCCTTTTTCCTGGAACCTGCCATTCCAAGGGTGTAATGTAGCATCTACTGATGCAGGCTGACTGATTGCATGCCTTCAGGGACCACATGACTTCACACTACACGAACCAGAGACCAGGGCTTGGGAGGAAGTCCCGAAATAGAATTGTTGCAAAACCATTCTCCTGAGTAGAGCAGTTAAAACCCGAGGAGATTGTCTCTCTCTGTCTCTCTGTCTCTGTTTTTCTGTCTCTTTCTGTCTCTGTTTCTCTGTCTCTGTCTCTCTCTGTCTCTCTGCCTCTCCATCTCTATCTCTCATCTATGGGTCAGGGCTGGCAGCCCAGAGCCTGCTGCTGCCTCCAGGATGGGAACCTTCACTCGAGATGCACTATCGATGGTCAGCTGGCATCATGAGTCTGTGGGGTCCCAGGCTGGGGGAGCAGGAGTGGATCTTGATGAGGGGATTGGTTGGGCATTCCCCTCCACCCCGCCAAAAAAGAGGCAGAGCAAATCGGTGGGAAGATAACTTGGGAGTAATGTGATCGAATTCAAATCCCACCTCTGCCCCTTCCTGCTTGTCTGACCTTATACTAGTCATGTAGTCACCATGGGCCCTAATCTTCTCCTTTGTAAAATGAGGGGTTTGGACCAGATGCTTTCTAAAATTCCTTTCATCTCTAATTCCACGAGCCTATGAGCCTCTTGAGGCATCTAGGTAGTGCAGTGGATAGAGTCCTGGGCTTGGAGGCAGGAAGACATGAGTTCAAATTCAGCTTCAAAGCTTCCTTGCTGTGTGACCTAGTGCCAGTCATTTAACCTGTTTGCCGCTGGGGGAAAGATGGCCAAGCCCACTCCAGCTTCTTTGCCAAGAAAATCCCACGGACAGAGGCCCATGGGGTCACAAGCAGTTGGACACAAGTGAAATGATTGAGAACAGCAAGGCGCCTCTGACTCCTGCCATCGCTCCTCCCTGGGACTCCACTGGCCGGGCATGGGGAGGGACTGCTCAACAAATCACTTTGCGGGATGGTTGTCACAGGTGTTGAGTTTTGGATCTTTGTCATTTTGATTCATGCAGTAAATGTGCTGTGGACTAGGATGTGAATGTGTTTTCCTTTTGGGTCAACTGCGTAGGGAAGGAGATCTAAATCCTAACAGTATAGGAACTTAATGAGTCAATTTGTGATAAATTTATGACTGTGCCAAGATCATGGCCGGGCTGAGGTGGAGTTGGGACCTGTATTGTTTGACTCATACTTTTCTCAATGGAGCTACTCCCATCTCCCAATGCTCTGCTTGGATTTATTCTCTCATGGTTGGCAAACTCCCACCCCCCTCACTTCCCAGTCCCAGTAATACTGAATTCTTGACTGTCCGAGAGTAACCACACTTTTCCCCAACCCCCATTTCCCATTCTCTCATCCCCATCTGGCTTGACCCTGCCCCCATAATCATTCAATATCTGCCTGCCTCTTATGCTGTGCCCTCTGGAACTCCGATTCCATAATTAACAAGCTTCTCTTCACATTAGACCCCGTCAGCTCATGTTCTTCCTATCCTCTGGCACTGATAAAGACCTGCCTCTTCCCAGGTGATGCTGCATTTATGAAATATTATATGCAAATTTAAAATCCTAGACTGAGGTGAAAGGAACCTGGGCCAAAGTAGGGAGGGAGCTTCTGCATTTAAGAAAACTTCCCGAACTATTTGTAGCTATGCCTTCTAAATCCTGGGGCTGTTATCTAACAGCCCCCAGGACCTTCTCCTTCCTTTCTCAACAAGTTCACAGTCCCCCCTTCTACCCCAATTCTTGCCCTCTTACAGGGGACTTCAACATTCCCATAATTATGTTCAGTCAAATACTCTAAGCTTCCGGTTCCCCAATCTACTCAAATGCCATGAGTCACTTCTCCACTCCACCTCAGTTAGCCAAGGGGATGGTCACACCCTTGATCTTGCCTGCACCCACTAATGCTCTACTTCCTTGATGAAGAACTCTGAAGTGACTTTATCTGATCATCATTCTATCTCTCCCTTTGCCACCCTCCTAACCTAACTCCTTATGCTCACTGTGCCTTTATTCCCTGCACCCCTAGGTACTTTCCCAGGTCACTACCCCTGCTGCTGCTGTGCTCTCCTTCCTTCCCAACCATGGCAGCCAGCAACTAGTTAAGCTCCACACCATTCTCCATGCTCAAATCCCTCACTTCTTGTCTATTGATTCTCCAGCCTGGCTAAACTCTTATCTCAGATTATTTCTATTGCCTGCCTTCTCCCCTCCCACTCCAATGCTATCGAACAGAGCTGGAAGAAGACATTCAATTGTGCCAATGGGTGTTATGCTACAGATTTATCTCAACTGGGCTTTTACCGCATCAAGACAGTCCTTTTACTCCTCCCTAATGGATTCTCTGTCCTATTCACCCTAGTGGCTGTTCCAAACCTTCTCTTCCCTTGACTTTCCCAGCCCTCTCAGAAAAAGTCTTCACCTCATACTCCATGAAGAAAATTGATGCAATTCACCATGACTTCCCTCTTTTTTGCCTCTCACAACCCTTTGGTATCAATTCTTATTACCTCCCCCACTTCACTCCAGCCTCTGATGCAGAGAGGGCTCTTTTTGCCAATACCAGTTTCTCTACATCCTTGATCCCAGCTCCTTCTTCCTTCTCCAGAAGACTGTAGCCCCTATTATCCCTATTCTTTCTAATGCTTAATCTCTCCATCTGGAGAGACAAGGCAGAGCCAACATGGTGGAGAAACAGCAGAGACTCACTCAAGCTCTCCCAAATTCCCCTCCAAACAAGTTTAGACCAAAATATTTAAAATAAAATAGGTCAAAGAGGAGCACTAGAACGCCAGAAACTGAGGCTGCAGAGGAGCAGGGACCCTGGTTACAGATCTAGGATGGAAAAGAATACTTGTGGATGCTCACAGATCAGAGCCCAGGAGAGTAGTAAACACGTCTCTACTTAGATCATA
Source organism: Pseudochirops corinnae (assembly GCA_028646515.1). Classification (NCBI taxonomy): domain Eukaryota; kingdom Metazoa; phylum Chordata; class Mammalia; order Diprotodontia; family Pseudocheiridae; genus Pseudochirops; species Pseudochirops corinnae. Next base: position 189,842,739 of record CM053592.1, read on the forward strand.
CCATCTTGGAAGAACTGAAAACTTACAGATCCCCAGAACTGACTCTGAAAACAGCTGTACAAAAAAACCTGAAGCTTGGGACAGTGTCCCCTCCACTTCAGAAGCAGAGCCCAACTTTATTTTTTTTTGTTTTTTTTGTTTTTTTTGCAGGGGGGAAGGCAAGGCAATTGGGATTAAGGGACTTGCCCAAGGTCACAAAGCTAGTAAGTGATAAGCGTCTGAGGCCAGATTTGAACTCAGGTCCTCCTGAGTCCAGGGCCAATGCTCTATTAATACACTGCGCCACCTAACTGCCCCTCAGAGCCCAACTTTAAAATAAAATTAATAGTCAAGAAATAGGTTGGAAAAAAAGTGAACAAACAACAGCAACAAAAGAACCTGACCTTAGAAAGTTACTATGGTGACAGGGAAAATCAAAACAGAAACTTAGAAGAAGACAGAAAATTCAAAACTGCTACATTCAAAGTCTCAAAGAAAAATCTGAATTGGTCTCAGGCCCCAAAAGAATTCTTGGAAGATCTCAAAAAGGATTTTAAAAGTCAAATAAGAGAGGTAGAGGAAAAAATTGGGAAAATAAATGAGAATGATGAAAGAAAATTGTGAAAAAAGAGCCAATAACTTAGCAAAAGAGGCACATAAAATGCTGAATAAAATAACACTTTAAAAAATAGAATAGACCAAGTGGTTAAAGAGGCACAAAAAATTCACTAAAGAAAAGAATTGTCTAAAAAGTAGAATTGGCCAGATGGAAAAAGAGATACAAAAGCTCATTGAAGAAATAATCCCTTAAAAATTAGAATTGGGCAAGTGGAAGCTAATGACTCCATGAGACATCAAGAAACAATAAAATAAAATCAAGAGGATGAAAAAAAACCAGAAGAAAATGTGAAATATCTCCTTGGTAAAACAAGTGACTTAGAAAATAGATTGAGGAGAAATAATTTAAGAATTATTAGACTACTTAAAAAGCATAATTAAAAAAGAACCTAGATATCATCTTTCAAGAAATTATCAAGGAAAACTGTCCTAACATTCTAGAACCAGAGGATAAAATCAAAATTTAAAGAATTTACCAATCACTTCTTGAAAGAGTTCCCAAAATGAGAACTCTCAAGAATATTATAGCCAAATTCCAGAGCTCCCAGGTCAAGGAGAAAATATTGCAAACAGCCAGAAAGAAATAATCCAAATATTATGGAACCATAGTCAGAATAATACAAGATTTAGCAGCTTCTGCATTAAAGGATTGGAGGGCTTTGTTGGAAGGCAAAGGTGCTAGAGTTACAATCAAGAATTACCTACCCAGAAAAACTGAATATAATCCTTCAGGGGAAAAAAGTGGATATTTAATTAAATAGAGGATTTCAAGCATTCCTGATGAAAAGACAAGAGCTGAATAGAAAAATTTGACATTCAAATACAAGAATCAAGAGAAGCATGAAATGATAAACAGGAGAATAAGATTAAGCTGTTTACATTCCTAGATGGGAACATGATACTTATAACTCCTGAGAACTTTCTCATTATTAGGTCAGTTAGAAGGAGTGTACATAGACAGAGGGCACAGGGATGAGTTGAATATGATGGGATGATATACCCCCCCCAAAAAATTAAGGGATAAGAAAGAGGAATAATCTGAGAGTAGAGGGAAGGGAGACGCAGAATGAGGTAAATTACTTTACATAAAAAAAGACTCAAAAGAGTTTTTATAGCAGCGGGGAAGATGGTGGAGGTGGGGGGAGCTCTTGAAGCTTACTCTCATCAGAATTCCTTCAAAGAGGAAATAACATACAAACTCAGTCGGGTATAGAAATCCCTTTTACCCTACAGGAAAGTAGGAGGGGAGTGAGATAAGGAAAGGGGAGGGGGCTGATAGAGGGAAGAGCAAATTGAAGGAGGTAGTAGTCTGAGATACCATCCCACCCCTATCAGATTGAGAACTGTTGGAAGGGTTATGGGAAAATTGAGACACTAATGCACAGATTCAACCATTCTGGAGAGCAATTTGGAACTATGCCAAAAATGTTATAAAATCATGCATATCTTTTGATCCAGCGATACCACTACTAGGTCTGTATCCTAAAGAGATAAAAAACAAAAAGGAAAATGATCTCTATGCACAAAAATATGTATAGCAGCTATTTTTGTGGTGGTGAAGAATCAGAGTTAGAAGGGATGCCCAACAGTTGGGGAATGGCTGAACAAGTTGTGGTATATGATTGTGAGGGGATACTATTTTGCTATAAGAAATGATGAGTAGGATGCTGTCAGAAAAACTTAGGAAGAATTACATGCACTGATGCAAAGTGAAATGAGCAGAACCAGGAAAACATTGTACACAGTAACAGCAATATAGTATGATGATCAACTGTGAATAACTTAGCTATTTTCAGCAATACAAAAAATGCAAGATTCATGATGAAAAATAATATCCACCTCCAGAGAGGAAGAACTGAGGGAGTCTGAATGCAGACCAAAGTATACTTTTAAAAACTTTATTTTTTAAAATGTCTGTGTTTTCTTTCACAATGTGGAAAATATGAAAAAACATATGGGGGGGGGTGCGGATAGATAGTGTAGTGGATAGAGCACCAACCCTGGAGTTAGGAGGACCTGAGTTCAAATGAAACCTCAGACACTAACTAGTTGTGTGACTCTGGGCAAATCACTTAACCCAGATTGCCTCACAATAAAATAAAGAAAAACAGATGGAAATATGTTTTGCATGACTGCACATGTATAACCTGTATAAAATTGCTTATCTTCTCAAAGAGGTGTTAGGGGTGAGAGGGAAGACAGGAGAGAATTTGGAACTCAAAATTTAAAAAAATGAATTTTAAAAATTGTTTTTACATGTAACTGGGAAAAATAAAATATTATTTAAAAAAGCTCTCAATTTGCTGCAGAGATGTTGCCTACAAACATACTCAAACCTTTCCTATCTTTAAAAACCCTTCATTATATCTATCTATCTATCTATCTGTCTGTCTGTCTGTCTGTCTGTCTGTCTGTCTGTGTATCTATCCATCCATCTATTAATCTATCAATCGATTCTCTCTTTCAAGCACCAGTCTCAAATCGCTAACTACCCACAGGCAGGACGATTCATGGGCATATTCAAACTGACATATGCAGAGTAGAACCTGTATCTTTCCCCCCAAATTCTCTCCTTCTTAACTGTACCTTTTTTGGTGAAGGCACCACCATTCCTCCAGTGTTCTAGTTTTGCAGCATCAGTATTATCCTCACGCCCCCAATCTCACTTATTCCATACATCCAATGTGTTGCCAAATCTTATTTATATATCCATAGCGTCTTTTATAAATCTTTTCACAGAGATACTTCTCTGGTTCAGGCTGTCATCACCCCTTTTCTTGACTTCTGCAATAGTCTTCTTTAAAAAAATAGTGTTTTTTCAATTAGTAAAAATCCACCTTCTCTGCCCCCCAGTCTCTATCTCTCTCCTAATTAAAGAATAGAGGACAAAGCTCTTGTTGCAAACATGCAAAGTCAAGCAAAAAGCTTTTCAAATTGGTCACATAAAAAATATGTCTCATTTTGCATTCTGATTCTTTGGTCTCACTATCAGGAGGTGGGTAGTTTGTGTCATCGTTAGTCCTCTGGAATTGTGGTAGGTCATTATTCTGATCAAAGATCCTAAGACTTTCAAAGTTGTTTAACATAATATTATTGTCCTGGTTCTGCTTATTCCACACCGTATCATTTCAAACAAGTTTTCCCAGGTTTCTCTTAAACCATTCATTTCTTATAGCACAATAGTATTCCATTACATACGTGTGTAACTTAAGTTAACCATTCCCCAACTGATGGGGACCTTTCTTCTACCCTGTGATTTAAAAATATGTATATATGTATACACACACTTAAATAAATATAAATATATCCTTAGAAGGTTTTTTGCTTTTGTTTCTATTTTTGCTTAGGACTAATCATTCCCTTAATATATTCTACCTCTCATTTCCCCTTCTCTTTACTCTCCTTTCCCTCCTATTTCCCTGTTAAATAAAATGTATTTCTGCATCCAATTGTGTGTGTGTTACCAGTTCAAATGAGAATGAGGTTAAAGTGTCACTGGTCCCCCTACCCCTCCCTCCTTGTTTGTGTAGCCTTATCTTTGTGTACCCATATGATGCGAGATAACTTCCCCTAACTTTCCTCTCTCTCCTCCAATATATTCCTTTTTGGCACCTTTTCCCTTCTTCTTTTAAGAAGAATACCATCTTTGTAACTCAAAACCTTGTGGAAATGAATGTTGAAAACTAAAACTAAATAAATAAAATTTAAAAAGAATACCATCATATAACAGAACTACACCCAGACCTTCTATCTAATTACATTTCCTCTATGACCCTTGATGGTGATGGGGTTTAGAAGTATCATCTCCCCATAATGTAATGTAGGCAATTTATCCTTGTTTAATTCATTATGATTTTCCATTCATAGTTACCTTTTTTATGTTTCTCTTGAGTCTTGTTTTTGCACTTAAAAAGTTTCTACATAGCTCTGGTCTTTTCGTTAGGTACATTTGGAAGTCCTCTGTTTCAATAAAGGTCCATTTTCCACCTGCAGGACTATTCTCAGTTTTTATGGGTTTGAGCTTTAAGCTTACATCCTTTGCCCTCTAGAATGTCATATTTCAAGCTCTCTGCTCCTTTAAAATGCTGACTGCTAGATCATGTGTTATTCTGACTTTGACTCCTTGGTTCTTGGTTTATTTTGGGATTTCTTTCTGGAGCTGATTGGTGAATTCTTTGTCTTTCCACTTTGCCCTCTGGTTCTAGGAAGTCTGGGGAGTTTTCTTTTATTACTTCTTGAAATAGGATGTCTATGTTCTTCTTTTCGGTAATGGCTTTCAGATACTTCAGTGCTTCTTAGGTTATCTTTCCTTGTTCTGCTTTCTAGGTCAGTCATTTCCCTCATGTGATAGTTTATATTTTCTTCTATTTTTTTCAGTCTTTTGATTTTGTTTTAATATTTCTTGCCGTGTTGTGTAGTATTTGGCTCCTATATGATTCATTCTAATTTTCAGAGAGTTTGTTGTTTGAACAAGGATTTATGCCTTTTTCTTGTGCCAAGCTATTGATTCCCTTTCTGATTCTTTCTCCCATAGTTCTCATGTTTTCCCCTATTTTTCCCTCTAGTGCTTGCAATTTATTTCTAAAAACTATTTTTTTTAGCTATTTTAAAAAATTCTTGCTTCATCTCTTCCAGGAATTCTAGTTGAGTTTGTGCCCAGACTGTCTTTTTCTCTGAGGCTAGATGTTTTGGAGTCATTCTCTTCTGGGTTTGTGTCTAGAGTGTCCCAGTCATTATAGTAGCTTTTTGTGAAGGGATTCCTTTTTTTGTCTGCTCATTCTTCCTGACTTTGGAAGTGATGTTGTAGCTGAGCTCTGCCACATTTCTGGAGGGAAGGTTGGGACTGGTCTTGCTGCTGCTTTCTTGGGGTATTGGGTGTGGTGTTATTCCAGACTCTCAGGGAAATCTCAGACTGAGGACTCAAAAGCTTTCAGTACTCCCAGAATATGATCTAGGAAAAGTCTTCTCCCCTCCCTCTTTCCCTCCCTCTCTCTGTCTCTCTCTCTGTCTCTGTTTCTGTCTCTGTTTCTCTGTCTCTCTGTTTCTCTCCCTCCCTCCCTCCCTCTCTCTCTCTCTCTCTCTCTCTCTCTCTCTCTCTCTCTCTCTCTTTCTTTTCCTCTTGTGATCTGGACTAAAAATATAACTCACTGTGCCTTTTTCTTGGATATCCTGACCAGGATTTGGTCTAATGTGTTTTCTAAATCTGTTTGGAGGAGTTTTATGGGGGAGGAGCTTGTTGTACTTCTGGCTGCTCTGTCATCTTGGCTCCATTTCCCTGATAGCTTTCTGATTGGTCTTATGGCATGTCTTTCCCAATGTAGCACGTACACACAAAAAGTTTGCTGACTGACTAGCAGATAGCCGCCAAAGTGATTTTCTTACACTGCAGGTCTGGCCATGCCATGTCCCTGCACAAGTCAATCCTGTGATGTAATAGCTATAGGCATATTCTATTATCTCTATCTCACACTTTAGAAACCTGAGGATCAGAGTGGAGAGGGAAGTTGTCTGCAACCACACAACCAGTAAAATATCAGAAACTGGGATCTACTGACTGATGCTCTTTCCGCCATCTGAGCATGTCACTCACCTGCTCAAGAAAGTTCAATGTTTTCCTATTGCCTTTGTGATGGCACATTAACGCCTCTGTTTCACATCTAAAGCCCCAATGTGGCCCCAAGGCATTTTAACTAGTCTGAGGGTGTTTTGTACACAGTAAGGTTGGAGAAGCTCCAGATAGCTCCAGATTGTGGGACTCAATGCCAGGCAACAGCAAGGTGAAGAAGTCCTAGAACTGTAGCAATTTCTGTGTCTCTCCCACTGGAGAAACTCTGGACATCCCGTGGAACATACTCAGAGCTGACATTTCTGGTTTAGGGAAACTGCTTCTGGACCTGTGTGACTCATCCCTGAGGAGCACACATTTGGAGATAATGAAACCTTCCCTTCTTGGCTGCAGAGGAGGAAGGCCTAAAAATTCAACAGGTATACAAAAAGGGCTTCAGTCTCCCTCGCCCTCTCTTCCTTTCCAGCTGTTGAACTGTGCTAAGATTGTTTCAGGCTTTTTCTGAAGAGGTATAGAAGGAAGGATGGCTTATACTTAACCCTCACCCCAACCTCTATGAGGCCAAGAACACATGGCCCCGGTAAGCAAGACTCAGCCTGGTTTTTTGTTGTCTCTTTTGTGTTTGATCTTTTCTGATATTAGGTAAAAAAACACCTATCCTGGAACCGATGTGTGAAAAGTCACCTTGTGAGTCTGGGAGGTCCAGAGACTCTGAGTTCTACTGAGTTGGAGATGACCGGCTGCAGGGGAAGCTTCTGCATCAGAGAGGACAGCCGCTGGAAAGAGGCTGCCCCAAGCCTGGTTGTCTTCCCAGGAGATACGTATGAGGAGTCACTTGGACAGCGCAGAGCTGAGGTGTAAAGTGCTTGATCTGCAATCCTGTGAACTGTGGCATATGCTGATGATTCTTAGGCATCAGCCACCTTGCCAATTGTCACTCCACGTATAAATTAAGTCACTAAATCCTTTTTAAAAGTTTGTTCTTTGTCAAATGTAAGCCTGGGAGTCTTGGACGTTGAATATCTTCATCAAAAAGGTTTTCATAAGATCCCATATTTAGATCTAAAAGGAGCCTCAGAGATCATCTCATCCAACTATTCCTATTACAGATGGAGAAACTGAGGCACAGAAAGGGGAATGACTGCAAAGTTTGTACTTTGGAGGTTTTTTAGTCCAGACTAACTGATTGTAAACCTTTTCTGAAATATATCCCTGCTAAGCCATCCCTCCCTTTTTTGTCTTTTTCAGTTTGAAGACTCCTTATGAGGGGGTTGGGAGAACTTCCCAAAGCAGTGCACTCACTCTGTTTGAATTCATCAGGACCACATTTGGAGGAATCTGGCACATGGGAAAGAGTAATAAACTTTCCTGCTAAACTTGGAGTTAGAGGATGTGAGTTCGAATTCTGAGTTGACTACTTAGTACCTGTCTGAATCTCTCTGGCCTTCACCTTCTTTATTTTTAAAATAAAGGGGTTAGAAGAAATGGTTTTGGGGGGCTCCTAGTGCCTCTACCTTCATGATCTTAAGTGGTAAAAAGCAGAGTCAGGATTTGAACCCAAGACGTCGTATTCCAAATCTACTGCTCTTTCCAGCCTACCTCTGTCACCTCTGTCATTATAGACCCAAATCCCCACAAATCAAGACTGATTAGGTCTCTAGAGTAGACTACTGGGAGTGTTATAATAACTCACATTTGTGTAGAGGTTTCCATATATTATCTTGTATAATCCTTGCCACAACCGATTTTACAGATGTAGAAACTGAGAGGGTAAGTGAGGTTAAGTGAATTAATCAAGGACAGACCACTAGTAAGTGTCAGAGGCAGGGCTGGAATTTGGGTTTTCCAGATGCCAAGTCCAGTGTTGTGCCCATCATAGTCCAAGAAAGTAGCTCCAATGCAGCCTTTGGCTGTGGCGTTCAACCCTGTTACTGTGGTTGGCATGAAAACATGCCTGAACCTGGGCTTGTATTTCCTCTGGGAGCTGCAGTATTGCGTGCAGACCCAAATCGAAGCGTCTGTGTGCTCTCCAGGCACCCGTGCATCTGCTGAATGGCTGGACTTTCTGGATATGAAACCAGTGGGGCCCAACAGGGACTCAGACACTCTCACAGAGCAGAGGTTTGTGAGTCCTTGTTTGAACTGACCATGATCCTGCCCTGCCCCAGGAACAAGGACACCGAATCATTTCTTTTTCTCCCTTTGCTCCCAGACAGCAGGCCTTGGATTGTCTCGACATTGAGACTCTGGAGTGAGGGCTCTAGAAGAGGACCCAGAACTAAAGGAAAGAAAATGATTGACCTGGTTGGCCCAGAGGGTCTCACAGGCCCCTCCTAATGCTGAGTCTCTGGGTCCTCTGACCCTGACCTTGAGAGGAAGGTGGGCAGGCCCTGCTTAGGACAAGAGGTTCTTTGTTAAGTAGGTGCTTGGCCCTGAGGCTGCCAGGATGGAGGGGAGACCCCAGCCTGAAGGAGTAATAATTTACTGTTCAGGAAAAGAAGCGTGGATTCCTTTGTGCATTTTCTGAGTCTGATCGGTTCTTGCCTCACGTGCATTCGAACCCTCAGGAAGAGAGTGTGGCAACAGGTGACTCTTCTACCCACGTCTGTGGAAACTCTGAGGTGACGTGAGATAGATCCTGGGGTTGCTGAGTTACTTCTCAGTCTTGTCCGACCCTTTGCGTCCCCATTTGGGGTTTTCTTGACAAAGACACTGAAGGGGTTTGTCATTTTCCTCTCCAGCTCATTTTACAGATGAGGAAACTGAGGCAAACAGAGTTGAGTGACTTGCCCAGGGTCACACAGCTAGGAAGTGTCTGAGGCCAGATTTGAACTCGGGAAGATGAATGTTCCAGACTCCAGACCTGGAACTCTGTGCACCATGGCGCCACCTGGCTGACTGGAGACAAAGTGAGCCCAAGAGACCGATTTAGGGGGGACAGTCTTCTCTCTGCTGCACCCCTCCCCCACATTGAACCTGATCTATGTAAGGCTAAAGCTCGAGGTGCTGACCCATGGGTTACATATAGTTGAGGAAACTGAACCTGGTGCAGGAGATGCCCAGTGTACACAACCAGCGTCAGAAACAGGATTTAAATTCAGGCCTCTTGACACCAAGTCTGGTTCCACTTTATTGACCTTTAATAACTTGTTTTTTTATGGAGACCAAAGAAGGGTTCGAGATCCAGGGAGATAGACCTCTAATGCTGGTGTGACTTGGTGAGACAGGGGTGAGCCCACTGATCCAGCCATGGAACAGCCCTTGGACTAAACCTAGCCTTTGAAATGGGAACTGGGGCTCTCAGGGAAACCACCTCGGACAAGACATTAATCCATCATTCAGTCAACAAACCAAGTGTTTGTTTCCTAAGTGAAAACTCTGCTTCTGGCACTGCCCTAAACCCTGGGGATGCAAAGAAGGGTGAAAACACAAATCTTTTAATCCTGTTATCATTAGGGGTCACATTCGGTGGTCTAACTAAACAGAGGCGCAGGTAGGTCGTGCAGTGGATAGAGTACTGGGCTTGGAGTCGAGAAGATCTGGGTTCCGACACTTCCTAGCTGTGTGACCCTGGGCAAGTCACTTAACCCCTATTTGTCTCAGTTCTTCATCTGAAAATGGGGACACATTGGAGAAGGAAATGGCAAACCACCCCAATATCTTTGCTAAGATATTTTTTGTTGAGAAAAAAGGGTCATGTAGAGACCGATACATCTGAACAAATTAGACAGAAGGATTGGGAGTGGAGCTGCTGTGTGTTATTGATGGTGTCGGTAGAAGAAGGATGAAGGAGAGGAAGAGGGGTACACAAGGCTGAAAGGAAAAGGAAGAAGGTTAGGGAAAATTGTCCCACATAATTGGCGTGCTCAAGTGGAATCCTAGACTCCTGGAGCAGGAGTGACTGACAACTGGAACCTCACTCTCATCTGAACCAATCAAAGGAGGGAAGAACACACACGAGCGTGCACACACACACACACACACACACACACACACACACACACACACACCCATGCACACAGAGAGAGAGAGAGAGAACTGGGTACAAGAACACTTTTCACTTAACAGAGAAACTAGGGAGAAGGGAAAATCAGACAGGTAGATTAAGGGAAGGGTTAGTCTAAGTTCCAAACACACTCTGAGTGAGGATGTCTAAACAAATATTTCTAACTTTTTTTTTGGGTGGCAAAGATTTGGAATCTGAGGGGACGTCCATTAGTTGGTGAATGGTCAACACAAGTTATGCTATATGAATGTGATGGAATACTATATTTTGTAAGAAATGAAGGGGACGGTTTCAGAGAAACACTGGAAGACTTGTATGAATGGATGCAAAGTGAAGTAAGCAGAGCAGGAGGACAATTTCTACAGGGACAACAACATTATAAAGCGGAAAAACTTTGAAAGACTTCAGAACTCTGATCAGTGTAATGAGCAACCACAATTCCAGAGGACCAGAGATGCGACGTGCTACCTCCTTCCTGGTGGCAACGTGAAGGATTCAGAATGCAAAGCGAGACAAGTATATTTCCGGACGTGGCCAGTGTGAAAATGTGTTTTGCTTGACTATACATGCTTATAACAGGAAATTTGTTTTTCTTTCATTCTCAGTTGAAGGGGGGTAGATTCGGGGTGGGACGGAGAGGAAGTGGATTTTTAGTGATTGAAAAAAAACACCAAAATACAAAAAAAAAAAAAAAAAGAAAGACATTGACAACCTGGAGATCATGCAGAGGAAGGCACCGAGCGTACCAAAGGGCCACACATTTGTGCCATGCAAAGAGATGTCGAAAGAACTGGGGATATTTAGTTTGGAGAAGAGAAGATTAAGGGGGGGGGGGGGGAGGCTCAGGATGTGAGAGCTTTCCTGTGTAGGAAGGATTAGGTTTATTGTGTTTGGGCCGGGACTGGAGGCCTGGGAACAGTGGGGGAAATTACAAAGGAGCTAATTTAGGCTGGATGTCAGGAAAAACTTCCCAACAATGAGAACTGGTCAGAAGTGGAATGAGGAGCAGGTAGGGACTTGCCTCACTAGAGGACTGCTCGGCACGTGTCCGTAGGTGATAGTGAGGATTCTTTTCAGGGTTGGACTAGATGAGGCTGGGGCACCTTTGCACTTGGGAAATTCTCTGATTCCTTGGTCTTGCTGCCCGTCCCCCTGGAAGATGCTCCGCAGGGGCTGGTGTGGTGCCTGGGGGCTGGGAGCAGAGGCTTTTTTCCTGACTTGGCTTGCAGAGGAGCGGGAAACAGGGGCCCAGGCTCTCACGTGAAACTCCCTTGTGTTGCCACGTTTGCCTGTCCCTGGCAGCCTGAAATGATGAGCTCAGTCATGGAGAGGAGAGAGAACAGGCTTGCTGCCAAATGTATGATTACAAAGGCGGCTGTAGTCTGCCCAAGAATCCTGGTACCCAGGATCTGTGGCCAGAGACTGCCCCCGCCCCTGCAAGCACGGACTCCCTCTTTCCTCGTCTCCCTGGGGATTCTGAAGTCCACGATGCACGGTAAAGAGCCACCCCACGGTCAGACTATCACAGCACGAAGCCTGGGGCTGCACGTAGGAGGGCCTCCCTGAATCTTTTCAGAACAACTCAGATTCTCTTGGCGGGAATCTCTCTATCAGACACTCTGCGTTTCTGTTGTGAATGCCCCTGTCATCATGATAGCTTGTTATGATAGGAGTCTTTTTTCTTTTTAAAAATTTGCTCATTCTTGCAGGCTCCTTCCTGACTTTGGACTTCATGCTGGGGTCAGACTTTCTGCATTTTTAGAGGGAATGTCTGGGATGATCCTGCTGTTGCTTTCTTGGGGAATTGGGTGCTGTGTTTAGGGACAGCTCAATCTGGGGACCTGCCAGCTTTCAATGCTCCCCAAATGGAATGATCTAGGGCGAGTCTGAGTACCATCCTCCAAGATCTGAACTCTGTAAGTTCCCGGCCTGGGTTTGGGTGCCTATGGGCTTGCTCATTTTGGGATTCTGGCAGAGACAGCTGCTGGATTAAGGCACTATCAGCCATCCGAAAAGCTCTGCTGGTTCAGATTGACAGAAATATAGGCTTCCCTTTGGTCTAGGATTCCTGCCCGGGTTATTTCTCTGCAGGCTTCAAAATGGGCTGGACATAGGAACAGAGACCCTGCTGTGCTACTTGTCCCTAGAGAGTACAACATAGGGCCTTCCTCTGGAATGATTCTTTATCACTGGCACCAATCCCATTCCTCTTCAGTCCTTTCTGGATCTGTGACATGGAATTGTGAGCCATAGAGCTGCCACTTGGCTCCTGTTCCAACATCCTGCAGGAGACGGCGTGCTCTGGTAGGGGTCTGGGACTTCCTCTAAGCCTGGGCCACAGCCTGGTTCCTTTTCTAGTCTCTAGGTACTGAAATGCTCTAGGTGATGCGACTAATCAGAACCATAAACCTTTCTTTCTCCCTATAGTGATCTGGGCTGGAAAAATGACTCATTGTGACTCTTTCTTGTATTCCTCAATCAGGGTTTATTCAGGTGCATTTTCTAGATCTGTTTGGAGGAGTTTGGAGGTGGAGGGGTGGGTGAGCTTGCTGTATTTCTTCCTGCTCCTCTGTCATCTAGACTACTCCCCACAAATCCTAGTTATTTTCTTTGACTATTAAATAACCTCTTCACTTACTGGACCTTGTGATCTATGGGCTTATAAGTGGAATCAGTGACAATATACCCGGTACTTTAAAGGTGAAAAATTCCTGGATTGTCTGAGTAAGGGCAACAAGCCAAAGAATTGAGGAGTACTCCCAAATTTGTTTTTTGTTTTGTTTTGTTTTGTTTTTGGAGGGGGAAGGCAATGCAATTGGGGTTAAGTGACTTGCCCAAGGTCACATAGTTAGTAAGTGTTGTGACTGAGGTCACATTTGAACTCAGGTCCTCCTAACTCCAGGGCTGGTGCTCTATTCACTGTGCCACCCAAGGCCCTCCTAATTTTACCTGGGTCCTTATGGTCACATGAGAGTCCTTGAGATCAACAGAATGCTCCTCCTGGTTTTTCCATGGAAAGAGGATGTGCAGGGGCAGCCAACTCATGGTTTCCTACCTGGCTATTCTGTTCTGGACTCTATCATGTTCCTCTACCAAGGGCACCCCCCTCAGCTTTTTATCTTTTAAAATGTTGTCTCCCCCCTCCTTAGATGGTAAGTTCCTTGGGGACAGGAACTGTCTCTTTTCTTTTTCTGTATCCCCAGAGCTTAGCCCGTTAGGAGATACTTGCTTAATAAATGTTTGTTGCCTGTCTGACTGCCCTATAGTCTTGCCCAGTTACACCTCATCTGGAGTATTACTTTCAGATCTAGGCGCCATATTTTAGGAAGTACTTTGCCCAATCAGAGAGCATTCAGAGAACGGTAACCAGGGCTGGGAAGAACCTTGAATCTAAGCCATCTGAGGACTGGCTCAAGGACACAGGGAGGCTGATCCTGGAGAAGAGAAGGCTCAGGGGGTACTTGAGGACTGGCTCCCAGGATCTGAAGGGCTATTGAAGGGTTTAACTGTGTTACTTGGTCCCAGGAGGGAGGAATTATGGGTCAGCTGTCAAAGATGTAAAGTGCTAGGTTAAACTTGATGCCAGATAAACCTTCCCAACGATCTCCCTCCCATCTGTCCCCTTCTCTCTAGTCACACTCTATTCAGCACCCCTCCCCCAGATTATCGAAACAGATTCCTGATTGGCTTCCCTGACCCAGGTTTCTTCCCTCCCCAACTCATCCTCCGCAGTTATCCAAATGACTTTCCTGTAGTATAGATGGACCAGGTCACTCTCCTACTCAGTAAACTCCAATGGATCCTTCTTGCCTTTAGGGTGAAACAGAAACTCTTTGGTTTGACTTTTGAAGTCCTTCACAACACTTGGCCTCAACTTCCCTTTTGAGATTTATTCGGCATCACTCCCTCTCCTCCTCTCAGTGATGCAGCCAGTCCGGTTTCCCACCTCTCAGCTTTTGCCCCTGTGCTGCTCCGTGCCTTGAATGTTCTCTCCTCATTTTTGTCTGTTAGTCTCCCTTGCACATGCTCCTTTGAACTGCCTTCAAACAGGATCTCTCTGTCCGTTGACTTGAGGGGCATGTTCCCCGCAGTCCTCAGAACGGTCCCCAGCTGCTTTTCTTGTATCAATGTCCTTTTTTGGTAAATAAGATGTCTGTGCTGTCCAGGGGGGTCATAAGGCTCAAATGAGATCATCACGCAAAATGCTTTGGGAAACCTTAAGAGGCGGTGCTTCGGAGGGAGCGGGGACCTGAAGTCAAGAAGACCGGAGTTCAAATCCTGCCTCAGAGGTTTCCTAGCTATCCGATTTTGATGCCGTCTTTTAACTTCACTAAGCCTCAGTTTCCACATCTGTAAAGGGGTATAATAACCTCATAATATGGTCGCCAGGGGACGCCACGGTGCATAGAGCACCGAGCCTGGAGTCAGGAGGACACGAGTTTAAACCCAGCTCGGAAACTTAGCTGTGTGACCCTGGGCAAGTCACTAAATCTCCATTTGCCTCAGTTTCTTCAACTGTAAAATGGAGACCCTGGAGAAGAAAATGGACAACTCTTCCTTTATTTTTACCAAGAAAACCCCTAGAAATGGGTCACAAAGAGCTGGACACGACTAACAGAGTGTAAAAACCATGACAGCTACATATAATGAGCACCCGCCTCACCAAGTTCCTGTGGGGATCCAATGAGATAATCTTGGGATAAGATGTAAATGTGAACTATATTATACATGACAGTGGTAATATACCTGCAAATGCGCATGCTTATTTTATATAACCTTTATAGGCGTTGCTTCACGCAGTAAAATGTCTCCTCCAGAACGGAGATTGCTTCATACAGAGCCTGATGGATAGTAGGTGCTTTAAAAATTACAATATTAATCACGATAACTGTTATTGATGGAGCGCTTAAAGACATGCAAAGTACTTTGTAGACATTGTTTCACTGGGTCCTGATACCAGCCCTCCTCGGAAGGGTCAGCGGGGTCTGCTGACTTGTCCACAGTCGGTCGCACGGCTATGAATTCCACAGGTGAGATTAAAACCCAGGGACTTCCTAACTCCACGTTCAGTCCCCTTTCTTCTGGAGGATGTAGTTCCAGCAGTGGAATCACTGAGTCTAAGCGTGTAAGCAATTCCACAATTCTTACGATAAAGAGCTTTCCCAAAAGCTCGATATGCAGTTCCACCAACAATGTAATAGCACATCTGGTCACCACAGTTTTGCCCATGTTGAATTTCCTAGCTGAAAACTCTCTTTGCCAAGTAGGTTGCGCCAAAGTGCTGCCCTGGACGATAATAGATACCCTTTATATAAGGCCCACTATGTGCCAGGGACTGTGCCAAGCCCTTCACAAATATCTCATCTGATCCTTGCAACAGCCTTGGGCAGTAGATGCTGTTATTATCCCCCTTTTACAGTTGAGGAAACTGAGGTAGACAGGTTAAGTGACTTACCCAGGGTCACACAGCTAGTAACTATCTGAAGCCGGACTGGAACGCAGGTCTTCCTGCCTCCAGGCTCAGTGCTCTATCCGTTGGGCCATCCAGCTGCCTTCAGGAAATGCTAGACTCCCCTCGGGAAGGAGTCGTGTGCTTGGAGAAACGTGTTCTGAATGCAAATGATCGATCACCCTATGCCAAGAAATCCACTTCTGGAGACAGAAGGGATGCCAGAGGCTGCTGGGTGACAGTGGGTGGAGGACTTCCGGACTTGACCTGAGTTCCACTCTTTCCTCTTACACTTACTAGCTATGTGTGACTTTGGGTAAGTCACTTAACTTTCCTATGGCTCAGTTTCCCCATCTTGAAATAAGTGGCCGGACTGGATGGCCTCGAATAATATTCCTTCAGGCTCTAAATTGGCAATCCCATAATTTTAGTTGTGTGGCCCTGGGCAAGACATTTAACCTGGTAAGGAATGATAATTAGCTGTGTGTTTCACTTCAAAGGCTGATGGTGGAGTCCAAATGGCTCAAGGCACATGCCGTACTTTAAAGCTGCAGAACGGCAGCCCTCAGTGTGGGAACTGTATTCACCAATGTAGATCTCTGGAGCCATCTGGGACTTTGCAGAAAAGTTCTGGGCACCTAAAGCCAAGTGACTTGCCCCAGGTCACACAGCTGGAAAGTGAGACCAGAGTTGGACGGTGTCTCAGGGGCCTTCTAACCCAACCACCTCATCTTCTGTGTAACCCAAGCCCCCCAAACCTCCAAGCCCATTGGTGCGGGACTCTCTCCTCATCGCTGGAAGTGTGGGCTGGACTTGTCAAGAGTGGAAGGGAAGAGAGATCCAGCCTCTACAGTCTCTCTGGGTGCTTCTGGCTTCCAGCTTTGAAAGGAGATGGGTGACGCCAGCCCTTCTTCAGGGAATTTCCCCGTTGAAGGAGATCTGGGACGCTCTTACTTGGCTGAGCTGAGATAGCTCAATCCCCATGGGAGAGTGGTGTCACTCCCATGGGTATGCTTTCTCTGATTTCTGTTTTTTTGTTGGCTTGATAAATTCTTTCCTGTTTACTATATGTGTTCATTGTGGAATTGGTATTTGATGGCAAGGAAGTCAGGCCTTGGATGTAAAGCGTGTGTGTGTGTGTGTGTGTCTAATTTCACCATTAGCAATCCCCTAACCTAAAAATTACGTCCCCTAGATCAGTAGCTCTCAGCCTTCCTAATGCCGCGACCCTTTAATACTTGCATGTGGGCATATCTGCATGTGGGCGGACCCGCCTGGAGACGATAGGGGAGGTTCCTAAGACCATCGGAAATATGTGAAAGGGTTGTTTGACCCCCGAAGGGGTCGCGACCCACAGGTTGAGAATCGCTGCCCTAGATTAATAGAATTTAAGAGAGTACATAGATATATTTTAACTTGAGAGAAATGATTATTTCTCTCCCATATTAGTAATCAATTGAATTAGGACCAAGATTTTTTTCTGAAGCCTGTAAATTGTTCAGTCTCTGAAGGACATGGCTGACAATTAGCTTGGATTAACTTTCTTTTTTTTTGCTTTTTTTGGAGGGTAATTGGGGTTAAATAACTTGCCCAAAGCCACAGGGCTAGTAAGTGTGCCAAGTATCTGAGGTCGAATTTGAACTCAGTTCCTCCTAACTCCAGGGCCAGTACTCTATTCACTGCGCCACCTAGCCGCCCCTGATTAACTTTCTTAACAATTTTGTTCAGAGCCCACCCAGGTGGGGAAGTTCATCGTTCTCTACTTAGGTTGGGTGGAGATAAAGTTTTTGCTTAAATTGCCCAAAGCCGGGAGTGATTTGGAAGTAAATTATATGATTAAAGTTACATCCCCAGCCCCTCATTATAATATTCATTCCCTTATTACTTGCTAACCAATCAGAGTCAGGAACACTCACGCTTGCAGGGACATGTAAGAGTTGAGTGGCTTCTGGGCTTGGTCTTTGGCATTTGAGAGCCTCACCGACTCCTTTTATTAGTAACATGCTAGCATTATTAATAAAATGATTAGTTACCCAGAAACTGTCTCTCAAACTTTTAAGATGTCCCAGCCTGTAACCCCAGAACTCCCTCTCTCTGAGGAAAGTAGTGGCCAGGCTCTGGCTCTAACTTCTTGCTTAGCCTCCCAGCAGAATCGAAGCCTCCTTTGAAGTAGGGGAGGAGACCCTAGAGATGTCTATTCTGTCCCCCTAAGGGATAGCCACATATGACATAAGTGAATTGAGATCCAGGACAGCGACGTGATATGTCCAAGATAGGACACAGATAGGGAATATCAGGGAAAGGATCTCCCTGACCCTCAGTCCAAGCACTCGATTCATGCTGCCTCCATAAAATCTGACTTTTCTTGTTGATGGTATATGTGCCCACTTGCTAGAAGCTTTGGTCAACACTGACACCGAGGAAGGGGTCTGCTGGGAGACATGCCCAACTTTCTCTCTGTGCAGTGACGCTCCAAGCCCTGTGCTACCAGCCTGAGGAGCCAGGGTCACATAACAGACCTGTGTTACCTTGACAAGTCACATTGCTGCCTCTCTCTCTGCCTCAATGTTTCATCCGTAAAATGAGTGGGTGGATCGGATGACCTTGGGAAGCCCAACTGGCTGGAAGTCTTCAGTCAGAGTTTCCTCACCGCGGCGCTCCACCAATCAGATCACGGGTCTGGGCAAACAACGACAAACAGCAACCTGAAGCATTAGTATGAATGAACCAGCCAACCAACGAGCAGGGACACAAAAGAGGAAAGCAAAACTAATCTTTTCCCTCGACTCTAATAACACTACTCCAATGGGAAAAGGTGAGTTGAATTTCTGCTTAGGATGCTTTTTAAGACCTTTGATACGGTAATGATAATAGCTGGGAGATTGGTTGGTTGCTGTCCTTGGTTCTCAAAGAGGACCAGAATGACGTCACTAGGCTAAAATCAAGTTTCAGCGTGTCCGACTGCGGCTGATCAGACCAACGCGAACCCGAATGCTCTCCCACAGGTCGGGCACAGGTGTGAACATTTGGGTGGCTTTTCCAGATCTGCGCATCCTGCGTTTCCTTTGAGCTGTTTCGGTTCTAATTATAACAAAACCAATAATGATGACGATATTATGAAAACAACAGTCATTCTTTATTTGTGTTGCTTTAAGGTTTCAAAGAGGGAATATGTGTTCCCTTGGGAAGAGATAATGTGTGAGCTCCGCCATTAATAGGCCTGCGCTGCTCCTGCTGGCGTGGAGACGCCCCAGCCTTTACCCGATCAGCTCCGGGGCTGCGTGGGGCTCTCAATACGGCATTTTATTATCTTTCTGTTTCTTGAAGCAAATGCATAACTAACCTAAAACATAAGGCACCTAGTGAAAGGCTTGCTTTTGTTCAGTTGTGACTCTCTGTGACCCCATTTGGGGTTTTCTTGGCAGAGATACTGGAGATTTGTCACCTCCTTCTCCAGCTCACTTTACAGATGAGGAAACTGAGGCAAACAGGGTGAAGTGACTTGTCTAGGGTCACACAGCCAGTAAGTGCCGGAGACCAAATTTGAACTCCTCACTCCATGTCTTTAGTGAAAGGATTATCATCATTTCCATTGCACAGAGAAAGAAACTGAGGCTCAGAGAGTCCTAAGGAGACTCAGCTAATAAGAGGGGCAAGACTAGCGCTGGGCGGCTCTTGATGATAGACCCAGGTCCCCCTCTACTGTATGATACGGTCAGCTGCTGGGGAACACCTCTGGCCCCGGGTCCAACGTTAGGAAACTTCGATGGCTCCCTACTGCTACAAGGGGAAAGTGAAGACTTCCTCTGGTTGGCTGCGATCTGAGCATGCTCAGATAGCGCTTGATTTGCGGGGCACGGGAGCCCTGAGGTTGCTCTGCTTGGTGCGCTAGGAGTCCACTGGAAGAACTCGAGCCTGGTGCGCCACCTGGTGGCTGGTCCAGACGGCTCGCTCCCGGGACCCACTCCTCCATTAACGAAAAGCAAGTGTTTCCCTGCGAGTGCGGATGGCATTCTGGCCTACGTGAACAAATACAGAGTCATTTCAAGATGGAGAAAGCGGGAGGGGAATCCGGAGAGGTTCCCTGTAGAAGCAGGCGCCTGAGCTGGGCTTTACAGGAAGTAGGTGCTTCCAAGAGACAGAGGGGAGGAAGAGATGGACTCCAGAAATGGGGGCCCAGCCTGGGCAAAGTCTCGGAGGAGGGAGACCGAATGAGGGAAAACTGGCTACATTGTTGCGTACAACAATCCCCGAAGCGTCTGGGACCTAGTACCCGGAGGAGCTGCTTGCTCCGTATCGCTCCGGCCTTCCAATGAGGCTGGAACCACTGTGGGGTAGGGCTGGCCTGGAGCAACAAATGGGTCTTCGGAACATCTCAGACCTTTACGTGGGAGAAAACCTTCTTAGACCAAGGTGACAAGGTCATTTAGATTTGCAAGAGACCTTAGATGCCATCGGGGCCAAGATGAGACCGATAGAAGGGTATGGTAGACAGTGTGCCCTGGGGTTGGAATCAGGAAGACCCGTGATGTCTCTGTGTGATTCTAGGCAATTCACTTAATCTCTCTGCCTTGGTTGTCACGGGTGGTGGGATCTAGAGCCAGAAGGCATCCTGGGCCTTTGAGCCTAGTCTGGTGGCCAGGGAGGGGGAAGGCTATGCCAAGAACCCCACAGGAGGTCCTAGAACCCGAATCACCATGGGTTCCCTTCAGCTCCCGGGATCTTTTTAATCCTTAATGAAAACGAAAGGAGAGGGTGACCTTAAACCGATAAACTCCCGTGGAGGTTGTGTGAGGCATACATCACCTCATAGCTCTAGAACTGACGGGAAGGTACATCCAGTACAATCCTGTCATTTACAGGGGAGGGAACTGAGGCCCAGGGAGGTGAAGAAACTTGAGCAATATCCTACCTGGCAGAGCTGGGATTTGAGTCCAGGTCCTCTGACCCCCTGGGCATATAAAAAACTAAATTTGTGTGGCTAGCTTTTGTTTCCACATCGCCGACATTTTACAGGCTATCCCTCTTGTCTCTCTCTTTAGAGAGCAATCCTTTGTCATAAAGAATAAAACAGATGGAAAAAAAGACTTCAGAAAAACCAGCCAGCATTTGGAAAAAGTCTGAGTCTCTATGCAGAATTCCCTATCCATAGGGAACGATAAGAATGATTAAAGCTAATAACTAGCGTGTTTAGCTCTTTAAGGTTCGAAAAGTGCTTTGTACATATTGTCTCATTTTATCCTCAGGACAACCTGGAAGATCAATGTTCTTATTATCCTTATTTTAGAGCTGAGGAAACTCACCTCCTCTTCTAGCCTCCTAAATATGGGGATGGATATCCAAGAGCCAGTCTTTTCTTCTAGGCGGCAGCTAAGTGGGTCAGTGGCCAAAGCACAGGATTTAGCATCAGGAAGACCGGAGTTCAAATCCAGGCTCAACCACTTCCTAATTATGTGACCCTGGCAAGTCATTTAACCCAAATTTCCTTAAAAAAAAAAAAAAGACTGGTGTTTTTCATTGGCATTATAATAGTTGCTGTTTCCATTAGCTTTGTGCTACCAGTCACAGAAAGGACCTCAGCGGACATCCATTCCAACCCTTTCATTTTACAGATAAGGAAACTAAGTCCCAGTCTTGGGCAGTGACTTGGCCAAGGTCATACAGGGTGCAGGTAGCAGAGGTGGTATTTGAACCCAGGTGTTCTGACTCCAAATCCAGGGCTCTTTTCATTATACCACACTGTCTCCCCACTCCGAGGTATATAATAGCCAGACCTTTGGTTAGCAATGTCAGGTTCGCCCTTTCATGGGAGGAAAATAGGTGTTTCCATTCCCCAGTTGATAAATGGTCAAAGGATATGAACAGGCCGTTTTCGGATGAAGAAATTAAAGTTATCTATAATCATGTGGGGAAAAAATGCTCTAAATCACTATTGATTAGGGAAATGTAAATTAAAATCAAAATAACTATGAGCTACTACCTCAGACACCTATGACGTTGGCTAATATGACAAAAAAGAAAAATGATAAATGTCAGAGAAGATGTGGGAAGACTGGAACACTAATGCATTGTTAGTGGAGTTGTGAACTGATCCAACCATTCTGGAGAGCAATTTGGAACTTTGCCCAAAGGGTTATAAAACTGTGCATCCAAAAATAGCGCTACTAGGTCTGTATCCCAAGGAACCTGACGCAGGAGATGCCCAGTGTACACAGTCAGAAATAGGATTTAAATTTAGGCCTCTTGACGCCAAGTCTGGTTCTACTTTATCAGCTTTTAACGATTATATCCTTCATGGAGACCAAAGAAGGGTTCCAGGTCCAGTGAAATCTGATGGTGGTGTGACTTGGGTGAGACTGTGGTGAGCCTACATCTCTCTAATCCAGCCATGGAAAGGCTCCCAGGCTCAGCAGACTCCTCCAGTTAGCTTTCCCTGGAGCCTTTGAAATGCAGAGTGAGGCTCTCAGGGAAACCACCTCGGGCAAGAAATTAATCAGTCACTTAATCAACAAACATTTATTAAGTGTTTACTCTGTGTCCAGGCTCTGCCTTACACTCTGGGGGTGGAAAGAAAGATGCAAACACAAATCTCTTAATCCTGTTATCATTAGGGGTCATATTCAGGAGTCTAACTAAACAGAGGCGCAGGTAGGTGGTGCAGTGGATAAAGTACTGGGCTCAAGAGTCGAGAAGATCTGGATTCAGACACTAGCTGTGACCCTGGACAAGTCACTTAACCCCTATTTACCTCATCTGTGAAATGGGGACACGCTGGAGAGGGAAGTGGTAAACCACTCCAATATCTCCACTTCAATATCTCTGCCATAAAAAAAGGGAAAAGGACTCACGTGTCCAAAAATATTTATAGCAGGTTGTTTTTGCTTTTGTTTTTGGTGGTGGCCAAGAACTGGAAATCAAGGCTATGTCCATCAATTGGGGAATGGTTGTGGTATATGAATGTAATGGAACACTTTGGTGCTATAAGAAATGATGAGCAGGTAGATTTCAGAAAACCCTGAAAAGACTTACATGAACTGATGCTAAGTGAAGTGAGCAGGACCAGGGGAACATTGTATGCAGTAACAGCAACATTGTTCCACGACCAACTTTGATAGGCTTGGCTCTTCTCTGCAACACAATGATCTAAGACAATTCCAAGGGATCCCGTGATGGAAAATGCCTCCCACGTTCAGAGAAAGAACTAGAGAGTCTGAGCCCATACTATTTTCTCTTGTTTTTGTTTTTGCTTTCTCATGGTTTCCTCCTTTTGTTCTGATCATTTTTCCACAATATAACTAATGTGGAAATACGTTTAGTATGATTTTACATGTATAGCCCATATCCGATGGCTTGCAATCTTGGGAAGGGGTGGGAGAGGAAGGGAATGAGGAAAAAAAATTGAAACTCAAAACCTTATAAAAATGAATGTTGAAAACTACCTTTATGTGTAGTTGGAAGAAATAAAATACTATTAAGTGAGGGGGGGAAAGAAATAGACAGTAACTGCTTTCTCCTTGATCGTTTTAAGTCCCTTCTGTCTTGCCCAGAGAAGACAGTGGCATTTGTAATAATAATCATACCAAGCAATAGTTATATGACAATAATAATTGTAAAGGAATCCAAACTTAATGACTTAATACTTATCACGCGATGAAATAGGAAAGGAATCATTATTATTGAATCATTACAATGTGTTATCCTCTTTAAGAAATGAGATATGGACATAAATGGTCTGAGGATAAGTGGCTATTTTGCTATTATTCTTTTATATTTAATATTTTTAGGTGGGGTTCGGATCAATAAATGAGCTTATTGTAACTAAATAAGAGTATTGGAATGTAAACTTGTCTTCTGTAGACTCACCAGAAGCGTCAGAAAAACCCAACAGCAGCCGCAGGAGAGACCTTGTCTTCTTCCCCCTTCGCTTTAATTTGTTCTGCTGGGTCTCTCTATTTTTTTTTTAATGACTTGTTTATTTACTTTTAATTTACAAGATTCAGTTCCACATTCACTTGAGTTTCAGATTTTCTCCCCTCCCTTCCCCCCCTCCCTATGGTGGCGTGCAATCATGTATAGGATCTGCAAATACTTTCACATTGTACAATAGTTTGGTTATCTAGAAGGGCTGTAACCGATGAGTGATCACTGGGGAAAAAAAGCAAAACCAGACATGAAAAAGAACGATAGCATGTTTTGCTTCAGTCTCCATTTAAACTCTAGTCTTTCTAGATCTTTCTCTGAGTTTAGATATCTCCTTCCATCCTGAGGCTTGTAGAGTTGTCTTTAGCTGTGTGTTGTTGAGGATAGTCCAGTTTATCAAGGTCGGTCATCATATGTACGA